>JBAMBO010004105.1:0-711794 GCA_037044535.1 Lordiphosa magnipectinata
ATGAAATGTCAACCATCCGCCTGGCAATTTCGTGACAGCCTGCGGACACAGCACATTTTTTGTGAACCATCCCCGGCAGTCAGCTAGGGATTAACCATCGGACTGCCCGATCCGCACAGCACTACCATAGTAGTCTTATACTTGAAATGTCAGCCATCCGCTATTCGATTTGAGCCCAACTATCGGAATGGGCATTTGCGTTAACCATCCGGTAGTCTGTTAAGGATAACCCCATAAGCCCCCGCCCGATGCGTACAGCAATACCAGAGTGTAGACATAATAAAATTTAAGACCGGTTGTGTAAAAGTTTCTAAAGAAAAAAACTCTTTATTAGAGACGGGGGATCGAACCTACGACCTCCCGCACAGAAGGCAAACACACTTCCCTCTGCACCACAACCGGCCACATAATTTTTAACCATTCGGCAATATCTAAAGTTCGCACATTGATTTGACGGAGCTGTGCAATCGCGATAAATGTACCCAAAAATTACGGCTCGTTTCCCTACGTGATCCGCGAAGATAGAATTAAATTAATTATTCGTATGATGGGAATGGCAAAAGGAAAAAGCAGCTTTTGTTCAAAAAGGTCATTGTTATACCCTTGTAAAGGGTATTATAATTTTGCCCAGAAGTTTGCAACGCATAGAAATATTCATTTCCGACCCCATAAACTATATATATTCTTGATCAGGGCGACGAGCTGAGTCGATTGAGCTTTGTCCGTCCGTCTGTCTGTTTCTACGCAAACTAGTCTCTCAGTTTTATAGCTATCGGGCTGAAATTTTGCACAGAGTCTTCTTTTTACTGCACGCTACTAATATGCCGTAACCGACCGGATCTGATGACTATATCTTATAGCTGCCATAGGAGCCATCGGTCAAAAAATGGGTCTTAGTGAGAAAAACTTTTTTGTTTTCAATGTTAGCGCCCTTAAACTCGTTTATTGTTAGTATTATCTGCTTTCAAACAGATTTGCAAATTTTGGTCAAGATCGGATGACTATATCTTATAGCTGCCATGGGAACAATAGGTCGGAAAATGGGTCTTAGTAAGAAAAACTTTTTTGTTTTCAATGCTAGCGTCATAAAACTCGGCGATAATAATTATTATATGCTTTCAAACAGATTTGCAAATTTTGGTCAAAATCGGATGACTATATCTTATAGCTGCCATAGGACCGATCGGTCAGGAAATGAGTCTTAGTGAGAAAAACTTTTCTGTTTTAAATTTCATCTTTCTTAAACTCCGCGATTGTTAATTTGATATGTTTTCAAAAAGATTCGTGAAATTTGTACGAAACCAGATGTTAACCAGTAGGAAAATGGGTTTTAGTTAAAAAATTGTTAGATTTTTATGTAAGCGTTCTTATACTCTGACATTTCAAAAACAGCATTTGCAAGGGTATAAAAACTTCGGCACAGACGAAGTTAGCTTGGCCTTCTCGTTTTTTATTTTTTATGTTGGTACACCTTTCTCAACATACATATGTACATATGTTGACATGACCAGACAATTTGTACTGTTTGATTCTTTTGGATAGATATTAACGTTAAAGCTGTTTTCGTGAGTTTAGCGATTTATTTTATTTATGAGCAAAAACGTCGTTCAGGAATTTTTGAATGACGTCAACAAAGATTCTGATTTTCTTAATAGGGTCATAGCTGGTGAAGAAGCATTTGTATATGGGTATGACGCCAAGACCGAAGCCCAATCATCTGAATCCAAGCGGTCAGATTCATGTACTGTCAATAAGGAATATTCCTTGAGGTTATGTGCAATTTTTGTTATGCGGTTTTAATCCGCCGACTCAGCAGGCTGAAAATTAGCAGACACGTCAGTCCGTCGAAACGAACTTTTATTTTTAAAATGCGAACGCGAAATCTTTCCGTTACGGATAAATGAAAAGATAACTCAATTTGTTTAATGGTCAGAAAAATTTAAGTAGGATCTTCTTAAAATATTTCAAAAATATATAGCTCATTTGGTTCGCCTTCTGATCATAGCAGCACTGGCGTTGAGCTAGAACATTCGTCTGAGAAGCAAACAGTCCCGAGTTAAAAACCCAGTAAAGGTATGATTAAAAAAAAAAAAAATTTTCAATACACATATAAAAGAAGTAAAAATGTGAAAATAATAATGTTGCGGTGGTGCGTGTAATGTAATGTATAGAAACAAATGTATATAAAATAGAAAAACAACAAAATTATTTTTCTTTTGGTCTGCTGGTTGATACATCCGTCTGGCCGATGTATAGTCTTAACCGCCTGCCGTAAGGCTTGCCCAAGGCTTGCCATTGCCTTGTCTGACGCCTGGCAGTAGATTCCGGATTTGATGACATCCCATATAAAATCTGGTATGAGAGCTGGTATGGTGGCCGGCAGCCGTAGTCAGAATCAGGCTGACATTCACCAGCCGTACGGCGACGTTCCAAACGACAGGGCGGTATTTTACAAAAAGTAAAAAGAAAGTAATTTCATTTGATATTGAAAACACGAAACCGAAGCGTAATTTCCCAGCGGGGCAAGGAAGGAAATAGTACAATACAATACCATGCTTTACTATGCCTTATGCATGACCGCTTTATCAATGGGGAGGGGGTGTGCAGAAAACACTGAGAAGAGAGCGCAATGGGTTATTAAGAGCAAAATACTGTCGTTGTCAGATGTCAGCGGTCGGCCGTTAATTCATTTAATGTTGAACATTTCGAGTCGTAATCGAAGGAAGTTGTTTGAAGTTGAGGTGAAATCAGAAGATCAGCAAGCCCAGGCAGAGAAATTAGTGATTTAAAGCTGAAATTCTGTCGAAATTCTGCTGCTGCTGCCGAAATCTAGAATGTGTGCATGAACATGTGTTTTGCTATTGATGGACACTTTCCTTAGCGATGATAGTGTGACTTGCAGGATAATCACTATAAGTGTTTTTTACGGTTACGGTTACGGTACAGTTAAAATGATTTGTTAAACTTAAAACAACACTATTAAGGGTTGTCCTGGAAATCTCTAGAGATTTTCGTATAAACGATTGCACTTCGAACTTAACTTGGAGTACTTTAGTGAAAAGAATAAGACCGGCTACTAGATCATATGGAAGGGAAACCGTACGCATTAAATCTCCCTGGCTTTAAGCAGGCTGTTTCAAATCTCGCAACTTTCGACGTCTTTTCTAGTAGCCCGGCATATTTGTGCCCCTTTACATATAAAGTCAAACAGCTTTCATATGAAATGCGAACGTTTATACGGAAACCTCTAGAGATTTCTGGGACACACCCGAATGAAACTATTTCGATAAATATTCTGAGAATAAGCGAATATAGTTTTAGCTTCAAACATATATGATGATGAGGATAACCGAACCTTTTTCCAATTCCTATAAAAATTCCAGGAATTAATATTTTGGGAAGGTTCTGTTTGTGGATCGGTTTATGGTGACCAAAAACCCCGAATCGAAACTGGTCTCTACGGTTTGATGGTAAAATGATTGAGGACGAAATTTTGGTTTTTATATTTGATTTAAGAGAATTTTCCGAGCCGAAAATTTTCCAGGAAGAGAAGTATCGGTTGTGGTATGGATTAATATTTTAAAAAATAAATAATTTGGACGGTTCATATCGATTCGATTCGGATCCCTGGGGTTCGATGGTAAAGGTTCTTAAAGAAGATATTTTAAGTGAATTTTTCGAAACGAAACTATCAAGAAGAGTAGGTACGGTTGGGGAATACCTGTTTAAGGTAAGGTGGCCAATTTTGAGCGATATTCCTCCAAAGAGTAATTTCTTATCTTTTTCCACGTAGATCTCACATCCTGCAGGCGGATTCGGCAGACATGCTCTCTCTGTGGATATCAGCGCTGCAGCATAGCATAGGAGCTGCCATTCAACACGATTCTACGCATCATTCACGACCACAGTCGACCAATTCGCCCAATGCTATGCCCGCCAAGCGGCGCATGTAAGTGGCTCCTACTTGACAAAATAATTCTATGGTAATCAATTTCTTCCTTTCTTTCTTTAAGCCACTGGGAGGAGTTCCTCAAGATACCCGGCAATTCACAGTGTTGCGACTGTCGTGGTCAGGATCCACGCTGGGCTTCCATTAATCTGGGCATCACACTGTGCATCGAATGCTCTGGAGTGCATCGCAGCTTGGGTGTTCACTATAGCAAGGTGCGCTCACTGACACTAGACGCCTGGGAGACGGAGAATGTCAAGGTTATGATGGAACTGGGAAACGAGGTGGTGAATCGCATCTATGAGGCACGCATCGGGGAGGACTGTGAGCTTAAACCGCCCACGGAACAGTGCGAGATTGGTGTACGTGAGGCTTGGATCAAGGCCAAGTATGTGGAACGACGTTTTGTCTGCGGCATGCCCAAGCCACAGGAGCTATTGGCCAGCGAGACGGCTGAAGTGCTTAGTATAGACAGCGGTGGCGTGCTGCCAGACGATACCGGGATTGGGGACAACAAGCGAGCCACTCTCTCGCTCGGAGGTACACGCAAGTGGACGGTAAAGAAACTGCGCCGAAGGCGTCAGCAGCGCCCCCTGCCCAAGACTCTGAGCGATGAGCCAAGTATCTACAATACGGCCAAAACCGGCGATGAGCTGGACGACGATGATGATGATGAATCCATCAACATACCCTCAATGTCTCTAAGCATTTCGCGCGATGATTTGCTGGTCATTGGCGATGATTTGGCCCTGGACAGATACGAGACGCCTGGCATTTTGGGCAGTGATCAGGAGAGCACTGAAGGCGAATCGGATCTAGAATCGCCCGAAGAGTTGCCCTTCTCACAACTGGATGCCAATTTGTTGCTCTACAAGGCCTCGGTTGTGCACAATCTTCCAATTATGTGCATGGCATTTGCCCTGGGAGCCGACAAGCTTTGGAAGAATGCTCAGGATCGTCAGCGCTCGTGTCTGCATCAGGCCGTAGTTTCGGGTTCGGTAATGGCCTGCGAGTACCTGCTGCTGAATGGAGCGGCCATTGATGCGGTCGACGAATTGGGCTACAGTGCTTTGCATATATCCACGGCCAAGGGACACATTGCCCAGGTGTATTTGCTCCTAAAGCATAAGGCTGCCTACGATCTGGCCTCGAGTGATGGGAAAAAAGCACTCGATATAGCGGTGGATCAAAAGAATGCGGATATTGTGACGCTGTAAGAGATTGACATATCCAATTTCCATTGTAAACAAAATGTTGCTCACTTTTTCAGTTTGCGGCTGACGCGTCTAAACGACGAGATTGGGCTGAATGATGAGTACAATGGCGAGGATGAGACCTACAAGGATGTGATGAAGGATTTCTCCAATTTTGCAGCCAGCCAGCCGCGCATGCTGCGTCAGCGTAATGACTCCAATACCTTGGAATCCCAGCGTAGTTCGTTAACCAACTCCGACTAACAGCGAATGTTGGCCAAAACAGGTTCTGGCCATCACCAACATTAACCCGTTTCGTTTAGTTAGGACGCAGATTCGATTGTTATTGTTGAACGATTCCGATTTTAAGCTTATTTTTCTCTCCCTAGGCAATCTCACTGAGAATTCCATTCTGTTGGCGTTTCTAGCTCTAAGTTTAAAGTTTAGTGGCAACCGCATCCGTATTTATAACTGCATAGAGAAGTGTTTATTTTTAATTTAAAATTGTATTTGTGGTATTTATATATTGTATATTAAACCCGATATTGTAAATTGTATGTCTAGCTAGTTGATATTCCATAATGCTATCGTGTTGATCAACTGTTTGATAATGTTTCCAAAATGTAATTTGTTTTGCTAACAACTAACTTATTATTATAAAATATTGCATGTTTTTCTATTAAACATTCTACCAATATTATAATGTTGATTCGAATGTTTTGTGGTGCCAAATGTTAAATGGAATCTGAATAAAGTTGTCAAATATTCAAAATTAACGAACAAGTTTCAAAATGAATTAATTTCTATGGACACAAATTTTTTAGATTTGAAAAGTTATCCAAATAATAAACAGAAGTCATGCAAGAACCCATTCTATGGACAATATGGCATATGTTGCTGTAGGCAAAGCGCTTCGCAGTACCAAGGGTAATGTTGAGATTGAGTACATACACCAATCTACCTTCAAAACGCCTTTCTGGGGCATTAGAGAGGCCTCCTGGGGAAACCGTGTAAAAAAAAAAACGCTCATTGGACGTTACATCAAAGACATGGAAAAGAGTTCATAACAGTCCCAATAGGAGAAAAGTTTTCCTTACTTCCGCATTCAAGTTCAAAGAAACGTACGCCTTTCTCATAAGCAAAAAAAATGTTCAATATATTTACTTGCAAAAACCTCTAAGCAATCAAACATAAAGATGTGAAGAATAGAACCCCAGGACCGAATACCTGCAACTCTGGGCCGAACGAACGAGAAGTCCGATTGGAAGTACTATCTGGTAGGTGCGAATTGTGGGCGCGAGAGGATAGATATTGAGAGGGCCATCTACCTGTTTTTGGGTTTTTAAGGCAACTTCAGCACCGAAAGGAACCGTTGCGAAGTGTTACGTCGAATCTACCGGCTACGTAAAAAAAGAGTTCAACTGGGAAAATTTCACAGCACAAGTGAGCATTCATTCAACTACACTGGCGTTATGCTGTAGGATTGCCATTTAAGTCTGTTGCTCAGGCAAAGAAATAATAGTAACTTTGCTCTGTGAAGCAGTTTGACAAAGGCAAATGTACGTACATACACACTAACGAAATGGCAGTGTACGAGAAACGGAACGTGCTTTGCGTTCTGGTGTCGATCTCAGCAAAGAAGATTTAACATAGAACAGTGTTGTCCAAAATGTCAAAAGCCTATCCCATGGGATAAATATAAATAAATAGCTTGCACTCTAAAGGGTTCGGATTTTTGTTGTCTCACGAGGGATTTGTTCGTTTGGTTGTTGCTCATGTTGAAATGTCAAACCTTTTCTTCGTGTTTGACTGCTACGCACACAAGCGCAATGCTTGGGTTGCGTGAGTTTGGACACCACTGACTTATAGCCTATTTCCACTGGCTTCATTTCTTATCATTTTCATTTCTAAAAATGATGCTGTTTCCATTGACAAATCTCCATCATTTTGATATTCGCAATGCCACGTTGACAAAAACAGCTGAATGGTTTGATTTAAAGAACGGGCGCCACTTTCAAACTCACGCGGCCTTTTTGGAATACTTGGGGAAAAAAAAAGACACACCCGTCAGGAATGCAATTACGAGGGGCGAACGCATTGTTATCGCCCTGAATTATCAGCAGAAAGCTAAATACACAACTTTTTTTTACTAATTTTTATTTTAAACAAAATTGCGCCTACTTTTTAAATTCAAATCAACAGTTTATTGGTGATGACACTTTCTATTTCCAGAGAGTAACGAGTAGTGTCGAGTAGTAGCGAGTACTTTTATAAAAAATACCAAATTCCTTCGTGGGGAATGCCATCATTTTTGAGAAATGAAGGGCAAAATGCAACAACAATTTGTATGGAAGAAATGATATCATTTTCTTCATTTCTTGTCATTTCAAGAAATGAAGCTTCATTTCTTTGGTGGAAATAGGCTATTAGAAACACAGTTTGCGGCATCGACAACTTTTCACTCAGATATTAGTCAGCTGTTCTCTGTCATTTTGGATCTCTGTGTTATATTTTGACTATTAGCCTATTTCCACCAAAGAAATGAAGCTTTATTTCTTAAAATGACAAGAAATGAAGAAAATGATATCATTTCTTCCATACAAATTGTTGTTGCATTTTGCCCTTC
Source organism: Lordiphosa magnipectinata (assembly GCA_037044535.1). Lineage (NCBI taxonomy): Eukaryota > Metazoa > Arthropoda > Insecta > Diptera > Drosophilidae > Lordiphosa > Lordiphosa magnipectinata. Next base: position 7,769 of record JBAMBO010004105.1, read on the forward strand.
ATTTCTTTCATTTCTCAAAAATGATGACATTCCCCACGAAGGAATTTGGTATTTTTTTTAAAAGTACTCGCTACTCTCTGTCACTACTCGTTACTCTCTGGAAATAGAAAGTGTCATCACCAATAAACTGTTGATATGAATTTAAAAAGTAGGCGCAATTTTGTTTAAAATATAAAATAGTAAAAAAAAGTTGTCTATTTAGCTTTCTGCTGATAATTCAGGGCGTTAACAATGCGTTCGCCCAGGGTAATTGCTTTCCTGCCGGGTATGTCTTTGTTTGGGTAAATATTGCAAAAACTCCCCGTGAGTTTGAAAGTTGCGCCTGTTGTTTAAATCAAACCATTCAGCTGTTTTTGTCAACGTGGCATTGCGAATATCAAAATGATGAAGATTTGTCAATGGAAACAGCATCATTTTTAGAAATGAAAATGATAAGAAATGAAGCCAGTGGAAATAGGCTATATGTCCGTGTCGCTCTAGCCCCCTTGTTTTCCTTTGCCACAATTATTTTTGTTTACATGTCATTACGAAGCGAAGATCACTCAAAAAAAAGAGGCGTTTTAAATTGTGCTTCTGTGTTGTCTTCTTTGATCCCAGACTGAACACACACACGATTATTTGTTGATCGTTCTCTTTCGCTCTGGCTGATTGCGACTCGGGCAGAGGACATTGTGCGCCACAGCAGGTTGACAACAGCTTTCAACCAATACTGTTCTGCAGTTTTCCATCGAGTAGAGCAGAGATGGGCGCGTCGCGACGTTCTAATGCACACGAGGCAGCGCGCTGCCTGCGTGTGCATAGGACTCTGCCGCGGCCGACTGCACAAAATCACACGTACGCTATAAGCATTGAAAGCTATTTATAGAACACGAATGCGGCGCACGCAAATTGTGCTTGTATGCGTGTGAAAAGTGTGACGATATGTGTGCATGCCCATCACTGGAGTAGAGTTCTCGACCCGGTACTGTACTCCCTGTTCTCAGCGGATCTGCCGTATCCCTAATTGCCAGTGCTTTTCTTGCATCCTGCTAGATAGCCAAAGAAGGGCATATACTAAGGTCCAGCTACTTCTTTGCAACTCTCAAGATCAAGAGTCAAATATTTTGGAGTGAAGGAACTTGAGTCTAAACGCAGACTTTCGATGCGCTCCAAAATCCTTGTGTCATCAACTTGGCTTCCTGGATCGAAGGGTTCCAGCCATGTGGTACGTCGTGTACTCATGAAGCTAAAGACTGCACTACGCAGAGTCCTTCAGCGCACCGCGAATGCTCCCTGGCTACTACAAAACACCCAGATTTGAACATTTTCTTAACAGGCAACAAATTAACAGGCTTGCCATTGAGTTGGCGCCCCATTGGCTCCGATGACATCCTTCTATCCTTCTTACCTTAGTCTCCTTCTAAGGCATCTCACAGGGCGCTTCATTAATATGACTTAAGTGCTCAACTTTATATTAAAAGATAAGATAACCCAGAGAGAGTGTTTCAGGATTACGCTGCGGAGACTCCTTAGAAGTGTTTCTGTGGGAGTCCATTCACTCCTGCGCGGTATTCTCCGCAAACGCTGTGGCACTGGGAGTCCCTTTTAATTATTTCTAAAATATCTTAAATCTGGATTTGCTTTGCTGATTTGGTGGCCCGACAACTTTATGCGTCTGCGCTGCATATTCAGTCTCCGAAGCTCTGCCATGATGTTCGCTGCAAAGTCGCAAGTCCCTTTTTATGAGCATGTATCAGACTACATTGTATAATTCCACTCTTGCTTCTTTCTTGCACCAGGAGCACACTTCGGTGAATCAAGGCCGTTTCGGAAGTTCAGAAAACAGCCATGTCCACTCAGATTCGGGAATAGGCTATGTCTTTGGTGGTCTTGCCACTTCTCTATGCTTTGCTGCCTTGCTTCCTACTGGTGTGTACTACTGTTGGGTTCACTTGGGGTACTTTACACTGAAACTTGTACTTCTTATTTGCCACAGTATCCAGCTCACTAGGTTGTATCCACCCGGCAACTACCAAAGGAGCATCTTCCGAGCATCATGTCACTTAAATTATAGATTTTGTTTCAGAAAATTCACGTTTTCATTTATAACATAATTTTTCCGCCATTATTTTGAAGATTGTTTCTCATTTCAAATCAAATGCATGTTGATTCTATTATTTAATGCTTGAAAATATAATTAAAGAAATATTTAAGAAAGGTTCCGGCAATGCTGCCCCTACCTTTTTGGAAAGCTGGCTACGCCCTTGCGCAGGAAAGTTCCAGCATCTGTTGACTTGGGTAAATTAAATAATGCTCGCATTTAAGTGTATAAAATTGGACGTACAATATAGTTTTCTTAAAGTTAATAATCGAATTAGTTAATTTTTACAGTTTTAAAGCAAACTTAGGTAGAAGAAATAAATCTAAATACAGAAAACACAGGACTTGCAAGGAATTCAATTTTGTAGTACATCTTACCAATATTTCTCGAGTTCAAGTTTTCATTTGAGTTTCAAATTGATTTTCTTTTCTATTTTTCCGTCATTTTTATACTCTGTACAATGATACAACTAGAAAGTTATGGTAAGGCGCTCTCTCAGCTCGGTTCAAAACTTTTCAGTGTGCAGTTGTCACTTGAAGTGATAGGTTGTGTGAGCGCACGCACATGCAGCCGACGCGCGTATAGAGAGAGAGAATATATAAATATATATATAAATAGCAAGCACGGGGGCTTGCTCTGTTACGATGCGCGTGTTCGGCTTTTTGTTCTCTCACGAGGCATTTGTTCGCTTGATTGTTGCTCATGTTGAAATGTGAACATTTTTACTTCGTGTTTCGTTGGTACGCACACAAGCGCAATGCTTGATTGTGTGAGTTTGGACACCACTGCTTCACACACTAGTGTTGGGTTGTTCATGAGTGAGTGAACAAAATTGAGTTGTTCTTTAAACTGAACAAGTGAACATATTCTTCTTCAATTGTTCATTTTTATTCAGCGAGTCTTGTTCAGTCTATCTTGTTCAATATATCTTGCTCTGAGTTGTTCTTGAGTTGTTCTAAGAGCTGTTCAGTCTCTTTTGCTCAGAGAGTTGTTCTGTCTGTCTAGCTCTTTGAGCTGTTCTGTATCTCTTGCACTGTGTGCTGTTCAGTATCTCTTGCTCTTTGAATTCCCAGCGGCGCAAATGCCCAAGATCGATGTTCTCTTAAACACTTTGAAGGCTGCAAGCTTCAAGTATCGATTACAACTCTGTACACATTTACGTAAGCTTGGCCGTTTTCGTTGGCATACTATATTCAAAACAGAGTACTATTTCATCGAAAAGTGGGCGTATAACAGAAAAAATTTAACAGAAAATGTTGGCGAGGAAGTGTGCGTTTAGTTCACAAGACGTTCTTGGTATATGAAGTTTTATAAATCATAGCACTTTTTAGCAGGCTCATTTATAACATATATTTCATCCACACACGAATTGGTTCGACGAAATGTCCGTCGTTAGTGGAGGTTTTCGTGACAGATGTTTGTGTTCGAATTTTTATTCGCAGAGAATATAAAAGTTTCTATCTTGAGTGTGTTCGTGCGAACATGTTCGTCAACGGATGGGAACAAGTGCACGAACATCATTTGTCAAAAACATTTGTAGAGTGAACACGTGCCCAACGAATTGTGGCTGAAATTTAGTGAATGCCCCCAAAATGATGAAATGATTCTTTTAGCTAATTTGTATCGCCATCAAGGCCATAATTGTGTTAGTTTTCGCTGCCATATTTTCATGATTAATGGTTGAGATTTTCAAGCAAATGATGTTCGTGAGAAATGTTCGCCTTGTAAGTGGGCAAATTAATTCTTGTTTGACAAATTTGTTCGTCGAACAAATTCGTGTGTGGATGCCCTGCTTTAGACACTGTTTAGTGCTAGGTGTATCGGATTGTAACGGGGATCAACATTAAAAAACTTTAAAAAAAATGTTGTAAGGGGAGGGGGGAATTGAACTCGTCACCTCGAACACAAAAATACACGGATGACGGCAAGTTGGCTCGCTCTGCTATTAGTCATAAGGAAGAAGTGGCGACAAAATCATAATTAAGAATGTAAGCAGTTGACACTTTGCCGACCGAGGTGCCTTTTTTCAAAAGTCAATTGACACAAACATGACACAACTGTTATACAACACACAACTTGACCCGAAGTCAAAGTTACAAAAAATCTCTTCCCACAACTGTGTATTCGAAACGTAGCGAGAAATTCCTATTACGTGGGCACCTACTGCGATGCATGTTGTGGACCACCGTCATTCACCTCTGAGCCGCTAGGTTCTTCCGTGTGCCTTGCTCTGTGAATTGTTCCGGCTGTCTTTCTTGCTCTGTGTGTTGTTCTGAGGGCTGTAGCATGCTGGAATTAAGAAGGTGACGCCGTCAGCATATGCTGAGGTATGTGTGTAGGACAAAGCCGACACCTATGTCAACCGGGGGCCGATATCACTCGTGTTTTCACCCAAACGCGAGCCGAACTCAAGATTGTGAGAATCGGTGAACAATGAATTGCAAGTAAAACGGCTGTAGTCTGGAGAGAGCTCTCTTGCTCACCAACACAAGCACACGTTTCTGTCCTCTCCATTTGGCCGGCAGAGAAACAACAAAAACAATAAAGCGATCAGTGCTACAGAAACCCTCCTCATTGAAATCGCGACGGCAAACCCAAAAAATATAAAAATAAACGTGCGCTCACACAACATTCCGACATAGACCTAGAACAGGTGAACAAGAACAACTAAACATCTGAACAAGAACAAGAGAACAACTGAACAAGTAATTTGAGTGAGTTGAGAACAAGTGAACATGTTCAGTGAAATGAACAAGCATTACCCAACACTACTGCACACATACTAAATTTATGTGTATGTGAGTCGTTCACTCTCGCGCTCTTAGCAAACGTCGTATCTTCCACAGTTTTAAAGATATATGTTTCGTATTTTCTAGTAAAATTTCTAGTGAATTTGAAAGAAATGAAAAAGTTCGGATGAACGATACTCATGTTATGAGCATGTACCTCCTGTTACTGCAGGTACAGAGTATGTTACAGTCGGGCTTGACCGACTTTCTTACGTGTTTAAAATTGAAATACTTAAAAATGAATTAAAGATCCTACAACTTAACTCATATAGTTTGAAACTCCAACTCAGAGTCCGATATAGAGTCAACCGACCTCTTATGGACCACCTGTACATGTCGCTGGACCGCACTGCGATCATTGAACTTTCTGCCGCACTCTTTGCAAGAGAATCTAACTCCTGCATGCGTCGCCAGATGACGACTCAGACCGGACACATGATTGAAGCTGCGTTCACATAGATGACATTTGTGACTCCGTGTGCTGTCCAAATGCACGCGTGATATATGCTGCTGCAGATTGGATTTTTGCGCAAAGCAACTGGAACAGTGTGGACACTGATGTCGCTTCGCTCCCGTATGCCGGTCCATGTGCCGCTTGAGTACTTCACGTTGTGAAAATGACAAATCACACTGCTCACACTTGTAGGGCTTCAGACCCGTATGGATAACCATGTGGCGCTTGAGTGAGCTGGCGCAGCTTAACTGAAGTCCACAAACGGAGCAGGCGAAAGTGCCACCCTTTCCATTTTTCAATGTTTTCACATGCGTATTCAAATGGCGGTTCAATAATTTGAAAGTGGCATAGACTGCAGGACACATATCACATTGGAACGTTTTGACTGTGTCCGTAACACGTCCAGTGCGTATGGGTTTGTCTTCGGCGGGACTTTGTTTGTAAAAATCATTGGTGGGTTTTCGTTTAAGGGGGGTGGGATCGTCCTTGGGCTGAAAAAATGAAGTCAAACCAATCAGATCTCTTACTATATTCAACCTTTGGAGCTGTTAACTCACCACAACAATGACATTCTGCTCAAAATCGTAGGTCTGCTGCTCTTCCTCCTCCTCGCCCAAATCATCCTCCAAGTCAAAGACCACCACGTCACCAATTTCGCTAGATTTATCGCCACTAAACTGTATCTCTCCGTTGTCCTTGACTAAAATTTATGTACAGTTTGAATAGGATTTAGCTGAAACTAATTATCCTGTACTTACTGTTGTAGGAGGTTATATTAGTCTCGGGCTGGAGTTCTACTGAACTGGTTTTAGGTTCAGTCTCTTCACCGCTGTTGGAATTAATGATGTAAATGTCTCCATCGTCAGCTTTTACCATATCGCCAGCACCGACCATTTGAATATCACGAAACTCTTGGTTGGCTTCCATGGGAGGTGCCGTCTCCGTAACAAACTCCTCTGGTTCAACCTGTGCTGGTGCAGAGTCAAGCTTTCTTTTCATACCAGCTCTGGCCTTCTTGGTCTCATCCAGTTCATCTAGAGGCTGCCAAAGACCGGCTTTTTTCTCAGCCAAAAACACTTCTAGTTCGCCCAGCAGTTTGGCCAGCTGTTCCTTGCGATTCTCCTCGTTCAACTCGTTGCGCACCTCCTCAGCCAATTCTTGACGCACCTCCGACCTTACTTCGGCTCTCAGTTCCACACGAGCCACCGCCAGACGTTTTGTAAACTCTTCCTGCTGTTGCTCTTTGAATTTTTCGCGCCAATTTTCGGCAACATTTTCCCGCTTCTTGTCCTGTGCGTTGATAAAGGCCAACGAGTCTTCGCACTCCAGTTCATCATCATCATCGTAGTCTTGGTCATCCTGCGCCTGGGCAAAAACTCGACTCTTTTTCCCCAAACTCAACAGTCGCAAATGTTTGCGCAATTTCTTGTCAGACGCCTGGCTACGCTGGCGGAAGAGAAAGGATTTCTCTAGCTGATAGCGACACTCCTCGCATATCTTTTTGGGCAGATCGTCCGAGGGCTTGGCGCTGATGCCGATGCATTGGATAAATTTCATGGGAATCGACAGCTGGGTATCGTCCTCAGCGAATATTGTGTAGGTATGCTTATCCTCCTCGGCATCCGGATGCTTGGTGAGGCACAGGCGACACAAGGTCTCGATGTCAGGATATACAGGATATGCTTCTGGCACGGGCATGGCGCTTGCAGCAGCTATGTATTATTTTGTTGTTTTTTTTTTCTGCAAATAACAACATAAACGAACGGTACTACTAATTTCACAAATCTCAAAAATAATCAACTTTGGTCATAATGCCCACCCGACACACAAGCGAGAGAGTTCGCTTCAATCGAAAGTTATTCGAATTTCGTTTAGTTTTAGCGAAGCTTTTTGTGAGTTCCCCTTTAATTACAATAATTACACAATTAGTGTTTTATATGGTTTAATGAATGTTTTGTTTAAGGTCTCACCGACCTCTCAATATGCCTGTAATCCAACGCATTTTGTCTTTGGAAGTTGCTTATCGATTGGTGTGAGTATCCCATTACCTTTACGGGACGATATTCTCAACATTCCGTCGAGCTTCTTCACCATAATTCAACTCTAGACAGATGCAAGGTTTTCAAATTGAAATCCTTGTCCATATTCGACTTCTTATTTTAGGACATTAATAAAAGAATTTTAAAGCTGTTTTAATGTTCTCTAGGAATTCAATTTCGAAAGTGTGCGAAAGGTCACATATTTGCTTTAAAAATCATAATATTCAGAAATTCAAATCGGAAACAGGCCTTCATAAAAAATATAATAAATTAATGGTGAGCCACTGAATCCAACCGAAGCGAAGCCGCGGTTCAGTAAGCTCCAAAAACCATGCAATGAACCGAACCGGTGCACCACCGCGGTGTTTCAAAAACTGTGCGAACCACTATTATACATATAAATCTCAATGCCCGAGTGACTGACTGATTATGCAGGTTTACAAGGTTTTGCAAGAGAGAAGTTAGCAATCGTTCCTTATGTATTTTTGGCCGCTGAACTCAAATCAATTGTCCGTTTTCCCCCAGCACGTCAGGTTTACGAGATATTTGCATAAACGTGGGTTGAGCGAGGTTTGCTAACATTTGTAGGTCCTGTGGCCAAATAAAGTCAAATGTTCTTACCATCTCTGAGATGTCTTCGTTCATACGAATATAGGGACTGACAGACAGACATGGATATGTCTACTCGGCTGATGATGTTGATCAAGAATATATATATGTACTTGATAGGGTCGGAAATGGATCCTCCTCCCTGTTACATACTTTTGCACAAACTTAATATACTCTGTATAGCTTTGGTACAGAGTGAAAATAAGACTTGTAAATCTTTTGATTCAAGATTAGCGCGTGAATTCGCTTGCGAATGCTTTGTAGTGTGGCAGCCTCAGACACTTACAAAATATTTGCAATTGTAAGCGATTTGCGCATGTCCTTTCGGCGACCGAGAATATATTCTTACTTTGTAACGCTTACTTTGATGCGTTTTAAAAATTTCACAGTAACTTTTTATAAGCGTTTTGCACGCTAACTAAACATGCATTTTTATATAAAATTGTTTGCTGGGGAATGTATTGCACGCTTTGAATTTCGCGCGTGAGTTCGCTTGTGAACTTTTGGTCGGGTGGGTAATCTCAAAATTAAATAAATGTGGTCACACTAATCTCAAAAATAATCAAATGTGGTCTCACTACTCGATAACAATGTAAAAGTGGCAATAACAAACATGTATCTCCCCCAGTTTATTTATCTTAACCAAGCTTAATAATGGCTTAAGTGTAGAAATCCAACAAAATCCGGACAATGAGCGACTCCGATGAAGGTGAAAACTTATTACTCTTAATGTTCATGATTTGAATGTGTGTGAGCGTGTGTGTGGGAGTATCGGTTTTTCCACAATTTGTACTCAGCACAGGGTGTCTCTGGTATCGTGTGAATGTTGGGCGCGTAAATAAAGTAAATTTGAATGCGTCACCCTCACCCTACCAACAGACCTGACCAAGTGCAACAATTGGTTGGCTTTGATTTGCGTGTCTTGCGCAGTGCGTCTTGGATCAATGACCAGAATAGCGTGGCCCGGGCAACGCATGAATGACACCAGAAGCCATCGATTTTCCCTCACAGTTGAATTGAGTTGGTCGGAAATATTTGCCTAGATTTTTGCTTACATAAGTTTAATATACATAAATAAATGTCTTGGAAATTTGTGGATCAGCCCAAATCGGGCACTGAAACCGCCTTGGAGGCTTGCGACTATTTTGTGGATGAGGTCACCGTTGGCCTGGGTAGGAGTAGGATAAAGTCTGCCGTATGGCTTAACAACAATCTCTCTCTCTTTCTCTATTCAGATGCCCGCGAGGAGGTGCGCCAGATCAAGCATGGAGAACTACGGGCGGCTGTTACTGCCGGAGATGAGCGGACTGTGCGTGTGCTGCTGTCTGCCCTGGGAGGTGAACGACAGATTATAGTGAATATGGCGCCAGCGGGAGCCAACACGTTGCTCTTCATGTGAGTACTGAGGATTTTCGTGTGGATTAAGGCTAAATTCTCTGTGTTTTTGTCTTTTCATAGAGCCTGCCAATCGGGCTATGACAAGATCACGCAGCTACTCGTGGATGCCGGAGCCGATGGTCGTTCGCATTGTGTCACCAAGTACTCACCCCTCTATGCGGCTGTGCACAGTGGCCATTTGGCCATAGCCCGTCTGATGTTGGATCGCTTTCCAGAGCTGATACAACAGCAAACGGTGGAGCGTTGGTTACCCTTACATGCGGCCTGCATCAATGGTCATATCAAGCTATTGGAACTGCTGATTGGTTATCCATATCCCGATTACCTCTATCAAACATATCGTGACGAGGCCGGCCAATGGGAGTGGCGTCTACCGTTCGATGCCAATGCTTATGATGTGACGGGACAGACTAGTCTGTATATAGCCAGCATATTGGGCAATAAGCAGCTGTTGGATATCCTGCTCAAGTGGCAGCTTCAGTGCCGTCGCACTTTGGCTGATTCACTTAGCAGCGCGAGTACTCCCATAACGCCCACCAGAAAGCGCATTTCCTTTGGCATTCAAGCCATCATGTCCAAGTTGCACATATCAGGCGAGTCCGAGGAGTCGCCGGAGTGCCAGCGTTGTCCCATACATGTCAATTTGCTATGCGGAGCGGCCAGGGAAACGGCTCTGCTGGCGGCCGTACGTGGCGGTCATCTGGATGTGGTGCAATTATTGCTACAACATGGCGCCAATCCGAATATAGTGGCCAAACCTGTAGAGGATCAGAATGATCCCCGTTGCGAGGAGATTTATGGCCTAAGTAATATGCCCATTGCGGAGGCCTGCAAGCAGCGTTCGCTGGCCATGTTGGATCTGTTGCTCAAGTATGGGGCACGCGATGAAAACGGCTCAGCCATTAGTTTGGCCATAGCCGGCGAGGATGAGGCTATTTTAAGTCGTCTGCTGGCGCGACGTGTACATCCCGACTCGGACTATAAGATTAACAAGAAGGGTCTGCCCACACCGGTGGAGGTGAATGTGTTCCTTCCTTCCACCAGCAACATATCCTATAGCGCCATGTTCCCCAATGTGCCTACCATTGTGGATTGGCACAGTTTGGGCGTTAGTGTGCAGTTGAATGTGGTAAGGCTATCCTGGCTTGTCAGTGGAGTGTTGCAGTTGAATCCCAAGCTACAGACGCATCCACGTCTCACTGAGGTGGCACTGACCGCCATTACGCGCATAGATTTCTCACATAATCTGCTCACCTGCATACCACCAGAGCTGCTGCAACTGGTCAGCCTCAAGTAAGCGATTTTAATGCTAATCTTTTCTTTTTTTTTTGTTGTTTAATGATAGATAGGAGAATACTTAATACATAGAACTTAATCTATTTACAAATAGTTAACAAACGCCTAGATAACAACTTAACACGCAGTACAGGTCCTGGGAGTGATCTGTCATCTTGCTGGGGAAACCAGCAGCGTGCAAATATTAGTAGGGGATAGTCTCAAGGGGACACTTATGCCAAGTTGATGAGGCGTCCCTCGGGACGCCTCACATGGACCTTCGTCTGAGGGATGTCGTCGGTTAACGCGTTTTTGAGCATGTTTGTAGCCAATTCAGATGCAAATCTATTGGAGTAGGCCGCCAGTCGCTCATGATACCTACTAGTATGCATATTGATTTGGGCGCATAATGGCAAAATATCCAAATAGCTATATAAAGTTGTATGCTTCACATACCAGGGAGCATCAGCAATGCGCTGTTGACAAACTACATGACAGGTCGGCAGGCCTAAGTTGAGTTCTGTGACGCAAAATCCAAATATAGAAGGTTGGAACAAGGAGCCCCCAAGGTGGAGTCCTCTCCCCACTCCTCTTCAACTTCTATGTTTCGGTAATGCCAACACCGCCTCCGGAACTCAAGCTCGTCAGTTATGCAGACGACTACACCATCCTAGGATCGGATAGGGACTACAATAATGTAGTTGTGAGTCTAAACTCCTACCTCCCAACAGTCTCTGCATACCTGACCGGTAGAAACCTGTCTCTCTCTCCAGGAAAATCCAGCACCACCTTATTCACTACCTGGACCAATATAGTGAACACCCAGATCAATGTCACTGTGGACCAGGGTTCTCAAAGTACCGTACAAAGTACCGTACTTATGTTCCGTACACAAAAAGTACCGAACACAACAAGTACCGTACTCAGACAAGTACGGTACTTGCTTAGTTTTGTACTGTACGAAACACACAAGTACGGTACATGTTTCGTTTTGTACTGTACGAAACACACAAGTACGGTAAATAATTTTTAAAGCACCGAACGAAAAAAATAAGTACCGAACTTTTCTGAGTTCAGCACTCGTGCGTACTAAACATTTTGAGTTTCGTACAGTTACAAACAAAATGATTTTTAGTTAAGTACGCGGAGTGTAAATCGATGTTAATTACAGACTTTGTGGTAGGTGAGTTATTTAAACCTATTTACCGTGACTGAAGACTTATAAAATCGCGAAAAAAAAAATACCAAAGAGGATAAAAAATATTAATAATAAAAAGGTAATGCCAATTAAAAGGAAAATCATGCCAGGATCAATGCAAAGACGCAATATAAAGCAAAGGCGTCTCCATGGTAACAAAACCGCTAAATGCTTAAGAAACTGCTTTTCAAAACCACAAATGATCACACATAACTGCACTGCCATGGTTTTAACAATAGTGAACCGCGATATATACCATGGATGACCAATGATAAAGAATATGGTCAAGATATTAAAAGACTGATTCAAACCACTTTCCGTTACTGAAGAATCAATAAATCGCGGAAAAATACCAAAGAGGATCGAAAAATGTAGTAGTGCCAAACAAACTGCATTCAACCAAGTGAAAAATCATGCCAGGATCAATGCATAAGCGCAATTCGCCACTAAGGAACCTCCATAGTAACAAAACCGCTAAATGCTTAAGAAACTGCTTTTCAAGACCACAAATGATCACACATAACTACATAGCCCTGTTTATGACAATACTGAACCCCGAACCATGGATGACCATTATCCACCATTTGCGCTTGTAAACTACAAGAGCCTGCCAGATATAATGCATTCTCGTTTTCCAATAATAATTGCAATTGTAATGATGTGCTTATTTATTCAATGATTATGTCTTTGAGCAATTTAGCGTAAGTTTTACAATTAATATATTTTCTAGTGTATCGGCACTAAGCCTATTTCGCAATTTTGTGCAAATATTCGGCAAAGCACTGAATGCGCGTTCCACAGACACCTGAGTGGCCGGCACAGCCAAAGCTACTTCAGTTACTTTCGCCATCTGTGGCTCTTTGTGTTGAAGGTACTTCCAGTACTTTAAAATATCTTCCTCAAAGCCCAAGCATTCGCCATATTTAAAATCTTGCAATTTTCTTTCGATTGAAGAGCTGTTGAGACTTGCACTAAGTGAAGATGATTGGCTAATAATATTATATTTGCTTGCTGCAGCCGCCGAGGTGCAAGGCTTATCATCATCCACAATGACTTCTGTTTTTGAGATCCAGTTGCGAATTGCGCTTATGCATTGATACTGGCATGATTTTTCTTTTAATATCTTGACCATATTCTTTATCATTGGTCATCCATGGTATATATCGCGGTTCACTATTGTTAAAACCATGGCAGTGCAGTTATGTGTGATCATTTGTGATCTTGAAAAGCAGTTTCTTAAGCATTTAGCGGTTTTGTTACCACGGAGACCCCTTTGCTTTATATTGCGTCTTTGCATTGATCCTGGCATGATTTTCCTCTTAATTGGCATTACTAATATTTTTAATTTATTTATATTTTTTATCCTCTTTGGTATTTTTTTTCGCGATTTTATAAGTCTTCAGTCACGGTAAATAGGTTTAAATAACTCACCTACCACAAAGTCTGTAATTAACATCGATTTACACTCCGCGTACTTAACTAAAAATCATTTTGTTTGTAACTGTACGAAACTCAAAATGTTTAGTACGCACGAGTGCTGAACTCAAAAAAGTTCGGTACTTATTTTTTTCGTTCGGTGCTTTAAAAATTATTTACCGTACTTGTGTGTTTCGTACAGTACAAAACTAAGCAAGTACCGTACTTGTCTGAGTACGGTACTTGTTGTGTTCGGTACTTTTGTTTTGTATACGAACCCTGCTGGGGACAGAGGCATAATTCTCACTATCAAATACCCAAAAATTTTGGGAGTGACTTTTGACAACCTCTTCTTCTTTGCGTGGCACTCGGAGAACACGGCCCGTAAAGTAAGGGAAAGGAATCGGGCACTCAAGGCAATAGCTCCTGGGGAAAGGAGAAAGAAACCCTGCGGGTCACATACAAGGCCTTTGGCCGTGTGCAGTGTGACTACGCGGCGCCAGCATGGACAGCAGCCATCAGTGACACACAATGGGGAAATCTCCAACGTGCCCAAAATGCTGCACTCCGCACCATCACTGGATGTCACACCATGGCTCAAGTGGACCACCTACACGAGGAAACCCACATGCTCGGAGTTCGTGATCACTGCAACATGCTGACCAAACAGTTCCTGGTAAATGGTCTACAGGAGGAATACCCAAACCACTCGACTCTACAAGTCCCGCTGCCCCCACGTACCAGCAGTCAGGACCTGAAGACCCACCTGCCGGATGTACTCACGTACACTTCAAACTCCACCACAGTCACCGAATCCGAAGCCATTAATGCGAGAAACGCCATCCACCAGAGTACCGTGGCTGAAGCGATAAGCTGTTTGAAACCAAATGTTGTTCTGGGAGGAAGACCTCCCCCCATCAGCGATGCCGAAAAAAACCCTGCCCATTGGCACAACTTCGCTCAGGGTACTCTGCGACGCTAAATAGCTACTTAGCAAGGATCAACCAGGCAGTGATTGATGAGTGTCCCAAATGCGGACAATTTCCGCACGACACTAATCACCTTTTCCACTGCACAGCTGCACCTACACAACTCACAATAATACACCTCTGGACAGACCCTGTCCAAGCAGCAATATTCCTCGAACTGAACCTGGACGACTCGAACTTGCCCACAACACCTTAACCCTTTACTCTACACACTCCCCCCCACTACTTTCAAAATTTTTCCACTCTAAACTTTTCTTTCTATTTTTCCCCACAACATTTGAGCTGTCGGGATTAGCAGACATTCGTGTTTGGATCGCCCGGCGACAATAAATGTCAATACTGCGTCTGTCCCCCCCGGGCCCGCCCAGTGGGGACAACATATGCGTACCATTGCTCTCACCCACAGGAGCCGCTACAACAACAGCAATGCGCTGTAGTACTCGGCTTATAGAAGATTCTAGTTTCTTGAGTTTAGTGGAGCATGCCGTACACCATAGCGGGATCCCCCAGGTCCAGGACGGCATGTTAATAGCCTTGTAAACAAGCCAATCAAGCTCCTTCGCCTTAGCTGCTACTGTAGCAGCTGCTCGTACCACATGGGCTTTCCAGGTCAGGCGGCGGTCCAATGTCACACCAAGATATTTAACCGCAGATTTTAAATATGGGACTCTTGACCCAAGAAGTCGCACTCGAGCCACTTTACGCGTCTGTGGACCTGTTGCGTATTCTTTCAAGAAATATTCTGTCAAATATTTTGGAGAAAGTTTTCAGTAGACTAATTGGCCGGTAGGAGTCTGGCTTTGAGTGATCCTTGCCCTTCTTGGGAATCATTACGATAACAGCGGACTTCCAAGTGGTCGGGAAGTATTGCAACCGTAACATCGCGTTGAATAGCATTAGCAGGAACAGGACTCCCACTTCAGGAAGTGCCTGGACATTGGGCCAGTTTTTGTTGAGAGTCCAGCTTGAGTGGTGGCGGCATCCTCAGCGGAAACTAGTCTGAAGGGGGTGAATCGATCCTCTAAATTGTTGGCAAACTGCTCAACTATCTCCAGATCAGAGCGAGCCCAGGATCTATCTTCCCTCTGGACTACAAATCTCTGTAATGACTGTCTCTTAACATGTCGGGTGCATTTCGAAAGGGAGAAACCTCGGTCTTGCGATGGGTCGATGTTACGAAGTTTTTCTTCCAGGTATTCAGCCTTAATGTCAACGGGAAGCTTTTTAAGGGAGTCTGCAGCTCTACGATAGTCAGCCTCATCTAATGGGTTGCGAGAGCCCATCCATCTCCGACGCAGCGCTCTTTTGCGTCTCACAATGACGATTACCTTAGGGGGACTACGGTGACTGCGGGGGGGGGGGGGGGTCTATCACTCATAGCTTTCACAGCGGCTGTGCGGATATTTTAAAGGAATAGTTGGGCTGCGTCGTCAATGTCCGCGGTAGAGTTCAGCTCCATGTCGATGTTTACCGTCTGTTCTAGTTTACTCTGGAACCGAGAAATGTTGGCATGCCTTGGCAATAGTCTCGCCTTGACACTGATGGTGTAAGCTGCGGCTCGAAAATCTATTACAAGGGGGATATGGTCGGAAGAGAGTTACAGCAATCCGGTGATAACCAGATTGTTTGATCGGATTCCAGAGAAGAGGAAAAGTTGTGGTTTGATGGAAAGAAAGTGGGACTTCCAGTTGACAACACTTGCAGGTGTGAAGTGGTTAGGCAGTTATGGAGCGCTGTGCATCTGGCGGTTGCGATTCTTCCACCCCAGAGCTGGTGACGCGCGTTACAGTCGCCGGCAATCAAAAACCTGGGACCAAGCTCTTCGAAAATATCAGAAAAGTGTTCGGTTGACCACTGTAGATTTGGCGGACAGTAGATAGCCGCAATAACTACTCCGCCAAGGTCACTGTCCACCTTAACAGCAACGCACATAACAGACGACCTCATGATCGAGCTATGTAGGTAATACTTTAAACATGATTTGATGAGAACTGCTGCACCATCTCTCATACGGTCCGCAGGATGGTTTGCAGCGTGAAGGTCGTAACCTGGAATTCGGAAAAACGATCTCGAGCATAAATGTGTTTCGCACAACAGCAAAATGTTCAGCCGGTGCCTCTGGATGAACAGCTCTATTTCAAGAGCTTTGGCGTTCCAGGAGCCAATCTTTGATCTAATTATTATAATATTCTTTGATCTTAACGCTACATTCCTTCTCCTTCTTTTCAGGTATCTCAATGTGGCTCAGAATAAAATCACCGATTTGCCCCCACCTTTGGGAGCTGGCAAGTCTGCTGCCTACAGCTGTCCTGTGCTGGATGAGCTCTTTTTGCAGGACAACCAGCTGACTAGTTTACCGGCTGCCATCTTTCATTTGCCCGCTCTCACCATCTTGGACATTTCGAATAATAAACTGCAACAGTTACCCTTTGATGTATGGCGAGCACCCAAACTCCGAGAGCTAAATGTGGCCTTTAATCTGCTCAAGGATCTGCCAGTACCGCCCATGCAAACCAGCGGCTCTCTTCTCAGTCTGGATCGACTGCAGTTGCAGTCCGTGGATGAGCCCGTCACAAACAAGCCGCGCGCCTTGACCTCACGTCCGCTGATCCATCGGAATTTTTGGTCTGGCACGCTGGAAATAGCCGACAATGATTTGAAATGGCAGGATGGCCAGATCATAGCATCGTCGGGACATGGCGGCAGCTCACAGTTGAGCAATTTGAATATAGCCAACAATCTGTTTACCAGCATACCGGCCGCCTTGCCTTGCCTGGCGGTAAACCTCACCCGCTTAAATATCTCCTATAATAGCCTGCGATCGATGGGTCATGTGACCAGCTATCCCGCCACGCTGAAGCAGTTGGATTTGAGTCACAACGAGATCTCATGTTGGCCCAGTTTGCCACGCATCACTGAATCAGATCCCCACCTGCTGTGCTATAGTTATGTCCAGTTACCGGAGGGTATGGAGGAGCCCAGCTATAGAACATCCTCCTCAACATCCTCCTCATTTAGGGCCTCGGTTTTAAAAAGTGTCTGCCGGCACAGACGACATCTGCGTCTTGAGGCTTTGCGCACTCTCATCCTGGCCGATAATCTGCTCACCCGCATTCAACTCTCCACAGATGATGCCTCCACGCTGTTTAATGAAAGCGAGGATGCCGACTGGAGTGTGGTGGGTGTCAACAAATCCAAGGTGATTTTTCCTAATCTCTCCATGCTGGACATTACCAATAATTGTCTCAAGGAAATTCCTGCCTCCCTGCACGAGCTGAGCAGTCTGTCGGTGCTAAACATCAGCGGAAATGTGAACATAACCGAGTTGCCTCCACATCTGGGCTTGCTCTCCAGGCTTTGGAATCTCAATACACGGGGTTGCTTGCTGCAGGAGCCTTTGCGTTCCATGATCGAGAGCAAGAAACACAAAACCATGGATATTGTGGGCTATCTCAAGTCCATCTATGAGGATGCCCAGCCCTATGCGAGAATGAAACTGATGGTGGTGGGTGCGGCGGGCATAGGCAAGAGCACATTGTTAGACTTGTTGCGTCAGGGTGCCGGATCTGGCTCCAGCTCCAGTTCACACCGTTCACGTGCCAGTGAGAATCACTGGGCCAAGAGAATGGGTCATGCGCGTAGCACCTCCCGTTCCCACAGACACTCCTCGGGATCGAATTCAAATATCTCTACCGTGGGCGTAGACATAGGCACTTGGATATGTGAGAAGCGTAAGCGTTCTCCCGGCTATCATGGTCCTGTGGTTTTTCGCACTTGGGATTTTGGTGGACAGCGGGAATACTATTCCACCCATCAATACTTTTTGTCCAAGCGCAGTCTTTATCTGGTTTTATGGCGGATTAGCGATGCTGGCCACAAGGGTTTGGCCGAGCTGCTCCAATGGCTAATCAATATACAAGCGCGTGCTCCCAATTCTCCGGTTATTATTGTAGGCACCCACTTTGATGCGGTGGGCGAGTCTATATCGGCCCAACAGGCGGAGCAACTGCAGCAGCTAATACGTGAAAAGTTTATAGCCATACCGGATGCCGAGAAAATTGGTCTGCCGCGTGTAATTGATTCCATAGAGATTAGTTGCCGGTAAGTGCTAAACCCGATACATCAAATACAACCTACTTTGTTCTATTTCTCCTTCCATCCACGGTAACTTTTATATCATATTCTTTAGTTATTAGCTATTCCTATATCCCTCTTGAAGATGTTTTCACCCAATTACGAGACATTGATTCAATGGTTTTCGTATGTGATTTTAAGTTACCAAACATCACTTGGCAAATCTTATGGGTAGACTTTCGCGTACCATCGTCACATAATCACTTTTTAGATTGTCTGATTGGCTTGACTTTGCTTCAAATTAATACAGTACTGCACAATTTAAACCAGATTTGGTTTTTGGCCGAAGAAATTTACCATCCTACACTTGGTATCTCTCTTTCAGTATCTGGATTTACCCCTTCAACTTCCATACGCCTTAATAAACCTAGTGGTTTTTCGCAAACATTTTTTATGAATGCGTCAATTCTCTCTTATATATCTGCAATCGTAAAAATCTTAACCTTTTTCGTTTTGTATTTCTCTCTTTTCTGCTTTGGATCTCGACCTATTTAGAAAATAAAAATCAAAAAGCTCTGATTTGTTCTAATTCAGAGCCTGTCTATGTAACTTCGGGTGTACCTCAAGGAAGTTTTCTTTTCACCCGATTCATTAATGATCTCCCCACAATATTATCTTATTCTCGGATACTTAAATATGTCGTTGACGTAAAACCAGGGAATCAAAACGAATCGAATATTTTGGTTCCGGTAAAACTTATGATTCGGTAAAAGGTTCTGTTTTGGTCCTAACATTATTTCGGTATACTCGTAAAATATAAAGAAAGATCGGTCATCTACTTCTACTTCTACATATAAAACAGTTTGTCCTGACTGACTGATTCACTGATTGGCAATCAACGCAGAGCGTAAACGTTAAGAGATAAAGGGCTGAAATTTGGACGGGAGTTTCCTTTAGTGGTGAAAGTGCGTACTAAGACGGGGTTTTTGAAAATTTCAACCGGAAAAGTCGGAAAACCGTCGAAAAGTTTGTATGGGAATATTTTTTTTTATCCGATTGACTTGAAATTTGGTTTGTATGCATAGTATCCCGATTTTGGCATACATACAATTGTGGAAACTTTGTCGAGTTTTCTGACCACCATTTAAGTACATCTTCTTTATTTTGTAAAAGTTTAAGGCTCAGGAAAATTGATAATGATTGATGCCATTATAGGCTAATCACACTGAGCACATATAACATCCCACTTTATGACTGAAAATGATGAATAACCAGGGAATCAAACCGGAACCAGAATCAGAACCGTATACCGAAAAGAACCGATTAAAACTCAGAACCTGAACCGCGTCACCGGAACCCATATTTTTAATTTTTTGTATACCGGTATTCGAGAGCCGATATTCTTGGAACCCAAAAGATAGAAAAGAACCGAAACATTGTACCGGTACAGTTGCGGTTCTGGGTGCAAAAACAAGACTGCAAAAATGGCACTTGGTTTTGGCGAGACCAGTCTTTTTAAAAATATTGCATCCTTAATTCTTAGACCCCCATTGAATGTCATGATAACCATTGAACAGAAATGTACTTGTTTTATCCATTTCTGTTCAAGTGAAACTGAATAAGGACAGCAGCTCTGGCACAAATCCGTTAGCTGAAAGTGGAGGCTAAGTCGAAGTCCAATATTTTCACAAAACTGTTTAATGACATCAATCACTGACGGAACTGAACCCCACAGAACCGGTTCGGTTCGGGTTTTTAGGGTCCATCCAACCGGACCATCTACCGGACCTCCAAAATCTATTATGTTTGGAAAAACATTTGGTGTAGAAAATTATTCAAGTCGACTTTTATAAGTTTTTTTATATTACGGAAAAATGATTGCTTAGCACTTGGATCGTTTGGTGCATTATCTAATGGAGATCAGTTTTGTAAGTCATATCCAAACTGGAAATATTCCGACTATGAGAAGGGAAATAAAGTAATAGACTAGTTTAATTTTATCATATCTATATACGAGTACACATTGGAAGAATCAGGGACGTATGATTGATGCAGTTAACCTATGTTAGATAGATTTATCAAATAGTAAGATAAATGAGGCCAAGAAGGTTTTAATTTTAACCGATTTGCTGAAATTCATGGAAAATTGAGGCAAAAATGTTTCAAATATTTCAGATGTTATGAACCAATGTTCGAACCAAATCCTCAGGTTTGATAAGTTAAGGAACCGGTTCGAACCTCCGGAGGTTCCTGATCTTAAAATGCTTACAAAACAAAGAAGATGAAGTTAAATGGTGGTAAGTAAACTTGGAAAACTTTCTACAATTGTGTTTATGTATGTCTTTGAAAAGGGCAAATAAGTGTAGAAAGTTTGTTTACCGGGGTGTAATTATTATGTCTTCGCTATGAAATTGGGTGGACGGAAAACCAATGCCCGATCTTTCTTTTTATTTTAATGGTTCATACCGGTACGTACCGGTATACCGAAATAAAAATCCAGGTACCGATTCGGAACCGAATTCCAAAATAATGCTAGAACCAAAACAGAAACTTTTTACCGAAACATAAGTTGTGGTACGTACCAGAACCGGAACCCAAATACGATTCGGTTCGGTTAAGTAGTTCGTTGTCCAATAGGACCAAGATACAAAGATGACAAATTTTTCCACGGCGAATGTTTATGACTCATAATGTGGGATGCGCTCAGTGTGATTAGCCTATTAAACTGTTTAGCCACTTAAACAGAAATGGATAACACAAGTACTTTTCTGTTCGAAGGTTATCATGACATTATAGTGAGGGTCTAGGAATATAGGATGCAATGTTTTCAAAGAGACCGGTCTCTCGGTTTTCTTTAATAAGCCAGACTTTTTTTTAAAGCTGTCGATTTGACCGAATTGGTCAAATCGGTATTTTCGGTTCTAAGAATATCGGTTCTGGTTCCGGTTCTGGTTCTGAGTTTTAATTGGTTCTTTTCGGTATACGGATCCGGTTCTGAACAAGAACCACAGAACAAGTGAGCAATTTGAGTGAGTTGAATCACTTCGAGAAAAAGAACAAGTGAACATGTTCACTGAAATGAAATACCTTTACCCAACACTACTTTCCTACCATTGTCAGAAGCTCTGAGCTGAATTTGTTTTCACAATTGAAGCGGAGCCCTGCCTAGTTTTCGCAGTAAAGATATACTCGGCAGGGTTTGTGGCTTAGCCATAGATGGGCGCATTCTCAAAGTTCCCCAGAAATAGAATTATTTCACGTCTCGCTCTGAAATGGTTGTGCCACACAAAATATGCAAAAAAGGTCTACTATTTCCTAAAATACATATGTTGAGGAACGGCAGGATATGGATTGCTCTATACGCAACTGATTTGAAAATAGGAACCACAGGCAGGATGGCTTGAAATTCAATAGAATAGTTTATAACAGAGACGGCCAGCTATAGCTACCAGGAGCCGAAGTCAGTCGTGTTTTTACGCGGTAAACACTGAATTGCAAGTAAAACGGCTGTAGTCTGGAGAGAGCTCTCTTGCTCACCAACACAAGCACACTTTTTTGTTCTCTCCATTTGGCCGGCACTGATCTATAACAGGGTTCCCCAAGCAGAGAGCGCGAAAATGGGACTGTGTCGCAGTGATGCACGACTGATGCACGACTTCGGCAAGCATTCGGTGTGAATTGGCATTTGACACCCAGGAGCTAACTCTAGTTTATAATGACAATTATGTAAATTCTCTTTACAAAAGCCGCTATTAAAATTCCTCGCTCTTGCTTTTATGAGGACAACCGTTATGACGTTGGCCGTTGCCACTAAAAGAGTTGCCAATGATGTTTGGGATTGAATTTCAAAATGAAATATAAACTTACCATTACTTGCTTACTTTCAGCACTTTGCACAACATTCATTTGCTGGCAAACATAATCTACGATACGGCCATGCAGTTGCGTTCGCCTGGCTCTAAAGAGCCCATGTTACTCCAAAAGATTCCCGCCAGTTATATTGCCCTGGAGGATATTGTGTCTGTAATTGGCTGCAATATGCGTGCCTCTGGGCGGGATCCGGTGCTAGATGGTGAGCAATATCGACGCCTGGTCACTGAGCAGATGCGTTTGCACAACTACAAAAGCTTTAGGGATGCCGCCGAGTTGCAACAGGCCACCACCTGGTGTCATGATAATGGAATACTATTGCACTATGATGATGCTACGCTCAGGGATTACTATTTTCTTGATCCGCAATGGCTGTGCGATATGTTGGCTCATGTGGTCACGGTGCGTGAGATTAATCCGTTTGCTCCCACGGGCGTCATGAAGTTGGATGATCTGCAGTTGCTTTTCCGCAGTGTGCAGGCCCAGGGGAATGGTAATCGCAGGTAAGTCGCAACTCAATTCCATGGAAATTCAAAATTTTTTAAAGCCAACTTTCGCTTGATACTTCAGCTATATTGTGAATTTATTGAACAAGTTCGAGGTGGCACTGACCTGGGACTCGCGCACTTTGTTGATACCCTCACTGCTGCCTCTGCAAGAGGCAGCCACTCCCAATACCGGAACCACTGTAAGACTCTCGCAGCGTTCTCGTGGCCGCCATGTGGGTTGTTCCGTTTCGCAGCAGGAGTTGAATCTGAATAATCTCATCTATGAGCAGCGTTCGACACGCAATTCCTTAGTAAATGAGGGTCTAAGACGCATACTCCTGATGACCTATTTTCCCTCTGGCTTTTGGTCACGGCTCATTACGCGCATCTTGGCCGACGATCAGATTATTGAGGCCATCCGGAGCGTCTATTTGGCTGCACAAGATGTGAGTTGGCTAATAAATGTTCCTAGTTGCCAGAACATAATCTCTGTCTCCCTGTAGAAAAATTTGGAATTTGATCTGCGCTCTTCCCTGGAGCAGGATACGCAATGGAATCTTTGGCAAACCGGTTTGGCTTTGTACTATGGACCCATTTTGATATTCAAGATTTGGGAGCTGCCTTTCCAAAGCACTGAACGAACACAACCGTTTCGATCTGCCAGCAATCGCTTTAAGCTGAAGCTGGACGGCATCTGGAGCGATGTGAACTTGAATTCCTCCAGCATTTTAGAGGTCTTCTTTCCCCTACATCAGGTCAACATTTTGCAGGAGCTGGACAATGATGAGCGGCAATTACTGGCTGAGCTACAACCCCACATGTCGCAGGTGGCCAAGCTGTTGGCCTTGACTGTGGATCATATTGATTTGCTGCTGGAGGATTGGTATCCGGCACTGGGCACCCGTTTCGTTCACACGTCTGAGGGACGTTTCCTCATCACACGTTTGGTATTGTGTCCACGTTGTCTGAGAAAGCTGCAGCTACAGCAAAACGCTGATCCTCCAGTGGAGCGAGATCTGCCTACGGGTATGGGCTGTAATCGGCCCAGTCGGAGTAGTAAACGCGTTGGCGGTGCCTATTTTCTGCATGGTGTGGGGGATCCTGGTGAGGATGGTGCTCTAAATGTATTCTCCGCTTATCTAAACGCAACAGCCAGGCGGGAGCGTCGTTCGGAGGACTCCCTCGGCGCCGGATCGGATGCGGATTCGGGTGTGGGACCCGATTCAGCGGATTCCTCACGAAATACTTCTGTGGATGGGCATCCACATCATCATCTGCCCGATAACTCGAATGTCTGCTATGCCTGGATGATTGAGGAGTGCATTCTGTCGGTCTATAACCAAAATAAACTGAGCTGTCCTGTGCATTTGGAGCAATCGATGGCCCAGCTGGCTCCGGATGTAATATTTGCGGATATTCCAGAGAAACATACCATTGCCTCGGAGTGTCTCATCAAGGGATCGCTGCTGGGTCGTGGAGCTTTTGGGTTTGTTTTCAAGGCCAGCTGCAAGTTGCGAGGATCGTTTAAGCCAGTGGCCATGAAAATGCTTCAACCTGTGCCGCCAGGAGCAAGAGCCAAAGAGGTGAGTTCTGGGCTTGGAAAGTAGAAATTTTTTTTAAATAAATCTCCCTCTCTTTCAAGAGCGCCCTCATGGCCTACAAGGTGGCTTTGGGTAAATGGGATCGTGATCCTTTGCAGCACTCCTGCAAGGCTTATTGCACGGCACGACAAGAGTTGGCCGTCCTGCTTACCCTTAAACATCCCAATATTGTTCCCCTGGTTGGGATCTGTATCAAACCGTTGGCCCTGGTGCTGGAGCTGGCTCCTCTTGGTGGCCTGGATGTTTTACTTCGACAGTATCGTCGCTCTGGAGCTCATATGGGTCCCCATACCTTTCAATCTCTGGTATTGCAAGCGGCCCGTGCCATAGAGTATCTGCATCGCAGAAGAATCATTTACCGGGATCTCAAATCGGAGAATGTGCTTGTCTGGGAGCTGCCGCAGCCTCATAGCGATGACAGTCCACGTAATCAGGTGCATATCAAGATTGCAGATTATGGCATCAGCAGGCAAACGGCTCCCAGTGGATCGAAGGGTTTTGGTGGTACTGAGGGCTTCATGGCACCCGAGATTATACGCTACAACGGCGAGGAAGAGTACACCGAAAAGGTGAGAAGGTCAAACAATTCAGTGCTTTGCTAACATTTGTTCTTCCAGGTGGATTGCTTTTCCTTTGGCATGTTCATCTATGAGAACATTAGCTTGCGCCAGCCCTTCGAGGGGCATGAGTCCATCAAAGAGTGCATTCTGGAGGGCAGTCGTCCAGCTCTTACGCATCGAGAGACACAGTTTCCCACCTGTTGTCTTGATCTCATGGTTCTCTGCTGGCACGAACAGCCACGACGCCGACCTACAGCCAGCCAAATCGTTTCCATACTCAGCGCTCCCGAGTGCATACATCTGTTGGATGTGGTGGCGCTGCCACATAGCGAGAAGATTGTTTGCGGACTCTTTCAATACACATTAGGGGGAGGCGACGAGGAGCGATCAGGACTAGAGCTCTGGCTACCTGCATTTGGTTCTCGTATTGATATAATAGATGCCTCGCCCACCGGCAGTCTGTTACAATGCAGCAGCATTAGTTGTGCTCCTCAGCCCCAAGTAACGCCCGCCAAGACCCCCGAGAGCGGTGGTTCATCCTCAAGATCACGTTCTGCCCAGCGGATACCCAAAGTGAATATGCTCTGCTGCTGCCTAATAGACGAGGCTATTTGGATGGGTGATGTTACGGGAAATCTGCATGCGTACAGCATCTCTAGCTATGCACATTTATTCTCATACATGCTGGATCCAGCGATTAAATCAGCTGTAATCAGTCTAGTCTATATGGAGGGTATAGCTCGCGTTGCCGTATGTCTACACAATGGACGGGTATTTCTGGTGGATGCCACCCAGGTGCCTAGTAATTGCGCCTTTGCTGAGGGATCATTTGTGTTAACAGAGATTTGTGCTGGATTTGTTTTGCATGCGGCCTGCTCAGCACTAAGCGAGGGGTGAGTGATATTTATAGAATGTACGAAAATTTTTCAAAAATTCAAACGTTGAAACTATCTAGAAAGGCAGAATGGGTGACCATCGCTGCTATATGTATAGATATTAGCTAAGCGTGAAGGCAATATGCGCAACAACAACGTAATGAACTTGGGCACCCCTGGTTTAAGGGATTTATGTATAGTCTACGAGTACAAGAACCCTTGAAAACTTGTACGGACTTTTGTTAAAACTGCCAAACACTTCTTTGAAGAGCATACACGGTTGCGCTTATAGTCTTGCGGCATCTATCCCCATTTTGATCTGAAAGGTCGGGCTTCATTGGTCTTCACTCGGGCTTTAGAGTTCAAATAGTATTTATCAATTCGTTTCTTGGTTTTCATTCTGGTTTTTGACTCAAAAAATATTTCTTGAGCACACGAAATTCACTTTTTTCCAGGAAAACAAATGATATCACGATAGGAACCGCTTAATTAAAAAAGAAAGCCAAGCTAACTTCGTCTGTGCCGAAGTTTTTATACCCTTGCAAATGCAAACGTCACAGTTTATGAACGCTTAAATAAAAATCAAAAATTTTTGTAACTAAAATCCATTTTCCGACAGATAAACATCTGATTTTTGAAAACGTCAAATTAACAATCGTCGAGTTTAAGAAAGATAAAATTAAAAACAAAAAAGTTTTTCTCCCTAAGACTCATTTTCCGACCGATCGGTCCTATGACAGCCTTAAGAAATAGTCATCCGATTTTGACCAAATTTTGCGAATATATTTTAAAGCATATACAATTAGTAATCAGTGAGTTTAACGACGCTAGCATAAAAAACAAAACAAATTTCTTACTAAGACTCATTTTCGACCGATCGCACAGTGGGCCAACTTGTATGGAGACTGCGGCCAAAAATACTTACTTCGACTTGAAACTTTGTTTACGGTTAGATATGATATTTGATAAAATGGGCGTGGCTAAACTCTCACACTCCCACCCCTACCATAAAATTATACAAAGTGTAAGAAAAATAATATGTTAAAACTTCATATTTGAGTTTCAATTTTTGTTTAGTTTGTTTGGCTATGTTAGTTTTTGTATTAAAAGCCTCCACTTAACATAAAAAGAATCAAAAATAAAAAACTTAAATTAATTAATTAATCCTCAAAAAAAAAACAATTTCATAATAAAACAAACTATATACATATCACTGCAATCTCAGATTAAAAAGTAAATCCAGTAAATCAAATACAGATTTTAGTCGAATTGAATTGTGCTTTGGTGGAACACTCAAAAAAGAATCAAACACAACAACAACAGAGACCAGGAACGGAACAGTTGCACCACAGAAACAAATAGCAAAAAAAACAAGCACACTATAGGCTTTGGGGTATAACACAACTTCCGGCAGCTAAACTTTAAAGTTTTAGAATCTTAAAAGGTTGAACAATTTTATCAAATAAGTTTCATTGGGGGAATCTGAAGGGATCGTAACCATTACTTTAGCTGAATTTATATCACATGGACAATGGCACACAAAAAAATAGTACTGACAAAACATCAATTTTATAAAAGAACTCAACCAATTACGAACCTTTAGTTTATTAAAAAATAAAGGTAGTATCTTTATTTTTACTATTCAGTTTAAGTTTCTTTAATATTAGTTAGATTTAATGTTGATTTAATTGTTTTATAATTCACTTAAATCTCAAAAATCTACCACAGTAAGCACCAATATATTTCATGCTCTTTCTTTGGAAGGCATTCTTATAGAGTACGGTTGTAATGAAACAAAATGAACTATACAATTAAAAAGCTCATTCTTTTGCGAGATAGTGAAAACATGTTTGAAGCCAAAATTCTCACGTTCCTTTTTTTATTTTTGGCCTATGGCAGAAACCACTGTGGATCGGTCCTATGGCAACCATGAGATATAGTCACCCGTTGTCGATCAACTTTTTCAAATTAGTTTGAAAGCGTTTAATATTACCTTAAAAGTTTTTTTTCACAAAGACCCATTTTCCGACCGATCGGTCCTATGGCAGCTATAAGATATAGTCATCCGATTTTGTCCCAAATTTGCAAATCTGTTTGAAAGCATATAATATTAATAATAGCCGAGCTTGAGGACGCTAACAGTGAGAACCAAAAAGGTTTTTCTCACTAAGACCCATTTCCCGACCGATGGGTCCTATGGCAGCTATAAGATATAGTCATCCGATCCGGTCCGTTCCGACATATTAGCAGTGTGCAGTAAAAGGAAGACTCTGTGCAAAATTTCAGCTCGATAGCTTTAAAACTGAGAGACTAGTTTGCGTAGAAACAGACGGACAGACAGACGGACGGACAAAGCTCAATCGACTCAGCTCGTCGCCCTGATCAAGAATATATATAGTTTATGGGGTCGGAAATGAATATTTCTATGCGTTGCAAACTTCTGGGCAAAATTATAATACCCTTTGCAAGGGTATAAAAAACCGATTAAAACTCAGAGCCAGAACCAGAAGTCTTATACAATTCATCAAGTCTTGAAGTAATTTGGTTAGTTTTCTAGAGGAAGGCAATCCGGTACTCAATCGAACCGCTAATTCGTGCTCGTAAACCGGACCGCACAAGAAAACAGTTCGATTCATTTATGTTTCCGCGTCTATTACCAGCAAGTTTATATATTTTTATTATTATTTACAGATAGACAAGTTTACAATACTAATTCTAACTTAAGAATTATAGCACTAGCTACAGAGGCATTCGGCTATATACAATGGTGTAGTGTGGGTTATTAATAGACATCGGATTTTATGCACTTTTTTAAATGAAGGTTGATTGAGGTGAAAATTTGGATTTATACTAATTAAATAACCCACTTTCCATTGGAAACTGCAAAATATGCAAACAAATATGCAAAATATGCAATAAATATGTAAAATATGTAATTGTATAAAAAATGTATAAAAATTGAGAAATTTGCAAAAGTTCTTATTCTTGAGCTTAGATTATTATTAAAAATTTATATGTAGATGGCAAATATGGATTTTTAAATGGGAGTTGTAGACCGACCAAATGAAAGGTGTGCCTTGAAAGTTCCAAAATATTGGGAAATTTCTAAATTGTTCATTAATTTCAGATTTTTATGAAGATTTTATGGACGGCTAGAGTACACGGGTAAAAAAAAATGTGGAACAAATGGTCAAAAAAATCGCGAAATTTTAAAAATTCTCATTTGAATTTAGATTATCATAAAGAAGGGTAACCCTGCGGGTAAATAGGAGGAGTATTTTCAAACGACCTAAGATAACTATGAACGTTTGATAGATGGCCATTCAAGACGCGTATATTAGAGGCTTAGACGAAAAACCGCGAAATTTGTCAAATTTTCATTTGACGGCGCTCGGAAACTCCAGAATTATATATTAATCCCTTCCTGTCATGTGGATGCTGAGAATATACCTCTCCCGCACAACTACATTGTGAACTTTGGGTCTAGGGATATTTCCGTCCCGCGCCCATTTCTAGTAAATATATGAGGATTGTGCATTTCACAGAAATTCCGAAATTTAAAGCGATAATATTTTTTTA
Organism: Lordiphosa magnipectinata; assembly: GCA_037044535.1. Taxonomy (NCBI): domain Eukaryota; kingdom Metazoa; phylum Arthropoda; class Insecta; order Diptera; family Drosophilidae; genus Lordiphosa; species Lordiphosa magnipectinata. Next base: position 37,063 of record JBAMBO010004105.1, read on the forward strand.
TAAAACTTCCACACCTTGTTGAGGCAACTTGACCTCATGGCAGCCATTCTTCAATTAATATTCAATTCAAATTTGGTTTCCCTCTTTTTCCCCACCCACTCTTCCCACGCACCCTCCACTCTTCCCCCCTCTTCCACTGTTCCTCACTCTAAGCCCACTGTTCCCCCCTCTTCACTCTCTTCGTCCACTCTTCACACCCTCTTCACCTCCCCATTCCCCCTCTTTCCCGCCCCACCCCTTCTCCATCCCACTCCACACACCCGCAAACACACAACCCACCTGCAGCATGCACACTCACACCCATGATACAACTATCTCAGGTATGGTGCTCAGCCAACATTTTTTAACTAGGCGCTTTTGCTTAGAGCGCGAGAGAGAGTAAACGACACACATTCACTCAAATAAGGTATGCGTGTAGAACAAAAAACCCATGCAGAAACAACAATAACAGAAATGTCGTGAGAACATTTCAGAGCGTAACTCTTATCCCTTTGCGACTGTTGTTGGTTTCATTTATGTATGAAGACAATAGATACCAGTTACAGAGAAAATAGAGAGTTATATTTCAGACAGACAACGTTGTCTTCCTGTATTTCAAAACAGTTTGATTCCAATTCTTTTAGACATTTTTGAATCAAGCATGTTTTTTTATCGCTTTTTTTCGGCATTTTAATTAATTAAAAGTTGAATTGATGAAGTTGATTTTCGAAGTGAAACGGATTTGCAAAAAAATCAGAAAATGGTGAGCACAGAATCACAAAAAGAACACATTAACCCTGGCCTATTATGATTATAATGTATTTGAAATATGTAATTTCATAAAAAAATAGGTTTTTTTTACATATTTTGCATATTTTTGTATGCAAATATGCATTGGTTTTTAGCGGACTTAGATCGGTTTTCAATAAAAATAAGATGTGTGCAATCAGAACTTAAATCGGACATGCGGTTCAAAATATGCAAATATGCAAAGTCCGATGTCTAGTTATTAATGTAGTTTTATGTATTAAAACTGAGCTGAAGTGCATATTTAAGATAATGGTTAATAAGGTGTGAATGGAAACTTTAGTGGTATATGTAAATGTTCTTTTCCGTAATGAGCAAAAAATTCGTAATAATTTCTAGCTACCGCAATGAAAAACCAAAATTCGAAATTTTACGGCTTAATACCTCCGCCATGGCTTTAAAGTTGCTACATTAAATTTCAATTTCCACTTTTTCATTTTACTATTTCAACAAAGTAACTTTTAAGATGCCAAACTTTGTTGAAATAAAAACATATTTTTAAAAATATTTGATGCAAAGCAAAATGGAGCAAAAGGAGAGGATTCGAATAGCGTTTATATGATTGGCAAAGCTACCATCAAGAAAAGATGTCTTGGCGGTTCTTCTGCATAATACAAGAGTACATAAATACTCATTAATGGAGAGCTTAATCCGCACTGTCCTTCAAATTGATGATGTATTGAAATCATTTGGGCCTACCATGAAACTAGAAAGAAATGTGTGCAGAACTCTTAAGGAAACTCTATGATCAATATGGGGCTCTAGGAAAAAATGCTTGTCGCGATAAAGAGTTGTACCGCAACAGAGAAAAGAATTTTATGGACTATTTAGAAGGCATTTTAGATGTCGCTTCAGAAAAATTAATTGAATTGAGTCCTGATGCTGCTTTTAAAAGACAGAAGTCCGATGACGAGGACCCAGGGATGTGGTAAGACGACCATGAATATATGGCAGCGCAGAAATTACTGAAAACTCTCAAAGTTGTGAATGATGTCGCAGAAAGAGGCGTGAAACAAGTTGAGGACTTCGATGGGCGTATTACCAAACGCGATCAGCATCACCTTCTTCAATGCATCGAAGAGCACAGACAAGCTTAACCAAATAGCAGAAAAAATACTCATGAATAAATTTGAATAACCAATTTTAAGTAATACTTTTTTTTATTTTTAATTTTTTTCCCGGCCTGCATCGAAGTTTTGACTCGTAATGGAACATGTTAGTTTAGGTTTATTGTTCGGCTCATGCCGATTCTTGACTACGTGACGCAGAATTATTCGCTGTATTTGCCACTTTGATATTTTTTATACTTTCCAAGTGAGATGAGAATTTTTCGCTGTATCATTTTATAGGTTAATTTTCATGTTAATGCAAGAACGTCATATCTCAGTTGTCCTGCAGCAAAAATCCTTTGGCTTTCAGTTAAAACAAATTTTCAAAAATTTTTGAATGAGCATTTTAAATTAATAATATTTTACTAGATCAACTCAAAACTAAAAGAACTATTTTTTCTGGACAATTTTATTTTATTCTTTGACAATTGTCAAACTATGCAGAATTCCACGGGAACAAAACTAGCGTTAGGGTGAAAAATGCTAACGCCCAAGGACATCTCACGATATGTCGCATGCCGATCCTACCATTTTAATTCTGGCACAGCATTTGATATTTTCCGTTTTTAAATTCAACAACAACGTTTGGCATCTCAAAGTTAACTTGGTTGTAAAAGTAAAATGAAAAAGGGAAAATTGAAATTTTATGTAGCAACTTTAAAGCCATGGCGGAGGTATTAAACCTTAAAATTTCGAATTTTGGTTTTTCATTACGGTAACTAGACATTATTACGATATGAATTTGGGTTTGTTAGACAGTCGATGGTGTTTGTATTATCGAAAATGTTGTTTTATATTTGCGACAGTGCTGTGCATTGGTTTAAAATGTGTTCTATGCTAATTGGGTTATTATATTGGCAAAGGGGACAGATTGGAGAGGCGTTAGTGTCTAGACCAGGCATTCCCAAAAGCAGCAAACCACAGAGCACTCACCAACACTGACAAAGATAAGCACCAATACCAATAATGAAATTGTTGTTGGTCAGTTTGCTTGCGCTCGCAAACACCAATCAAAGAAGAGAACAAAACCGGTTTTTGTTCTACGCGTCGCATACACACGAAATCGTTAGCATGTGTGTCGTTTCGTATGCCTCGCGCCCTGCATGTATACGATCATTGATTTCCTATGTTCCGTGCAATTACAATAACAAAACGTACCCAAAGAGCATACGGCTGGGCATCGCTGGTCTAGACAGTGATTGTGTGTCAGTTTACTGTGCCCTAGGTGAAGTGTGGTTATCTTGATTTGGTCAAGTCTGCTGTATTTTTCTTGGGATATATTTAGATAGTTGGCTGTACTGGTGTTGTTTTTGTTGATGTTTTGGTATCATATATTGCAATCTAGGAGGGTGTGTTCGCTATGTCTTAGTATTTGCTGTTTTAGGTATGTGTTTGTCTGATGAGTTTAAGTTTGGGGTAAGAATCACTGGCATTTTTAATGCAGTCTATGCCGACTTATCAGCCAGCTCGTTGCCTGCTATGTCACTATGTCCTGGTATCCAGAGGATTTGTATTTTAGGGGCTAGTGAGGTTTGTATCGATCTAATGGTTGCTGGGTATGTGCTGTTATTGTTTGTGTTAAGAATTGCGTCCACAGCAGAAAGTGAGTCAGAACATTTGAAAAATTTGCCTCTTTTCTTTATTATAAGCTCAATCGCTTCTAATACTCCAATTATTTCTGCTGTTTGTACTGAGGAGAAGAGAAATAGACTCCCGTATTTTAGAGGCTCTGTTTCTGTCGTTATAGCGTATGTTGTAATTTAGTTTTGATTTGAGCCGTCAGTATAAATGAAAGTATAATTTATTAGTTGGTTTTTTATGTTATTAGCTAAGAATATTTCACTTACTCAAAATATAAATCAGTTTACAAATTTTTTACCTTAGTCTTCTCATTGACGAAAGTTGCAGTATTTCATTAAATGAAATTACTTCTCTAACAAAAACTTTAATATCAATGTGATCAACAAGTGATAAAACATTAATCATATCTGAATCTTTATTCCTTCCTCTTAGCCTCTATGAGCTCTGGTGCGGTGAAATAGCTGGCAAAATCAATGTGTTTCCCTTGAATGAGTCTGGGGTCTGTGGCCATCAGGCTCTCTGTCACAGTGAGGAACCCAATCTGATTGAGGATGTCAAGGTGACTCGTCTCTGTAGCAATGATAAGTATGTCTTTAGCTGCCTCTATCCCGGCTGCATGGTGTACCAATGGAGCGTCACTTCAAAGCGTATTGAAAACAAATTGGACTGCTCCAAGCTGTTGCCCTGTTCCGAATCACTGCAGAGTATTGCCATTGATGAGCATGTCAGTCTGATCAAGTGTCAAATTTCGGCATTGGCGGCACACAACACAGAGTTGTATATAGGTACCACCTGGGGTTGTTTGATCGTTGTAGAGTTGCAGACCCTAAGACCGATTAGCGTGTTTCGGCCCTATGAGAATGAGGTAAGAAAATGAGCAGGTTTTCCAGGGTGGTTTGTAAATTATGTTTCTTTTTTTGTTCTTACAGATTAAGGCCATCATTACGGTACCCAATGGTAGTGTGCCGCTTATTGCCACCATTGGACGTCGCTATCGATCGCTGATCTCACGTTATGTGGACATGTCCGAATCGTCGCCCACTACGGGGTCAACCGTAGGCACACCCACACATGGCGCTGCCAAATCTTTGCCACCAGCAGATGTGGATAATCACATACATTGCCTGCTGTGGTGTACCAAGCATTGGACCTAATTGTTAACATATTTATTAACTCCACTAAAACATTCACAAATTGTTAATTTCATTCCATTTCTGATAATAAACTTTTAAAAAAATTAACTGTCTGCCGTCTGACACTCCTGTGCTATGGATGCCACTGACATGGATGATTGCCGGCTGCGAGAATAGATCGAGGCAGAGTTCTTGAGAACCCGTACATAGTTATTAAAGTCAACAACAAACTGGAACTCCTCCTTGAGAGCCTCACTTAAAGGCACCTGAAATGAAAGATTTAGCAGAATTTCCAACATAATGAAGGCAGAACCTACCCGATAGTGTCGAGCTTTTTTGATGACAAACAAAACCCAGCTAATAAATCCATACAGCAAGGCACAACAACTGCCCACAAGTAGCACATAAAATACACCCTCTAGGTTATTCATATCCAAGGGCGTGGCATCTGGTGCATCTTCCTTGGTGGCACAAATACCGGTTCCCACTTCATTCCACCATTTGTTTTTCATCTTCTCCAGCACGCCCTGTTCTTGCAGCTGTAGCAGAGCGTTGTTGAATTTATCACGATGTGGCCAATCTAAAAATTAATGATAAAAGTATTCTGCACTTATTCGATGAGGCAGCAGCAGCACAGCAGCATTCACTGTACATTATTGTTCTCTTTGAGTTGATGGCTGGGCCTGTCTCTACGATATTTTGGAACTAATTATGTAATAACTGTGTGGTAGTCAAGTTTAAGAAGTTGTTTGCTGAGGGCTAAGAGAGAGAAGACAAAAACCAAGTTATCTGACTCAAAAAATATCTGTTATTGCACCTTGAAGTTCGAAACAATGAGCGCACAGAAAAAAAAGATCGTCGTAGAAAGGATATCCGATAGATCCATTTTTTAAATATCTTTTTTACGTTATTCATCTCCATTGGATGAAGATTTAATATAGATTTAATATCCTATTTTGTCTCATATCAATTTTATATGAAAATTCTCCAAAGGATCTCGAATTAGGGTCAAATTGATCTTATTTTGCTTCAAGTTTCGAATTTTGTGATCGGCAATTGATAACCCGATAGCGAATAGTGTCAAGTACGACCGAGAAAGATAAAGAGAAAGACACATTGGTCGGAGTTTGAAATCGGCCCTCAGGAGAGAAGGAAGGATATTAATGACAGGTCCATAGGATACTTCATTAAGATCAATTGGATATTTTAAAGGATATTAATAACAGATCATATAGATCAAATGGATATGAAGAATTGGATATTAATAAAAGCTCAAATGGATAATTCATAAAAACCAAATAGTAGTTAAAAATCTTATTTGACATTTGAATAACAATTTTTTTGAAATTAAATTGAAAAGAATAGTTAACTATCTATTTCAAATAGATATCGAAAAATCATCCAGAGGATCACCAAAAACTAACCTTTTTTTCTGTGCTAGCTTTTGCCAATTAGAAAGCTTTCTGCTGCTGCTGCCTTGTTTGAAAATGTACCTACTTTTACGCATGGCTATACCATAGCCCTTCTCATCCAAGGCATCACCAATCTTTTTCAAATTGCATTCACGCTTCGTGTTGTACTCAATGGAGGTGGATTCCATAAGAAAAGCATAGTGAGTACCGGTCCTTACCAGATTCACGCCTTCCTGATTATCCTCAGTGAGATGTTCCGGATGGTTGGTCATGAACTCATTCATCTTCTTGTAACGCTCATCCTCCGATGTCTGGAAAATAAATAGAGTATATTTCAAACTGCTAAATCTTGAGGCATTAGCTTACCAAAAAGAAGTTTCTGGTGGAGCCTGTGCGCTTTGCACCATAGACAACACCATCTTTTCTGTCAGCCAGATCGTCTACACTATTAATCAAACTTTGGGGCTTTTCTATGGTCAGGAAGGCGGCCAAATTGGCTGTATACGAGGACACCACAATCAGTGTAAAGAACCACCAGAAACTGGCCACCGTACGGGTGGATAAAGCTCTGCAAAGGAACTCAATAAAATCAGTTGAGAATCAAGTAGAAAATCTTACTTGGGACCTATTTCCGAACCCTGTTGAAGAAGTGCACCTGTAGTAAACCATATCGAATTGCCTATGGTAAATTGATTTTCCAGTTCCTCGGGCTCTTCTATGCAGGGATGGGGATTATCCCATTCGCTGGGCGATAGCCGACCCAATATAAAAAAGCTTAGGGAAACGCCCAGAAAAGAGAAACCCAAAAACCACCAGACTTCTTCAGAGAAGGGATCCATAAAGGTGAAGAGTTCAGGTTTAGCCTTCTGAGGCTTCAAATAAAGTATGGCAATTCCTGGAAAAGAAAAGTTTTTATTATTTTATTGTAAACTTAAATCAACTGAAAACTTGCCCAAATTCATAAATGGGATGGTAAAATCAATGGCCTCTTCACGCTCCGAAGTAATGGTTAGATCCGTAATGGCCAGATCGGCTCGTCCCATCATTATCTCGCGTAGCATGCCCGTCGATTCGTTCGAAGTCTTGTTATAAGAACCATAATTATTGCCACCATTGATAAGGGTAAAATTGAAGCCCAGCTTATCGGCCAACTCCTTAATAAGATCCACGCCATAGCCTTCAAACTGGCTATTGCCCTCCATTTGCTTGAAGGTCTCCACAAGTTGGGCATAGGGTTTGTTCTGTAATTGAATGAGCTGAATGATTGCCAAGAATTCATTACGAGCATCATCATTTACCGGCACCGACAGCAACACTGTAAACGTCTTATTGGCCAGCGAATTGTCTATGTTATCAAACTGGGATGTAGTGGGCGCCAGGCGTTGTGATCTAAATTCATGTTGCTCATCCCAAGTGCCCACCTTAACAATGCCCGAAGGTTGCAGTTCAATGACATCCAAATGATAGCCCTTGCGTATGTTTCCCTCAAAATAAATGGGACCGGTTAGCAGACGATCCGTTAGACGGAGCTAGGGGAAGTAAAAGAATTTTATTAGATTTCTGAGTTTAAATTTTTTTAAATATTTCTCAAACCGTTCGCATGTAATTCTTAAAGGAAGATCCATCATCACGCACACTTTCCGTGCGTTGCGAACAATTCTGGGCCACCGGCTTAAAAGGTAGATTCTTTAGTGTTTCGGCAAACAATTGCACTGCATCATAGGTGAGAGCCATTTCCACGGTAATGGGGCAGGATCCTTTGGAAGAGAATCATCTATGAAGTTTATTGAGTAGGTTATAAATGATCTATGTTAAACCTATGTTTTTTTTAACAAGACACGAAACAAGCACGACTTTTCAAAAAAGGAAAAAAAATATTAATGGGATATTAAAAAATTCTCGAAAGAAACCATTTCCAAACTCATAAAGTGTATACTTTATATTATTGATCAGCGTCGATATAGCTATGTCAAGTGGGTATGCCATTCTGTTTTTGATACATATGTTTGTATAAGTTTATTTAATATAACTTATATGCTAACAATTCTCGTTGAGTTGAGTAGACGTGACCCGCCGCCGCGCGGCCGAAGCCAAAGCCAGACTGACGCGTTGTGGATAAAGGTGGACAACAACGTTATAGCGTGATAACGGTAATTAGTGTGTCCGGAGCTGCCACAGTACTCCCTCTCCAGTGACTATGTGGGAACGATTCAAGTTTTGAGTATACCTGGGATGTATGTCCGGGGCGAGCATCTACACGAATTGCACAAGTGAGTATAACTCCCGCTGTGACGTTTGTGTTTGTTTCGTAGTTGGGTCGACGAACTGTTTCCGATAAGTGTAGAAACCAATGAATCCGTTGTTCTGAGCATGTTGCGTCATTGTAACCTCGCGTTGAGGCCGTTGCTTCGAGTGTGGGTCGATAAGCAAGTTGTCCGAGCAGGGTTGAGGTTGCCACTCGTTGTGGACTTTCGTTTACCATGCGTTGTGGACTATGCTTGCCACACGTTGTGGACTTTGCTTGCCAGTCGTAGTGGACTTTGATTACCACGCGGACCTTGTGGACTTTGTTTTCCACTCGTTGGCAACTTTGTTTGAAACTTGTTGTGGTTGGTGAATCCGTTTGCATGAACATCGGTGGTAATGAAGGATGCGATGAAGATCCAAATTCAGCTGCGTGACGTACTTTAATAAGAAGGAACTATCGTCTGGCAGGCTACAATGGAAATCGGAGGAATTGGTGAATGTTTTATCAACGTGCGATCGACTAAATGCAATGCAAGGTCGGCTGCGTACAATGTAATATCTGATAAATTGGTCGGATGCTAAACCAACGTGAGATCGTTGACATGTAGGTGCAGAGTCGGCTGCGTGCTGAGTATAAACTTTTACATATATATCAAAAACAGAATGGCATACCCACTTGCAATATTGGTGAACCCGCCTTGATTGCCAGACTGACTGCTGACGCGTTATGGATAGAGGTGGACAACAATACTAACGCGTGATAACGATGATTAGTTTGGCCAGAGCTGCCACATAGCCATGTACGCAGGCTGTAATAAAATCCAATTTAACTTGCATTTCAGGTTCAAAGCGAAAGAGAAAATCCTTATAAAAAAAGGACTCGATGAAAATTGGAATTGATAGGTAATATTTCATTATAAATAAAAGCTAATGTGCAACAAGGAGAAAGGAACTTCCATGCTGTAGCAAAAATTTCCCGGTTTGAACCATTCTTGCATTAAGACCATCAAAAAACTTGTAAAAACTATCAGCCATAAAAAGAATAGAATATCGCTGGGCTCCGCAGTAAACTAATTCACAAACACTCTCTGATAAGTATTATAAATTCGTATGTTGGTCGAAACTTTTTCGAATACGAAATTACTTTTATGAATTCAAACTCCATTGGACTCCAGCTCGACGCTCGGCAAATAGATTTCGAGCCTTTATGGAATATGAAATATATTATGCGAAATAGCAATATGAAGTCTTCCACATTATACCAGTCTACCTTAAGTGAAACAATAGGAATGTCGATTTCGAATACCTTCATGGAAATCAGGAATGAAAACATTAAAGTCACGGGAGACGAACGCGCGAATTGGGACTCTTCAAGGATTCACGGAACGCGTCGATATGGCTGTGGGTTATGCGTAACGATGATTGAAATGTGAGAGCCGCTGGACCTTTTAACGCTAAACGGTAGAACAAAGGGTGATGCATAGTCTTACAGTTCTCAGACTTCAGCCAAGCTAAGTAATCGACTTATAGCTAAGTGCGGGACAAATGTCGTGATATTGTTACCGATGCTTCAGTGAAAGGTAAAATGCTGTCTGACCCTGCCGGTATAAATCTGTATTGAATCGAATAGTGGGCTGTACTTTAATGGAAAATGAAACCTTTATCTACCTGAGCTAAAATGGGCAGGTGCATAGTGCCCGTTGCTTCAACTTTAGAGTAAATCAAGTCTGAAATTTTTTTGTAAAACATGACTTTACCATTTCGAAACTCATCCTGATCGTGGGTATAGCCTAGCTTCAGTAGCAGTTCCTTGACGGCCATTTTCTCGGGCGAGAATAAACGAAATGCTGTAATATTGGCCTCACTATATTTGTACTCTTCCAAATCGAAAAAATGAAAGTCCAAATTTCCAATTATATAATTATAATCCTCATTGATAATGCCCACTTGTTGCGCCTACAATAGAAAGGAATTCCTTGAGCAGTGTGGTCTATGCAGTTAAATGAAAATCTCACCTGATTCAAAAACTCGGGCATGGTATCACTGGAACCCACAACAACGATCTGATTATCCATGGATTTGCGTACGCGTCTTAAGATGTCCTTGTAATTGCCATTCAATTGCATATCGTAGCGTAAGACGGTGACTATGGGTCCATTCATGCCAAACAACGTGGTTAGCTCATTCAAGATGTTCAGATAATCCGCTGAAAAGAGTGTAGAACTTAAATTGAAGCCGGACTCAACCGGTTACAACTCACCCGACTCATAGAGAAAAATAAAACGCGACCAGTTAAATGCAGTTATAAGACTGTAAAGCGCTTTGGCCAAGTCCGAGGGATGCGGATGAAGATTAAAACCTTCAGCATATTCACTCATGTAAGAATAAATGTGTGGTATATCCATGGCATCACATATGGACATCAGATGTACCGCCGTATGCCGTGAAGAGGGTCCAAAAACGCCCGCAATGCCCGTCTGCAGTAGGCTAATTGTTGATTCTTGACTTTATCATGGCGACCGTGCACTTACCTCCAGCATTCTGCATAGCCTGCCATAACTCTGATAGGCATCACCATAGTTAACCTCTGCTTTCAGTGATGTCAGTGATGTACCCACCTCCTGATTTGCCACCTCAATGGCATGATCAAACACTATATTCATTTCGTCTGTTTGCTGGTCGGTTAGTAGGCCTGAAAATACCCAAGTTTTCATCTCTTGCCGGTTTGTTTGTAAACAATAGTTCTTGACCTTATGGCATTTTAGTGGTCTGTCTCGTTCGGTTGCGATATTGCAAAACAAACAAATACTAATATACTCGTTAATGAGCTTTCGGTGTTGATGGAACGAACAGCATGTTCTTCTCTTTATGAGAAACTAAAAATAAATCGCGCGTTGCAAGCAATTTGTTAGGAAATAACTAAAAAAGCTACCCACGCGACACACATTTTACTTGATTTATTCTCGAAAATACCTACCAATTGGTACACTGCCCGAGTATTGATTGCTGTCGTAACCACCGTAGCTGTCATATTGTGCATAAAGAAGTGAAAATTGTATCAAAATAATTACACATGAAATTAAAATAGATTTTCTCAACATTTTTTAATGGGTTTAAAAATAAAAAAAAACTATGATTCTTCTTCACTCGCCGAGCGAAAAGCCACAACTGGGCGAATATTTCCAAAATGTCAATATTTTGAGTGAAAGTTTTTGAAAAGCTTTTTCATTAAGTTTATTTTCCAACTCAATCCTCAGCCGGCAGATTATTTTCCGAATCCGTTTCGATAGATTCTATACTCTGTGAAGAATTGCGACTGCGAGAATACACAGACTGTGCACTTTTTAGAGCACGCTCGTTTTCCGCAAAGCTGATGACAATTTTGAATTCCTCCACCAAAGCGTCACAAAAAGGCACCTGCAATGGAAGGGAATATTTGTTTTTGTTTTTAAGAAATCCACTTAGTTGTAAACTTACCTCATAAAACTTAGCTTTCTTGAACACAAATATACACCAGTACATGATGGACAGAACAAGGGAAAGTAACGAACCAATGGCCAAAACCGCATATATGCCACTAAGATTATCCACGCCCAGCTCCGAGGGACCATCATCGTCGCTCTTGGCCTATAAACCAAATTAAAGTGTGGTAAAAAAATTAGGGAATCCAAAATTAGAAAATTGAAAATTGGGAAAAAAAAGAATTCGGAAATTAAATGTCAGGAAAACAAAAAGTTAGAGAAGTAGAAATAAAGAAATTTTAAAATTAGAAAAATAAAAAAATTCCGAAAAATTTTATAAAAAAATTTTAAAGGATTTTTTAAAGGTGGCGTCATTTGTACAAAATCCAATTGGAAAATGTTGCAACCAACTTTATGTATGTGTCGTTTCGCAGAAGTGTAATTAACATAGTTTTTGTGTGCTCCAAATATGTCAACTTTTATGCCGACAAAACACAATTTGCGGGAAAGTTGACTTTTCGGCTTTCATTTGAAGAAAAATGTAGCTGAAGGCCATCAAATGCTGCAAAAAGCTTACGGGAACTCTAAACGCCCAAAATCATACGGGCCGCCCGGCCAAACGCCAAAGCCGAATATTTAGCAAGGTCATGCTCTGTATTTGGTGGGACCAATTGGGCGTGGAGTAATATGAGCTGCTAAAACCGAGTGAAACCATCACAGGGCAACTCTACCGAACTCAATTGATGCCTTTGAGCCGAGCATTCAAGCAAAAACGGCCAGAACACGAGCAATCGCACGACAACTTAATTTTGCAACACGACAACGCTCGGCCACATGTTTTGGAGCCTGTTAAAACGTACCTTAAGAGTCCCACCACACCCGCTGTATGGCTCATACATTGCCACTTCCGACTACTATTTGTTTTCGTCGATGACGCATGCCCTAGAGGATCAGCACTTTCGCTCTTTTGAAGAACTCCTACGTGGGGTACTATTTACATGTCGGGAACTGGTAACACTTATGTTAATAGTTAAAATCTGGTAATACCAAAACATACACTAAAAAAAAAAAATCAATCCATACATTCCCAATCTGTTATGAAAACATCATCAAAACATAATCTCAATCCAGGATCATTTTAATCATGTTCGAGATTGTTTTTGAGCTCGATATGTAATATTGATTTGATCTCAGGAAAGATACCTCTCTTCTTCCTTTACTCCGTCATATTAGATAGGATATCCTTATACACTTCAAGACCCACACCAGTTTTGGTTTATTTAAAACTTCTGAAAAACAAAGAAATTTAAAAATTTATTCGGCTCAACTGGGATTCGAAACGACGACCATACGCACTGAACACGACTGGAATGGCATCTCATCGCTCACGACCATCGCCGTCGTTTGTTGCGGCATGTCAAAAATGCTACTTAAATATTGTTCGTCTCGCTCACTAATCAAATATGCTACTTAAATTTAGTCGCTCTCGCTGTCTTATTTATGAACATGTGATCTCGAAGGGGATTGAAGTAAGCATATTTGGAATGATACAAGTTCGACAGGCTGGGGCCATTCCCTGAAAGCTTGAATTGTGTCGAATATCCTATAAATCGACATTGAATTTTCAAGATCATGCCGGGCTTACTCCAAGATTAAAAAGATTGAAAATATCCTGATGTTTTTTTTCTTTTAAGTTTGACATTTTTTAGCATAAACGGTCTCAAAACGTTTTGACGTACTGGCGCTATTTGTGTTCTTTACAGTGAGTTGAAAAAATCTATTTGGCTTTAAAATTTAAATTTCAAGAGAAGATTTTCGTTGGATTATTTTTCACGACTTTCGACGTGAAATATTCTCAACAAGAGTGTGTCGATGAAATCAGTTTATTGTATGGCGATAAAGCACTAACAAAAACCACTGTATATTGCTGGCTTAGTAAATTCGTGGTCATAGTTGCTCAGCGACGATTTCCATGAAGGTCGTCCAAAATCGGTAGTTGTGCCAGAAAATATTAATGCTGTGCGTGAAATGATTATGCAAGATCGTCATTTGACACATCGTGAGATTGAGGCATCACTGAACATTAGTTCCACCAACATATGTAAGATTTAGCATGAACGCCTTGCTTTAAAAAAGGTTTGTTCGCGTTGGAATGCGCATAATTTGACAATTGCTCAAAAAATGGCTCGTGTGGATTCGTGCAAAGAAAAGCTGAAAAAATACGATCGAAACGAAAAAAATACTTCAAGATCATGGATATATGCGCATGAGCCGAAAACAAAACAGAATTCGACCGTGTGGATGTTCCAAGACGAGCCAAATCCCACAAAAGCTTATCGCGCACGAAGCACTGCGATGCAAATGCTCGCCTGTTTTTGTTTTCGGCTGAATGGGTCATCTGGCCACTGTTCTGCTTGAGCAACGTAGGATGGTCAGTTCTGAGTGGTACACGACCACTTGTTTGACGGAAGAAGTGTTGCCAATTTGTCCTTTTTGCGGACAGATCTGTCCTTTTTGAAACTGCGATTTCCGGAAAATTTTTGAAACGTTCTCTATCCGTAAAAACGCCCTTTTTATTTAATCCTTTTTTCTTAGTTCTAAGGCGCTCATACAGTTTATCAATTACAAGTATGTGGCATCGCTTTTATATTGATATTCCGCCTTCGATAAGCATTTTTCAAAGCGATGTAGCCCTGTTTTATTTGTGTGTAATCAAAATCAGAAGAATCGTATATCGGTTCAAGTTTACAAGACGTTTACAATAAAAAATGTCTCGAATCTTGGTAAAGAGAACCTGAATTAAAGAATTGGATGTCCTTGGAATACAAAGGATCCGGATTCGGAGGCATACTGCGCTTAAATCCAAAGATTGACCAGGTCCGCGCACATGGCCACACAAAAAAACGCATGCAAAATGCAGTGCCCTTCGCACAAAGAAAACAATATTACGTTTCAGCCACTTTCAACATTGCTTGTGGTCAGGAGGCGGCACTATCAATGTTTGGTGCCCAACATGTGGCCAAAATTATCATGTTTCTGATAGTTGTCTTCGGTTAATTGGAACGAATGCACACGAAATTGATGCTGATAATACCACTCTCGATATAAATAAGACGAAAATAAAGATATTCGAAACTCCACGTCAGACGGCACAGACGTGTACAAAATTGTATACCTGAAGACGGTTGCCGGTCAGCAACCGAAATAACCAAAAAACAGCATATACATCTGTGTGTTTCATTTGACCTCGAGCCGGCTAAACTCAATTTTCTACAACTTAGAAAGGTCGCCAACTATCAACTTTTTGATTTTCATTAAATCTTTATAATATTAATAAGGAAACATAGCTTGTACTATTTTTTTAGCCTTTTAAAAAAAATCTGTCCGTTTTCTGTCTTTTTTCTGCGTTCAACCGCCTTTTTTTTGTGTAGAGGCGTTGGCAACACTGGACGAAGTCTTCGGAGAAACTCGAATCATTCTTCATCATGACAATGCGAGCTCTCACACATCACGTGACACAAGCGATTTTTTGACCGGCCAAAACTTCGAATTGATGAGTCATCCGCCGTACAGCACTGATCTTGATTGATTTCTTTTTGTTCCCAAACATCAAAAATAAAAAGGGTGACGAACGTTTTTCTACGCCGTACGAAGCTGTTGGTGCCTCAATCGGAGTGGTAAAAGTGCTTTGAAAATTCGTTTGAGCGAATGCAAAAGCGCATACATTTTTATGGAGAATATTTTGAAAAAGAATAGCCATTTTCATTTAAAAATGTTTGTTATTATTTGCGATTCTTCTTCTTCTTTCTTCTTTATTGGCCCGATAGTTGCATCACAACCGCTTGACGGTGTCGGCCTCTGCTATAAATGCCCTCCACTCGCTTCTGCTTTGTGCGAGCTGGCACCAGTTGTTCACACCAAGGTTGGAAACGTCTTTCCGCACTTGATCATCCCATCTAGTCGTGCGCGACCCCTCCTGCCTTGTTCTCCAAAGTCAGCCGCCATCCCTTTGTACGCCTTTTTTACTGGAGTTTCTATTTTATTATTTGCCATTCCCGAAATATAAAATTGCAAAATTTTGTGCGAAATCGGATGACTATATTGTCAGGAATGGTTATTCCCCACAAACAGCAGGGTATGGTGTAAAGGGGAAAGGCGGCGCGCCATGGGAGGCCATGGGAATAGCAGCACGACAGACGGCGGATGCATAGCAGTTAAACGGAAGGATCTGTTAAGTTTGGCGCTGTTGCTAAGCAGAGGAAAGTGCCGTATGGAAGTTTTTGGAGTCTTGAACATTCTAAATGGAGACAAGGAGACATTGGGAGACAGCGTCGCTGACGGCAGAGAAGGAAGTCAATGTGAATCGGAATTTAAGCGAGTTCGGATCGAATCGTGAAAGTACAAGTGAGGCGAAACGGAGTACCCAAGAGTACTACAGACGGAATAACGAGTGCGGAGTCCTTGAACAGGATACGGAACAGTCCTCGTGAAAGGACTTACACAAAATACGGGATATCCTGGTGGAAGAATCTAGACTGTCATCTATAAAGGTAAAGTTATAAGTAAAGTATCAAAGTGAACAATAAAGTGAACCGCGTCGCTGGTGCATAATAGAATAAAGAGTCACAACCGTTTGAATATTGCAAGTCCAATAAAAATTTGTTGGAACGATCCTCGATCCACCTTTTCGGGTCCAAAAGGACTCGTTACAATATCTTATAGCTGCCATGTTACAGCTCCTTCGGAAAATGGGTCTTAGTAAATAAAACTTTTTGTTTCTGACCGTTGCGTGAACAAAATTAAGAAAGGGAGCTCAGATTTTGAATTCACTAACCATTGGAGCGGGCTTTTTCATTCAAGTGTATATTTAAGCAAATCGATGTATGTGATGTTGGAATTCTCAGATCAGGACTGACTGTTAGTGACAGGCTATAATTGCTACACACACATAAAAATCAAATCGAATGTATTCGTTTCTAGTTCGTTTCTAGTTATGAGCTTTTCCTATTGTCAACCCTTGATTCAAAAATAATGCTACTTGATCAATTAATCGCCACATAAAAAGCATATTTTAAATAATAAGCAATTTAAAACAATCAAACTTACGCTACAGACACCGGCTCCAATTTCGTTCCACCATTTGTTTTTCAGTCTAGCTAAAACACCCTGCTCCTGCAGTTCCAGCAGCGCGTTGTTGAATTTATCACGATACGGCCAATCTGATTAAAATTGCAATCTTTAAAATACGCTGGGAATACATAATATCGCTATCCCTTTTCTCATACTTTTTACCATGGCTATGCCGTAGCCTTTTTCATCTAGTGGATCGCCAATTTTGGTTAAATTGCACTCCCGCACCGTATTAAACTCAATGGATGTGGATTCCATGAGAAAGGCATATTTGCTACTAGATTTCACCTTATCCACGCCATCCTGATTGTTATCCATTAACATCTCTGGATGTTTGACCATATACTCATTCATTCTCATATAAGTTGGATCCTCGGAAGTCTGAAAGGTCACGTTAATCAATTTGCATAGAAAGATCTCTATTTAGTTGTCTAACCAAAAAGAAATTCCTTGTAGATCCCGTGCGTTTGGCCCCATACTGTACGTCATCCTTGTTGTTGGCCAATTCTTCCACGTTGTTAATCTGACTAGTGGGATTCTCGATGGTGAGAAAAGCGGCCAAGTTGGCAGTATATGAAGAGACCATGATCAAAGTGAAGAACCACCAAATGGCAGATATGGTGCGGGTGCTGAGTGCTCTGTGAATTAATGATAATAATCCTTAAAGTATGCCCTAATGGATCATAATTTGTTGTTGTTATATTATACTTGGGAGCAATTTCGGAACCCTGCTGCAAAAGGGCTCCCGTGGTAAACCACAGGGAATTGTTTATGGTGAATTGATTTTCCAGCTCCTCTGGCTCTTCAATGCAGGGAAATGGATTATCCCATTCGGTGGGCGATAGACGACCTAAAATAAATAAGCACAAAGAGACACCCACATACGCAATGCCCAGATAAAGCCACACTTCCTTTGAGAAAGGCTCCATGAAGGAGAATATCGCTGGCTGAGCTTTTTGGGGCTTAACAAAGAGAATGGCTATACCTAAAAAACGAAAGAAGTATTAAATATGAGGTACATACACATATGCATATAAATATTGGAAACTTGAATAAGTATGCGCTTTTCTATAATATTTGATAATAAATGGATTGTTTCTGACTTCTTTAAAATGCCAAGTCGTACAAATTAAAGATGGACGGGTATCAAATGTTTTCAACACGACACGAAATAAGCACGAATGACATATGAATTTCTAACTAGCAACTCGATATCCGATACTCAGCACTCGATACCCAGTACACTATACTCAGTTTTTAATACTCTGTACTTGGTGTTTAGTACACGATACTCAGAACTTGATACTCAGTACTCGATACTCTGTACTCAATACTCATTACTCAGTACCCGATACTCTGTACTCGATACTCAGAACTCAGTACTCAGAAATCAGTACTCAGTACAAACTTCCCACATAGCCCAAATTTCAAATTCAAAAGCGGCTGACTTTGCAAAAACAAAGGCGTACCCAAAGGAATCTGTCGCAAAAGCTTATTTTATTACTTTAAGTCCCTCAGTCGAAATTCCCTAAAAGAGCTTCGGTGCATAAAGATAATTTTACGAAAAGATAAGCTTTTATTGGCTTTAATCAAGAATAAAATAGATTGCTTAATTAATCTTTGAATTAAAATAAGTTCATCGTTAAATAGTTTAGTCGAGCATTAAGCTAGGAGTCGATTAGTTCTTATAAAAGGACCAGCTAAATGAACACTGAATTAGAAACCAAACAAGCTAAGAAGGGTCGGACCAAAAAATAATTAAATTATCTAAAAAACCGACAAGTATAAACTATGCATTTTGTCATCCAATTGATCTACCCAGAGAACATTGTCGAAAACAGCGTGTGAACGGGTTTTCTCATCCGTAGCACACTGTTCTCAGTTAAAGAAAAAATTTTTGAGTACACAAAACACTTGATTTGCGTTCATATTGTTCTGTTTTCCAGAATATTTTAAAATAATAAGATTGATTTTTGAACATCTTTCATTGGGCTATATGCGGATTTTATATATCTTCTTCTTATATCTTCGAATAAACATATCTTTTTAGATTGAGAATATTATTTACTAGCGCTTATATGCTGCTCCACCATCGGAATATACAACAATTTCAACGACCCTCCACACTTTGTTTGGTTCATTTAAATCAGAGGTGCCCAGAATCAGCTTACGGCCGCGTAGACACCAATACAAATAAAGAAAATATTTGTGAAATAACAAGAACCACAAGAAATTGAAAGAGGAAACCTCGTAGCCAACAACAAAACCTTCTCTCTGAGAGACAGAGAAGACAGATTGTTCGCCATGTGTGTCATAAACATGCCACCTTTTGTAATAGCATTAAATATTAATAGCCGCAGTGACAAGGATCAGCCTAGCCCAGCAGACACACCACTTGACAAGGATCAACCATGGGAACCACTTGAAAAGGTCATCCGGGTCCCACTGCTTAATATGCATCGTATGAGGCAATGTGTATTCTTCACACGAATGCATTTTTATATTTATACACACGCAGCTATCTTACAAATACTGCTTTAGTTAAGTTAGAAGATAAGGGATGATAAATTCTGAATAAAAGATAGAGCGCTTACACTGAGCAGGACAGTACAAATTAAATCTTATAGCCGTGGTCATCTAAAAGTGTATAAGTCTGTACACAGATGGAGAGATCCGGCTCGATGGACCAAAAATGTATAGAATTTTTTGTTTGTTTGTTACGCGTTTGATTATGGTTTTTAATTAGGTTACCAAATAGATTAATTTACAGCTTTGAATTAAAAACTACCGATTCCTTTGTACTAAGATATGGAAAACGCCTAACACTGCACGGACCTACCAATCTTTCAAGTAGATCCAGGTCGAAGGACCAAAAACTGTAAGGAGTTATATACTTTTAATGAGCACGGTTGTAAATTTGTGTTTGTACTGAATCACTCTAAAGAGCGATGTTGCATTTATTCTAAATATTTCCTCCCTTAACTCTAATCTTAACTAACATGTCTCATGGGTGTGTATAAATGACGTCGTAACGTTGGTCTGCAGGGTAGTTTTCCACACAATGCATACCACTTGATATGATTGATATTCAGACCGGCAGACCTCTTCAAGTGGTGTCTCGGCTACCGTGATTCTTGTCAGAGTGATATGTTTATGGCTAGGTAGTGTCATCTAAATATAATATTTATTGTTACGCGTGGATAATGGTCGAGTCTCATGTTCAAGTTTAAACAGTGTTAGAACAAGGAGTGAATTTAAGAAACAGATTCGATTTTTAGTTACATACTTTTGGAGTATGTCCAATCCAGGATATTTTGAACTGAAATTAAGAACACAATTTACGAAGAGTTCTTGATTCCGGAATGCTTGTTCTCATTTAAATTATATAAGTATGAGTCAAAAAAAGTATTAAACATAAGAATTCGTTGTTTTAGTTAAGACAAGCATGTACATGTTCGCGTCTAAGTTATACCATGAAGTCCTTTAAAGTAATGCTTAGAGAAGCAAAATCTTATTCAACTTTCCAATACACGCCAAAGTCTCTAGAAACATAAAGACGCGTAACGGCCATCAGGATAATGTCAGGCTGAATTTTTAGCGTGTATTTTCGAAGTGGATCCACGATTTTACTTTTTTCTGCTGACTGTATGTTCTTTTGTTTGATCGACTTCGGTTCTTTGACTTCAATCGTGTGTTGATCTTATCCTATTGCGTTGCTTAGGAAACATTTTCGAAAATTGACAGCTCGCACATGAACATCTGTCGCACACATATGAATGTACATGTGCATTTACGCATCTTTATGTTTCTAAACTCTGCTTTTACTTTACCCAGATTCATAAACGGAATGGAAAAATCAATGACTTCTTCGCGTTCTGATGTTATGGTCAGATCTGTGATGGCCAAGTCAGCTCTCTGATATAAATATTTTGTTAAGAATGCTCATTTACTATATACTAGTATAAGTCCATCTTACCCCTTCGACTATTTCCTTAAGCATTCCAGTGGTGGTATTGGTAGTTTTATTAAAGGAGCCATAATCATTGCCGCCATCCTGGAAGGTGAAGTTAAAGCCTAACTTATCGGCCAGCTCTTTAATGAGATCCACACCATATCCCTGATACTGATTGTTGCCTATCAGAGTGTCAATGCTATCCACCAGGCTGGCATAGGGTTTCGTCTGTCATGGCAAAGTGTTTTTAGAAAATCTGGAATTGTACGTTTTTGTTCAATTGTCAACTTACCGCCACAGATATGAGCACCTTGAATGTTTTATTCACCAGAGACCCATCATTGATATCATTGAAATTATGGACTTGTGGGGGCCGTTTGAACTCAAAATCCTGGCCATCCTCCCAAGTGCCAACTTTGACCAATCCGCTTCTCTGTAGTTCAATGACATCAAAGCTAAAACCCTTACGCCGATTACCCTCAAAGAAAATACGTCCTGTAATGGTTTTATCCGGGACTTCCAGCTGAGAAAGATAGGAAAGTTTAGCTGAGAAACTTGGTATTTACCGAAAGAACAACCTTTGACAGGTAGAACGATTGAAAAACTTTAAATCTAACCGAACTAAACTTTTTTTTTGAAATAATATCCATAATCGATATTTCTTTAGCAAAAATTCCTGGAAAAATAGTACTCACAGATCGCATGTAGTTCCTAAAGGTGGAGCCATCTGGCTGCACATTGTCGTGACGTTCGGAGCAATTTAACATTTGTGGCTGATAGGGCAGATGCTTGGTTGTCTCTGCAATAACGCGCACCGCATCATAGGTAAGTGCCATGGCCAGGGTAATGGATGAGGAGCCTGCTTATAGATATCAAGCTTAAAGTTTCTAACCATTGAATGGTGCAGATAAGGCCTTACCATTATTAGTGGGTTCACTTTCGCCTAACTCTTGGTGCAGCTTCTCAACTAAATCTTGCACCTCCGCCTGATCTGGTGAAAACATGCGTATGCCTGTAATATTGGCCTCACTATACTTGTACTCTTCCAGTTCATAGGTATGCAGATCCAGATTGCCTATGATGTAAGTGTAGTCCTCATTCATGATGCCCACTTGTTGAGCCTGACGCAGTAGTTCGGCCACACCTTCTGTAGACCCGACAACCACAATGCGACTGTCCTCTGATTTGCGAATGCGTCGCAGCACAGATTTGTAGTTGCCATTAAGATTGAGATCATAGCGCATGACCTTAATGACGGGTCCCTTAATGCCATACAGCGTCATCAGATGATCCAATATGGTCAGATATTCAGCTGAAAGTATATGGATCCTAGAACTCTAGCTGCTAGTCGAAAAAACACGAAGGATAAGCTAACTTCGTCTGTGCCGAAGTTTTTATACCTTTGCAAATGCTAGTTTTGAAATATCCAAGTTTAAGAACGCAAGCATTACAATCAAAAATTTTTTTTTATCTAAACCCTATTTCACTACAGATAGTCATCCGATTTCGACCAATCTGAATCAATTGAGAACGATAAAATTTAAAAACAACAAAGTTTTTCTCTCGAAGACCCATTTTCTGACCGAAGGTTCTTATGGTAGCCATAAGATATAGTCATTCGATTTTGTCTAAATTTTGCAAATCCGTTTGAAAGTATAATATTAATAACGGCCGAGTTTAAGGACGCTTAAATTGACAACAAAATAGTTTTTCTCAATGGGACGAATTTTTAGACCAAAGGTTCCTAAGACAGCTATAAGATATAGTCATCTGATTTTGACAAAATTTTGCAAATCTGTTTGAAAGCATTTAATATTAATAATGGCCAAGTTTGAGGATGCTAGCATTGAAAACAAAAAAAGTTTTTCTCTCGAAGACCCATTTTCCAACCAAAGGTTCCAATAGCAGCCATAAGATATGGTCATTCGACTTTGACCAAATTTTGTAATTCTGTTTGAAAGCATTTAATATGAATAACGGACGAGTAAAGGAACGATCAAATTGAAAACAAAAAAGTTTTTTTGTCTATGACCGATTTTTCGCTCGATCGGTCCTATGCCAGCTATAAGATATAGTCATCCGATTTTGACCAAATTTTGCAAATCTGTTATACAGTTTTTAATAATAATAATGGCAGAGATTGGGGACGCAAACATTGAAAACAAAAAAGTTTTTCTCACTAAGACTCAATTTTCGACCGAAGGTTCCTATGGCAGCTATAAGATATAGTCATTTGATCCGTGCGGTTCAGATTTATTAGCAGCGTGCAGCAAAAAGAAAACTCTGCGCAAAATTTCAGATCAATAGCTTTGTAACTGAGAGACTAGTTTGCGTAGAAACAGACAGACAGACGGACGGATAAAGTTGAATCGACTCGGCTCGTTGCCCTGATCAAGAATACATATAGTATATGGGGTCGGAAATGATTATTTCTATGCGTTGCAAACATCTGGGCAAAATTAAAATACCTTTTGCAAGGGTATAAGTCCTACCTACAGGATTCATAGCAGAAGATAAAACGTGACCAATCGAACTGATTGATAATGTCATACAAGGCATGAGCAATATCCTCAGGATGTGGATGCAAATTGAAACCATCCGACTGCGAGTTCCACGATAGATGTGGATATATAAAGGGTATGTCCTTGTTATCACAAGCATTCAACAAATGGTTGGCGGTGTGCTTCGCAGAGGGTCCAAAAACTGCACCAATTCCACTCTAAGTAAAAGTACAAACCACATGAGCATTTTTTCACCACATGAGCATTTTTTCCTTGCTTACCTGCATCAGTCGGCATAGTTGGCCAAAGGCCTGCACCGAATTACCATAGTCTATTTGCTCCGTTTCACCCAACAGGGGTATGCTAAGCTCAGTGTTTACCAGCGAAATGGCATGCTCAAATGTCTGTCGTATCCTATCCGTGGCATCATCTGTGATTAGACCTGCAGCATTGATTGAGTCAAAGAGTCGTGGAAATTAAATTGAGTTAAAGCTTCGAGAGCTTACCAATTCGTATGGCTTGTTCGCTTGGGGTGCCATAGGAGTTACCTCCATAGAACTGACCCACGACATCATTGGGCCACAATAAAACCGCACAAATTAACCAGAATAGCATTTCATTCGTTTATTTCACTACGAGTTACACGATTTTCATTTCCCCCCCCCATATAAGTTTGGTATCTATATATAAACTTTAGTTTTTATTTTATATATATAAACTTTGGGATCACCCACACAAACCAGCGGGCGCGACCGTTCTGTTTTCGCTGCAGGCACGATGACAACTGCTCAAAAGTTTTCCAAATTATTTGTTTGGAACTTGAAAGCTGCAGCTGGTTAAGTTTTCTAAATATTGCCAGTGTTGAAGAATCGACAAAACTTACACCGTATTGCCTTGGAAAGAATAGAAGATTATTTTAACAGTCTGAGTTCTTAGCTGAGTTAGCTGAACATATAAGTCAGTTAGATAGCTATTGCTGGTGGTAGTCCAAACACTCATACGAAAGCTCAGATAGATTGCTAAGCTACAAGCATACTATTACAAGCATACATATGAGCTTCTCAGACTGACAATTACACCATCTGAGCAACTTATATGATAAATTTGTATGAAAGTTTAGACAAGTGAAGTAACAGCTTAGTTTCTGTGAATCGCAAATCGTGAATCGAACTCAGCATTGGCACATACGTTAAAAATGACTCTGTTTTATCTTCGTAACAGTAGCGATTATAATCGCTATATTATTTTACTAGGTAATGAGAGTGAATTTTCGAAAAAAAATGGCACAAACGATATTTTTGCGCAAAGTTGTCGATATGTACGCTTTCATATACATATATGTATATAATTCACTAATACTAATGCATGTTATTAAATTTGTTGTATTGTATTACAGACTGAAAATGATTTTGATAGAATGTTTCCTGTAAAGCAACTCGTTTTTAAATGAAAGTTGTGCGACTCCATGAAGAAGCTCACTTCATACTTTAAGGCAAAGAAAATGTACAGAATTCTTTTTATCGAAACCTCTTAATGAAAGTTAAAGACTATAATGAAGTCCTTAATAGTAAGTTCTAATATTGTTCAGTTCAGCTGTTCTTTGCTTAGCGTTTCAGTATATTCTAAATGTATGGATATTAATGAGAGATCCATGGGTGACGTCTTTAAGACCAATTGGACTTAATTTAGACTTGGAATAACAGATTCATGAGGTATGTCATGAATATGATTAATTGGATATTAATTAGAATTTACTTAATTTAGAACTAACTTTTTTTGATAGGCTTGCTTTTTATTTTAAAATAATTAAAACATGAGTTGGAATATTGCTGTCTGTACCCAATTCCATTGTTATAGAGATGCAACACGTTACAAACCTAGACAACGTCACGATGAAGACAACGAAAAGTATTTCAAACGTCAACCGAAATACGTAAGACCGAAACGACGAAGACAACGAGAAGTATTTCAAACGTTAATCGATAATAAAGTACAGGCGAAACAACGTAGCGAAAAAGTCGAAGAAAGTACAACAGCCAAGGCGCTGCTCGAGTCGAGAACGAGCCTTAGACGAGGGCTTGAGTTGAGTTGTGTTCGATCATGGAGAATGCGCTGCCTCTCAATTTTGGTGGTGCTTAACGGTAGTGCCCAAAAATATTCTATAGTGCCCAAAAAGATACTTTACAGAGCCATTCGGAAAACACAGTGGTTAGAGCTAGACGGACATATTCCCAAATGTGTTCAGAGAGCGCAAGTGCGTGCGAACAGCTGACCAAATGTATCTAGAGAGCGTAAATGTGAGCGATCAGCTGACTGAGGCAGCGGAAATTTTATCTCTATTACTCATTGCTCCATGGTTCGATCGTTGCAAGAATGAAGAAGTGTGCCACAGAGGTGTGAGTGATTTCGGGCTCCAACGAGGTGTGGAGGTCAAGCGAAGTTCAAGTCGGGTTCAATTTGTGTAAAGCTGTCTTCAAGATATTCCTAAATCTATGTAAAAAACCTTTATATTACTTTTTATAACAATCAAGTATAAACAACTATTTTAATCTATAAAGAAAACCCCACATAAATATTTTCAAATATATGAGGTTTCTTTCGTAACATCGGTATTTTCGCTAGGATCTTATTGTGATATTCAGAATAGATAGATATTGGGATTAACTTAATATATATTAACTTAAGTTAAAAATTGGTGGATAAAAGGGAGAGGAAGGGAAATTCTCCAAATCTGAATCAAACTGGATCTGCGTACGGTATATCTACATACATGGAAAAATCTTGTGGCTCTATCTCTTATAGTCTCTGAGATCGACGGGTTTATACAGACAGACGGGCAGGGCTAGTTCGATTCGGCTGCTGATGCTGATCAAGAATATATTTATGGGATCAGAGATGCTTCTATGGCAAGTGACTATGCCATTCTGTTTTAGATACAGTTGTATGTAAGTTTGTTTGTGGTCTGGATAAGCCTAGTATGTTAGGGTGGTGGAAGTGGGTTGTCACGCTGTTGATGTGTTATCACGATGAAAAATAGTGTGACCAGAGCTGCCACAGTACTCCCCCTCCAGTGACAATGTGGGAACGAAAGTTCTTCAAGATTTGAGTATAGCTGGGATGTTTGTCCGGGGCGATCATCTACAGGATTTGCACAAGTCCCTATGTGGAAGAAACCTTGTGTGTACTTCTTGCTGGGATGTTTGTGGTTGTTTCGTAGTTGGGTCGACGAACTGTTTCCGTTGAGTGTAGAAACTGATGAATCCGTAGTACTGAGCATGAGCACCGAGTACAAATTTGACTTTTTGAGTCAAAGGTAAACTCTCCTTGAGGCCGCTACCCCGAGTGGTCGCCGATAAGCAAGTTGTTCGAGCAGGGTTGAGGTTGCCTCGCGTCGAGGACTTTCGTCTGCCACGCCTTGTGGACTTTGCATGAACATCGGTGATGATGAAAGATGCGATGAAGATGCATATTCAGCTGCGAGACGTACTTTCATTGGTAGGAACGATGGTAAAATTTCAACCAACGTGCGATCGAATACATGCACGTGCAGGTTCGGCTGCATACAATGTAAGATCTGATAAATTGGTCGGATTCTTGCCCAACATGAGATCGGTTACGTGTAGGTGCAGAGCCGGCTGAGTGTGAATCGGCGGGATTGCTGACTGATTGACCAATGTTGCGATTGCTTACAGCAGGTGTGGGCAGGCTAGGCGAGGAATGTTCTTCAATCTTCGCGGGCCACCAATATGGCGTGTAAGTATCTGTTTTGTATGTAAGTTTGTTTACTATAACTTATATGCTAACAATTCTCGTTTGATCGTACAGCGCGATGCTGCCGCATCGCGGCGCGATCAAAGCCAGACTCCTATAGTGTTAGGGATGGTGCACGGGTTGTGTGATCAGTGCTGCCACCCTTTCTTCTGGCTGTTACCTACTTTGTACAATTTCACGATCCCCTTTCACCCATTTTTAATGGATACAGGGTATAACAAGAAAGAAAGTCGGTCAAGCCCGACTATAACATACTCTGTACCCTTAACGTCGCAGCTCGCATTTGCTCACGAGTTATACGCGCTCATCTCTAAGTTTCACTCTCTCTCTCTCTCTCTCTCTCTCTCTCTCACTTAGATTGCCGTTCAATAGAATGCTGGGGTGATGGGTGGGTGGGTGGGGGGTGTTTACTGGCCGTTTTTTGCTCATAACTTGAGTATGGTTCATCCGATCTTTATCTTTCCTTCAGCAAATCGATAAATAATTTTGTTTACAAGGTATCTCTAGAAGGTACGAACGATCTATCTTCAAAACTGTAGGAGATATGACGTTTTTTCCAAATTGCGGGGGCGGGAGGGGGCGTGGCAAAAATTGAAAATAAACTTGATCTGCCTGCAAGTATAAGAAATATATGCCCCATACATGTCAAACCTCTATCTCTTACCATCTCTGAGATCTCTTCGTTCATACGGACAGACAGACGGACGGACGGACGGACGGACGGACGGACGGACGGACGGACGGACGGACGGACGGACGGACGGACGGACAGACGGACAGACGGACATGGCTATATCGACTCGGCTGTTGATGCTGATCAAGAATATATATACTTTATAGGGTCGGAAACGATTCCTTCTCCCTGTTACATACTTTTGCACAAACTTAATATACTCTATGTACCTTCGGTACAGAGTATAAAAATTGGAAAAAAATCACATTATTCAAATTTTTTTAATAGATCTTATTTCTTATAATGGGTTTTTGCGATCTGTTTTGGATTTAATCAAAGTTTTTGATTGTGCTGGCTCAAAGATCAGGATTGATTATAATTAAATACAAATCAATACCATTTTTAAACAGAGATAGCTGACAACATTTCGGAATAGCAATTGGTAAGTCTGGACAGGCTGTTTCGGAATTAACCACAATTCACTCATCAGCAGACGTTGTTGCTTTTCGCACTTCAAGCCCCAGTCAAACTTTCTATTTCAACGGTCGACTTGGCCGAATAAAGATTTGAGAATTAAATTAAATTATATCTTATTTCTTTATTTTCCACATTTAATAAAACAGATTGCGAATATCTCATTCACTTTAGAAGATATTAATTTAATTCCGCTATGTGACAAATGTGGCTGCAGACCTGATTAGAGCTGAGTTTTCGATTTAATTGAGGTAAGAGGACACTTTTTTTCTTCAAAGTTGCAAAGCTGATTGGCTTTAATTTTATCCACATGGACCTTAAAGGTAAGTTTCATCATGGTGATTCTTGCTGTTAGAGTTGACCCCGCATGGCATGGTCATTGGTTTCATTTGGTTGGTTGCAAAGTTCCAAATTCGGTTGTTCAGTAACATTTAATTAAAATTATCACAAATATAAATTGTTTCATAAGCTAAATTAATTAGTTAACAGCTATAAAATATATATATATATATCTATAAAATTTGCAATTATTTTTTTGGCACAGTTCTGGGAACAAATAAATATTCCTGCGAGTTGGTTTAATCTGGAAATGGCAAGCCGGGGGTGGGGATAATATTGGCCAGACTGCAAGAAAGAGAGAGAGAGAGATAAAACCCAATTCAATATTACAGCCGACAGCACATCCATTACAATGCACACCCAATTGCCAGTTCATTGTAAAGACAATTGAAGAAGTTGGTACTGATACCGATCCCCCCTTAAAAGCCAACTGTTCGGCAGTATAAATCATCATTAATTAAGTGAGTGCTGTGGCCCAATTGAAGTGCGAGGTTGTTATTGGCACAACAAGAGCCAGGCCGGAGAGACAAGGAAGCTGACAGCCAACACGTACTCCTAAATCAAGTGGCACCCCAAAGTGGAGCAATTACGACGTCAGTTGCAAATTGAACTAGATGAACCTTGGGAAGGGGGCAAATGAAGTGCACTTACCAACGGGCATGCACTGGGTGAAATACATCGGGTAGATAATACTCTAGGGCTATAAATAGGTAACGACGACTGACTACCAGACGCTGCACTTTTGGTATGGATTCATGGGCGTTCCAGCAGCGCAGTGAAACTCCCTGGCAAAGTCATATGAGTTGGATAGCGTGCCAATGACACGGAATCGTCCTGGACTGTGTATGGCCGTATTTAGTTTATTTCGTATGGCTTCCGGTCGCATGGCACCGCACCAGACTTGGCCAAAGTTCAGAAAGAACAACTGCGGACCGGTCATGTTCAAACCCGGTAGCATTTCTTCGTGCGCATCCTGGGGATGCTCGGTTAACCAACGTTTGTAGGCATGGAAGGCCTGACGCAGTCCACCATTGTCCGCAATATTTTCGCCTAAAAAGAAATGATGCCGTTAATTGACAAAGAGTTTCAGTATGGATTCCAGCTTCAGCTCACCTTGCGTACTCTCGCCATTGAGCACTATTCCCACTTCGTTCACGGTATAATTGCTATACTGTGCTATAATACAGCGTGCTCGCTCATCGAATCCTCGTATTGAAGCATCCGTCCACCATTTGTGTATGTTGCCAATACTGTCAAAGAGACGCCCCTTATCATCAAACCCGTGGGTTAGTTCGTGCCCAATGACCACACCAATGCCACCAAAGTTCAATGACTTGGGAAAATGGCGATGGTAAAATGGCGGCTGCAGTATACCAGCCGGAAACATGATCTGGTTCTTATTTCGGCTATAGTAAGCATTCACTATAGCGGGAGCTGTCTGCCAGTTGGTCTTGTTCACACGTTCGTGCAGCTTAGCCTGCTCCGTTTTGGCCGTATGCAGCAGTACATTGATGGTGTTCTCAAAGTATTTATCGGGATGGATGTCAAAGCCCGCATACTTTTCATTCAGCTCCACCGGATTGAGTATAAAGTCTGGATAGCCAATTTTTAGTGACATGGCATTCACCTTTTCCTCAGCCAATTGTTTGGTTTGGTAATCCAGCCAATCCGTCTTCTTCAATATGTCCCGAAAGGCCTGCTGCAGCTCGTGGGTCATTCTTAAAGTATCTCGCTTGCTGTTATCATCAAAATAACGACTAACGAACATAGAGCCCACTGCCATGCCCATGTTGGTGTTCACCTGAGCAATGCATACCTTCCAGCGTTGTGGACTTTCCTCACGACCAAAGAGTGAATGATAGAAACTCTGTTTGATGTCATCAAACCGATCGTCCACATTGTTGATGCGATGACGCACAAAACGCCACATCATATAGTTGGATATAGTACGCGACTCTGAGCTTTCAAGTAGAGTCACCAACTTCTTCATATATTCCACCGCATAGATGACCACCTCCTCGGTGTCGCGTACATCACGATTCTGCAGTGTTGTCAGGTAGGCGATCCAACTTATCTGAGGCACTGCCGTCTCCAATTGCTGTAGAGTCATGCGTTTGTAAAGCTGTAAAAAGGGAAGAGGAATGCTATTATTGTTCCAGTAAGAATACTATATACAAGCGCTATATCTTTGGCTACAGAGACTATGGCATGTTTACTTTGTTGTCAAGTTGAATGCAATCCATGAACGATAATTCTGTTTACTTTTTTATAAAGCACCAACAAAGTGGATCATTGAATTAGGAGATCGGTTAAGTTTGCAACGCATAGAAATTTTAATTTCCGACCCCAAATCCTATATATATTGTTGATCCGTTCTGTTGTTGCATCATGGATTGCTTTATTCAGGATCGCTTGTCATAAGCTTAAACTAACTTGATCAATGTCAATGTGCTTACGATCATTTCGTGTGTTCTGAACCAAAGCGACGAGCACAATTGAGCCAACTAAATGAACGAGTGAGCTCGAAAATTAGCTGCTCGTTGAAGCTCTCAGATTTAAATGACTAGATTCATGATTGACCATCTAAGTAGCTGTTAAACAAAACATTTAATTAACCGTGGGATAATTTTTTTGATTTTGTATCATTGATAAACTCGAGCCTTGTTTTGAGCGATACCCAAAGAATTTAGTTTTAAGAACAAATCTTCTTGACGGTCATAATTATTAAAAATTTTTTGAATTTTCCAAATCTGAAACAAACTTGATCTGGGCACGGTGTACACCAACCTACATGCAACAATTTGTGGTTCTTTCTCTTATAGTCTCTGAGATCGACGTGTTGATACAGACAGACGGACTCACGGACGGTTGGAAAGTTTAAGAAGGATGATATCGAAAACTAGGAATGATTTTCTCACTAAGACCCATTTTCCGACCGATCAGTCCTATGACTGCAATAAGATAAAGTCATCCGACTTTGACCGTATTTTGCAAATCTGTTTGAAAGCATTATTAATGCTATAAATAATGATCAATTTGAAAACGTAGAAAAGCTTCTTCGTTTTTTTTGTCAAACGAGTGTTCCACCTACCCCAGTACTCCCCCAATTATGCAATACACCTAGAAACAGGACTTCCCACCATGTTACAATATACCATGCAAATACATTTTGACTACGTTACCAAGACCAAGAGTTGTTACAACGTATCTGCTTGAGACGAAAACGCAGCATACTCGCACTTGGGTATCCATGGCACTGGAACACAACATCGAGTGCAATCTGAACGATTACAACACATGGAGCGTTTGGCAAGGCTAACTTCTACGAAGTATTGACAATATAGAGAGAGCCAGTTTCAAAGCAGAAGCTCGAGTTAGCCAGTTCCGCATTACCTACAGCCAGCTGCAGCACAAAATTTTCGACTAGGAACTACTGTCAAGAAGACCTCTAAGCCGCAACCACATCGGTTATTTTCCGTGCGAGAAACGAACTAATGAGTCTGAACTATACCCCGTACAGTACCACTCCCAGCCATTGCACACTCTGCAATACCGGAAAGAGGCTAACGGCTAACGGCCACAGACTGTATTTTATTATCTATTCAAATTTTAAAATTGTTAAACTTCAGAATTAGTTCTGTGAAACTTTCATCCATTACATAAACGAGAAAGCAAAGCTAGCTAAAGTTTGTCTCACAAACACCCATTTTTCGAACGATCTATTCTATTTCGTTTCTATGGCAGCTACAAGAAGTAGTCATTCGATCCGGGCGGTTACGACATATTAGCAGCATGCAGTAAAAAGAAGACTCTGTGCAAAATTGTGTCGGGAGGTTGTGGGTTCGATCCCGCCTCGGACCATCTAATAGAAAAAGTTTTTTCTTTCTTTAGAAAAAAGCTTTTACACACCCGATCACCTTCACCAGCAGCTACTGGCGCCAGCTGTGAAGTAACTAGCCATGAAAAAGCAAATTCTCTAACTATTGCCGTTCGGATTCGGCGTTAAACTGTAGGTCGCTTTCTCTTGTGCGAAAAATTATAAGCACACACGCCAAGAGATTGAGAGAAGCTTGGCCCTGGCACTCCTAGAGTCCTAGAGGTGCTGTTTGAGCCAATTTTACTTTTTACTTTACTGTGCAAAATTTCAGCTCGATAGCTTCAAAACTGAGGGACTAGTTCGCGTAGAAACAGACAGAAGGACAGACGGACGGACAGACAGACGGACGGACAAAGCTCAATCGACTCAGCTCGTCATGCTGATGAAGAATATATATACTTTATGTGGTCGGAGATGATTCCTTCTATGCGTTGCAAACTCCTGGGCAAAATTATAATACACTATTCAAGTGTATAACGAGAGCGTAAGTTAAAGTCGGCTCTAACCGACTTCGAAATACCCGTTACTCATGGAAACAAATGTTTAATAACCTTCCTGTGAGCCTGAGGTGGGACACCCGAAAAGTATGCAACATTTTTTTTACTCGGCTATTTATCATCCGATCTTGATGAAAATCAGGGCTTATAGATATTGCGAATATAAATGTACGTTTTAAATTTCAGATCGATATCTTAAAAATTGTGGGAGTTATTTAACATTTTTTATTGTGGGGGCGGGGGTGGGCGTGGCAAAAATTTGAAATAAACTTGATCTGCGTGCAGACAATAGGAGTCTAGATTTCAAATTTGGTTGCTATAGCTCTTCTAGTCTCTGAAATCTAGGTGTTCATACAGACAGACGGACGGACAGACGGACATGGCTATATCGACGGACAGACAGTAGTGTTGGGTAAAGGTTGTTCTTTTCCCTGAACATGTTCACTTGTTCTTTTTTTCTAAGTGAATCAACTCACTCAAATTGCTCACTTGTTCAGTTGTTCTTGTTTATTTGTTCTTGTTCAGTTGTTCTAGGTCTATGGCGGAAGGTTGTGTGAGCGCACGTATTTTTGTTTTGTTTTTGTTTTGCCGACGGCATTTCTAAGAGGTTGGTTTCGGTTGCACTGACCGCGTTGTTGTTTTTGTTGTTTCAGCATTGCCTCTTTGTTGTCCACACATACGAAATTTGTGTGTATGTGCGTATTTTACTCTCGCGCTAACTCTCCCGCTCCCTCTCGAGCGCTTAGTTCAAAATGTTGTCGCCATACTTTTATAGTTGGACGTACAGCCAAAGACACTACATTTATGTAGTAGATACCGCAACTATACGAACTTTCTTATTTTTCGATTTGGGAACCTATGTCAGCTTCGAAGAACAATCGTTTTTTGCATCACATGCGTCATCTATAATATCTATAAGTCTTTGGTACAGCCCACAGAAAAACACTTAAAGGAAGACAGAGCAAGCTCACAAAGCGAGACACACAAAACAACTCACACAGCAAGAGAGACTGAGCAGCTCAACGAACACAGAACAACACTTAAAGCAAGACAGAGCAAGCTCACAAAGCCAGACAGACATAACAACTCTCTGAGCAAAAGAGAACAGCTCTAAGAACAACTCAAGAACAACTCAGAAAAAGATGGTTTGAACAAAAATGAGCAATTGAAGAAGAACATGTTCACTTGTTCAGTTTAAAGAACAACTCAATTTTGTTCACTCACTCATGAACAACCCAACACTTACAGACAGACGGAGGGACAAAGCTCAATAGACTCAGCTCGTCACCCCGATAATAAATATATATAATTTAACCTTTTCAAAAGTATAACAAGTGAGAAAGTCGGTCTCAGCATGTATTTTGCTGCCGCAGTTACAGCGCAGCCGCAGCGAACTTTCTTTTGCTCATTACTAGACTATCACTCATCCGATCGTTAAATATGTGGAGAAAGAACGAACCATCTATCTACAAAACTATGGGAGGTAAGACTTTTTTCCACATTACGGTGGTGAAAGGGGGCGTGGCAAAAATTGAAAATAGATTTGATCTGGCTGCAAGTATAAGAAGTTTATGATCCATACATGTCAAACCTCTATCTCTAACCTGAGTTCTCTGAGTTCTGTGGGTTCATACAGACGAACAGTTAGACAGAAGGACAGACAGACAGACGGGCATGGCTATATCAACTCGGCTGTCGATGCTGATCAAGAATATATATACTTTATAGGTTTGTAAATGATTCCTTCTCCCTGTTATATACTTTTGCACAAACTTAACATACTCTGTGTACAAGATACTTAGCAATCAAGATTTTTTTTATCGATTTGCCGAAGGAATGATAAAGATCGGATTAACGATAGTCGAGCTATAAGGAAAACAACAGCAGAATAATTGATCCCTGTATCAGAAAAAAATTCTGCATCGAAAAGTTTCTGCTGTTGGAGAGAACAGTATTACTTTAAAGTAGCTTCCAATTTCTTTGACACATGCTCCTGTACCTCAATTGGCTATTATGATGCCGCATCACTTAAGTTTAGTAGGAAGATTATTGCAAATTTATACATGATCAGGGAGCAAGTTGTTCTGATCAATACGGCTGGTAGCACCAGCCGCAACGGCGATGGGCAGCACTTCACACAATTATAACTTTTTTGCCAATTTGTGTGGCTAACTAACTTAAATTGATCAGATACAAACTTTGGCGATTCAGAGTATGTTAAAGTCGGGCTTGACCGACTTTTTTTCTTGTTGGTGGTTGCACTACTGATAGATCTCCGTTCCCAAGCAGTTTCGACAAGAGAAAGCAGTGGTTGACCTGCAGTTAATGCCGAAGTCTTCTGAAGATAGAACTAGAACGAAGTCTACTGAAGATAGAAACAGCACACTAAGTGGTATGGTGTGTGCCTAACAATTGCTAACAACTATTTTTAGTTACGAGCAATTATATTTTACTGTATACAACTTTCTAGTTTCAATTCAAAAATGTATACTGAAGTCGCATCTCACCTTAGTCACATTAAGTCGCTGCTCTGCCGGGGCCGTAATTGCTGCCAGCTGCGTCTCGAAGCTAATCAGTTCGTTGGCTGCTTGCTGGGCATCCTGTTTGGTGGCTCCCATTTTGTGCATCACTTCGGCCATATAGCGTTCATAAGCCAGCAGATATTTGGCATTGCTCTGCTGTAGGTAATACTCTCGTGTGGGCAAACCCAAACCAGTCTGATCGAATTGTATGATATTTTCCTCGGAGTTCTTAATATCCGCACCCACCCACTGGACAATGAGAACGTCGTTGTTGTAGCGTCGCAATGTGGCCGCCAGTTCCTGCCAATTGAAGTCGGTTTCCTTCCACTTGGGATCGAGCACTGGCCAACCGCCCAGTTCAAGGATGAGACTGTGAAGCGGTTCCAGGCCTCGTCTAGCCAATAGCTCGCTGTTCACACAGGACTTGTACAGATTTTTTGCCTTGACCTGGGCATCGTGTTTGGGTTTGAGGTATTCGTGCTGCTGATCGGGCTTGTCCTTGGCATTAGCCGGCGAGGCGGGGGCAGCATCCTCCTCTTTAGATTTCTCGCGTGTGGGCTCGATGAGGCGTTTACGCTTGGTGCCGTTGGTGAGCCGCTTGTAGCGCACCAGCACACGGTTAAGTAGATGCCTCTTGCTCACGATATGTTGACGCAATTGTTCGGCCTGGAGTTCCGCTGCCTGATCTATTTCGGTGCCTTGCTCATTCAATCTAAAGAGATTGTTGCGCACCTGGTTCTTGCGGCCTTCGGAAACACTTTGTGATGCACTATTCTTTTCCAGCAGATTACGCAACACCACATCAAGACTTTCTCGCAGCATTTCGAAGGTATCAAAGCCCGCCTTGTCCTTCGGTATGGGATGCAGTTTCTCCCAGTTTCCGCAGGCATATTTATAGAAATCCACGCAGGGATCCACTTTGGTGTCCATGTAGCGTTGCATAGTCTTGGCCTGGGCCAGACGTATGCCCTCTCTGGTGCCCTGCTCTTTCCAAAACGATTGTAGTGTGGCGGTGGCCTCGCTAATCTGTGATGCCAAGTCATCCTCGTGGCTTTCCTCTTCCTGTCGCTCAGCGTCACGACGCTCACGATCACGCCCCATCCAGTAATGCGAGGACTTGTGTTTGGCGGCCAGCTCCAAGTCTGGGTCATCCCGCTCAAGACTGTTGCCCAGACAGTCGCGCGGCATACCGTAAGGCAGAAAAGAGGTACGCGAATCTTTCATCAAAGTACTGCGCTCCTCCAGCTCCATAGTTTCGCCGTTGGCATAGCGATAGGGCAGACATCGTCTGGTCCTATCCGCTGCTCTTGACTCCAGCTGAGCGCGCTTGGCATGTGGCACTAGAAATTCATCGTTGATCAGTTCACTGTAGGTCTCTCCATCGTAGTTTTCCGCTAAGCGTTGTTCCTGCATCCTCTGTTCGCTCAGCTGTAAAGCCGCCAGCATACCGTCCAGCCGCATGAGCAGTATTAATACCAGAGTCAGGGGCAACATAATCACTGGAAGCAATAGAAGCAGTTTACAGCAGGTCACCCCCGGACACCATTGAACCCGACCCGTTTGCTGGTTAACGCCCAGTCCCAGCTTTACACTACGAGCGCGATTAACCGGAACCCCGTGCACCTGAGGCAGGGCCATCTTCAGCTGGCTGTGCCGACTCATAACGCGACCGCGACGATTATGCCAAGTGTCCGTAAATTGAGATCGTTCGGTGGCCTTTATACTTTAATTAAACGCAATTTTTGCGCGCAACGCAGTTGGTGAACTGACGGACCTAACCGTACCAAGTGGCAAAATAGCCTCAAACGAGAATGGCGAATCGGGACTGAGCGGGCGCATCAGTCGCGCTCGCATTGCCAACTGAAAGATCCGCTCATCGTTGAAGCTAGAGGAGCAATCACGGCGCGCGACAATCAATTGAGCAACGAGAACGATGCGAACGGCGCTTCAATAATGGGCCAAGCGTTAGAGAGAGGGTCAGTGGGCTACACTCAAATAAAAAATTTGAATTTAAGAGCTTATATTTTTTTTAACAGAAACCATTCCTAGTTAAAGTAAGTCCCCGAATTGAGTACACAATTTCTTTCATTGAATGCGAAACAGAATATTATATTTTAAGCGAATCTGGACAAAGAATTCCCAGTTGGTTCTATTACTTTACACAGGAAAAAAAGGTGAGCTAAAATCAAACTCAAAAAAATTTACCTATGGATTGAAATTTCAAGTCCGAGTCGTACTTGATTGTACTTGAAAGAAGTACGAAAGGATTTTTACAATCCTTAAATTCGAAAAACTAATCCTACTTGAGAATAAAATAATTCTGCATCGAGATTGAAACCAGTACGAAATTTCAATGGAAAAGCGTAGACCAAATAGAAACTAAACCAGGGTTCCCCAAGCATAGAGCGCGAAAATGTGACTGTGTCTCTCTCTAACACACAGTGATGCATGACTTCGGCAAGCATTCGGTGTGAATTGGCGAGTATGTTCGTGCCCCAGTGGCTATCGCTGGGGAACTCTGAACTAAACTAAGAAAATCTCTCTCATTAAAGCTGCCTTTACACTTGTCATATATCTCTAAAAAGACTCTATGACGATAGTGTAATAGCAAGGCATATATCTCTAAATATTTAGAAAATTTAGCCTTCTTTGATGAAATAGAACAGGTTCTATTTGATCAAAGATTCTCTTTAGAGAAGTTTGACAACCGTCTATTTAGAGATATATGACAAGTGTAAAGGCAGCATAATACAGTGAGAACACACACATACACAAATTCTTCCGACAACTGGGCGTTTTTATACTCTGTACCGAAGTTATATAGAGTATATTAAGTTTGTGCAAAAGTATGTAACAGGGAGAATATATATACTTGATCAGCATTAACAGCCGAGACGATATAGCCATGTCCGTCTGTGAGTCTGTCAGTATGAACGAACAGATCTCAGAGATGGTGGGAGATAGAGGATTGACATATATAGTTTATATATACTTCTAGTACTTGAAGGCAAATCAAGTTAGTTTTCAATTTTTGCCACGCCCCCTGCCGCCCCCGCAATTTGGATAGTCCACATCATATCTTCCACAATTTCGTAGATAGATGTTTCCTACCTTCCAGAGATGTCTACATCTGTAGTAATCAATATTATTTATTGATATGCCGAAGAAATGATAAAGATCGGATGAACGATACTCAAGCTATGAGCAAAAAAAGGCCAGCTAACAATTATCTGGATTGATTAATCAATTTAATAAAATTAGTAAAGAATTTTTAGATTTTTTTTAAAGTAGGAATATACACACCGAAGCAAACTTTATGAACTGGTCTTTGTGGGCATAAAAAACCAGGGAACTTTTCTCAACCTGTTGAATCGTGTAAATTACGATTAAGTAAGTACACTCTTGTTTCAAGTCTTAACCAGGATTGGTTGAAGACTATTTCGATCTAATTGGCCGGATGTG
The DNA here is from genome assembly GCA_037044535.1 of Lordiphosa magnipectinata. Lineage (NCBI taxonomy): Eukaryota > Metazoa > Arthropoda > Insecta > Diptera > Drosophilidae > Lordiphosa > Lordiphosa magnipectinata. The sequence goes on from JBAMBO010004105.1 coordinate 75,990, forward strand.
GTACAGCGGGTAGTGTGTCTGCCTTCTGTATGTTAGGCGTGGGTTAAATCCCGCCTCGGAACATCTTAAAAATATATTGTCTTTTGTTAAAAAAAAATAGCTTTTACACATCCAGTCACCTTAACCAGCTATTAGCGGCAGCTGTGAAGTAACTCCCCACTTTAGCTCACACGGGATTGATTTTATCTTATTTTTCGAACTCGATTTGATCTCGAATCCAATCAAGAAGGTCCGATATTGATTTAAGCTCGATATTCGTACTTGATTTGATCTCGATGTCGGCTTGGTGCAAGAACACCCGAGTTTAAATTGAGCTCGATACTCGAACTACATTCAATCCGAAAAAGTATTGCACTAAAAATGACTCAGATTGAGCTTAGGTCGATGTTTGAACTCTTTTTGACCCCAAAAAAAGCGCCTTACAAGAACTCCACACTACTATTTTAACGACCTTTTTGATTATCAAACCAGCAAGTTCTATCCGGCTCGAGGTCATTCGATTGCATACCACTGTAAAAGCAGGACACAAACAACATTACAATGGACTCTGCAATGGTTCTGAAAACCAGTTCTGGCCAAGGCCTTTGACTAGTCCGTATCAGTGTTGCTAGAATATGAGGACCGAAAGTTGCTAAATGTGCAAAAAATAATTGCTAAAAATAGCTAAAAATAAAAAAAAGTGGCTAGAAAAGTTGCTAAAAGTCAAAATTAAAATGTGGTCTGCAAACAGCCTGGAGACAGAATCTCTATTGGTTACTTTCAGTATTGAGCTAACGGGAAGGTTGTGATTTCGCCGTAAGCAGCAAAAGCATCTTCAGTGAATTTTTGGCTAGTTAAAATTGAACGTAAAAATTTTGCCTACAAATCAAAGAGAGGACAAGGAGGCGTCCATTTGTTCAAAATAATATTAAATAGTAAAGCAAATAAAAGTTCTTAAAAACATCCTAGTGCACAGACAAAAAAGGACATTTATTGATGAACCATTGGATAAATTCAGTTTTTTTAGGACTGGATATTATTAATATTCGATTTTGGGTAGTAAAATATACATTTAATTTAAGAAATAGTTCTTAGCCGGCTCAAGGTAGTGTATATTTTATGTGCTAAACCCAACAACTATCCATTTAATGTTAAATTGATCTTAGAATTTTCATCTAATGCAGCTGAAAATCGTCAAAAGGATAAGAAATATGGATTATAATATCAATTTTGTAAGGATATGATCATATCCATTTCAATTAGATATTAGGTTATCAGTTTTTTCCTGAGTGCATAAAATCTCATTTATGTTCAACATTTTGAATGGTCCACAGTAGTGGCAGAACCCGTTAGGTGGGCTCAGTACTGAAATCAGCCCTGATTTGAAAGTGACGGTACTAAAAACATGGCTTTCTTACGGGATTTTTCGTAATCAATTTGAGACTGGCAGGGCGTTCTTTATTAGGCGTAAAAATTGAGAGAAAACACTCATGAACTGCAGCTATTTCTAATGATTATGCCCTAATTCATTACTGATTTATTTACATCTAAGGCGTTGTACTAAGGCGCTGTTTAATAGCATAGATGCTCGGCTTTCAAAAGGATTTATTAGTCATTATTTTGCACTTCGACTCGGATAGCAACTCGAAGCGAATAGCTAAAAATAGCTAAACATAATTTTAAAACTGCCAGATTTGTAGATAATAGCATTTTAAAAAATTTTATACCATTTCCATCTTTAAAATTGCTAAATCTAGCAACTAAATAGCTAAAATGGCAACACTGATACGTATGGGCCGCCCCTAGCCTATGGGCCTGGAAACTGTTCGCTATTGAAGACTCTTCAATAGACTTCACCCATCAACTGCAATTCAGCAGCTACCTTCTCATGCTGGAAGTGCTATAACTGGTAGGGAATTACAAGGCAACGGTTAGTGCAAAAATCCACACCACTAATAACTGCTAAGATGTCAGAAACATTTCTATATGTGTGTGTACAGTGTACACATTTAACCTGAGAGAGCTTTACTCTCTCTTGCTCTCGGTTTCTTTTAGCCCTCTCGCTTTGATAGTGGAATTCCGTACTTACTTCAAGCTCGAGTCAGGGTCAATTGATTTTCAAGTAGTATCCGTACTTGAAATGAGCATTTTCGGATTGATCCAAGCCTTTAAGATTGTTCCAATCCTTTCCGGCTGAATTCAAGTAGAATCTAGTATGACTAGTACTTGAAATTTCAATCCGAAGGTAGAGATCAAATCAATTTTTTTTGACTTGATTTCAGCTCTCCTTTTTTTTCTCTGGGTAGATAGAGTCCGAAAGAATGCATCTTAAAATGACAGTTTTCATATCATACTTGGAATTATTGATCTTAGTCTGACTTAAAGTTCTTTTGTGCTGAATTTTTCCTAGATTCAGTATGGAATTCATATTTCTGAGTGTAGTTGATTTTATTTTTAGTAAAGCTCATGTATCTACCCATCCTTCAGGCTGGGTATTAATTTCATATTTGTACTCTCTTGTGTCACCTATTAAACTCATTTGGAGCGAGTGTCAACCGTTTCCGTTTTCATTAATCCGCTCTAATATCTGCCTATCAACAATAATACTCACACAACAGAGACCACAACAATAACAAATCGTTCAAAAATTAGTGTCATTATCACTGGCACACTAGCAACAACAACAATCACAACTATAACAACAAATCTAGAACAGAGCTGCTCCGCATTGACCTCTACCTCTATATGTATATGTGCGACTATATGTGTTTGTACACTTGTACGTACCACGACGGTGAGGGTTCAAAACTGAGTTCCCTCTAAATTCAATCAATTTAATTTAATTTCACAAAACAATTGCACAGACAAACAACCAGACAGATGGGACAGGTTACATGGCACAGCTACACTGTACGATATGGGAATAGCAAATGCCAGCCCAATAAACATTTACATATGTACGTAACTAAGTCTGCATATTTATTGTCTGTTTAAAACGCAATCATATGAATAAAACAGAAATTACAATATCATTTGAATACGTATTTAAAACAAGGCTGAAAACTGGCAGCACTAAAGTTTAATCAAACCCCTTTTTAGTTGTACAGGATATGGCGTTATCCTCGTTATCCTCCTCTCCAAGTACGTTTGAATTCAAATTTTAGCTCCAGAAACTTAAATAAATCTAGGACATCAGGGTCGACCATCAAGTTAAAACTGGAACTGTTCTCTCTAAGGGTGCGTTCAGACACACTGGCAGGCTGCCATTTTTTTAGGTGTCAGTTGCTGCCATACAAGTGTGAACACCTGTCAGAGCAGTGTCAGTTGACTGGTGATATATATTTGCAGAGAAATCTGTCATAATTTCCATGTATTCTACTCAGTCTGAACAGGCTGCCAGATTTTGCTATATCTAAAATTATAATTTAATATATCTATCATAGAACTTTTTAGCAGGCATTAAGTCGATAAGTTATGTTTGCTCATAACTTTTCAAAAAGCAAGACTCACACTCACAAAGCTTCTGCGACTTGGCGTTGGCAGTTGATGTCGGATTTTGCTATAAGCCTGCCTTTTGAATTCCCAAGTGGTTATACAAATGCTGGCATGAGGTAGCCCAAAAAGACAGGCAAAGACAGCTTATGATGGAATCTGGTGATTCATGAAATGGCTATACAGTCGACCAGCCTCCTTTGTGGTGTGTTTGTGTCTTGATCCATTGATTACAGCGGAGATACGACGTTTTAAAACGACATATCTCCGCCGTGTTTCAAACGACATATCTCCGCGCGGAGGTGTGTCATTTTGAAACGTCATATCTCCGCCGTGTTACAAACGACATATCTCGGCGAGGACATATGATGTTTTAAACTGACACAGTTCGGAATAACAGAGAAAGGGCAAATGCTTCCCTTTCCTGTTTCATTTTATTAGCCCTACACATGTACAACTTTGCTCTCCGCCCTGCAAGTCTGCACGTAGATCAGGTATGCGTCGTTTTGTTGTTGGCTGCGTATGATTAAGCCAGTAGCACACACAAATAAAAATCTGACTTAAAATTCAAAAGCGCCAAAGACAAAGAATGAGAGCCGATTATAAAGAGAGAAAACACTGAGAAAATTATTTTGGGCGCTTGCCAGTTTTAGCTACAGTGGTAAAAAAGGGATGTTTTTGTAAATATCTTTGTACGCATTTAATACATATATGACTAGCATTACATTTAATATTATAAATGATTAAAGGGGGTATATATCAATCAGGCTTTCCACTGCCGTTGACCTATTCGCGGACTTTTTCTAATCAACTTATTCCTCTGCCCGTTTTACCAATACTTCTTATCCTTATAACATTCCTTCTTCCAACTCGATATGTGCTCCCTCAATTTCAGAAAGCTCCTTGCTTTCATATTTGAAATCACTTAAATCCTCATACTCCCCTGGGCCTGACAACATTCCCAGTTGCGTGCTTAAAGAGTGCTGTTTTTCCTTATGCAGTCATTTGCTTAAGCTTTTCAATCTATCTCTAGAATCTACTGTGTTTCCGAATCTTTGGAAAGAATCTTATATCATTCCTCTTCACAAAAAGGGAGGAAAATCTGATATATCCAATTATAGGGGTATAGCCAAGCTTTCCGCTATTCCAAAATTATTTGAACAGATTCTAACCTCATCCTTACAGCACTATTGTAAATCGAATTTATCACCTTTCCAGCATGGATTTACAAAGCGTCGGTCAACTACGACCAATTTGCTTGAATTTACCTCAATGGTTAACGATGGATTCCTTTTAAAAAATCAAACTGATGTCATCTACACCGACTACAGTAAAGCATTTGATTCTGTGAACCACGATATTCTCCTCTTTAAGCTTGATCGTTTAGGATTTCCTTCCTCTTTTCTGCTTTGGATTTCGTCCTATTTAAAAGATAGAACTCAAAAAGTTCTGCTTCGCTCTAATACTTCAAAGCCTGTCTTTGTCACTTCTGGTGTGCCACAAGGCAGCCACCTCGGCCCTTGGTTTTTTACTCTTTTTATTAATGATCTCCCCACAATATTGTCTTACTCTCGGATACTTATGTACGCCGATGATGTAAAACTTATTTTATCTTTCAACGACCCGACGCATTCCATCAGACTGCAAGATGATTTAAACTCCTTGCAGTCCTGGTGCTTGATTAATCAATTACACCTTAATTGCTCCAAGTGCATGTTTATGACTTTCCATCGTTGCAAACCTTCGCTGGCTACCTATGCGATTGGCAATGAACCCTTGGAACGAATATCTACAGTCGTTGATCTTGGAGTTCTTTTTGACCCAAAATTGAGTTTTAATCCTCATATCTCCTCTATTGTTAATAGGGCGAAAGGTGTACTTGGATTCATTAAACGTTGGTCGAAGGAATTTAATGATCCATATACCACAAAGCTTCTGTATACTGCTCTAGTTCGCCCTGTACTTGAATACTGCTCGTCCGTCTGGTGTCCGCAATATAAAAAGTATATCGATCGAATTGAATCAGTTCAAAAGCAATTCTTGCTTTTTGCCCTACGTGGCTTAAATTGGGACCCCAACCTTCGTTTACCAACGTACTCCAGCAGACTTTTGCTTATTGACCTTCCTTCGTTAGCTAACCGTAGAACAGTCTTAGGTGTTTCTTTTCTTCATAAGCTAATTATCGGTGATGTAGACTCTTCTGAGCTTTTAGGTCGCCTTAACTTTTCCGTTCCTTCTAGGCCAACTAGAAACTATTTTCCTTTTATCTTGTCTAGATGCACAACTGATTATGCCCAGCATAATCGATTTCGGGTTTTATGTAAGAATTGCAATGATCTCAATCACCTGCTCTCAACAGAACTCTCTCTCTTCTCTCTTAAAACGTCTCTCTATAATTATCTCAGGGGAAATCTCTGACCACTCCCAGCTGTGAGTAGGGGCATAGCTTGCCGGACTGGCTAAAAAATCCTCCCCCACCGGGTCAGAGATTTTCCGGTTATTTAGTTTTAAGTTTTACGTATACATTTTTTATTTTTAAAGTTTTCTTTTAGATAGTTTTCTCTCTATATCTGTTTTAGTTTAATTTCTTATATTCTCTTATTTTTTCCTTTGATCCTATATAACTATAGGTTTTGGTTTTTTCTCTCTCTCCCTTTTCTCGATCTCTATATTATTAAAGTTTTTGTTAGCTCTAATAACGTCTCTGACTACAATCGGCTGTGAATAGGGTCATAGCTGGCCGGACGGGCAAATAAAATACCCCCACCGTGTCGGAGTCGTTATTAGTTTATTTTGTAATTTTATTAGATTTTCTTTGATAGGCTTCCTTAGCTCATAAAATTTTTTTGTAACGTATTTATACTTTTGTTGACAGCATTTGTTTGTCGACTCTAAATAAATAAAATAAAAAAAAAATAAAATTTTTTTACTTGTTTTAACAATAATTATTTATAACCTGTTAAATTCTTGGAAAAATTTTTCATCTTTGTAGGGTGGCCCTTTTAGACACCAAACTACATAATATTTTGAGGTGGCCCCTAGGTTAGCCTAGTATTGAAAATGTGAAATCAATTAATTAATTTATGACAAAATCTGGCGGCAAAGGCAAGAGAAGGTAGAGAGAAATATTTATGCGTGTACAATGTACCTATGTACATTTGCTTTGTATGTGTGTCTGTGCAACGGGAATACAACTAAATTTGCAATTTTGCATGCCAAAATTTTTGAATATCTTCTTTCGTTGTATATTCTTTTTCTTCGTTTCGCATTTTTTAAGAAGCTAAGCGGCGGAGATATGTCGATTTAGCACGACGTATCTCCGCCAAGTTATAAACGACATATCTCCGCGCGGAGAAATGACGCTTCCAAACGTCATTTTTTAATAGATGTTCCGAGGTGGGATTGAACCCACGCCTCCCGCACAGCAGGCCCAAACACTACCCGCTGCACCACACCCGACCACACTATTGTGCAATGCTGTCATATTATTTTTGTTAAGGATTGTTTGATAAATCGTCATGGAAAGACTCACATCGCAATAACGTCTCCAAATTATTCAGCTGTATTACGAAAATCAGCGTTCTGTGAAAAATGGTTTTCGAGTACTTCGAGTTACATATCACACATGTGTAACTAAAGGGGCACAACTCAAAATTGATCATTTTCGGGTTACTTGTTAACACTGTTCATCATGCAAATATCTAGCAGCACAAATGATATTGGTTGATATTTTTCTGTTATTTGCAAGCAAAAGTACAGTAAAACATGAACCAATCTCTATCAATCTGTTAGATATTTGCATAATAAACAGTGTTAACAAGTCAACTCAATAGTAAATAATTTTGAGTTGTGCCTCTTTGGTTAAACATGTGCGATATGGTGTGCATCAACGAGCTTCCAAGACCACTATTCGCAAAACCATCGAGAAATTTGACTCTTACTGTACGTTATAAGTTAGTACGCGACCAAATAGTCCGCAGTGAGGAGAATATTACGATTGCAGCGGAGAGAGGGGCTGCAGACCGTGATCTATCGATTCGACAACTTGGCAAATTTTACGCAAGGCTTACAAAATCCAACTCGTTTGAGAATTGAAGCCGCCAGACTGGAGTTTGCGCTTGAGTTTCAGTCAATGGGCTCTGCAACAGCTCAATGAAGATCCGTTGTTTTCTCTCAAAATTTTGTTCAGTGACGAGGCACATTTCTGGCTAAATGGATACGTCAACAAACAAAATTGTCGCATTTGGGCTAATGAGCAACCCAAAGAGAGTAACGAACCACCGTAACAACCACGAAAATGGACTGTTTGGTGTATTTTATGAGCTGCTGCTCCGTATTTCTTAAAAAATTAGGCCCTTTATGTCGACGACATTTGGTTTCTACAAGACGATGCTACGGCACACACAGCATGCGAAACAATGGCTTTATTGAGAAATCATTTCGGTAAGCAGCTTATATCGCGTTCCGAACCTGTGATATCACACCACTGGGGTTACATGAAGTCAAAAGTCTTTGTCGATAAGCCAGCTACGATTTAAGACTTGGAAGCCCCGTAGCAATGCTGGAAAGAGTGATCCAAAATTGGACCATCCGAATGGATCATGTATGAGGATGTGTGAGGAGCGGACCATTCCCAAATGGGGACCCCAGATTTAAGAGGGAAGGGTTTAGTTTTACAGACCATAACATACAAATACAGAGCCGCCAACACCTTTTGAAAAGCCGATTCGTTTGGACCACTGCTCCAGTTCATGGATCAGAATATAGCTACAAAGACTAAAAACAACCGATCAGATATCATCATAATTATGCATCAATATTATACTATATATACGCACATTCCATGGAACATTGAAGTTAACATGATATGCGTATGAAGTTTCATTTAATGGCAAGTAGAGAAACCGATATTATCGACTTTTTGTCTAAAAACTATCGAAAAAATCCAATAGCGTCACCATCGATCGTTTTGCAGCTCTAGTTCTCTGCTCACATTGCCGACCCCTGATTAAAAAACCAATCTAAAGATATTTACCTAACACTGAATAACAGTTTTGTGTGGGAATTTGGTTGAAGATGTTCGACACAGAGCACTATTGAATAATAGAAAAATGATGAGAGGATAAAAAATGATTCTTTAATTTGACAATTGTCATCCCTTCTCGTCCACCTTTTGGCGCGCAGTGCATAACTACACATGCTTGGAAAAGTATCAACAAAGGGATGAAAACAAGCCAGTGGCTTATATTTAGAATAGTTGTTTAAAGTGATTTTGATGGTCTTTATTTAAATTTAAAACACCTAATACCCAAGATATTCATGACCATATTTGGGTCAAACTGTTGATTAACTAATCAGTACTTGGGCATATTTTTTCCACAATGTGTAAAGTTTTAATTATCAACAGTTTTAGCTACACTCTTCCCAAACCACAAAGCACTATTTTAATGCGATTTAAAGCTTCGTGTGGCCAAACTCAAAATTGACTCTCGACTTCGTTACCTTGCAGGGGCATTAGGTTAGGTTAGTATTACAAGATTATGCGAGTAATTGCTGGCATGCGATGCCATCTAATGTTAGAATTCTCCACCGCCCATCCGCACCTCACTGTCGCACCCCTTCTCACCCGTCCCTATTGCTCTATTCACGCGTATGCCTATGTGGATAGAGCCCAGACCTAGGCCCAGAAGCGATGGCTTTTGTTCACGATATGTATGAATTTGAGTTTCATGAACAGGGAACACGCAGGTGTATGTATGACAGCGTATGTCTGTGCATGTGTGTGCGCCAGGGTGGCTGCCTCGTTGTAATCACTTTGAATTGTGATTGCTACATATGCTAATTTTAGCCTTAAACCTTTTAATTAGCGACTATGACCGAGATTGGTAAACATGTCCATTCATCAATTTACTACGAGTATATAGTAGTTCTTTGAATTTCTATATTGAAAGAATGATTCTTCAATGCGAGTGCAATTTTAAATTTATTCGTTTCCATTTGATCTCTGGTTCAAGAGTATACTATTAAATGACGCAGCAATCAATCACTGATAAGCACTTCCAGTTAAAAAGGGAAGGGAAAATACCGCTGCCTAAACAGCAAGATTATGGATTTTAGAGGTATTTAGAGCAAATGATGACAGGAAACAAATGGAAAATCGTAGATCACGCTACAAATTTTGTCTGACATTCAACTGTGTGGCCGCTACTTGTCTTTGTGTTTCTAATGTGTATAAATGTAGGTAGGTTTATACTATACACAAACTAAGGGCAGATTTCTCATATTCTATATAAGGATATCTGACACATTAATCAACAAATAACAGAGTAAAGTCTAAGTTTATCTGTCACATAGCTGCCATATAATCAGGTATGCAAACCGGTTCTGAACCGAACCGTAACAGCAACCGAGCCGCAAACCAAACCAGCGTCCTTTCAAAAATGCCGAACCGAAACCCACAAAGAAAAACGGTTCGTTTCGGTTCAGTTTGCTCAGACAATGATACTTGTAAATTTGGAAATTTTAATCGATTCCCTAAGATAAGTTTTATCCGAAATTAGGCAAAACGAGAGAGCCAAGCTAACTTCGTCTGTGCCGAAGTTTTTATACCCTTGCAAATGCAAACGTCACAGTTTATGAACGCTTAAATAAAAATCAAAAATTTTTGTAACTAACACCCATTTTCGGACAGATAAACATCTGATTTCGAGCAAATTTCGCGAATCTTTTTGAAAACATATCAAATTGACAATCGCCGACATTAAGAAAGACAAAATTGACCACAAAAAAGTTTTTCTCACTAATACTCACTTTCCGACCGATCGGTTTTATGGCAGCCTTAAGATATAGTCATCCGATTTTGACCAAATTTTGCCAATATATTTGAAAGCATTTACAATTAGTAATCAGTGAGTTTAACAACGCTAACATAAAAAACAAAAAAAATTTCTTACTCATTTTCGACCGATCGGTCCTATGGCAACCATAAGATATAGTCACACGATGTTGATCTACTTTTTCAAATTAGTTTGAAAGCGTTTAATATTAATAATCACCGACCTTATGAACGATTTAATTAAAAACAAAAAAGTTTTTTTTCACTTAGACCCATTTTCCGACCGATCGGTCCTATGGCAGCTAAAAGATATAGTCATCCGATTTTGACCAAAATTTGAAAATCTGTTTGAAAGCATATAATATTAATAATAGTTGAGCTTGAGAACGCTAACAGTGAAAACAAAAAAGTTTTTCTCACTAAGACCCATTTTCCGACCGATGGTTCCTATGACAGCTATAAGATATAATCATCCGATCCGGTCCGTTCCGACATATTAGCAGCGTGCAGTGAAAAGAAGACTCTGTGCAAAATTTCAGCTCGATAGCTTTCTAACTGAGAGACTAGTTTGCGTAGAAACAGACACACAGACGGACGGACGGACGGACAAAGCTCAATCGACTCTGCTCGTCGCCCTGATCAAAAATATATATAGTTTATGGGGTCGTAAATGAATATAATATATTATAATATCCTTTGCAAGGATATAATTATGTTTTGCTGATGGACCCCCTCAACAAGGGAGACTACTTATAGACCGTTTTGATACTTAGCGATGCCGGATCGATATAGCTTTTAAAAAAGACTTGACATGTGATCCCTTTTAATACCTTTGTTCACAGACCGCTTAACCTGTCATCAGACTACATTCCATTCCATTTCCTTCATGGGACGATGTTCTCCATATTCTGTACGATATTTAGCGTTTGTAAGGAGCACTTACTTATATAAGGATTTTAAAGATAATCAAATATTTTTTAGGAATTCAATTCTGAAGTGTGTGAAGAGTCACCTATTTACTTTTGAAATCATATTCCGGACTTAAAAACAGAAACGGTATCATAACGGTATAAAATCTGTACATCTATATCCATACTTCTATAGTATAGAATCTAGACATATATAATATATGTATGTTCATGTAGATCAGCAATGAGTCATAGGTCTGAAAACCGGTTTGAAAACGGTTAAAAACTGTTCAAAAGTGGTTCAGAGCTCTATCTCAGAAGTTATTTAAGCTAAGAAGTTGAAATCTGTTGAGCTGTTTAGAAGAGGTTCAGAGCTATATCTTAGAAGTTATTACAGCTTTGAACTTGAAATCTCTTCTGTAGGTTTTGGGAGTTGGATATTTTACAGAATTAGGACCGGGTTCGAACAGGTTTAAAAGTATTTCTGAGCCTTATCTAAGAAATTATTTAAGCTATATACTGGAAACTTGATGTGTAGGCTAGTACTATGAAGATAACCGAACCAACCGGCTGAACCAGTTCAAAAGTGGGGCAAGTCCACATCGGAGAATTTATTTAGGCTGTGATCTGGAAAATTGGTCTGAAGGTTTACATTGCACTATAAGAAATTATCACACTTTTCAGGCTTAATTAATATCTTCACAATTGACCAATTGCTTGATTTTGGGTCTAGTTTATTGGTAAACCATCTAAAGGTTGTTAAGAAGTGTTTTTGGAAAATTTGAAAATTTAAGTTTGGTACCCATATCCGGCATATATAATTTTATTGCTGCGGAATCATCGCGAGTTCTTAAGCAGCAATTATATAATAGCAATTAATTAATCTAATTTTGCGCAAACTTATTATACTCTGTATACTTTTGGTACAGAGTATAAAAAGTAATTTGTCAACAAACAACAACCAACAGAAATAGCTGAAGCAATAAAGTGTTATTGGCGGACTATCTCTCGATGCATTGTGGACACCTCTGCTATAAAACACTGTTTTCCAAATTCATTATCGTCTTCCTCGTTAGGTCGACTAGCGTTCCGTATATGTGTCTATTCTTAGATAATCATCACCTAACTAAAAAACTACTTCAAACTTCAAACGGGTTTCCTCACCGAATGCAACACATCGTGTTGCATTAAAGTGTGTTTTTGATATCGCAAACCGGTCGAACGCGCAGTTTAATTTGCTAGGTCGTAGTTTGTCAGCCATTGAAGAATTGCACACGCTTACATTCACACCAGCATACGCACTTGTCTAGCACTTGTGGTCTGCACTTTATGTCAAACACACACACACACACCCGTCAAACTTTTTTCTTGCTTTTTTTTGGGGATCCTTGGCCGTGAAAACTTTGTGCTCTTGTGCGGTACCGGCGAGTGTCGTTGGCGTTTGGAAACTGATTTTAGACGACGATTTAGAAAATTGTTTTCCGTTGTGGCGACGATGCTGTTGCTGCTGCATCTGTTCGTTATCACCTCGGAAGCGTTCTCGGGGATGTTTTGTTAAAACTGTGTGCTGTTTTTGTTCGCGCTTAATGCGCCTTTTAGTTGCCACTAATTGGACATCTGCTTTGGGAATGCATCTGGAGACACTCACCTGTCAGCCACATATCAGTGGGGAGAATTTTTTCAACTTGAATTGACGTGCCAGGCAACGACTACGACTGTTACTGTTGTGTGAAGTTTCTAATTGTCATGCTGTGAATTGCTAATGAAAATTCAGTTGACAATCTAGAGCCATTAGTTGACTTAAACACCATAATAACTTCATAAATCAATTAAATTATCTTGCGTTTGGGTCTTACATAAATGATTTATCCACACGTTGAGGTGTGTTGTCAGTTAAACATGTCTCTATCAATTGGTTCGCACGGACCACACCTGAAAATATCATATAATATTTAATTCTTAGCCACATTCAAGCTATTTGTCAATTATATTGATTTAACGCCGCTTTGACTTCGTCCCCTACTCCAACTGGGTGTTTGTTCAACATGTTGATTTGTTTTGTCTGTGTTTTCTATTGTTTATTATTACACACTATTTATTAGCTAATTTAATAATTTAGCATTTGTGTGCACGAGAGTAAATTGTTAATTAATTGAGGCAGACAGCAAAAGGCGTTGCTCCATACAAATTGGCGCCATATTGTATATATTTTACTGTCAGGAAGAGGGAGGTGCTCTATTTCTCTGCCATTTGAAGTGATAATTATATTTTATTTTTTTTTGCTGGTTCTGAGAGTTCTGTTTTAAATCATTAAAAATTCATTGAGAGTTTAAATCATTAAATATTCATTGTTGAGAAAAAATAGGTTGGTTTACTATATACAATAATGTATTTATTAAAAGCTTAAATGGGATTGACTTGAATTGAGTTGGACTTTTGTCATGCTGCATCATGTGCTTATGTGCTTATTTTAAACTGTTCGGATGTTTGTAACGCATAGAAAAAAGCATCTCCGACCACATAAAGTATATATATTCTTGATCAGCATGACGAGCTGAAATGATATAGCCATGTCCGCAGTGATTGGAAAGGTTCTCAATTTTCTTACCCAGGTAAGTAAAAGTAAAATTGGCTCAAACCGCTGACACTAGCACATAGCTGCCATAGGAACGATCGGTCGAAAAAGTAGTTTTGGTGAGAAAACTTTTTTGTTTTCAATGCAAACGTCTCCAAACCTCGCATATATATGTTTTCTTTTCCTTTACACAATTCCACCAAGTTTGATAAAAAGCGAACAACTATGTATATAGTAAAGCTGCCATCCAAACATACTTCTGAAAAGTCTTAATGAGAAAAACTTATTTGTTTTCAATGCTATCGGTCCCAAACTTGTTACTGATCTACTATACTATATGCTTCTACACAATTCTGCCAAGTTTGATTCACATCGGATGTGGTTGTAGCGGTTCCAGTTCATCTAGTTCTAATCACGGATCAAGTTCATCCAGCTCCAATCACAGATCCAGTTCATCTAACTAGCTCGCATCTCACTAACAACTATCGACACTCGATAAGGAACGCGAATTTTTGTACTTACATCTCTAACTCACACACACACTCACTAAACTTTTGGACATTCTGTGCTACGAGTTTTTACACGCAAAACAGACACCATCAGCAAGACGCCAACTGCAATAAACCGAAACAAAACCTAATCTGTGCTTTACATTAAATAGTTAAAGTGGTTTAAACCGCCACATGGTTTTAGTTACTTTGGTTTAGTAGGTGTAACTAGCTTTATTGAATATATTTAAATGCCAAGAATTATTGTTTAGATGACCAGGCGCTTGAGGTTGGCAAGGTCCGAGGCCAAAGACTGACTCGCTGACTCGTTAGGGCTGGAGATGGACAACAACGCTTTAGCGTGATTACGATGATAAGTGTGACCAGGGCTGCCACATGGTTTAATATGTGTTTTGAATATAACTTAAATGCTAACAACTATTGTTCGATCGTACAGCGCGATGCAATCGCCAGCCGCGCGGCATCGAAGCCAGCTGCGTTAGGGATGGTGCAAGCTGCACAGCGTCGCTACTGCGTGATACAATGATTAGTGTGGCCAGAGCTGCCACAATGGTCAAAGTAGTGGAGCCATCTATTGCTGAGTTCGGGAAATAGCTCAGCTAATATTGTTCAACGCTAATATTAAGTTTTCGAATGAAATAATTTAAAAATTCATTTAAATAAATTATTCAAGCTGCAAGGGTATATAATCTTTGGTGGAGCCGATGTTAGCTTTCCTCTATTTATTCTCTGTACCAAACGTTCACAGAGTATATAAAGTTTGTGCTAAAGTATGTAAAAGTGAGAAGGAAGCTTTTCCGACCCAAATATATTCTTGAGCAGCATCTACAGCCGTCTGTCTGTCTGTCCGTATGAACGAAGAGATCTCAGAGATGGTAAGAAATAGAGGTTTGACATGTATGGGACATATTCTTCTTATACTTGCAGGCAGATCAAGATTATTTTCAATGGTTCCACACGTTCAATTCCTCCCCTGCAATATGGAAAAAACGTCATATCTCCCACAGATATTTAGAATCAAGACTATTAATCGATTTGCCGAAGGAATGATCAAGATCGGATGAACTTTACTCAAGTTATGAGCAAAAAAAGGCAAGTTAACACCATAACACATACGATGTCAATATTATATAAATTTACGGTAAGTACGAAATTACTTGTTTCAAGAACAAAATTCTTTTCTCAATTAGCATTTTTTCAATCCCGATATACTTGATTTAATACTGTTGAATACTGTTTCGGGATGTAAATTTCGAACTATTTTAAAATCTTTTTGATTTGTAATAAGTGCGAACTATTCTTGATTGAAATATTATAAACCCAGAATCTATTTGGAAACAAAGCTTTTTAAATGGGTACAAAATGTTCTTGGTTAAGGCCCATGAAATTCTAAAGCTAAAGAGTCTGTATTAAATCAAATAAGGAAAGGAAACCAAAGACCAAGATGGTACGTATTAATGTAGGTCAGAAATCTAACCCCACTCCATAAGCAAAGTGTTAGAACCAGGAGGCAATTTTAAAAACACATTCGATTTTAAAGTAATTTGCATTTTACGTTGCACACTTATGGAGCTTGCATTGTAGGTCTATTTTGTCCTCAATCCAAGATATTTTGTATTTTTTCCGGCTTACTGTTAGTACGTTTGTTTTCATTTTAATAACACTAACGGTCGATTATCGATGTTGGAGTGGTTTTTACTTAATTTAAGTACATTTAAGAACAAAACATACTTGACATCTTAAATACAAAACGGTATAAATTCTATCCCGATGGACTTATAATAATTGATCAAAATAAAGGTAAGCAATTGTTTTGTGTATTTATAAAACTCACTTTAAACCCATTGTAGGATCTGAAAAGAGATTTGTGTGGTTACCTGATACCACATGCACACTTCTGGAGTTGTGGGAGGAATACATGAATAGATTTCGGGGAACAAGATCGTCGCACCAGGAGATTAAGAACAAATTGGAAAATTTGAGTAAGAAGTACAAGTCAGTTTCCAAGATAAAATATTTATGCCAGCCAAAACGTTGTTTATATAACTAATTTATATTAATAGAGCTGAACTAGCTAAGGTGGATCCATCTAGTGGCACTCTATCGACTTGGGAATACTTTGACATGGTGGACACTCGACCAGTATCGATCCAGTTAACAGTGCAGGTAATGATTTGAATGAAAGCTCCAGCAGAAATTTGTACAAGCGAAACAGTTTTTTTGCAGACTTCTCACGGTACACCAAAGAGAAGTTTTATTTTAAGGACGACCACATGTAATTGTTACATAAGTGTACCCGTTTAGTTGAGATGCCAACAGCCTCAGCCACCTCATTTTCCTTCATAGCCTAATTTCTTAATGTTATTCTATAAATGGAAAATCTTTAACTCAGTCAGCAGAACGGTACAGTGCTATGGAGCTCAAGTCTGTGGTGGAGAAATAAAGAAATAAATTTTTGAAGAGGATACTCAAGCTACCAAATAGCACGCCGAACTACATATTGGTAATTGACGCAAAGCTAGAAGATAAACACATCTATGGTCTAACATTGAGAAGAATCTCAAGTAGCTATCAAGAATATTATTTTAGTATGAAGATGCTAGACTCCCGCATATCCTTGCTGAGAAAATGATGCGAAATAATTTGGGGTAGCTTGCGAGGCTTAGAGAAATGTTTGCGTATCATGGCATTTCACTTGGAGACAACCACTCGCATGCAGATTGGATTGACCACAATGTTTGGTTCCTAAACGCATCAAAAGCAGACAACCGCATGAAACACAGGAACAAGGCGTCGGTAAGTGCATCAAGAGTATATAAAGAGTAAGAACGAAATTATGCAATAGGACCCACATACTGCAACGCGTCTTTCAAGCAAAGCGAGATAACTTGGATAATGAAGGCCAGATGAGATCTTTGATGGTTAAACAGCTGCCCAAGAAGAATTGTAAATGGAGGTAAATGCTCACTATGCAATATGGATGGACATGCTGCATTTTGTAGGACGATGTCCAATATTGCGGGAATTTCGTTGGCAATATTTTAAAACTTGTACGTTTACTGAAGAAGAGTTGCTTATGGCTTATGGAATAATCTGGAGAATTACAAAGAGATGGCTACTTATTATAGAAGAAATGTCATAAATGAAAATTTTAAAATAATATGCAGAGTTTGAAATTATGTTAGTTATTGTAATATAAGTACACTAAGAAAAAACTAGAACGAATAATTTGAGTACGAACGCTCTTGAAAAAAAACATTAGTCGCTCTTGAATTTTCAAGAATTTCGCTTTTGGAATCGAGATGAAATTCGTTCTAAACAATCTCAATTTGGTTTTTTATAGGCAAGGGGGGTGAGGGCAACTTAACTTTGAGAGAGTAGCGTTGGAGTCGCTCTCGCAGAGAGTGAGGGCGCATGCGCAGTTGGTCGTTGAGAGAATGAGAGCGCAGAGACTGAGAGCGCATGCGCAGTTTGTTGTTGTGCGATGCGTACGAGAAGCGTTTATTTATAAGTGTGATTTCGTCGCGTCTTCTGGCTTAAGGAAGTTAGCCGAGCTCGTTAAGCTGCCCGTCGCCTGTGTGTGTTTCAGTCTTTCGAGGTACCGTGTTCAAGTCCCAGAAGAGTAAAAAAAAAAAAATCTCTGTGGTTATCTCAAAATCAATCAACTGTTTAAAGCAAAGTTTGGTGGGTGGTGGTGGTTGGGGTGTTGGTGTGGTTGATTTGATAATGGTGCGTGGGACCCGGGGAGTGGGTCGAGACGCGGACCACGTCGGTCAGGTCGGGTCGATCGTGTCTCTCCCACCCCCCCACCCCAAATATTATTTTTAATTTTTTTATTTTGAGAATTATTCGTTCTTGGATCAAGTACTGAAACTCTTGAATCAATAATTATTCATACTTGGATCAAGAGCTGAAGCTCTTGAATCAGGAATGTCGGGATCAAAAATTCACTCTTGAATCAAGAATTTCGCTCTTGGATCAAGAATTTTCACTCTGCACCGTACTTTTGAGAACGAATGCTCTTGATTCAAGAGCGAAATTCTCTATTTTTTCTCTGAGTGTAGGCGTGCTGCGTGTCTGCTAATAAGACAGTGACCAGTGACCCGTGAGGGTCCCCACCAGAAGTGAAATGTGTTCCCTTCTGTGACGTAAAAGTGTGTTTTTACGTTTTAGGTTGAATGTAGGCCACATAAATCTTGATACACCACAGGAGGAATGGTTTTTCCAGCGAACCGTAGCGAGACGGAGTGTTTTAGCTTATGTGTGAAGCTTATATGTTGCCATAGGCATCCCTATCATATTGTTCTCTGAAAGGAGTTTGGAGGTGGTACCTATTCTGGCCAGTTTGTCCGCAGACTCGTTTCCTTCTATGTTGCAGTGTCCAGGCACCCATATTAGGTGTAAACTACTAAAAAGACGTGCGATCTCGTTTATAGATAGGCGACATTCCGTAAGTGTTTTAGCATTGTTGGTATGTCAGTCAAGTGCTTTAAGGGTGGCTTGACTGTCTGAATATATAAATACGTTTCCTTCTTTGACCGTGAGTGTGTTAAGGTATGTGGCAGCTTCCTGGATGGCTACCACTTCCGCTTGGTGCTGCAGTGGTCAGGAAGGCGGAACAACAAGTTCAAATCTAAGTTGGGAGAGAATACTCCCCCTCCTACTTTTTTGTCGAGCTAAGAACCATCGGTGTATATGTTAATGACATTGGCTCTGCTGTGGGGAAGGTTTTCCCACTCATGTCGGCTCGGTATATAGACGTTGTATCGTTTGTCGAACGTCGTTAGTGGTATACAGTAGTCTGTATTTAGTGGTATACCCTCTTGGTCTTCGAGTATGGTGGAGTGTCCCGAATTGCCCCTATACCAGGCATCGGACTCCCTTAGTCTTAAGGCTGTTGTTAGTTGTCTTGTTGCCTTGCTACAAGGTCTAGTGGTAGAAGGTGAAGAATATCTATCTATCTATCTATCTTATATTATCCCATAGATTTTATTGACGATTTCTAGAGTGGCGACCACCACTTGAAACTGATAGTTCAGCGTACTACTACCCTTTCCTTTGATTTTTCATGAAAACCGACGAAATTGTCTCCTTTTGGTGGCTGCTTTCCATAGCTGATAACCACAAAAATAGTTGAACTATCTTAGTTCTTCTCTTCGTGCCATAGTCGCCACAACGCTCAAACTAAGTTGTCTGTTAGCCACACATCGCGTACTCATTTGGTGCAACTTTATTTTTGCAATACTTTTACAATTTATTTTCCACACTAACATTAAACGCTTTCCATTTCACTAATGCACTTCCCCACTTGCACACAGCTAAACAGTCGTTCCAATCGTGGCAACTCATTTATTAGGCTAATTATTTGAAAAGCACAACCGTTAGCAACGGCAGCGGGAAATTAAAATGAAACCCAAAGCCACCAAATAAAACC
Organism: Lordiphosa magnipectinata; assembly: GCA_037044535.1. NCBI lineage: Eukaryota > Metazoa > Arthropoda > Insecta > Diptera > Drosophilidae > Lordiphosa > Lordiphosa magnipectinata. Next base: position 95,722 of record JBAMBO010004105.1, read on the forward strand.
TGATTCCATTGTGAGGCGGGTGGGAGACGGTGGAAAATGGATCCTGGCAAAGCATTTTATTATCTGAAAATGAAAAACTAAAACCAATTTAGTTGTGGCTATAAATTTTATGCTATCGATCATTGTCAAATTGCGAGATAATTTGCAATAAATCTGTGCGGCATTTTAGAATCGCCGCAAATAGGCGAGGGAGGTGGCAGTCCACACAAGAAAAAAAAAAAACAACTAAAATGCACACAACATAAATTAGGATAATTACAATTGCACCCACAAGTGCCATTCAAGCTGACTTTGTGGCTGTTCACCCCGGGGACGGCAAGAATTTTGATTGCATAAACAGCCAACCACTTGGAGTGGCCCAACAAATATATTGCAAATTGTCAGCGACGGGCGCTCGAATGAAAATGGAAATGAAAATCTAAATTCAAATGGATCGCATTTGGAAAATAAGGCAACCCGTGGCAATTACCAGCCAAGTGGAATTAATACTGTTGCTGGCCGCAACATTTTGCAGTTGGGAGCCGCCAAAAAATTACTGCAAAAATGTTTGGCAACTCCTTTTGCATACCCAGACAGGCAAACTTCATGTACAACTAAAATTAGTTGCCCAAGTGCTGATTGAGAATACCCTTGCTGAGGGTCTTATAGAATTGGTGGGATGTTTGTAACTCAAAAATACCTTTGTCAAACTGTACAAAATCAAAGTTGAATAAATAGGAAGCATTAGATTAAGCTGTCAAAGGTACGATCAGGTGTGTTTTCTATTCGTGCTCAAATTTAGATTCTTATAGATGTTAAATTCAGTCAAAATATGACATACATATTCCATATATATTTTATTTCAAATATCAGTTGAAACGAGCATTGGTAAGTGTATTAAGTTAGTTTTGCCTTTTCGATTTTATTATTAAAGTAACTGCGCAGGGTATATAAATTTCGGCATTGCTGAACTTTACTTAATTTTTTATTTTTATTAAAAGATTTTTTTTTGTTTTCTTTTTTTGGATTAGCGGAGCAGGCGGTGGTGCGTAGGAAATTTACCGTTCCTGCCGCAAATTGCCAAACAACCAAAACAAAATCAATTAAAACGAATCGCTGAAGCAAAGTTCCACCGCCACCAACTCCGACTCTGGCTCATTCATCCGTGACTTTGCACTTTGTCGACGGCGCCTGCATTGCGATTTGACAGGCGACCACCCGCCTGCGTCTACATTACCCATACCAGTTGAAGGGGGAACGGGGAAAGTCAGACATACCTACATAGCTACACCGACAGCGTTGCGCATGCGCCAAGGTGTTTGCTGTCTGGGCATTTGATATGCTTAATATTGTTTGCAATGCCGACCGAATCTGAGGCAGTTGCCAAAAGAGTGCAACCATGCGGCAGCTTAAGAAACTTATATGGAAATGGATTCATGGGCTAATTGCAATGGGAAGATATGGGTTCGATAGAAAATTATCAACTTGATTTGATAGTGCTTAAACTTGAGTGATGTTGTTATAAAGTAACTGAAATTTCATAACAAAATGTTAAGTTAAAGTCGGCAAAGTTCGACTTTCAGAATAGATAGATATTGGGCGTAACTTAATATATTATATATATTAAGTCGGGAGGTTCAAACTTAGAAATTGTATCTCTGACAGTTTTTTCGATGTTAAAAGGAGGAGGAGGGGGAATTTTCCAAATCTGAAACAAACTTGATCTGGGGTTGTTGATATTTCTCAAAATATCAGTATCGATAATATCAGAAACCAAAATTTTCAATATCGATATTTGATATATCGCGTCCAAAAACATCGATATTTCGTTATTTTCTAAAGCTTAAGAAAACTGAAAAGATTTTAAGGAACGTCTTCATCATAAAATTGCTATTGACCATTTCTAGTGGCCGATATATATTATATTTTCAATAGGATAACTTTAAGATTTAAATGACTTAGTTTTCTGAAATTACACTATACATACATATTTTTAAAGTACATTAATAGTGACATTTACTTTTTCTTAAAACCATAAAGATCTGTACTCAAATGAGATAAAAATTTAGCTAGTCACATCTGAGTATAGGCCTTTCTGTATAGGTTTCTGTATAGGATTCTGCCTACAAAAGAATATCAAGTGACAATAGAGGTTTGGCAAAGATTTTAAGAAAACCTCAGACATTCTGCTGCTGGTGTCTGTAACCACTAGTTTGCTTGAGTGTGCTTTCCGTTCTTTTGGTACTGAACTTCCAGGAGCAATTAAGTATCGAAATGCAATTTCAGACAGCATGGACACTTCATCCGCACTAGCTCTCCAATAAGCTATTGGGTTCATGTCGATATCTTCAATATTTTCCAACAGTGACACCTCATTTTGCAGCATTTGGCTGTATCCTTATGATTATTTCTTAAATGCACTTTTAAGTTGTATTACCAGTTGTTTTATCAGTCTTGCCATATAATTTTGCATATTCATTTTTTCTGATAATGCGTTTATAAAAATATCGATAATCGCCAATTACGTCATAAAAAATATCATATCGGAATAACCCTTTATATCAGAGATGGGCATGCACACATATCGACAGCGCGCTGCCTCGTGTGCATTGGAACTTCGCGACGCGCCCATCTCTGCTTTATATTGACAACCCTAACTTGATCTGGGTAGGGTATATACCTACATACATGCAAAAATTTGTGTCTCTATCTCTCATAGTCTCTGAGATTGACGCGTCCATACAGACAGCCAGAGGGACATGTCTAAATCGAATTGGCTGCTGATGCTGATCAAGAATATAAAAATGCTTCGCTGCTGCGCTGCGACAGCGGAATTTCTTTTGGTCATAACTTGAGTATAGTTCATCCGATCTTTATCATTTCTTCTGCTAATCGAAAAATAATCTTGATTAACAAATATCTAAAGCTGGTACGAACCATCTATCTACAAAACTTTGGCAGATATAACATTAATAAACTTGATACGGCTGTAAGTATAAGTAGTTTATGTCCTATACATGTCAAACCTTTATCTATTGCCATCTCTGAGATCTGTGCGTTCATATAGACGGACGGACGGGCTAAATGGACTTGGCTGTTGCTGCTGATCTAGAATATATATACTTTATAGGGTCGGAAATGATTCCTTCTCCCAGTTACATACTTTTACACAAACTTAATATACTCTGTGTACATTTGGTACAGAGTATAACAACAAGTGAGAAAGTAGGTCAAACCCGACTGTAATATCCCTGTACATGTCCTAGCAGTAAAAAGCAGCGCTGCTGTTGCTTTCTCTTGTTCTCTATTGTTCATCCGATCTTTATCATTTCTTCGGCAGATCGATAAGTAATGCTTATTACTAAATACTTCTAGAAGGTACGAATCTATCTACAAAACTGTGGGAGATATGATGATTTTTCGGAATGCTGATCAAGAATATATATACTTTATAGGGTCCTTCTGACTGTTACATACTTTTGCACAAACCTTATACACTCTATGTACTTTTGGTACAGAGTATAGATATCTGAACAAATAAAAAAACAATCAGTTAGCAATAACGTTGTATTTATTTATTTAAGTTGAATGGTAAGAAACTTTTGTGATTTTCTTCATTCATTTTCAAATGTGATTTTATTGTATAAAGCAGTGGTGGGCATGAAATTTTAGTTTGGGAGCAGCCCAACAGCAACAACAGAAAAAACAACCGTTATCAGCGAGTTTGGGAGCAATGGGAGCCAGAGCTTGCCCACCGCTGATATAAAGCACAGGTGCCCAGAATAAGCTTACGGCCGCGTGGACACCAATACAAATGAAGAAAATATTTGTCGAACAACAAGATCCACAAGAAATATAAAGAGAAAACCGATTTTTATTTGTCTGTGAGTATATACAAACAATCATTAGCAGCGAACAACAAAACCTTCGCTTGGAGCGAAAGAGAAGAGAGACACACATGAAGTATTTATTGCAGGTCCACACGCGCGACTATCCCTATGTCAAGGCTTCCCAAGAAGAGAGGACAGAAACTGTGTAAATGCTTCTTAGCAGCGTTGCTCGGCAATATACTGCCGCGGATAGGGATTGTCATGTAACGATGACTGCTACTGACTTTCAGACATTCAGCGACAAATGACTTCGTCAAGCATTCGGTTATCATACGTGTGAATTACCGAATGCGTTCGGCCCCCAGGGGCTATGTCTGGGGAACTCTGCACTTTTCGAAAACAACAACGAAATCATTCGCGGCCAACAACCAAACTTTCGCTAAGAGATAAATAGAAGAGAGAACGCATATGAAGTTGTTATTGCTCTATGCTTAGCCATAAGCCAAGCGTGAAAACTACAACAACGAATTCTTAGCGTGAGCAATGGGCTTGCGCACTCCTATTTGACCACCTTTGACCATCTTTTGGGCAGTTGCATTACTCCACGCTCGTAAAACATCTTGATATGAGATGCCTTTAAAATTCCGTCTGTCAGTCTGTAGAATCACACTTTTTTCGGAAATAAATTATGAAATATGCCGAAATTGCTAATCTGTGGATCAGTTGTTTATCGATAGATAGCTTACCGTTTAAGCTTTCAAACGATTCCTAGATGTTTATCCTTAGGGCACCATCTTCACTGTTTGGTTACTGTGCTAACAGTTAAATCTAACAAAAAAATTTACGTCTAGGTAGGTTTTTGTTGTTTCATTGAACAACTGTAATCAGTTAATTTCGCTACAAATATTTTCACACATATTTTGTTTTTGTAATAAATTACTGTTACTACAGTAACTATACCATAATAATAGTATTTGTTTTTGCAACTATTAACTGCACTTACAGTAAATCTAAGCGCAAAAATTGTATGGACTTTTAAATCTATTATGTTGCTGCACGGATACACTGTTTCGACAGTAAATCTAGCCGCGAAAATTAGTAAATATTCTTCTTCTCTAGTTCTCATTCCGTGTGGGACATAGGGCATCAACGACTCCTCTCTTCCAAAGAACTCTTTTGTTGGCCGTCGCTTTAAGTTCTCGTTCGCTCTTCCCGATGCTTTCCGATAATAGAAATAAATCGAACGCAGAAGTCTTACTGTATAGTTCAATAAGCGACTTTGATTCGTATAGAACAAATGATTTTTTTTGATTCGTTTGGCCTGCCAAGCGATTTTTTAAGACTTGATTTGTCAACTTGGTGATATAACGATGATTATCTGGAAGGCATTAATTCTGCAATGATTTATTTGTGGTAAATTATGCTGCTGAGCGTGGAATCAAACTAATGAAGGATTACAATCGCATATTGACAAAAAAACGAACTAGAGAAGCAGTTAGTTTAAATAAATCGAAAATTATAGAAAACAAGTGAGAAAGTCGGTCAAGCCCGACTATAAGATACTCTGTACCAGTTGCATCTGCTCGCTCGTTATATGCGTTATACGCTCTTTTACGCGTTCTGTGCTTTTTACGCGTTCTGTGCCTTTTACGCGGCTATACACGGTATACGCTGCTATACGCTCATCTCTAAGTTTCGCTCTCTCTCTCTCCCAAAGATTGTGTTTGTTTGAATACAGCGGTGGTTGGCAGGAAGTGGGGGGTGCCGATTAACTTTTTTTGCTCATAACTTGTGTATCGTTCATCCGATCTTTATCATTCCTTCAGCAAATCGACAAAATATTTTGATTACTAAATTTCTCTAGAAGGTACGAACAATCTATAAAAAAAACTGTGGGAGATATGACGTTTTATCCAAATTGCGGGGGCGTGTGCAAAAATTGAAAATAAACTTAATCTGCCAGCAAGTATAAGAAATATAGGCCGCATACATATCAAACCTCTATCTCTTACCATCTCTGAGATCTCTTCGTTCATACGGACGGACAGACGGATAGACGGACACGGCTATGTCAACTCGGCTGTTGCTGCTGATCAAGAATATATATATAGTTTATAGGGTCGAAGATGATTCCTTCTGGCTGTTATATACTTTTGCACAAACTTAATATACTCTGTGTAACTTTGGTACAGAGTATAAAAATATCCTTCGCATTACAAAATGGATCGCGTACAGATATGTAGAGTACTTACAGCACACAGTTATTAAAGAAGTAATCTTAAAAGCTTTTTTTTTATTTTGTTAATTAGAATTTTTGGAAAAATATGTGAAAAAAAACCAAAAAAGTGCTGTTGTTTCATGTTTTTCGTTCTTTTGTCATTGAATTGGCCATTTTTCTTTTCAAAACTACTGTCTAGATATATATTAATAAAATGCAACCAAAACCCCTATCCCCTAAATCTCATTTTTCCCATACATTTTACTTTATGAAACCTTAGGGCCATCAAACATTTTCCGATCAGCCCCAAATTGTTTATAGTTTCATTTGGGGCCAAGGAGAAACCATTTCTGCCCGGCGCTTTGAAATCTATTTTTAGGGTCCAGTTCACTAATCAATCATTTGTTACAATATATATTCAAAATCCGATTAAAACTAGCAGAACCCGCAACCTATTTTTTGTATATCTCTGCATCCCTTTGGTCACATATTGAAACCTAGCCGTTCTCTATCTTTATGCCATGCATTCTAATTTGCCCATATTTTGTTTGACACTTTCCATTAGTCATGGACCATTTGTGGAGGTCACACGCTTGTGACACCTTCTGTTTGCCCACAAACACACGCACAGCTAGTCAAATGCTCACATTTGACCTTATCACAGTATCAATTCCAGAAAAGATATAAATAAAATATACATAACTCAAGTGTAGGACTTTTGTCCATCTGTCAAATCGCACGTTTCAATGTGTCTGTCGTACTTTCAAATCTTTGGCTGGGATGCAGGGAGTTTCCGCCCTAACAAAGGTAACATTTGTGTCAAGAGAACAAAACTTTTCAATTGATTGATTAGCGGCTGGGGTAAAACTCACACAGCGCTGACTTGACATCTGCCACTTTCAAGGTTAATTAGCGGTCAAAGATGTCGAGTATGGGAAAATCTGTTAAGCTCTGGCATTTGTATGACTTGCTGCAAATTGGCTTAACTTGGCTCTGAGTTTGCGGCAAAGTTCATAACATTCCAGCAGATAAAAAAAGAACGAATTAAGCGGAGCGCGTGAAGGAAAATGCAAGACTGCACTAAAAAATGTAATTTAAAACGAGGACTGAGGGGTTTTGTGTTTTATCTGGCATCGCTCCTTACGCTCCTAAATGCAAACAGAAAGGCTGTGTGAGAATTGTCAGCCGTTAACGTTGCCTTTTTAATTGCTGGTATTTTTTTTGCCATTTGCCTTTTGTTTACATCCTATTAAAAAGTTTGCCTCAAGTGATTGCCAACTAATTGCCTTAATCGGTTTTGCGTAATCTAAGCGCTTAGCAATCACAACATAAAAGTTGTCACACAAAAGTGTGAAAGCCTGTCAGAAAATTGTGAAAATGCAATTGGAATTAAATTGGATAAACATAACTGGAATTGCAGCATGTTAAACCACATTTGCGACAAGAGTGGCAAATTTGTTGCTAACCACATCAATTACACGGCGCATGAGCATGCGTGTTTGGCGAACGTTGCGTATACGCAATATCAGGGGCAGCCTTCGGCCAAAAAAAAAAGTAAAACCAGTTGTTGTAACTGCTGCAGTTGTAGTCAATAAACGGGAATATTTGTATGTGCAGCAAGTGGCTGAAAGTCAATGTCATGGTCTGTTGTTAATGCGGAACAGCCTCGGGTTGAATGAAGCAGTTGTTGAATTGAAAATGGAAATGAAAATGCTTAAGTCATTGTTGAATTTAAGAGATGTGTATTGACACTACTAATCTAACCACTACTGATTACCAAAACAGATACACCCGCAGGCAGCCATATTATTAGGTGCCAGTTGCCAGAGGCAGTGCCAGTTGACTGTTGAGATATATGTATGTTCAGAGAAGTCTGTTATATGCTACAAAGTCTGAACAGAGTGACAAGAAAAACTATCATTGTTGTAGTAAAACAGCTGTTTTTGACAGACTGTTTATTTTTTTAAATTAAGAATCAAAGCTTAATATTTACGACTTGTTTAAGCCGTGAGAGTGGCGTAGATCGCTAAATGCATAACTCATAAACTGCCATAATATTGTAGCGAACCTGGGAACTAATACCCTGGACCCACTGGCGATTCTTAGTGCTGTGTCCCACAAAAAAAAAAATAAAAAAAATCTACATGAAAATGTAGGATTTTCAACCCATTACCTTTGTGTAGCTTTTCTGCATGCCGCGTTTAGTTTTCTCACTTCAACACGTGGCATGTAGCTTATCTGCATGCCGCATGTTGAAATGAGAAATGAAAGCGCTTGCTTAGTTTATTAAATTCTACACGTTGCATGCAGTTTTTCTGCACGCCACGTGTAGCTTCCTGCATTCTACATTAAGCGTGTGCTATGTAGCAGGCCGCAATACGTTTCGTTTCGGATTGAAGTTTCTACACGCGCCGTGCAGCCAATTTTTTTTCTCTGTGCATGGATCAAGTCATCGATTGCAGTCGATGACTACTTTGGCTCAGTAGCTTATGCTCCCATTACGGGCGATGACGACTTATATGTTACTTGAAGCCCTCTCTAGTTATTCTGGCAGGCAGTACACATATGTTATTAAAGAACTCTCTGAATTTTAAAACTAAATAATTGCTTCCCTTTGCATCACTCGGCGTGCCTGTTTAACCGCGGGGTGACATTGACCTACAAGTAAACGTAAAAGTCGCTACAATATTTATTTATATTTCCAATTTTATTAGAGCGAAGCCTTTTTACGGACGTTCGGCTGGGGGACTAATACTAGAAAAAATTTGGTCTTTGCGACAATTTCTTTAGCAAAGTCAGCCGCTTGTACCAATTGCCGTAGCAAATGTATGTGTGGGGGGAACAGGGGGACAACAGTAGGTTAACAGTGGCTTAACAGTTTGCTAACAGTGGTCTAACAGTGGGATAGCAGTGGATTAACAGTGAGTTAATAGTGGGTTAGAAGTGACAGTGGTCTAACCGTGGGTTAACAGTGAGCTAACAGTAAGTTAGCAGTGGTTTAACAGTGGTTAAACAGTGGGATTACATTAGGTTAACAGTGGGTTAACAATGGGACTACATTAAGTTAACAGCGGGTTAACATTGGAAGAGCGAGTTCGATTTCCGATCGAATCTGCTGACCACAAACAAAGAATTAAGAAGCAAAACCGGGATTTCAAGCTCATTGTTGAAAATCAACCTACCAGAAACGCAAATTGCCATTTCAGTTCCTGAACTTAATTACAAATCTGTTTATGTCGTTAAAGAAATGATTTTCCTATACAAAATTCAGTTATACAATGAACCACAATCCCAGTCAAAAATATATTTCTTATAAACGGTTGAACCGTTTTGCCATCATGACAGTCGAATGAAGATAAATGGAAATTTATAATTAATATAAATAAGCGACTTTTAGAGGCTCTGCTCTTGAACTCCCTACTGAGCCCGTAGTAACATCGGCTTGCAAGCGTAATTCTTTTTCGAATTTCCCGACTGATGTTGTGGTAGCTGGTTATCATTGTTCCTGGGTGGGTCCCCCCCCATTGCAACAGATTGTCCAAGACGCGTAGACTCTCTGGATACTAGGTACTTCGTCTTGTTCTCGTTTACTACAAAGCCCTTAGTTTAGACTGCTTCTATCTCTGAAAACGCCATGCATACCGCCGGCTTGTTTGTGCCACTAATGTCAATATCATCGGCATATGCAGCTAGCATTAAACCTCTATAAAAGCTGGTGCTCGATCTGTTGGCATTTGGGCACTGGCGCAGTATATACTCTGTCAGCAGATTAAAGAAGACAAACGTTAAGGTGTCACCCTGTCTAAAAGCTCTTTTGCTATCAAATGGCCGAAGGCTGTCCTTTCTATTTTGAAGGAGAATCATGTGCTTCTCAACATCATCAGGCAAATTCAAAAGTACTTTCCCGGTATACCAAAGCAGGGCTTTAAAAAACTTTGATATCTGGTCTGTGGTGGACTTACCAGGTCTAAATCCACAATGATAAGATCCAATAATATAATATATATAAGCGGTTTTAGACGTTCACAAATAATGCACGACAGAACGTTATACAGAAGGAGACTTCGTGGTGGGTCTGCTGGGTTTATCTCTTAATTGTCGATTGTTGACATCGTGAAGGGAATGGTGGGATTTCCCTGAGCATTTGGGTGAGTTTAAGAAGAAAACTGTCGTTAAGCGTAATTTTTTGTCGCAATGTGGAACTAAGGAATCTGAATCCATTAATTTTATCAAACTTTTCGATTAAATACGTTGCGCTTCTAGCATATAATGGTTTCGATATCTTTTCGTGACAGGTAAGCTTAAATTGAATTTTAAGTGTACGTGTTCCTTTATGGGCCATAAAAAAAGTAAGACGACCTGCTACGCTTAAAGACATTATAGAAAAATCTATTTTTTCGTTACTTGATTTAGAGATCTACATCCAAAAAAAGTAATCATCAAAATGACACTATTTAGTTATCAATTTGTAACTATTGAGTATCATAGTCCCTTTAATACTCCAAGTATCAAGTTGATATTTTCGAAAGTATTAAAATGATATTTCGAGGATATCAAATTGATACTAACTTGTAACAGGTTGCTTAAGCATTAACCACTAGAATTTAAAAAGGACAATCGAAAACAATTGTACACACAAACACAAAACTATTTCCAGCTATGTATCTTAAGGTCTCCTATTATTTGTTAAAAATTGGCACTCGAATTTCAACGCCTGCACAGCGGCTGAGCGTAGTAGGTAAGAACCAGTGCATATTGAAACTTCATTGCGTACTCATTGTACATATGTGGACGGCTCGGTATCGAGGATTCGTGAAGTTGTAACACTGGCTAAAACATTTTTGTATTATTTTTTAGTATCTTTTTAGTTTTAGTATAAGTTCAGTTCTTTACAAACTGCCATTACAATTAAAAACCATGCCATTAATTTTAAAAACATTTTACTTTATTTCGAAGTCTCGCAAGTCAATGTAATGCTGTGCCTTATGCTAGAGCCGCCGTCGCAGAGACCATGAGTAAAAAAACGCGAAACACGCCTCTTTTGCAGCTGTTTTCGTTTTGAACCTCTCGCATTGTGCGTCATCTTGCCAAGCTCTGAAACAGCCACAGCAGCTTTGTGGCGGGGTATATGTCCTGTCTAAAGATTTACACTTGTTATTCACATATATTTGCAAAAAACTATCACAACAACGTATACACTCAGCTGCTTAAACTTACCTTATAAATGTATAAATTCGTGCTACATATTGAAATTCATTTATTTATCTTCAGCACATTGTCTCGAAAAGTGTCTTTTATAGCATTTACTTTTAACTAAGTACTAATGTGTTTGCACAAAAATTAAAACACTAACTGTGACACGTCCAGCATCGCCAGCAACAATCGTTGACATTGAACATTTTTTCGTTTCAAATTAATACTTCTACGTATCAAATTAATATTCTAAGTTTCAAATGAATACCCAAAATATCAGTTTAATACTCTCCAGTTTTATCCCACCTAGCATTTGGAAGATCATTTTAGCAAGACTCACCTTTTCGAGCCCTTTTGATGATTGAAAAGAGATTTATTTCATGTGCGATCTAAGGAAGACTCGAAAATGAGTCATGCATATGTTCAAAATGTGATTTGTTAAAAAATGACGATAAATACTCGCAAATGATGGGAAATATGACTCGAAAATGAGTCGAAACTGATCAGTTAAACGGGTTATAAACGACTCTTCAAGAAGATTCGCGGCTAGGGTACCATTTTCTCCCGACCAAAGTATCATTTACGATCAGAAAATGAGCGCAATTATGACTATTTTAATCAGACGGAGGACTCGAAAAAGATCCAAAATTTTATAAAATGCTGGCTGGGATATTGATACAAAAAAAATAAAAATTATACAAGTTTTAGTTTGAATTTGAGACAACGCGTAACAATTTGATATTGATACAATTTTTTTTTGGTGTAGGCAACAGCGAATTCTGCTGTTTGTAGCACTTGAAAACCCTTGAAATAGCCAATATACAATAGTCCACCTGCACGGAGCACACTTACCTAATAATAGCTTAAATTCTTAAGCTAAAGTATTAAAAACATTATTTGTTGCTTTTGAAATTTCCTAAACTTTTCTTATACCTTTTTGTCGTCCACTCAAGCAATCAACTTCACTCAGACAGAGATGCGGGCAAATCTCCATCATATTCTGTTCGATTTTATGAGCTACAGATTTTATGCTTTGCCTCTCTGTGCCACCTCTTGTGCTTGACTCTGTGCGGTTGTTTACTTTGTTGGCCAACTTTATTTGCACCCGCCTGACATCGCACGTAGAGTCCATGGTGCAACCATCGATGATTGTTTTGGGTGGTCAGTTGGAGTTTTAAGGTCTCTTTATGCATGTGGCTTAGCTTTGGTAATTTTTATATCAGAGGCCAAAAAGTGGGCGCGCCTTTTTCCATGCCATTCTATTCGTTTGGGCGCACTTTATGGACATGGGGATTTGGTCGAGGGATTTGGTTGGTGGCTGTCATTTCCATGTCAAATTCAGTTTAGGGAGGTTAAAATGTTGACCAAAACGTGCCGCGTTCCTTTTGCGAATATTCGTGATTGTGCGACATATTTTGGGCCAGGACTCGTGTGTGTGTGTCTGGCATCTTCTGCAGATTTGAATGGAAACGTAGGAGCGGCAGTGACACTTGGCACCTGTGGCGAATCGCAGCTGGCGATTAAACCAATTTCCAATTGTAGCTTGTAACAGAAATGTTGTACAAAAAACTGGTCAGTCTTGAACTGGGCCATTAAACTGAGCCCGATGGTGAGACAGATAGTTGTAGTAAAGAACACACCCACACGGACATCTAAAAATGCATCTTGGGAACTGCACCCAGCACCCAGCCATCGCGGTTTTCCAATCATTAATTTAAAATTTTTATCTGAGAGAATTTGCAATTTAAGTTTTGTGTAACCAACGCCCGCAACTCTTAACCCTGGGCAGTATTTTGGCCAATTAACTTGGCCCCTGCCATGTGACAACTGCCAGACACCCAGAGTTCCGCCCCCTTTTTTCCCTGTTGACTCGCCAGTTACACCCTAATCATATGTTGGCTAGTTTTTGGTTTCTGCTCACACCCGTCTCTCGCCTACCTAGCCATAATTTTCGTAATTCCATTCTTTTTGATGGAATCCAAATTGAATTGAATTGTTGGCCACTCCACACGATTCCAAGTCAAACTACTCGTATAACTGCTTGATTATGGGTGGCAGTTTCGATTCGAATCGAGTTGTATTTACCGTTTGCTTTACATTTTATCTGAGGCAATAATTGAAGGCAATTAAATTCATAAATTTTAATGATTTATTTTTGCTTTGCACGCGCTCAGCTCTTGGAATTATTCTTGGAATTTCAAATGTTATACAGGGTGTATCATAGTTCTTGGAAATTGTATGAACTTTTGACTAAATTAGTGAACGAATATAACTCTTTTCTGACAAAAAGAATTTAAAGAAATAGGTAACATTAAGCGCCAGTACACCCTATATGCCAGTTATGCTTCGAATTCCCATCATAAAAATGATTTATTCCATTGCAATCAGCTAACCAGCAATTAGTGTTTTTTTTAATGCACTTCAAATATTTGAAGTAACAGTTTGTGTAAGAATGAACCAACTAACGAGCGTACGAAAAAAAAACAAAACAAGAAACAATTGGCTTCATATTACCCATTGGGGCAAAGAATCGCGTCCGCGGCCCGTTGATTGCATATCCGCTTGGTCTAAAGTCTGTCTACGCTTCACTGCATCACTGGGCAAAGCAGGGCGCATTGCTTTAATGATCGACTATCAAAGCTAAACCAACTGTCTGAATCGATTGTAAACATTTTTCAATGCCAACACTGCACTATGGCAAAGACTTTAGAAAAATGTGGCTAAAATTTGGATATAAACTTAAACTAGGTTTATTGCTTAGACAATTAAATTTAGAAATATTTGTATTTGTCTGTGCCGAAGTTTAAATACAGCCACAAATGCTCGCTCAGATTTTGCCTAAATATAGAATCCTTAAGAATCTTAAGGTTTTCTTCTAAATTCCACAATTCATAAAAAACATAAAGTCTTTCTCACAAAAGCCAAGCTACCACTGTCAGCTAATGTGCATAAATTTTGATGAAAATATTTGTAAATAGCTGGGAATCAAAGCGGAAGCAAAGAAAGGAACTGATTAAAACTCAGAACCTGAACCGGGACCACAACCGATATTTTTAATTTTTGTGTACAGGTATCCGAGAACCGATATTTCTGAATAATAAAATACCGAAAAGAACTTAAACAATGTACTGTTTCGATTCTGAATACAACAGCTACACTGCAAAGCTTTACATAAAGAGTACACTAAGAAAAAACTAGAACGAATAATTTGAGTACGAACGCTCTTGAAAAAAAAATTAGTCGCTCTTGAATTTTCAAGAATTTCGCTTTTGGAATCGAGATAAATTCGTTCTAAACGTTCTCAATTTGGTTTTTTATAGGCAAGGGGGGTGAGGGCAACTTAACTTTGAGAGAGTAGCGTTGGAGTCGCTCTCGCAGAGAGTGAGGGCGCATGCGCAGTTGGTCGTTGAGAGCAAGGCGTATTTAATAAGGTGGCAGCAGCGTCGACGTCGCGTTGCCTTACGAAAAATGAGAGAAAGAGAGCGAGAGCAAGAGAGTAATAAACTCAAAGAAATTTGTTCTCGCATACACATGTATACACACACACATATGAATTTTTCGAAACCGTAAGGCAACAGCAAAGAGGGCGACGTCGACGCTTCTGCCACCTTATTAAATACGCCTTGGTTGAGAGAATGAGAGCGCAGAGACTGAGAGCGCATGCGCAGTTTGTTGTTGTGCGATTCGTACGAAAGCGTTTATTTATAAATGTGATTTCGTCGCGTCTTCTGGCTTAAGGAAGTTAGCTGACCTCGTTAAGATGCCCGTCGCCTGTGCGTGTTTCAGTCTTTCGAGGTACCGTGTTCAAGTCCCAGAAAAGTAAAAAAAAAAAAAAAATCTCTGTGATTATCTCAAAATCAATCACTGTTTAATAAAACAAAGTTTGGTGTGGGTGGTGTGGTGGTGGTTGGGGTGTTGGTGTGGTTGATTTGATAATGGTGCGTGGGACCGGGGGAGGGGGACGAGACGCGAACCACCACGACGTCGGTCAGGTCGGGTCGGTCGTGTCTCTCCCCCACCTCCCACCCCAAATATTACTTTTAATTTTTTTTATTTTGAGAATTATTCGTTCTTGGATCAAGTACTGAAACTCTTGAATCAATAATTATTCATGCTTGGATCAAGAGCTGAAACTCTTGAATCAGGAATGTCGGGATCAAAAATTCACTCTTGAATCAAGAACTTCGCTCTTGGATCAAGAATTTTCACTCTCACCGTACTTTTGAGAACGAATGCTCTTGATTCAAGAGCGAAATTCTCTATTTTTTCTCTGAGTGTACCAAAGGAGCACAGAGTATATTAAGTTTGTGCAAAAGTATGTAACTGGGAGAAGGAATCATTTCCGACCCTATAAAGCAGGGAGCGCAAAAATGTAACTGTGTCTCTCTCTAACACACAGTGATGCATAACATCGGCAAGCATTCGGTGTGAATTGGCGAGTATGTTCGTGCCCCACTTACTAGGGTCTATCGCTGGGGAACTCTGCTTTAAAGTATATATATTCTAGATCAGCATCAACAGCCGAGTCGATATAGCCATGTCCGTCTGTTGGTATGAATGCACAGATCTCTGAGATGGTAAGTGATAGAGGGTTGACATATATGGGACACTTCTACTTATACTGGCAGGCAGATCAAGATTATTTTCAATTTTTTCACGCCCCCTGCCGCGTGGTTCTTACTATCTAGTGATATTTAGTAATTAATATTATTTATCAATTTGCTGAAAAATAAAGATTGGATGAACTCAAGTTATGAGCAAAAAAAAGGCCAGCTACACTCAGAAAATTATTATTCTATATTTAAGAAAATCGCCCTTGAATCGAAATCACCCTAAAATTTAGAAAAATTTTCTTTATTTAAGAAAGATTTTTCTGAATTTTAAAAAAGTGGCCCTAAAAATGAATTTTTCAGAAAAAACTTTCTAAAATTTAGAAAAAATTTTTTTTTTAATTGTAGGGTGAATTTGCTTTATTGCCTTTACTTATTTTTAGGGTTTGATTTTAGAAAATATTTGTTACAAATTTAGGGTATTTTGCCCTAAAATTTAGATTTTCTAACCCTATAATAATCTAAACCATAATTTTAAGAAAGTTTTTCTAAAAGAATATAAAAAAAAAAGAAAAAATGCTCCTACGGTGACTTGATTCCAGGCCTCGACCCACTACGTACTTTCTTAACTATGGTTTTGACGCTAAGTCTTGCTTAAGGCTAACAGCCGAGTGGGCTAAGGCGTCCCGAGGTCCCGAGTTCAAGTCCCAATAAAGTGGGTCGGTGGGGTAATCGGAGGATGATGGGTGGTGGTCGTCTCTCACCCACACCCACACACCCCCCCTTTTTTTTTTTTTTTAGAAAAATTGCTCTCAAATTTAGAACACAATTTCTAGTTTTTTTTTGGAAAAATTTCTTAAAAATAAGTCGAGTCGCCTTTGGCCGTTTTTTTAGGGCGATTTTCTTAAAATTAGGGCGAAAATTACACTTTTTATTGTGAGTTGTTTTTTGAGTGTAACATAACCCCCCACCACCATTACTGTACACAGCATTCCATTCAACAAAGACAATCTTAAAGAGAGAGAGTGGGAGAGGGACTTAGAGATGAGCGTATAACAAAAAAATTGCACGATAACCGCGTGAATCCTTGGATAAGACTTTTTTTGTTTTTTTTTTTCGTGTACTTCCGCAAACTTCCGCAGAAGACAGCCTGAGAGCCGAGTACCTGAGGGCCTTAATGTTTGCAATGACCTGTTTCCAAAAAATGAAACGCCCTCTCTTGTTGTCTCCTGAATAACGATTTCATAGAATTATAATATTATAATCGGGAGCAAATGCGAGCAGCGGGCTGAACTGATAAAGAGTATATTGTAGTCGGGATTGACCGACTTTCACACTTGTTTTTGGTTAAAATTGTGATTTTACATTCCCAACAAAGTACTCCATGGTTATTTATATCTCACAATTTACTCTTCGGTCACTTTTTAGCTAATCAGGTTCACTGGTTACTTTTTCTAAGTTGAAAGGACGTTTCTTCTGGCTAGAGTTCATATTTGACATTGCTAACAAAGTGCTCTGCGGATATTTATAACTAAGCATCATCCCTGGTCAACTGTTCCAACTTCAGAAGGCGTTTTTCTTATTGAAAAGCTATATTTTCTCACACCAGGACACTTTTGAATATAATTTAAAATTTTGAATTTTACTTTTGGAGAATATGCCTTAAATTTGAATTTTACGGGCCTGTTCCGAATTTCGAGTCGACTTTCGTGTAAACGTTTGTATTTTGCAGTCGAATTTAATAACATTGTTAAGAAGGTGACAATTATACCTACGTTAACAACACTCGGAATTGCTTGAGCAGCTGAGATCGACGGTTCAATCCCAAGTGAATTCAATTCCAGAGAAAAGGACGATGGCATCTAGTAACCACCGATTTGCTTGTCACTCACATATACGTTTATTCAACTTGCATTCGAAATTCAAACGTTTATATATGCACTGGAAGCCAATCTGTTTTATTCCAAAGTTGAGGAAAATGTTTGCCAGCTAAAGCTCAGGGTTGCTTTTCGATAACTGACTGCGCTTGTAACTGCAAGTGTAACTTCGGCACTTACTCAGTTAGACTTGCCTTTTGGTTTTGTGCACTTTTTTATCGTTCTGTGACCATAGTGAGGTGATGCAGCGATGCGTATGTGAAGGTTCGTGGGAAGTAAGGTGTTGTCATGCTAATTTCGTTAGTGGATTTCTGATTGCAACTGTAAAGTGTGATTGGCCAAGTTACTCTAGCTTGCGACACGCGGTGCAGAATTTTATGGTCTTGCTTGAAGAATTTTAATAATAATTACATTTAATTGCAATTGTCCAAGTGTTGGCCATACTACTTACCTAAAACCAGATCACGCTTCATTTACTTAATCGCAAACACCCGCGGCGGCTTTTTGTCTTAATTATGTTGTTTAACAGCGAGTGCAATTAATTGAACATGATTTTCCTTATGAATATGCAGGCCGAAGCGAAAGACCCAACACCTGCCCCACAAATACCAAAGGAAAGATTTATATGCATAAATAATTTGCCAATGAGAGTAGTAAAATGCTGAAATCGACAAGATATTTGCTTTGCAATTTATTGCAATAATTCATTTGGTTATTGTATTTGCTATTCTATCCTCTAACTGGGACTGCCTCAATTTGCATTCAAGTGTGTATGTATGTATGACATTGTGTTGGCAAAACTGGTAAAAAATAAGTAACAAACAAATTCTGGCCTACACCCACAGGAAAGTCATGCAATGGCAATTATGACCATGTACGATGTTTGTCTATGATGAGTGTACGAGCAGCATGCTGGGAGGGCACTTGAGGCTACAGCTGTGTGAGCTAAAATTCAGGAATTTTGGGTCTTTGTTATTATTTATTACTGCCGAAAGTCAAATTGTCATGACTCTGTGCAAAATGCAATGCTTCATAACAACTTCCTTTGGCTAGTTATTCGTAAGAATTTTTTTTATTACCCTTGTAGAGGGTATATTAAAATGGTCGAGATGTTTGTAACGCATAGAAGGAAGCATCACCGACCACATAAAGTATATATATTCTTGATCAGCATGACGAGCTGAGTTGATATAGCCATGTCCGTCCGTCTGTTTCTATGCTATCTTCTCCGTCAGTTTTAAAGCTATCTTAACCAAACTTTGCACGAAGTCTTTTGGTACAAATACGCTGCACATTTGTCGGAACCGGCCAGATCGGAGGACTATAGCATATAGCTGCCATAGGAACCATCGGCCGAAAATGTTGTTTTAGTGATAAAAACTTTTTTGTCTTCAACGCAAACGTCCACAAGCCTCTTATTTATAAGTTTTCTATGCTTTCACATAATTCCACCAAGTTTGATAGGACAACTATATAGTATAGCTGGCATAGAAATTGGGTGTAGAAAATGTATATAAGAGGTCTTTTCACAAATGTGTACATTTGGCCGAATGTACATATTTGTGTCTACTAATTTATATAAATCATACAAGCTACAAGGGTATAAAAACTTCGGTCGAGCCGAAGTTAGCTTTCCTCTATTTTTTATGTTTCAAAATGATAAAGAATATATTGAAATTGTTTACCCTAGTAAAGGAATACTGTTATTTTGGGTAGAGGATTGAAAGGCTCTGAAAAGTGAGAACAATCGGTCAACAGGAAGGAGGCAAAAAGTCAATTGCTGGAGAGAGAAACAAAGTAAGTTCGACAAAAAAAAAATACATTTTGCCACAAAACTTGATTTGAATAGTAACACTTTCGAACAGTTAATAAAAATCAAGGCAAAGCCGAAATGTGACAATATTAATTTTTATACTCTGTACCGAAGGTACATAGAGTATATTAAGTTTGTGCAAAAGTATGTAACAGGGAGAAGGAATCGTTTCCGACCCTATAAAGTATATATATTCTTGATCAGCATCAACAGTCGAGTCTGTCCGTCTGTCTGTCTGTCCGTCTGTCTGTCTGTCCGTCTGTCCGTCCGTATGAACGAAGAGATCTCAGAGATGGTAAGAGATAGAGGTTTGACATGTATGGGACATATATTTCTTATACTTGCAGGCAGATCAAGTTTATTTTCAATTTTTGCCACGCCCCCTCCCGCCCCCGCAATTCGGAAAAAACTTCATATCTCCTACAGTTTTGGGAGATAGATCGTTCGTTCCTTCTAGAGATACCTTGTAAACAAAATTATTTATCGATTTGCTGAAGGAATGATAAAGATCGGATGAACGATACTCAAGTTATGGGCAAAAAACGGGCAAGTCAAACGGCCAGTTAACACCACCCACCCCCCCACCAACAACCACAGCAACATACCCTTACCGTTCAACACAGGCAATCTTAGTGCGAGAGAGAAAGAGAGAGAGAGAGAGAGAAACTTAGAGAGCGCACCGCGTTGTGCGCGGGGTGTTAACTGGCCGTTTGACTCCTGAGCAAATGCGAGTGTAAGGCTACAGAGTATGTTATAGTCGGGCTTGACCGACTTTCTTTCTTGTTTTTTATCTTGTTATTTTCCCGAACAGCCGATTTTCGACTCAATTCAACAAAGTTGCCAGAACAACAAAAACCTTATTATAAGTGCTGTTAAAAAGTAATAAATCAATAAATTATAAAACATTATTATAATAATTTTATGGGACGAATTCAGTTTTCATTCATGTTATATTTTTTATTATTTCGAACACAACTGAATGTAAAAGGCAAAAGGAAACATTTTCGACCATGTAAAATATATAGTAGTAGTATTTATTATTTTTTATTTCCTTATCATCGACATACAAATTTGCTAATGGATAACACAAGGCAACAAAATTAGACCTTTTCCAGTATGTTGAAGGGTCAGTGGTGATTCTAGAATCTAGATGCTTTTCGTGTGCTGAACTCGAATCTGTTTTCAGAAATGGTCCATCACGTCGAGATTAGGCATAGCGTCATATCTCCGACGTCATATCTCCGCCCAGTACATTTTTCCGTCGGAGATATGACGCTTTTTTTCTGGCGGAGAAATGACGTTTGAAAGCGTCATATCTCCGCCAAGTTATAACGAAATATCTTCGACAGAAAAAAGCGTCATATCTCCGCGCGGAGGTAAGTTGTTTTGAAACTTTCAAACGTCATAGCTTTGCCATTGATCCCAGCGGAGATATGACGTTATAAAACGACAGAAACCGATAGAAAAAAATCGTCATAACTCCGACAGAAAAAAAGCGTATTGATCAAGCTATATAATTAAGTTTTTAAAAAAAATTTTTCTCCAACATTTGAAAAAATTAAAATAAAAGTGCCTAAAAGGGAAAAGTTGAATGCATGTCTCTGAAAAAGCACTAAACCCATAGACTTAATTTTATTTTCACCTGTTTTAATGGATGAATTAAGAATACAAATTTCTAAATTAAAAAAAAAAAGAGAAAAAGCTAACTTCGGCTCGACCGAAGCTCGTAGCTAGTGTGATTTATATAAATTAGTAGCCTGATTCCACTGATACAAATATGTACATTCGGCCAAATGTACACATTTTTGTCAAGGCCTCCTATTTACATTTTCTACACCCAATTTCTTTGCCAGCTATACTATATAGTTGTTCTATTAAACTTGGTGGAATTATGTGAAAGCATAGAAAACTTATAAATATGAGGTTTGGGGACGTTTGCGTTGAAGACAAAAACGTTTTTCTCACTAAAACAACATTATCGACCGATGGTTCCTATGGCAGGTATATGCTATAGTCCTTTGATCTGGCCGGTTCCGACAAATGTGCAGCGTCTTTGTACCAAAAGACTTCGTGCAAAGTTTGGTTAAGATAGCTTAAAAACTGACGGAGGAGATAGCATAGAAAAAGACGGACAGACGGACGGACAGACGGACATTGCTATATCAACTCAGCTCGTCCTGCTGATCAAGAATATATACAGTTTATGTGGTCAGAGATGCTTCCTTCAATGCGTTACAAACATCTGGACAATTTTAATATACCCTCTACAAGGGTATAAAACAAGAAAGAAAGTCGGTCAAGCCCGACTATAACATACTCTGTACCCTTACACTCGCATTTGCTCAGGAGTCAAACGGCCAGTTAACACCCCGCGCACTCTAAATTTCTCTCTCTCTCTCTCTTTCTCTCTCGCACTAAGATTGACTGTGTTGAACGGTTAGGGTATGTTGTTGTGGTTGTTGGTGGGGGGGTGGGTGGTGTTAACTGGTCGTTTTTTGCCCATAACTTGAGTATCGTTCATCCGATCTTTATCATTCCTTGAGCAAATCGATAAATAATTTTGTTTACAAGGTATCTCTAGAAGGAACGAACGATCTAACTCCAAAACTGTAGGAGATATGAAGTTTTTTCCAAATTGAGGGGGCGGGAGGTGGCGTGGCAAAAATTGAAAATAAACTTGATCTGCCTGCAAGTATAAGAAATATATGTCCCATATATGTCAAACCTCTATCTCTTACCATCTCTGAGATCTCTTCGTTCATACGGACAGACAGACGGATATATACTTTATAGGGTCGGAAACGATTCCTTCTCCCTGTTACATACTTTTGCACAAACTTAATATACTCTATGTACCTTCGGTACAGAGTATAAAAACCATTGCTGCAATTGTGCCCGATTGGAGATATTAGCCATTTCGCATGCCAACCCGTGCTGTCAAATCGACCCCAGTAGAGCAAGTTTCAGAGATGTTGCGCAATTACCATTTTGTTTTTACTTCTAACCTATTAACAATTAAAACATATATTAAGAAGATATAAATGTTATGTTTAATGATCAAGCCACGCCCCTTACTTACTCCGCCCACTTGTGTAAATTGAATATGGATATATATGCATTTAATGAAATATTATATTTCAATTTTGATTGAAGAAATTTTCAATATTTTCAAATAGGACAACCATTTTAGGCGAATACTTTGATTTAAGGTCCGGAATGGGTCTCACATTGATGAAGTTATGAAATTTTGGGATCCGACGAAGCTTATAACATGTTGAACAGTGCATCTGCAGCTTCCCCTGTGTTCTCTCTCTCTTTCTCAATCTCTCTCTCTCTCTGTCTCACTACCCAGCGGCGCAGAGCTCAACGTGTTTTGCCGAAAGTATGCACTACGCCTGACGAAAAAGTAATGCAATACATCCGCTGCTTTTCGTTAGAGAGATAGTAATCGGAAACAAACTGAAACAATTAATCGTGCCACACACGAGCCGATGTCTATTTCGTTCGCTTAGGGGTTTCCCCCCCTCATACATAAGCGTTTTTTGACATTTCTTCTATTTTCTAAATTTGTATTTGTATGCAGGACACATATGTACGTGGCGAGGAGTCACTTGAATTTGGCTTTAGTTGTTAAACAAACTCGTAAAGTTGCAAACTCAAATGGCAAAAGTGATGGAGTCTCAAATTATGCAGAGTCAACCAAAAAATGATAAATGCCAAATTGATATATTGGCCATCCTTAAAAAGCTGACGAAAAAGAACATGCCCCCTGAGGAATAACAAATAAAATCATTTAAAATAAACTAATATAAAATCCACTGCATTATTACATCATTACCCACTCAAATAGCTCTATAGCATATACCAACCCATATACTTCTCCATCAATAGTACATTGCATCGTAAAACAAGTACTTTAGCCACCCGTATACTTTTCCATCTTTAAACAATTTAAAAAAATAATATATGCATTCGTAATGGGAATCCGATGGCAGTTCGTCTCTGGCATACTTATTTTAGGAGGCCAAGTAATCTAGGAGTAATCAATTTTGTAATGTGGTAAAAATTGAAAATAAACTTGATCTGCCTGCAAGTATAAGAAATATATGTCCCATACATGTCAAACCTCTATCTCTTACCATCTCTGAGATCTCTTCGTTCATACGGACGGACGGACAGACGGACATGGCTATATCGACTCGGCTCTTGATGCTGATAAAGAATATATATACTTTATAGGGTCGGAGATGATTCCATCTGGCTGTTACATACTTTTGCACAAACTTAATATATTCTGTGTACCTTTGGTACAGAGAATAATTAACATAAGATACTCTCATTTGTTTTAATATTCAATCAAAATAAAAGTTTAGAATAAGGATGGCTTTTTTTGATTAAGCCCTGTACTCAGAACGACAGAAAATTCGTTTCGTCACATTTTTATATATTAGAAGCACCTTGGCTTTGCGTTGAAGCTAGTGAGCTGCTAGAAAGTGTTTCCATTTGTGTGAAATACTGTGACGAAATGAAATTTCTGTCGTTCTGACCACAAGCCTTTAATATTTAAGTCGTATTGACAAAATATTTTGACCTTAAATTAATATTTCATTTAAAAATGTGCAAATTAATGGATCAAATATTCAAGGTCCCCTTACCGCAAGAATTTCCCACGCTAAGTTCGAGTTAATTTCACTTACGTTGTTCCTTTGGGTAATTTGCGGTTTTATATATTATTCGAAAAGGCTCATTGGTTGATGGTATAAAAGCCAAGTTACGGTTATAGTTCCCCTAAGTCGTACTGTAAGCTCGTCAAAATGATAAAGTTCCTAAAAGATGTCCGATACAAAACAAAGAAGAGCACAACCGTTCTACTTGCTCAAAAGTATAATGTAAAATTTAGCGACTTTATGCGCTTACCTTTGCTTTTCTATCGCTTTATTGGTGTGAGTCTCTCAGAGCCAACTAATGGCAACAAGATGTCCAACTTTTGGTTGAAGATCTGGTTTCTGATCGAAATGCTCATCTTCAACTTTGTGCTGGGATGTGAGCTGACCTATGCCATACTGACATTTAAAAGAAGGAACTTTTTGGAAGCCTATCAGACCATGGGATATGTGGGATTTGTGTTTGTGGCTGATTTGAAGATGATAGCCGTGTTTGGGCGAAAGGCTACGCTGGTCAATCTCGTTAATCAGTTGGAATCGGTGTTTCCTAAGCGTACGGAGCAGGAGCAATATGATGTGAATCGCTATCTGCGCCGCTGCCGCCTGCTCACTAAATCGTTTGCCGGGCTCTATTTTTTTCTTATCAGCATCTACAATATGATGCCTTTTACTAAGTATGCCATCGATCGATGGTTGCGACACTCGTCAGATGCCGTGCAGGCCATGCCATTTTTTCCTACAACACCCTGGAACTGGCATGATAATTGGGGATACTATGCAACCTACTTGTTACAGGTGTGGACTGCTTTGGCCTCCTCGGCTGGCCATATATCCGCTGATTTGATGATATTTGCCGTGGCGATACAAATGATTATGCATTTTGACTATCTGGCAAAAAATTTGACTGAGATGCAGGTGCAGGCTGACACGGTAACCGATGGTGGGGCCAAAGATATGAAAAAACTACAGCAACTGATTGCTTTTCATAACAAAATTCTCGGGTGAGTTAGTAAAAACTGCTCAATTTAGTGGACAAAGTCCGATGTTCACCTGTAAGTGAGTGCTCACTTTTTTGCTCAGTTGTTCAGTTTGTTCCCCAGTTAATAGATTTTGTTCAGTGGCTCATAAACTTGCTGTTGTTTTTTGATTAGTTGCGCTCAATGACATAGTAGTAGCTCAGTGGCAATCAAGTGAGAGTGAGTAACTGAAAAAAAAAACAACAAATATGTGAGCAAAGGAACCATAATGAATAGATTTGTTGTTGTTGCTTACTAGCTAGCTCTTTTTTCAGTTACTCACTAGCATGCTCTTTTTTCAGTTGCATTCTTACTCGACCTGTGGCTCGCTTGCTTTGATCATTTTGCGCAGTGGAGGACTTTGCTTCAAATGAGTAACCTAGTCTAGTTGTTCAGTGGCTCAATTACTTATGTTCACTCACTCACACAAACAACCCCAGAAATTTATAGTTTATACGGACAAAATGTATCATGATTAATGCCCTTCAAAGTATGCAACCTTTATTTCCTTATAAAATGTTCTATTAGAACGCAAACATTGATAGCCAGTTATGGCAGTGTCATACATAATCCACACTGTAAATTTATCCAGATTGTCGGACCATTAATAGGTTTACAATATAATCTTGTGTTAAGCCAAATATAAAATAAATATAATTTTGAATCATTTCTTATTAAAAGCATTGCATACTTTAAAGGGCATTAATCACAATAAATTTTGTGTGTATAAACGTAGTATATGTTTTCTTATTTTGTTTTGCAGTCTCACTGATGTAATGAACGCCGTCTTCGGCTGGCCTCTGTTGCTAAATTTTCTGACCTCATCGGTGGTCGTCTGCTTGCAGGGATTTCTCATGACCATTATCACCAGTCCTGAACAAGTTTTCAAAATGTCCTTGTTCTTGGTGTCGGCCACAGCAGAGATATTTCTCATGTGCATGTTCAGTCAATGGCTAATTGATGCGGTGAGAAGATTTATCTAGTGGTGTTTGTATTTCGTTGTAAAAGTATATTTTATACAGAGCGCCAGTGTTTCCCGCGCTGTTTACAATATGAATTGGACGTCCGCAGACGTGCGTTTTCGACGTATGCTCGTTCTAATGGCCCTGCGGGCTCAGAAGCCTGTCTTTCTCAGAGCTCCCGCATTTTTGGATGTCTCAATGGAGACCATGAGTTTGGTATGTTGTAAATCTACACTATTATACCGAATTGCTGTAATATTGTGCTTTTTATTCACAGTTCTTGAAAATGTCGTACAAGTTCTTCTGTGTTATACGTACAATGTATCAATGAGGAGATTTAATTACATGTATTTATGAATTTAATGTGAAACATTACATTGTGGTAAAACATTTATGTAGAAATCTTACCGCACTATTCACAAAAATTGTTTATCACTATGCTTAACATTAAATTACAATTAAAGTTTTAAATATTGGAAAGAAAATTTAAAGAATATGTGTGTTTTGTTATATTTTAATACTTAACTTATCTTTTTTACATAGTTAATTACACATGGCAACACGAAAAAACTTCCACAAACCTCATCCAAAGAAATTGGGTCAACCTGATTCTAAATCTGTAATCAGTTTTGCTACATCACACTCAGTTTCCAAGATACAGCGAAAAATGTGAATTTTGCATATTTGCCGACGTATTAAATATAGTTACCGCAACAGCTGACGGCTTTAAGCCAAAGCTGACTTATGTTATTTTACTCCAGCCTGTGAAACCCTACCGCAGTCACAACCTCAAAACGATCCGGTCTCTCGCGACGAGCTGGTAATGAAGTATGAGAGTGAGGCTGTATTGATTTTAGGTGACCTATTATGTACATTTTGTAACCAAATTATGTGAATAAAATAAACCACTACTACTATTCTTGATCAGCATCAACTGACGAGTCGATATAGGCATGTCCGTCTGTCCGTCAGTCCGCTGTCTGTCTGTCCGTCTCTATGAACACGCAGATCTCAGAGATGGTAAGAGATAGAGGTTCGACCTGTATGGGACATATACTTCTTAAACATGCAGGCAGATCAAGATTTTTCATTTTTTGCCACGCTCCCTGCCGCCCCCGCAATTTGGAAAAAACGTTATATTTTGTACTTTCTAGAGATATTTAGCAATCAAAATTATTTATCGATTTGCCGAAGGAATAATAAAGATCGGATGAACTCTACTCAAGGTTTGACCAAAAGTCAGTTCCAATCCAAGGTCAGTTTTGAAACAGTAGTGGCGCCATCTATTTGTCAGTTTTGAAATGGTATGTCAGCCCTGGCCACCTCTGGTCACACCATTTATCGAGCACCATCCCTGACGCAGAACGACAACACGCTCCATCCCTGGCGCACAGTTTCTGGCTTGGCTTGGGCCACAGGCGGCACGCGCCTGCATCGCTCCGTTCGACTTGATGATAATTGTTAGCTTAAGTGATATTCAATAAAGTCAGTCGCATATAAAATTTCGTAGCTAAAGTGGTGACCTCCGACGATTGAAAGCAACGAATACGCGAACTTCTGCAACAATTATCTGATGCGTAAAACATTTCGACCGCAGATGCACACACACACGCACACACCCATACAGTGACGCCTATGTGGGATTCATATCGACATGCGGCTTTCGATCAGCAAATTCAAACAGTATTAAGCTAACTAAAGCCAAAAACTCAACAGCAGCAACAGAATCATATCGATGTTTTTTGGGAATTTTGTCACACACGACAAACGCAGCGACGGAAGCCGCGACAGGGCGGCACACACATACACACATGCTCACGGCGTCTGCAGCATACACTCACGAATTTTGGCGCGTCGCCGGCAAAGTACACACACACAGACAGCATCTACCAGCGCTCACACACAAATACAAACAGCAATTTTGTTGTGCAAATGACACCGACCGCTGTCCACGCATGTAAACCACCGACCTCCTGTCTGTCGCCCAGGTCCTTACACGTCCAGCTGTCCACATCCTGCTGCAGCCAAAGCATTCCACGTCAGGCTGTCCACGTCCGCTGCTCACGCATGCTATTTGTGTGCGCCCAACCGACTCATCACGTTGGTCAAGCCTCCGACCAATTTTTCAGATCTGACATTGTACTCAGCCTGCCAGACGATCGATCATACTTATGGAAGTACGTTGCGCAGCTGAATTTGGATCTTCATCGCATCTTTCATCATCACCGATGTTCATGCAAAGCGATCCGCATACCTGACCGACCACTAGCAACTTGCTACGACTCGAGACGCTCTTTGTTTGGCAATTGATGTCATCACGAAAGTCCTTAACGAGAGGCACCACGAAAGTCCACAACGCGTGTCAAGCGAAAGTCCACAACGAGGGGCAAGCGAAAGTCCACAACGAGTGGCAAGCGAAAGTCCACAAAGAGTGGCAAGCGAAAGTCCACAACGCGTGGCAAACGAAAGTCCACAACGTGTGGCAATCGAAAGTCTCTACTCGGGGTACAATACCCAGTACTATTGACTCTACAACTTCAACCCTGATCGAACGAACTTGCTTATCGACCCCCACTCGAAGCAACGGCCTCGACGCGAGGTTACCATCGACGCAACTTCTCCAATCTGTACTCGGTGCACATGCTCAGTACTACGGATTCACCAGTTGCTATACTCAACGGAAGCGATTCATCGACCCAACTTCGACACAATCATCACAGCGAGAGCTATACGCAAGCTTTTCTCCACTTTGGGACTTGTGCTAATCCTGTAGATGATCACCCCGGACATACATTCATCTCAGCTTTACTCAAAACTTGAAAATCATTCGTTCCCACATGGTCTCTGGAGGGGGAGTACTATGGCAGCCCTGGCCACCTCTGGTCACACCATTTATCGAGCACCATCCCTGACGCGATAGCAGAACGACAACACGCGCCATCCCTGGCGCTCAGTTTCTGGCTTGGCTTCGGCCACAGGCGGCACGCGCCTGCATCGCCCCGTTCGACTTGATGATAATTGTTAGCTTAAGTGATATTCAATAAAGTCAGTCACATATAAAATCTCGTAGCTAAAATGGTCACAGTAGTGGCGCCATCTATTGGTAAGTTTTTAAAATCAATCAGTGGCGCCATCTATTGGTCAAGCTCTGAACAAAAGAAAGTTCGCTGCCGCAGCGCAACAGCAGCGCTGCTACTGCATTGTTCAGAGTATATTACAGTCGAGCTTGACCGATTTTCTTATTGGATTTTAATCAAAAAACTTAGAAAAAAGATATCAAATGTTCGTAATTTTCCAAAAAGATTTTGAAAAACAAATTTTACTTAATAATTTTTGGAGATTTTATTACCATTTCTTGACGCACTCTGAAGCAAATTTCTTGAGAACTGTTAACGAGATTTTGATAATTTCTTTTTTTGTTGAAAGTTCAATTTTGAACCGGAATATAACACCTTAAGGCATACAGTACCCTTAACAGATTATTGCTACACGCATTAATACACTGATCAATTTGACTCAAAGGACTACTAACATACATTTGGACATCATCTGCATACATATGGACTTTACACTTTGACAACACACTGGGAAGATCATTAACATATGTACTCTGTAAACACTCCACGTGAAATAGGCAGAAATTCAGACATGTTTACGACTGCTTGACTTCTGTTGCTTAAGATTAAACTCATGAGTATAATAGCCGTTTGGAAGAAGGTTTAGATTTCCTAACTAAGTTAAGAGTATTTTCAGATTAAAAGTGTCAAATGCCTTAAGAAGTGTTAGAAAAGTTACATCGCTTTTGTTCAAGTTTCTGCAGATGTCTTCAACTATTTCAATGGCTAAAAAAGTAGCTGCATTTTTTCGAAATACAGACTGATTGTTGTTGAGGAGTTTATTAGAGGCTAGAAAGTACATAAAATATATATTTGATCAATTTAAACTAGAAGCCACACAAAGTAGCAAAAAAGGACATAAAGTATGTGTACCCATCATAATTGTTTGATTTTTTTATAGCTCGACTATCGCTCATCCGATCTTTATAATTTCTTCGACAAATCGATAAATAATACTGACTACTAAATATGCATAGAAGGTACAAACTAACTAACTATCTAGAAAACTGTGGGAGATATGATGTTTTTGCCAAATTGTGGGAGCGGGAGGGGGCGTGGCATAAATTGAAGATAAATTTGAGCTGGCCAAAATTGAAAATAAACTCGAGCTGCCTTGAGTACCTTTTGTGTAGAGTATAAAAAAAGCTTATCATGGAGATAAATGTTCTATAATCCAGCGTTGGTCAACGAGAGCGAGCGCAAAAAGTGTGAGTGTATTAGTGTGTGAAAAAAAGCGACGTGAATTTGCATCGACCTCTTCTCCTCAGCTTCGGCATGCGTTCGGCTTGTATACGTGTAAATAGCAAAATGTCTTCGCCCCCCAGGGGGCTCTTGTGACCTTCGCTGCTATAAACTGATTTGATGTACCCTTTTGGAGCAGCTGCTTTACAAAGGCGTCAAGTTCTTAAAATCGTTTAACATCCATCTCTAATAAAAGCACTTGCTATAAGTAAGTGTATAATTATCACTAAACTTGAGCCATTTAGTTTTTATGATTGCATAAAAAATATTATTAAAGTTTAATTAGTTTATTTCTGCTTTAGCTGCATACATGCATGTACGTATACCAGACATTCTTGCCAATGGAAGAGAATAATTACAGCTTACCGAAGGAAAGGTGGGCACACACAAATGTGTAGATTGCACTTGAGCCAGCCCACAGCTGTCGACAATTGGCAGAGAAGTATGGGAAAAAAATACAATAAAAACCAAACACTCATAAATGCAAACAAAAGTGGCAACGGGAATATAATTTATAATGTTGCGCATACAGCAAAAATGTCAAACACGCCCTCAAGCCTCCCCGCCCACGCCCACACACTCACACATGCAAAAAGTTTATTTAAATTAAATTGGCGGCAAGCAAAAGCTGGAACAAATTAAGTTGCCGATACGAGGCATGCAACACACTGACACAGTCACAGCTAATCGCATGTAAATCAGCAAAATGGGGACTGAGTGTGCACTCATTACGAGTATTAAAATGTATTTGTTTGTATATATGTATGTGTGTGGCAAGCAAAACAATAAATGTGTGGCAAATCAAGATACTGCAAAGAAATGCTGCAACATGTGGCAACAACAGCAGCAACAGCACACAAACCATTTTTCTGTCTTTTGTCTTCCATTTGAGTTTCCTTGGCTTGTGCTCTGTTTTTTTTTTTTTTTAATTTGCAAACTTTTTGTTTCATTTTTCGTGTTGTCTGCGATGCAGTTCAATGATTAAAGAGGCAAACGCCCAGAAATTGGTTTACCATTTTTCGCCATGGGCATGTTGCAAGCACTGGGCATAAGAATTTTTTAATTTGAGCGTTGGGCGGGTTTTTTTGTTTTTATATTTTGGAAAGGCAAGCGGCCGATAAGATCACAACATAATACCCAATATCCAAATAATGAGTGCTAATTGCTTAAAGCAAGGAAGTTCAAATCGTTTGCTAACCGAAAATACACACTCTCAAAGCGGGGCAATTAAAAATTTGTTGTTTTCCGATAGACAACGCAATTGAAAGCAAGGTCATGGCATCAGAGCAGATCACAGTATGCAGCTAGTGACAAACGCAGCCAGGCAACATGTTGCCGAATGCAAGCGTTGGCAACATGCTGCCGCCTGTCAACATTCAATTGATACACATTCTTCGGCTTTTGGTTTCGCCTCGTTCGGCTGTGGCTTAAAACTTGCTTTGAGCCGCGATTAACGATGTAATTCGATTACTCTTGTGGCTACATTGTTCTGCTCGTGCTCTGCATTGTTGTTGCTGTTGTCTGAGTCTCGGCCGGTATATATTGGAGCCAGCAGCTGACAGTCAGCACAGTTCGTTAACAGTCCTAGTCGTGATTCTAGGAGGTTCAACCAGCGTCCAAGCGACCAAGTGTTTGTTGTGTCGTGTGTGTGTTAGTTAGTTTTTGCAGTGTTTTTTTCCCCCCTCCACACCAAATCCTTGAAACGGGCCAGACGTACGTACCCGTGCTCCTGTTTTCCTGCAACTCAACACTTTGTGATTAAATTGTGAATAAAAATGAAGCCATTTGTAAGTATTAAGAAAACAATTAGGATCTTCATTTGTAGAATTTTGTTTAGTGGGCAACAAAATTGTACAAGTGAACTCGGTACATCTGCTACTCATTATTTGACTATCTATCTCAAAAAGAACTCATTTTCACATAAGCAGTCGATGAATTTGCGTTTTTGTTTTGCATTTTATTGCTTTTTGCGTCGAAAAGCAGGTTTATAATATAATCAAAAATGAAGTAAAACTATCCCAAAAAAAAATCCATCAAAACCGTTGACATGTTGCTCCTCCTCTACCATTCAACCATTCACCAGCTGCCACCCATATATAACACATAATCGCATCGCATGCGGTAATATCCACGAATTAGCTCCGCAAGTATCTGGGAATCATATCAGATGGTTGCGCTTGAAAGCGCTCGAAAGTGAGAAGTGGCATGAAGCCATAAGATAGGCGTGTCGGGGATGGGGCAGACTAATTGCCAGCTTTGGCAAAAACGAAAGAAAGCGAATGGAAAACGTTGGCGCAAGCGTAATAATATCAAATTAGGTTACCAGAGCAATAGCTGGAAAAAAGCTTCAAGTGAATGACAGATAGACAGGAGAATTGTGGGGATAGATTGAAGGCAAAGATTGTCAACGAGATGTGGAAGCATTGCAATTATATCAAGGCGTTTGGCAACGATCAGACCAAAATCTTTTGTTAGATCTTGCTCGGATGACTTATAACAGAAATGCTCACAGCCAGCTTACGGAGGTGCAGACATGAAGAAAATCATTTTTTTTTTCGCAAAATTAAGCATTTTTGAAAAGGGTTTGAAATTTGAATTTTTTTAATAGATTTGGGGCTGAAGAACAGAAAGAATAAGACAAACTCTTTTTACAGCAGCACTCAGAAAAAAAATCAAGTTGATCGTGCGCCATAGCTCAGGCATAAGCAAGACCTGTCGTCAAAATCATTCTTAAGAATGTAAGCAGTTGGCACTTTGTTACTCAGCGAGCAACAAGGGCCGCGGTAGAGTGGACAAGACGTGGGATCAAGTCCCCGTAGGAGCATAGATTTTTTTTAAATAGTTTTTTTTTTAGTTGAGTTGTTTTTAATAACACACTTGCCTCGCCCACTAGTTCGAAGTCAAGATCAATTGTCTTCTCGAATTCGAGCAGTTTTCTTACAAAATTTTTAATCCAACTTATTTTGGCTTTTAAATAGATTAACTTAAATTTTATTCTTTTACTATATAAGAGATGAAATATCGGCCCTTAGAGTTTCTTAAAGATAATATGCGGGCATACGAACTTAGCAGTTATAAACAATAGTTTATTATTAGCTGGTATTTAGTGTAAAAGGGAAAATATCAAATAGTTTTTTCCTATTTTCTAAAAGCTTTTTCGACTTAAAAGAAAATTCTTTAAAAAAAATTAAGAAAAATATGAAGAGTTTTGTCATTATCATTTAAAGTCTTTAAGATGGATTAGCTTACTAAAATCTGTGGTAAAACGGTCAAGCTATAGACTTTATAGCAGAGTTTCGGGCCTTAGCCCCCGATGGCCGAACCCATTCCGTAATTTGCTTGCCGAATTCATTCCTTACTTAATGTCTGAAAGCCAGGTTAACGAGACATTACCTTCCGCAGCAGTATTTTGCCAGTTAACATTTCTAAAATGCATTTACACATATTCTGTCCGCTTTTCTTCGGCAACCCTGCTTTAGAGCTAACTGTCCAAAGTTATGAATATGAATAAATCAGTAAAAGGAAGTCCATAAGTTGGTTAATTTTCAAGTTTTAAGAGGCAAAATATTGTATAAAACAAACGCATATAAAACTAACACTTTTTACCTTGACACTAAATCAGGGATGCGCAAGTCTATTCCGCAAGCCGCACACTCGTTGTTGACTTACGCTCACGCGTATACGGTCCACGAGCGCCATAAGCCTACATAAAGCTACAACAATTTCATATGCGTGCTCTACTCTCTTTCTTTCCGTGCTAAGGTTTCGTGCAGACCTGCAACAACAACATCATATGTGACTCTCTTCTCTCTCTCCTATGTCTCTGGCAAGTTAAAAAGCTACAACAATGTTGCTTATGCGAAGTTAGCGCTCGCCCCGCTCGTAGTGGCCGACCGCTTTTCGCTATTCACGGGTTGCTGTTATTGCTTGAGATATATTTTGTGCATTTAACGCGGCCGTAAGCTCATTCTGGGCACAGCTGCACTAAATAATTTCTACGCTATTGCTTATAAATGCAAAATGTGTAGCGATCTTAACTTTATCTTCTATCTAAACGAGTTTAACCTGACTGACTGATAACCATAACAAAAAGGAAGATGAATTTTTAACAGAATTTGCTAGATTTTTAGTGTAGTGTTTTGCATCGAAGTCACAACTAAACTGAACCTATTTTATATCTCATATCGAGCCAAAACTCTTACACCTGTTCCTTATCTTTTTCTCTTAATCCGGCACCTCGTTACTCAATACAAAAGATCTCGTTTCCGGTGTACCAACAACTTAATTCGGCATCTTCTGGAGGTGACTCACATTCCTCATTATCAGTAAGCTGTACAATGTTACCACTGCGTCACTACCTTATTCGGTTGTGTCATAGTTTGGTGTCAACCTGCATGGCATCACTCCGATCACGGTTACTTTCCTTTTATGTTAGCATGCAATGTCACGATCCCTTTCAACCGAGTCTTCATATTCACCCATCATCAGGTCTTGTATTCCCGGAATCTTATCTCTTATTACCCGGTTGGCGTTGTTGTTTTTACTTCTTCCTTTCTTTTAGGTCGTAGGTACCACTGATTTATAAGTTTTCCATATGGTTTTTTGGTATACAGAAGGGAATATCTGCTGATAATATAATAATACAGTTGACAAAAGTGTTAAACATCCCAAGAATCAGACTTCCGCTACCTTCATACTAATTTTAGCCAGAAAAACTGTGGTTTTTTTGAGAGTTATCTTGATTGAAGTTCTGTTCTGTCTGGTCAATGGCCTTCTCAATGTTGTAAACTGGTTTTCTGACTAGATGATGCGGTGTTCTATATTATTCCTACTTCTAACTTAAGCTTCCATTCCTCATTCCCACTTCTCTTTCACACAGTTTCTGGCTGCCGCTTTGCTGGTGTCGACGGTATCTGCCTCCTGGCATGGCGCTGTATCCACACAATATCAGCACTTAGATCCCCATAGTCATACCTATTCGTATGGCTATGCCGATCCCAATTCACAGAAGCACGAGACACGCGCTCATGATGGCACCACTCGCGGCTCCTACTCGTATGTCGATGGACACGGCCATCTGCAGTCTGTGGCCTATACCGCCGATCCCCATCATGGCTTCAATGCTGTGGGCACAAATCTTCCTCAGGCCCCTCACGCACATGCTGCTCCAGTTTATGCTGCCGCTCATGCTCATTCCGCTTATGTGCCATATGCTCATCATGGACATGGCATTCATATTCCAGTGCTGACCCATGGCGGCGTTCCCGTCGATACTCCCGAGGTGCAACATGCCAAGGCAGCTCATGCTGCTGCCCATGCCGCTGCTGCTCATTCGGCTGGAGCTCATCATCTGTACAAGCGTTCGATTTATGGCGGCGGTTGGGGCTATGGAGGTGGTCATGCTGCTCACGTGCCACTCACTCACGGAGGTGTGCCAGTCGATACTGCTGATGTACAAGCTGCCAAGGCTGAGCACTATGCCGCCCATGCCAAGGCTCTGGGACATGTGGCTCATGCTCATGGCGCCCCCATCGAGACGCCCGAGGTACAACATGCCAAGGCCGCTCACTTTGCTGCTCATGCTGCTGCCCGTTCAGGTCATGGTCATGCCATCGCTCCCATTGCTCATGGTGGATACCATGTGCCGGTGATTCACAATGGAGTGCCTGTGGACACTCCCGAGGTGCAGCATGCTAAGGCCGCTCACTATGCCGCTTACTCGCAGGCCGCCGCTCACGGCAGCTCGCACGGGTCGCACAGCTCCTGGGATGATGGGCACTACGATGGACAATGGGATGCCAGCCACGACAGTCACTCTCAAGGTTATGCCAGCGGTTATGCGCACAAGGGTCCCATCCACATTCCGGTCATCCATAACGGAGTTCCAGTGGAGCCCGCCGAGGTGCAGCATGCTCGTGCTGCTCACCTGAACGCAGTGGCCGCTGCTAGCCATGGTGGCGCTTCCCACGGTGGTTATTATGGTGGTGCTCACGGTGCTCACGAGGACGATGGCCAGTATCATGCGCACTACGACCACTACTAAAAAGGATAACAAGCCTGATGTTTTCTGTTTCACTCTAACCGACTACCGAAGCCACCTAGCGTATACGTATCTGTCCCTCTCTAGCAGCATTCTACACTCTCTCTCTCCCTCTATCTTTCTCTATCTTTCGCACACACAAACACCAAATCACGAATACGAATTGTACGGGAGATGTAATCTTCTTACTTGCCCAATACTGTACGATCGAAATTGATACTCAGCTTTAACTTTCTTTATATTCGTACTCTTCTTTCTATGAATCACTGCCAAAAGATCAAGTTGAACTCTTGATTAGCTAATTTCCAAAAACTAATCTCATCTATCTGTTCTTATTCATCTTCTTCGTCTTCTTGTGTACTTACTTCTTTGGAGAAACGCTGTACGAGTGTGTTGTAAATAACTGTTGTAATTTTTATATCTATATATCTGTCATCTATAACAGATAAAAATCTATATTTTATATGAAACTGCAAACAGACAAATAAACTGCAAAAATGTATTTGATCACAAATTGACTTTGATTGACTTATTGATGAATTTAGCTAAGCTTTTTGATTTCTGAGTGATTAGAATTGTCAAACTTAAAAGCTGCATCAAAGAATATTTGTAAGTATGTAACAAATGAAGAGACATTAGAAATCGTCGATGAAATCGATGGTGTAAGGTCAGGAGTGTTTTTCTATTCTGCACGAGAGCAAAATACAAATGAGAGAACATTAGGGTGATTCTTGACCTTAAATAATCGAGTCGATAGGCAATATAAAAAGTTTAAAAAATACTATGGAAATTCAAGATTTTTAAATGAAATAAAATTAAAGTATTCCAAATTGTGGGACATGCTTGGCCCAACATGCCGATCCTGTTGAAAGCTCATGGGACTTTAAAGAAACTGGAAGGAATGCCAATTTATGAATGACTCCCTTGTTTGTTCAAACATCTGCTACTCGAACTCGCTGATCCTTGCCAGGCATTGTCGCTATGATTCGGCCCATGATCCACTTCTGTGGTGGAAAATTGTCCTCATGAACAAGAAGCAAATCGCCAACGGAGACACTGGTCCACTTTGAACGAGCCTGCAGCTCGCTCACATAATCCTTGAGACACAGTTGCCAAAAATTTTGTTTTATGTCGGTAACACGTCTCCAGCGCTCCAAGTGGTCAAGCCTTTCATCAACGACTGGATACTCCGGTAGAGCACGTAGAGGGGTACCAGTCAGATATAGACCTTGTGTCAATACTCCCAAATCATTTGGGTCCGGTGAGAGTGGAGACAATGGACGTGAATTTAGGACTGCCTCCACCTCAGCAGAGACTGTGGTTAGCTCTTCAAATGTAAGACGAGTGTTCATTAGGCTGCGAGCCATCAATCCTTTGGCACCTTTGACAGGCCTCCAAAATGTGGTGCTCGGTGAGGGATGAAACGAAAGTTTATAAATTCATTAGTGCAATAATTTACAATTGATCGCCTTGTTTCTTGCACGAATAAAAAACGTTGAAGATCCTTTAACTGGTTGCTGGCGCCACCAAAATTAGTTGCGTTGTCGCAAAAGGTTTCCGGTGGAAGTCCACGTCGTATGCTTAAGGAGGCGAGAAATGTATCTGTCGATGAAACCGAAACCACTTCGCTATGTACTGCCTTCGACGCAAAGCATACAAATATGGCAATGTAGCTCTTGATTGGGCCCTTGCCTCGAATCCGAAGATATATGCTGACAGATCCTCAAAAATCCAGTCCACATCGTGCGAATGGACGAGATGGAGATAGCCTTTCCACTGGGAACTGCCCCATTACCTGTTGCTGCAGCTTTGGCTTATAACGCAAGCAGTCGGGTCGCAGAGCGATATGATTGCAATGCTGGATCGGCGATGTGTCAGCGAGGGGGCACAGGGCGACTGCAATGCTGGCAATTAACAACGATCAATCCTTGATCCAATGGTCCAAGTTTCTCTAGATAAAGCAATCAAAGTATAGCTTTTCAAAACGATTGCGTATTAAGATTAGATTTATCACTGAGTAATCTTATAAAGATTGAATTAAGCAAAAAATTCGAGCACAGTCTAATACCAATGCAGCATCATTTGAAGCGTGTTCGAGATTAATTTGAGCTTAATATGTAATTTTAATTTGATCTCAGTAAAGATTCCTTAATTTTCTCCTTTCTTATATAGGTGCACTCCAAGACCCACACAAGTTTTGGTTTTCTGAAAACATCGGAAAAATAAAAATTTTTGGCTCAACTGGGATTCGAACCCACGAATGGACAAGAAGCCAAATGTCAAATGCTATATTATTATATCTTTTCGCTCCCTAATTGATGAACATGTGATCTTGAAAAAGATTTAAGTAAGCATATTTGGAATGATACAAGTTCGAAAGGATTGGGAAAATCATAAAATGCTTGAATTGAGTAAAATATTCTGTAAGTCAAGATTAAATATTCAAGCTCATGCCGGGCTTACGGGCGACGTTTTTTTTTCTGTGTACCGTCTTTGCATCATGGAAAATCAACACGAATTTACAAATTTTTTTTAACAGCATGTCGCATGGAGGGTTCGTATTGTTTGATCGAACACAATGAATAGAGTACCCAGTTAACAGTTCGGTTGGGGTTTTTCGGTGCATCGAACTTTCTAAATTTGTTACCTGAACACGATCCGGACCCCAATGTTTAACTCTCAGTACTGAACCTTCTCCAAAATTTGGGAGGTTTGCAGTTTTAGTATACAGATTGGGCCATTTAATCCTTCGGCATCTGGCAACACTATAAATTGTATTGTTCTGTTTACCTATCGACTTATGAACGGTTAAATCAGTTAAAGCGAAATTGGGCCATGAAACAGTTCAGCAAAATGAAAGTCGATCTTCCCCCATTGGACCAAACCAACTTTTTCTAAGGTAAATTTCGCTAATCACGAAAATCGCCATAAAAAAAAAGTTCTAAAGACTAGTTATCGAGATATAATCTATAATCGATTTTTCGATTTTTGCAAAAATTGCCTTAACATAAACTCTCATAACTCGTTTGTTTTTAAACCGATTTAAAAACTCTAAAAAAATTATAAAAAAGGAACAACAGTTTTGTTTCCAGACAAAAATGTGCTAGGGTGTGTGCTTTTAAAGCGGTTGGCTTCATAATTATAAAAAATTGTTATGTTTTTTTATTGGACAGTAAACACTATATACTATATGTATTTGAAAAAAAGCTCTCAAACGCACATATCGGACATGAATTTTTTTGTGAAAATAAACAAAACTTCAGCTTTCATTCAGAGGTCGCGGTGGCCGTTTTTCTGACTTTGAGTGAATGGTTTTATTAAGCTCAGACTTAGAATAATTATAATTAAAGAATTTTTTTTTTAAATTTAAATAAATTTTATTTTAAGCACTTTCTACTATTTGCGTCTGTATGCGACTGTGACACATTTTTGAACTCAAAAAAGTTGATCGCGTCGAGACCAAAAAATTCTGAATGGGTATGATGGTAGTATAAAAACCCTGTCTGGGTTTGGTCTGATTAGCTGCCCTTTTTCTTTTTATTGCACTTTGAACTTTTTCGCTTCAGAGTAGGATTTACGATTCCATATCTCGCAAACTATTTTGAATTTTGCTTTTATATCTTTGGCAAAGTTGTTGCTCTTGGTTTGGCCTACATAGCATTTCCTTGTAGAAAATCAGAAAAATTACATCTTTATACTGCAAATTACAAAATTTTAGAAAAAAATCAAGTTTTTACCACTTTTTTACAGTTTATCAACTTCATCTTAAAACCCGTTTCAAATTTGGACAAGTAATATAATACAAAGTTGTAGCTTAGACCTAAATAAACATACCGATAGAAGAACCAACTTCATTTAATTACTCTTTCACATAGTTATAGGCAAACACTCATGTACTACTGACATAACAGCTCAAAGTAAATGAATATTTTTGGTAAAAAAGTAAAAAAATTAAATTTTTGAATTATAAGTTTTAAGTTATTTATTTTATACTATTTTATTGATTAACAATCAATCAATCGAAATTTTTGATTGT
Organism: Lordiphosa magnipectinata; assembly: GCA_037044535.1. Lineage (NCBI taxonomy): Eukaryota > Metazoa > Arthropoda > Insecta > Diptera > Drosophilidae > Lordiphosa > Lordiphosa magnipectinata. Next base: position 136,258 of record JBAMBO010004105.1, read on the forward strand.
GTCAGCCAATTACTACCAAAAATTGCCATTTTTCGAATTTGGTTAGAATTCTATATGTTTAGGGGTTCGTAACTATATGAAAGACCAATCGAATGAAGTTGGTATGTACCAACCGTTTGTTTATTTTTGACATTTTTGTAATTTTGAGTATAAAGATGTGATTTTTTTGACTTGCCACTTTGAAATGTTTTGTAAGCCAAGCCAATAGCAACAACTTCCTCTAAGACGTCAAAGCGAAATTCCAATAGTCCCAATCAGAAGCTGAAAACTTTAAAGTTCAATAAAAAGAAAACGGCAGCTGACCAGACCAAACACAGCGAATGTTTTTGTACTACCATTATACACTTTCAGAATTTTTTAGTCTCGACTCGATCAACGTTTTAGTGTTGCACAGTGTAATCAGCCATCATACTTATGCCCCAGTTGCCTTGGTACCTGTGCTTAGTTGACATCATTTTTTTGGTGAATCCTTTCTCCTTGCTCATCGCTTTTAGCACGCAAATTTTCATGGAAGGCGACAAGGTGCGAGTTCAGAAAGTGAATTTTGAGAGACATTGTGGAAAACTTTTGATAAGAAACATCTTTGAATTAATCCGTAGGAAGGACAATTAAGGATCTTTGATTATTGCTAGCCCAGGCCACTGAGGACTCCGTACCAATTTTTTCGAACGTCCATAAAAGATTTTGCACCAGTTTGCGATAGTTGGATCTCTTGTTGTCCTCTAAATCATTGGATTTTCAAATTTAAATCATTTTTTCTCTCTGAAGCTCACTTTAGCAAAATTCTACGGCAATTTAAGCATAACAGGTGTGGAACCCAATTAGCACCTTCATTTTTTATTGCCAGTCCGAAATAATTAAAATACGTTATTTAAGCGACTCCGTTATGTCATCTCTTCCTGTAGTTCCAGCATGCAACCCGTAAATATTACAAAATAAGTAAACGCTCTTTTTATACACTTGCAAAGTATATTATAATTTAGCCCAGGAGCTTGCAATGCATAGAAGAAATCATCTCCGACCACATAAAATATATATATACTTAAACAGCATGACAAGCTGAGTCGATTGAGCTTGGTCCGTCCGTCTGTCTGTTTCTATGCGAACTAGTCCCTCAGTTTTAAAGCTATTGAGCAGAAATTTTGCACAGTCTTCTTTTGGCTGCACGCTGCTAATATGTATGAGAATATCGTTCGAAAAATGGGTTTTTGTGAGAAAAACTTTTTTGTTTTCAATGTTGGCGCTCTTAAACTCGATCATTTTTAAAATTATATGTTTTCAAACTTATCTGCGAAGTTTGGTCGATACCGCTAACCTTCGGAGCAAGCTGTTTCAAGTGTATTAAAACTTCGGCACAGACGAAGTTAGTTCTCCTTTTTCGTTGTATTTGAATTTGGTCATTTTACCCAACGTTCTTTGAAATTCAATCAAGCTTCACCATAATTTTACTAGGGGTAAACACACCATCAATAATTTCTAGCAGCATCTAAGCCTGGGCTTATACTGCGTCACACAGCGTCACATTTCAGTGTCATATCGTCACAGTGTAACGTACGTTTAATCTGCGTGATTGTCAAACTATGGGACGGATAAGTGTAAGGATCACTTGATTTCTGTAAATGCCAAGGTAATTTTGAAACTTTTCAGTCTCCCCTTTTTCACAAAAACTTGAATAAAATAGCCATTTCATGTCTGATTTTTGCGTTTAAAGCAGAGATGGTTACCAGTACCTCCTGGGGGGCGAAGACATGTCGCTATTTACACTTATACGAGCCGAACGCATTCCAAAGCTGAGGAGAAGAGAGCTAAAAGACTTTCAGTCGCTGGCAAGCCTTTGATGCGGTCAGATCGAAGCAAATTCACGGCGTTTTATTTTCTTACCTTTCGCACCTCGCCAGACTTGGCACCACCACCCAGCTCCTACCGGATAAGAGCAACATAGGAGTGCCTCTTGCGACCTTTAAACTACAAACAAAGGTATCGAATAACCATGAATCGATGGCAAACAATCCACACATGTGAAGTATCTAGGCTTACATGGCCTACTCTTAGTATTAAAAAATCTAGGGCGTTACTGCGTCAAGAAAAAGTGCATATTTCCCTACTAGTAGGGGCCCTTACTGGACACTTTCTAATAGGAAGACACGCCGCCAGGCTTGGCATCAGACACAATGACTTCTGTAGAAGCTGCAATTCAGTGGACGAGGAGGAGAGTGTACAACACCTCTTCTGTCATTGCCCAGCTCTTAGCAGAAGGCGACTCACATTTTTGGGTCGTCCTTTTCTAAACGATCTGTCAGACATCTCTGAAATAGATCTAGCCGCTCTACTCAAATTTGTGATATTTTCTAGATGGTTTAACGGGGAAGACCCTCCCTCTACGATCGCAGCGTAGAAAGGGTTATATGGTAACACAACGGGCCTTCATTGGCCTAAGTGATGAAATGGGACTCTCTCTTACTTCAACTTAAACTAACCTATTTTCGTACACCAATACACTCTTACTTTTTGGCCTCGCTCTCGTTGGCCTACGCTGGTTAAAAGGCGTTTATTAAAGTAAATAAATTAGTTTTTAGTGTCCAATTTAAAAAACATAACAATTTTGTATAATTATGAACATTCTGCTAACGGATACCTGCCTACCCAAACCCTCTTTTGGTATTTAATGGTTTAGAGTTCTTTTTCCTAATTTGATGGAGCTTAGTTACCAGGGTTCAACACGCAGAGGGTTGAGTCAACAACTTCGAACCTTTGAGGCTTAGATGATTATCCTGCCACCAACTCTGAAATACAAGCAAATCTGCTTGCAAAAGATAACGAGAGAAATGCTCCCAGGGGATAACAGGGGATGTCTACACATAGAATATAAGTTCTAAAAATGAACCGCGAAATCTAACTGAATAGAATGCGTTTTCATCATCTCGAACCACAAATTTACCACTGTCAGTTGGTTAGCTTTTCTAATCCGAAAATAATTGGAGCATGCCTCAAACATGGAATTCTGCTATGTTCAAACTAAACATTGGCAAATATCTTTCTCACTTTGTCACCACAACACAAACTGATGCACATGCCGCAAAACACAAACACACGCATGCTGACAGGGGGATGAGATGCAGTGATGATGCTGGAGGATGCGTTTGAAAGGCACATAAATATTTGCAAAGCTGCGATTGAAATTTGCATGCTGGCATGCCAACAGCGTGAAGGCGTCACTCCTAGATGTGGAAGCTGCAGATGGCATGAGGCTAAAGCATGCAATCAATCAATGCGGCATGCGACTTGTCATTCACTCCTGCCTTGAACTGAAAAATAAAGTTTTAAGTTAAACAATTTCACAATTTGAATTTGCAGCTCAAATTTATTTCCCTCTAAGCCATAAATTCAAATGCAACCTTTTGGCCGTCATCAATAACCTTGGCATCCCACCCTCGAAAGTCAATTACAAGGCAGTTTGGTTGAGGCTAACTAATTAAAAATTAACAACCTTCGGCGCACACGCAAAGGTCACCACCACCAGCACCTATCCCACCCAATCCAGAGCAAGAAAAGTGGCTAACGATTTTCAATTTTCTACGCATAAACAACTGACACAGCAACTACTCAGCCCAGGGCTTGGCCACTTGGTGGAAGTTCAGCGGCCCATCGTAAATTCCTTTATAGGATGGGTCGGTCCATTTATCGCTGGCCATTCAATTAAGCATGCATTGGCATTTGAATTTATGCCGGGTAACTGGTGAATGAAATCAGTTTTCAGTTTGGAATTCGACCTTCATGGCAGGTGGAGGAGAAGCCGAAGCCTACGGTTTCACTTTCGTTTCGGCTACTGACCCGCCAGTTAATTTAATTACACACTACACAGGCACATAAAAGCAGAAATTGGCAATTGGAATTGTTCAAATTGCCAGCTGCTTAAAAAAAATGTTCAGAATGAGCGCTGTGTGTGTGTGTGTGTGTGTGTGTGAGACAGCCAAACGGTAGCTTGACCGACCGCCCAGCTAGCTGCCACAAGTAAAGGGGCGTGCCCGGCCCAAGTCAAAAGTGAATGTGCAACGCCGAGACGGCGTTGATCAGCACAAGTTGCTGCCTTACACATTTCATTTGCATTGCAGAATTTCTGCCCATTTGCATGCATACCAATTTGGCCAAGCATTCTGGCCCAAAAGGGCCCCGACCGTTAGGTAAACAAACGCCAAAAAATAACACAATTATTTAGCATCGCCTCCGGCCTGGCATTCTGTTGGTCTGAGGTCGTTTTTAGTTGGTGTCTCTGATTTTTGTCTGTTATTTGTGGTGGGCGTATTTTGTTGTTGCTGTTGTGCCTTTTTGCTGCATTTTGCATATTTTCGCCAAAGTGGCTTTTATGTTTTGCATCAATTTAATTTACGGTTAAGGCGTTAATTTATGGCCTAATTGATCTGATTTGAATAAATGTTGTAATCGACAGAGTGTTGAAATACTTGGTAATTGTTATGGGAAACATTTTGGCTATATTAGAAGGCTCAAACCATGACAAATTGCTGTTTAATCAGTGGGTTAACTGAAAGTTATGAAATATTTGTAGCTAAAGTCAAGCAACGTTGTTTGATTTTCGTTTAAAGCTCATTTTTGTAATTTCAGCGAAGGGAAAATTCTTATTATGTACGACGTTTGTTCAAAAGGAAAGCGAATTTTGAATTTACACGGGCTACGTATATTCGATTTTTTTTTTCTTGGTGGCGTTACGTTGGTACTCATTTCCATCAATTGAGCTGACAAGGTCGGCCATTTTAAATGTTAACTTAAATTATTCCAGCTAATTTGCTTGCACACGTTTTGGCTCATCTTCAATTTTTGACTAATAAAAAAAAATGAAATCATTGCTTGTGCGCGAATTTTTCGCCAAAATCAACACTCTAATAACTCTAATAACTGTGGCACAGTCACAGTATTTACCAGACCTGACCCTCTGAGACTTTTTTCTGTGTGACACTAAAACGGTGGTGTCCAAACTCACCCAATCAAGCATTGCGCTTGAGTGCGTAGCAGCGAAACACGAAGTAAACATGGTGACATTTCAACATGAGCAACAAACAAATGCCTCGTGAGAGAACAAAAAGCCAAACACGTGCATCGTAAGAGAGCAAGCTGCCGTGCGTGCCGGCTGCGACGCCGGCCGAATTATGAGTTCCTATCCCATGGGATAGGCTTTTGGCATTTCGCGATCAGATCGCGAAAGTTAAGCAATTTAAATTTGAAATGCAAACGATTATACCAAAATCTCTAGTGGTTTCTGTGTCACTCCCGAATATCGATGAGAATATATAAGGTTGGCAAAAAAGTCTTGCGGTATTTTTATTGAATTTTCAATTGTTCATAAAATTGGTTATAATAATGCGATTTAAGTCAAATGTGCGCCGTTTTGTTAGATGACGAGTTCCCAACGAGATGCCAACTTCATAATGCCCCTCTTATAAAAGCTCGCTTCCCTATTGGCAAAAAACTCGGAGAGCCAATTTTCACAGGACTCTCTTGTGGCCAACTTCCGACTACCAAGCTCGTTCGCCATGGACAGAAATAGGTGGTAATCACTTGGTGCGAGATCCGGACTATACGGTGGATGCAAAAGAACCTCCCATCCGAGTTCCCGGAGCTTCTGGCGCGTCACCAAAGATGTGTGTGGCCTGGCGTTGTCCTGATGTAAGACAATTCGGCCTCTGTTGATCAAAGATGGCCTCTTCTGCATGAGTGCTGCATTCAAGCGGTCCAGTTGTTGGCAGTACAGGTCCGAATTGAGCGTTTGGCCATAGGGGAGCAGCTCATAGTGGATGATTCCCTGCCAATCCCACCAAACGCACAGAAGAACCTTCCTGGCCGTCAATCCAGGCTTGGCCACCGTCTGGGCAGCTTCACCGCTTTTCGACCACGACCGTTTGCGCTTCACGTTGTCGTAAGTGACCCACTTTTCATCGCCAGTCACCATCCGCTTCAAAAACGGGTCGATTTTGTTGCGGTTCAGAAGCGATTCGCATGCATCCATACGGGCAAAAATTTTTCTTTGCGTCAAGTCGTGTGGCACCCATACATCGAGCTTCTTTTTGAATCCAAGCTTCTTCAAATGGTTTATAACGGTTTGATGACTCATGCCCAGCTCTTGGCCGATGCTACGGCTGCTACTATGCCGGTCTCTTTCGATCAATTCAGCGATTTTATCGCAATTTTCGACGACAGGCCTTCCGGACCGTGGCGCATCTTCGATCACCTCTGCACCAGAACGAACCATCGTTCGAAACCATCGTTGTGCGGTGGAAATGGGAACTGTATCGGGTCCATAAACTGCACAAATTTTATTGGCAGCATGAGATGCATTTTTGCCTTTATCGTAGTAGTACTGTAAAATATGCCGTATTTTCTCTTTATTTTGCTCCATGTTTGCGACGCTATAACTCACGAACGACTAAAAACAAACAACAATAAATCAAACACGTGTTAGCGCGTGAAAAGAGCTTTCCAAAAAGCTCTAGCGTGAACCGATGCGACGAATACAACTAGAACTACGCGCTTGCAAAGACAAGCTTGCGGAAATACCGCAAGACTTTTTTGACAACCTTATACTTGAAGATATCGCTCAGTTACTTCAAGACAGGTAATCTATAAGACAGTTTATTAATTTATTCATTAAACGACTAATAGTTTTGCGCTTGATGTCAACTGACGAATTTACTTTAACACTTTCCTTGAATCCTTGCTTAAATCTGGCTTCGTCCAAATTTGGGAGTACTTGATTGGTGCTTAACGTTTGGAATTCCATATTTCTTTCAAAATTTCATCCCTTCTTTTCCTCTTAAGATCTGCCAAATTGAATAAGGTGTTTTACGTGACCATAAAAAAATGAATAATTGTTCTCACCTTTGACATGTTGCGAACATTTCAAAACTGCTTATTCTGCCAGCAAACTATTACTTAAGTGGCTTAACAAAAATGTTTTAACACCTTTTTTCGGCCTCGTGTGATTTCACTTCTTTGTTAGTTTTGCGCCAATGGTCAATCAGATGTTCGGTCACACTGACAGTTGTTCACAAAATCTTAATCAAATCAGTGCGCCAAAAAGGTTTCCGTCAACTGATTTAGATTTGCTTTTACGAAATCTAAATCGATTTTAGGAATACCACAACTAAGCCAAATTCAATACAGACTTTCAAAGTTTCGATGCAAATTTAATTGACGTGCGTGTGAACGCCTAGATAAATTCGGACACAAATCAGACAAACTCCGCGAGACAGCGCTCTATCTGTTTGCAGAGCCAAAGGGCCAATGCGTTGTGAATGCTGGAAGCGAACGGCAATACACAAGGCAGAGACAAACAAATGTCCTGCCGTCTCTTTCTATTTCACAGGCATACATCTACTGGCCATCAGCAGATGCTGACGGCTTCAGCTTGTTAATTCCATCATGTAACATCATAGAAAAATTAACCTAGAAGCACACTTTGCTGCGTCGACAACTTTTCACTCAGACATTTGTCAGCTGTTCGCTGTCATTTTGGCACTTTGAGTTATTTTTTGACTCTCTGAGTTTTTTTTTTGACTCTGTCCATCTCCCTCTAACCACCGTGTTTTCCTATGTCGACAATAATTTTGAGTAACAGATTTTGTTGTCACTATTGAAGTATCTCCTTGTCACAATGGAGTTAACATCACTCAAAAAAGAGCGGCGTTTCAAAGTGTGCTTCTATGTTAGTTTTTCTATGGTAACATCACAACTGATGGCAAATTATAGTTATATGCTGTTTACACTGCGTTCGTACGACCATTTTTGGTATTTTTTGCCTGAGACTGGTCGTCCGACCATACAAAATTATGGCAGTTGATTTTGATTTCGGGACGGTCGTAGACTCTACGGCCGGAAAGAATCAGTGCTGCCAGACCAAAGAAAGCAAAAAACAGCTGATTGACGATTGCGACTAAAAGGTCGTAGCCCCAGAAAAAGTCGTACGACCGCAGTGTAAATTCGATACTAGGCTGCCCTTACACTGTTCGACACATGAGACATGATTTAGTAGGCCTGCATTTCCCCATGAAATTCTATGAATTTTACAATTATTCAAATTTAAAACATAACAAAAGGGAGGACTACTAGGGTATCATATCTCATGTCTCGAACAGTGTAAGGGCACCCTGAAAGATGATATAAAGAAACATCGATTGTTCTTAGTTTATCAACTATCGATTAAAAGTGTTGCCATATTGTCAAAGCTAAAATAAAGTCTTTTCAATTTCAATCAGCTTGGGTGACGTCGTGTAAATTCTCACGGAAAAAGGAAAAAAAATGAATATGCCGAAAACATCAATTACCATCGCATCGCTGTCCAAAATTAGCCAGCGGTTCATTCAGCGAGATGTCCAAGAAAGCACATTTGCTGAGGAAGTACAGCATAATGTGAGTAAGGATGTTAATAAACTGATTGCCTCTGCAGCCACATATGCCAGGCAGCTGGGTTCGCCTACGGTGGAATTGTCGCATTTAATGCATGTGAACCCGGACATATTTCTCAATTTGCTGAGATTGAACCCCGAGGAGGAAAGGCTTACATCAGAAGACGACGAGAACGACGACGATGACGTTGATGAAGACAATGAAGAGAACGTCGAGCAGGAGCAAAAGGAGGAAGAGCCGCAATCGGAGACTGAGCCGCGAGAACTAGTCTTGGTGAAGACCGAAATGTCAAACTTGCCCTTAACCTGGGAACAACAAAGCTTCTTCGAACTGTTGATTGAATCCTGCATGGGCAAAGATGATCCCAAACGGATGCTCGCTTTGCAATCCCTGTCCAATGATCCATCTCTGGAGTGCGTTTTGCCCCGTCTAACCCAGTTCATTGCCGATTCTGTGCGCATGAATGTGACCCAGCCAACTATGACCGCGCTGATGTATCTGATGAGAATGGTGCGTGCTCTGCTGGACAATGTCACCCTCAGTCTACATAAATACATCCATTTGATTATTCCGGGCATACTCAGTTGCCTGTTGTCTCATCAGGTCTGTGCCCAACCCCACCTGGAGGATCATTGGGCATTGCGTGAGTATGCCGGCGACATAGTGGCCGAGATGGTGCGTCAATACAACCCGACTAACACATGCATCTTGCCCCGCGTGATCGGAGTGTACAAGGAAGCTTTTCGCAAGCAGCCGCTGTCTACGCTCTATGGTGCCGTCATTGGTCTGGGCAAGTTGGGCAACCATGCTATTCGGGCTTACATAGTGACTAACCTGCCCCTTATATCCGCACGCATTGAACCCCATCTGACGGCCTCGACCCAGGAGAGTAAAACCTGCAAGTACATACGACATCGAGTGCTGAAGATGTGCACACCCATTCTAAAGAATTTGCATACTCCACCCGATGTTTCAGCCCAATTTGAGATGTATGGATACTTGGGTCCTTCGCTGTGTGGTGCCGTGGTTTCAGCGCGCATTAAGGAAGAGGAAGAAGCCGCCGCGGAAGTAGATCAAGCCGTCAGATCAATCTCCAGCAACTATTACAATTAGAATGCCGACCGGAACTGTCTCAGTGGCTAAGGATCAAGTGAAGCAGATGGATACCAATATTCTGAAGCTACCACAATCTTCTCAGGCATTGTGAGACGTTGTTGGAAGGTCCCGCCCGGGCAGGTCCGGAATTGTCTGTATGGCTAAGGATGCAAATGGATAATAATTAATAGTATATATTATAAAGCTTACATTATATACAAATTACATTTATCGACTGTTTGTATCAATAAACACAAATATAATAACAAAAAAAATTTAATAAAAAGGTCGAGAATATACAAGCTCCCAGCTTAATTAGAAAGTTTTTAGAAATTCGACTAAAGCCAGAAAAGGTCTGTGTGTACTCATCAGTCAATCGCAGAGTTAGATTCATACATACTGACTAGGAGGGAGGAAGGTCTCGAAACTCTTCCAGATTAGAACATTCAGAAGCCTTTATTGAAGGCACGGGGAGATACCCGGACTGCTGCGTATGAGGTATTTCAGGGTTTCGATAACATTCGCATTTCTTGTAGATAGTAGTGGTATTCCTGAATTTGATTTGCTTTTGATTTGATATAAATTTCGTCGAACAGCTGTTCACAGCTGCTCCATACAAAACGTCCAGTGTGCCCAGAAAATGTAAGGAAATTTAGGTCATACTAATTGATTTCTCGATTTGTGTGACCGTTCTCTCGCTTTGTGTTTATTTAAATGTTTGTGATTTAAAAATGAACGTTGTAAGTTATCTCGCATTTTATGTATTATTAATTTAACGATTAAGTATTGCATTTGAGACAGCTGCTGTGTAAAGTGGACGGTGTCATAAGTGCTCAAGTTTTTGGAGTTTGTGCTTAACTCTGTCAAAGATATTCAGGGTCCCAGGGCACAGTTCTCCTAGAAAGTTGAAAGTCACAAATTCTTCCACAATTTCATCCTGCCATCTTCCTCTGTAGATCTGCCAATTTGCATAAGCCACTTCCCGTGACCATAAACAAATACATAATTAATTAACTTCACCTTATTAAAGCTTAGCAACATTTTAAAACTACATATTCTGCCAAAAACTATTATTAAAGAAGCTTAGAAAGATAGATGTTTTCAGCATTTTTTGCTTTCGCGCCTTAAGCCGGGTATCCAGCACCGCGGAAACTAAAAATTCCTGGCAAACTTCATATAAAAAAAACTGTGCCAGGAATTTTTAGTTTACCTTTTCGTTGCTTGAGTATCCAGCAACATGAACGAAACCCACAGTTTCTTATCGATAGTTGGCCTATCGATAGCGCGTGTGGATCGAGAGAACAGCTGATACACAGCTCAGGAATATATTGGTTACAATTATTTTGGACATGATGACCGAAAATTTGGGGGGAATGCATCTTTGTTTTTGTTATGCTGTGGAACCAGGAGAGTGCAGAGATTGGTAGGGGATGTAGCCAAGGGGACACTTATGCCATATTGCTGAGGCGGCCTAAGAAATGCCCTCCATGGACACAAAGGTCGATGGGATGTCGTAAATTGAGCCTGTTTGTCGCCATATCAGATGCAAGTCTATGCGAGTGGGCCAGTCGGTCAGGATGCATACATATTGAATTGGGCTTATAATGGCAAGCGTCCAAATCGTGGTATTTAGTTGTTTGCACACATGCCAGGGACCTCACATAAGACTCTAATTTATTGAGGGCAGTGGAGCATTCCGTACCCCATACCGGGATCCCCTATTCCAGGAAAGCAAGATGATTATTTTGGATCGCAGCGAAATACCACTACGAGGCTGCAACCGTAGCTACTGCCCGAGTCACATAGTCTTTCCTGGTCAAGCGGCGGTCCAGAGACAAGCCAAGGTATTTAACCGCGGTATCCGTATATGGGAATCTTGATCCTAGAAGTCGCACTCAAGCAACTTTTGCGGGTCTCATAGCGATCGTGTTGACTCTTTGAACGATTAACGGGTATGTTCCAGGCTGTTCGCCCATCGACCAAGGCCCAGGTACTGATCTGCCCTCTGAGTTGACAAAATCCTTAATATTAATGTGAATGTATTTATTGTATTTGATTGGCGACTAACCGAGAAGTCATACTACTTTGGAGATTATAGCATTTTAAAGTTGTGCAGATAACAACCTGCTGCATTAATGATTTGCGCCATCGGGGCAAAGTGTCATGCTCAGCCATCGGCCTATCATCCTCTAATATAGCATAAAGTAGCACCTACTCCGCGATGCATGCTTCCCCCGGAAAATATAATTTTTATTCTCTTTACATTAATTTAAATTCAAATCATTAACAGTGCTTAACAGCTGATTAATCAGAGTGACCTTGCTCCTTTTAGGTGCATGGTCACCCTGCTTAAGTTATGTTCCACACACACAAGAAATAAATTGCAAATTCCTGGCAGGAATTTTTCGCAGTGCTGGATACAAGCCTTTAATTGAAATCTTGCGCCAATTGTCTATAAGCGAAAGCAAATCAAAATGAAATGAGGGTCGTTCCACCAACTGATTTAGATTTGCTTTACGAAATCAAAATCAAATCTAAAACGATTTTAGGAATACTACTAGTGATGATTAGTGAGGTATAAAATGTAGAGACTAAGCACATGTGCATGATTTTTGACATCCTGCATATCCGCTTGTTTTTGGAGATATTGTCAGTTTTTTTTTTTGGGGTTTCTTATAGAAGAGTTCGCTTCCTCTATTCGATCAATCGTCAGCCATCCCGTTTCCTTTTATGTCTTAGTAACTGGGTACCGAGTAAATACGCACTGACTTCGTCGTGAAGTAGTTAGTGCATACAAAGTTGGCAAAAAGATCAAAGAAAAACACAATTTTTTTCTGTTCGTGCTAAAAATTAATTGGGTTCAAGTAATCTTTGAATATATCTCGTAAATGGTCGCCCTAAGCGGCTACGGCGTATTGAGCCCGTTGTGCAGCACTTTCCATGGTTTGGGCAAAGACTCTAGAACTCACATAGATGCGTAACGCAGTATATCAAAATGCCACAAGGCGGAGATATTTTTGCCGCGTCGCGTCAAATACACTTGTATTTATACGGTTAAGCAAAATGTTCGTTGTCGATTGCGAATGGTGGGCGCGCGCCTTCCACAATTTCGTCTACAATTTTGCACTGCGTCGCTTGTATACCCTTTTCCTTATATTGAGAAGACCTAAGCAAGTTTAAAGATACATTAATGTATAAATACATGAAACATTTCACAAATAAGTGCAAGCCTCGCGTTTTATAATAATATTTGTAATAATAATACATAATACACTAATAAAACTGCATATAAATAGAACATTTAAATTACAATTCTTGAATAACGAATGCAAGAGTATTTCAACAGCGACTTTTTAGTTACCATTCATTGCAATCCCATTCGTTTCGTTTTTCTCACTTACAAAACTGAGAGCACAAAGCGTTCCTGCTCTTAGTGATGCTCTCCGAGCCACAAAGTAATGCACACAGAAAACCACTCCAAGAAATTACGTGCGCAAACTGAAGACTGGAACTGAGCAGACTGCGTCAATTCAGAACTGAAGAGAAACAAAGTCGAGTGAACAAAAATACACTCGCACAGCATACTTATGTAAAATCCAAAATCCACATCGAAAATCCACTCGTAAAATTTTGCGACTTTCACTTGTATGGCCGTTACGCATCTTTGTGTTCTATCGTTTTTGGTTTGGCCAACATTTCGGCCGGAATGGTGGCTTTTTCTTGGTGGATATTGTTTTCAGGTCTTCCAGGGTACTTGGCTTGTTGACGTAAACCTTTGAAGTAAATTTGAAGTTCAAATAACCCCAAAAAAATAAGTCTGGAGGCGTCAAATCAAACGGGCAGGGAACAAGGACCTCAAAAAGTGGATTTTATCGCGTCTTGTTGAAACCAGTAGTGCACCATAGACTTTCGACGAACAACAGGCATACAAAAATTGGTTATCATATCGCGATAACGCTCCTGATTGACGATAACTGTTTGGCCCTCTTCATCTTCGAAAAAAGAACGGCCCAATAACCATTTTAGCACAAACGCCGCACCAAATTGTGACTTTTTCATCGTGAAGAGGTACCTCTTGAATCTCTTGAGTATTTTTAGTGTCATTAACACCGCAATTTTGTTTGTTTACTGCTTGATTGTTTACTACAACTTGAAATGACCATCATCGGTCATGATGATTTTGTGCCAAAATTGTTCGTCATCTTCAGTCATTTCGATGACCCTTTGGGCCCATTCCAATTAACCTTAAGCCTCTTATCCGCAGGCAACAAATTTTGTGTCAATTGAATCTTGTACGGATACAATTCCAAATCAACACGTAAAATGCGTCGTAAAGTGGTTTGAGGTATGCCTAACTGCTCAGAACGGAGATTTTGGGATGTTCTTGGGGACGTCGCAACACTTGCGCACTACGAATGCAATATTGTCATCCGATCGCCTTGGTCACTTTTTATTTGGTCTCTTTGCATTAGAAAGCGCATCACCAGTTGCAAATCTTTCGTACAAACGTTTAATAGTGTTCTTAGAAGGCGCACTTCTCACTTTATTTATACTTTTAAACAGGGCTTAATACCGGAACCGTAACCCTAAACCGAAATATACCGTTTCAAATCACGTATCGGTACCAGAGCCGAAATTAACTAACCGAAAGTTTCAGAATTAAGCCCAGCTTTTGTATGCATGTTTAGTTTTCACAATTGACAAGCTTCTCTTGACTAGTTTTGTTGAATGTAAATTTCAACAATCTGAGAGCGTTCGCGTGGCGTGTACTGTTACATGGTAAAAATCCACTTAGTATCCAATTTCTTCTAGTTAAACATTTAAAAAAATATAAAACAAATAAAATCTTTATTTCTTAGTGTCTAGAAAGTGTTTTAACAAAATGTCAAAACTCATATTCTTCGTACAGGAGCTTAAATGGAAAATAAATTTTTGATTCTACACAAGTTTCTCACGCAGAACCCGAATCTGGTTCTGAACTCATGTCACTCAAAATAGAGAGGCGTTTAAAAATGAGTGTCTATATTAATTTTTTTTTGCTTGCATTAAGGCTATGTGACAGTTGCCGATATTGTTCCTGACAAAAACAATATTGGCGACTAGATGAACAATCAGACTACCAACATTAATTTATATTTTTGTCACGTTCGGTCATCAATATCGGCAAGTGTCATATAGGCATAACCTTTAAACTTAAGTCACATTTGCAGAACATATTGCTAGGTTTACATAGCGTCACACTGTGGCAATGTCGTCTGTGGCCCTCTGTGCCCAAAGTACTCAGAAGTCAAAAGTGTTTACATTGGCGGCACAGAAATTGCATCTCACAGCTCTGGGACAGCCAAATGATTACTTTTGATGTGAACGCTTCTTTTTGTCGTTACAGAGGTCACATTGCTCACATTGCGCACAAAAGTGAGCATTGATCGAGTCCATGAGCACTGAGCCAGATCCACAATACAATACAACAACAACAATCCAAAAATTAATGAACGAAAAGTATGAATAAGCCAAAAATTAATATTCGCGACCACCGTGGGGCCATGCAGTGGAATGCCGATATGATCCCTAAACTTATTGAATCCGTCGAGGAGTCGGAACGCCTTTGGAATATGAGCAATGTCAATTATAAAATTCGTAATGCCAAGGAGTCTAGCTGGAGTAGCGTTGCCGATCAACTTGGCGTCACCAAGAAAGACGCTGTCGACAAATGGAAAAGTTTGCGAATCACATTTCGTGTGAGTTACATGCAGGCTGCATTTGTATTGAAATTTTTATTGATATTTTTGCAGACTTGGGGCGCTTGATTCGAAGATGAAATGCAGGAGAAGGTCCTACTTGGTAATATGAGGCTTCGGCCTAACAGGCATCTCAAGCTACACGGCCAACCGATGCTACTCAAGCCGTACTTGAATGTAAATGACTTGAATGTCAATTGGATGAATTGGACCAAATTGAAGGAGAGGAGAATCTCTTTAAAAGTAGAAAGATACTTATTTTGGCATTAGGTGCTGCCACTCCAACTTCAATATACACATATCAAATAAATATTACTCCACATTTTGTTGCCTTTGACATTCTAAACTTGTATGAGAGGGAATTATAAATTATAAATTTGTGCGGAATACTTCGCAACTCTGCATTTAACTTGGCAAACATTCCTTCTTTCCCTCGAGTCAAATTATTTTGTCGATCCATAATGAGCGATTTGCCTTGGGTTCATTATCATCTTCATCTTCATCCAGCACCCACAACGCAATAACAGCACACGCCACTAGCTCTGTTGCCTTTCGCGCATTCATTTCTTGCAGCTAAAAAAAATTAATTTAATTACAATTAAAACGAGAAGGCTAAGCTAACTTCGTCCGAACTTTTTATACCCCTTGCAAGTTCTTGTTTTCATCACGCTCCCGCTCTACTTGACGAGATGCTAGATTTTCTTCGCGAATAGCGGCCAGTCGACTAGCATTTCGAATTGATATACGAGACGCATTTTGCTCGTAACGGATGCGAGCTCTATCACGGGACGCCTGCCGTCGTTGCTCCTGGGACATTGACGACACTCGTCTCATTTTGAGCTAACTCATTGGATCAGCTATTCAAATAATTTTGGTCACAAACGTGCCCGCCTCGGTCACAGAACCACTGTGACGCCAAATGAGTACATGTGTTCACATTGAAAAGTACTCGTTCCTGTGACACACGATTTCTGTGACATGGCATTGGCCGTTCACATTGCGCTGTGCCACTGTGACCCTGAAATGTGGCGCACTGTGCCCCAATGTAAACTCAGCATTAGTACAGCAACATTCGATTGTTATTAGCTTATCAACTATCGATTAAAAGTGTTGCCATACTGTCAAAGCTAAAATAAAGTCTTTTCAATTTCAATCAGCTTGGGTGACGTCGTGTAAATTCTCACGGAATAAGGAAAAACAATGAATATGCCGAAAACATCAATAACCATCACATCGGTGTCCATAATTAGCCAACGGTTCATTAAGCAAGATATCCAAGAAGGCGAATTGGTCGAGGAAGTACAGCATAATGTGAGTAAGGATGTTAATGAACTGCTTGCCTCTGCAGCCACTTATGCCAGGCAGCTTGGTTTGTCTAAGGTGCAATTGTCACATTTAATGCATGTGGACCTGGACATATTTATGAATTTGCTGAGACTGAACACCGAGGAGGAGGGGCTTACATCAGAAGACGACGAGGACGACGACGATGACGTCGATGAGGAAAATGAAGAGAACGACGAGCAGGAGCAAAATGAGGAAGTGCCGCAAGCAATGACTGAGTCGCGTTCCGCCGCCTTCGACTTCTTATTATCTAAACCTAACAACTCGCATTCGTCTCCCCGCTGGCAAAAGCGTGAGCTAGTCTTGGTAAAGTCCGAAAAATCCAAATTTCCCTTAACCAGTGAGAAACAAAGCTTCTTTGAACTGTTGATTGAATCCTGCATGGGCAAAGATGATCCCAAACGGATGCTCGCTTTGCAATCCCTGTCCAATGATCCATCTCTGGAGTGCGTTTTGCCCTTTCTAACCCAGTTCATTGCCGATTCTGTGCAGTTCTATATCGCCCGGCCAATTCTGACAGCTCTGTCGAATCTGATGCGTATGGTACGTTCTCTGCTGCGCAACGTCACCCTCAGTCTACATAAATACCTCCATTTGCTTATTCCGGCCGTACTCAGTTGCTTGTTGACTCGTCAGGTCTGTGGCCAACCCCACCTGCAGAATCATTTTGCATTGCGGGAGTATGCAGGCAACATAATGGCCGAGTTGGTACGTCACTACGGCCCGACTCACAGTTGCATCTTGCCCCGAGTGATCGGAGTGTACAATGCAGGTATTCTCAAGCAGACGCTGTCTACGCTCTATGGTGCCGTCATTGGTCTGGGCAAGTTGGGCAACCATGCTGTTCGAGCTTACATAGTGGAGAACCTGCCCTACATATCCGCACGCATTGAACCCCATCTGACGGCCTCGACCCAGGAGACTAAAACTTGCAGGTACATACGACATCGAGTGCTGAAGATGTGCACACCCATTCTGAATAATTTGCATACTCCACCCGATGTTCCGGACCAATTTCAGAGGTAATATGGCTCCTTGGGTCCTTCGCTGTGTGCTGCCGTGGTTTTAGCGCGCATTAAGGAAGAGGAAGTAGCCGATGCGAAAGCAATGCAGGAGAAGGCCGTCAGGTTGGCGGCTGAGCAGGATAGTTCTCCAGCAACTAGAAGAATTAGAATGCCGAAAGGAATTGTCTCAGTGGCTAAGGCTCAAGTGAAGCAGATGGATACAAATTCTCTCAAGCTACCCCTTAATGAAGTTGTCGGGGCTCGCCCGGGCACGTCTAAGGATGGAGATGTCATGCAGATGAATAAAAATATATAATAGTTGACAATTAATTATAATTAATACTTTATTAATAATGAAATTATCGAGAGTTTGTATCAATAAACACAAATCAAATAACAAAAAAAATGTAATAAAAAAATTGAGAATATACAATCTGCTAGCTTAATTAGAAATTTTTTTTTTTAAATTCGACTAAAGCCAGAAAGGAAGGTCTCGAAGTTCTTCCAGATTAGACCATACACACATGCCTCTATTGGAGGCACCGTGAGAGACACGGACCCATTCGTATTTCCAGCATTTCTTGTAGTTGGTAATGATTAGTGACTAGTGAGTATTCCCATTAATTATCTACAATTCTTGCGGTGGAGGTGTAAAATGTAGAGACCAAGCACATGTACATGATTTTTGACATCCTGCCTGTTATTGGAGATATTGTTCGACTTAGTGAGAAAATCTTTTTTGTTTTCAAGTAATTCGTTCATTAGCTTGGTGATTATTAATATTAAGCGCTTTCCAACTAATTTGAAATTATTGATCGACATCGGGTGACTATATCTTATGGTTGCCATAGAACCGATCGGTCGAAAAATGGGTCTTAGTTAGAAATTTTGTTTTTAAACACGCTGATTACAAATTTCATATGCTTTCAAATATATTCGCAAAAATTGTTCGAAATCGGACGAATATATCTTAAGGCTGCTATAGGACCGATCGGTCGGAAAGTTGGTCTTAGTGACAGAAATTTTTTTTTCTTTCCATTTAATCGTTCTAAAACTCGCTGATTGTTAATTTTATATACTTTCAAATACAATCGCAAAATTTGCTCGAAATCTGATAACGATAGTTCGGAAGTAAGAAATATTTTTGATTTCATCCAACCAATGAGAAGCGGTTAAAACCAGTCTAAAAGTGGTTTAGAATCATAACGCCGAAATTATTTAAGTTATGACCTCAATTCTTGCTCCAGGCCATAGATCACCAACGCCAAGAATTGTCCCTGGAAAGCTCAGGGATTCCTCGATGGTACCTTCGAGCTTAAGCTAGTAACTAGATCTTCTTCTCCTTAGCCTTCGACGAGTCTTTCAACCGCTGTCGCCTGGAGATACCACACTTTCCGCCAACCGGTCCCTACTTTTGGGAGGGTGTTGTCAACGTTGTTGGCGATGTCCTGCGACGCTTCTGGGTGTCCTCCGTGGCCTTTTGCCGGCCTTCGATTCGGTTGGACATTTCATTCCCGTCGTGGTTGCAAGTGCATTCAGCATAGAAAATTGATCAGTAATAGGTTTGGGAGCTATAGCATTCAAAACAAAATTTTGCATCGCAGCTATACCTTACAGTTGACCGATTTTCATCAAACTTGGTGGAATTATGTAAAAGCATAGGCAACTTATAAATACGAGGTTTGGGGACGTTTGCGTTGAAGACAAAAAAGTTTTTCTAACTAAAACGACTTCTTCGACCGATAGTTCCTATGGCAGCTATATGCTATAGTCATCCGATCCGGCCGGTTCCCACAAATGACGCTGCACATAGTACGTTGTACCAAAAAAACTTCGTGCAAAGGTTGGTTAAGATAGCTTTAAAACTTAAGGAGGAGATAGCATAGAAACAGACGGAAACTCTATATCAACTCAGCTCGTCATGCTGATCAAAAATATATATACTTTATATGGTCGGAGATACCTAAACTTAACTTTTTCTCATCGGAGAAAACCACATTGTGGAACTCAGTTGACCAAAATTTGTATCTTTCAGCAAATGCCACACGAGCCTTTAGGCAGTAGTTTTGCAACATCTCGTTACACGAATTGTCATTCTGCCCCGCAAGACGATGAATTTCCTGTTTGCAGAGTGCGTCAATGCTGGTTGGTCTGCCACAGCGTTTGATCTCACCATTACAATCGAGGTTTTTAAAAAAGTTTGATTTCGTGTTTCTATGCCTTCTATATCAGCAGTTTTAGTGCCACTTGTCTTGAGCATCATTATTAATCCAATTTTTATACTCTGTACCGAAGGTACATAGAGTATATTAAGTTTGTGCAAAAGTATGTAGAAGGAATCATTTCCGACCCTATAAAGTATATATATTCTTGATCAGCATCAACAGCCGAGTCGATATAGCCATGTCCGTCTGTCCGTCTGTCGGTCTGTCCGTCCGTCCGTATGAACGAAGAGATCTCAGAGATGGTAAGAGATAGAGGTTTGACATGTATGGGACATATATTTCTTATACTTGCAGGCAGATCAAGTTTATTTTCAATTTTTGATACGCACCCTCCCGCCCCGCAATTTGGAAAAAACGTGTATCTTCCACAGTTTTGAAGATAGATGGTAGGTACCTTCAAGAGATATCTAGTAATAAAAATTATTTATCGATTTGCTGAAAGAATGATAAAGATCGGATGAACGATACACAAGTTATGAGCAAAAAACGGCCAATTAACACCCTCCACCCATAACCACAGCATTCTGTTGAACGGCAATCTTAGTGAGAGAGAGAGAGAGGGAGAGAGAGAAACTTAGAGATGAAACTTAACTCGTGAGCAAATGCGACCTGCGACATTAAGGGTACAGAGTATGTTATAGTCGGGCTTGACCGACTTTCTTTCTTGTTTTATTAGCTGACAAATGCATTCCACGTGAAATGCTAAATGGGATAAAAATCACTCAGAATAATTGTTTTATATTATAAATGCATCCACAAGTTACCTTTCGTTATTTTTTAATAAAGCTTATTGGGGTAACGGAACGTTCACCGCCAAATGCACCTCAAACATAGATCGCACATATACTTATTTCTTAAGAAAATGCGATCACACCACACAAAATTCATGACAACGGTACTTAGAATGGTGACCACAGAAGAATTTTGCATAGCCATCTAAAAATAGAATACAAGAACAAATTTTTATATACAAACAACAAATGTATAGTTGCTTTTATTGAAAAGATAAAGAAAAACATTTATCTACATATGCTTATTTAACTAAGGTATCTATCGCTTTGTGGTCTTTGCGTTGACATTTTCAATTGCAGCTTGGATGCTCACTATCTATTTTTTTCTGCCACAGTTCCCTTTGTTATTTCACTCGCTACTTCAATCAGCGGAAACGTGAATAAGTACTTTGTGGTTCTATGTCACATCAATAATAAATAGCCAGGTAACTTGTCTTTGGCAGGCTTCCTACATTACTCAGGAAAATACAATCACTTCCTGGGAAAAAGAAAAAGCAAGCAAAGCTGGCAGTTGGCAAATGCAAAGAAGGCAATAATAAATTTCAAAATGAACTAACAGAAAACCTTCCATGTCGAAATGCTGGAGAAATAAATGTTGCTATTGTTATTAGCATAAATTAAATCAAAATTTGAATTTATATTTTAAATTTCAAATATTTTCCCCAACCTACATGATTTGAATTTGACTTTTAACAATTCGCAGTGAATTTATGCACATGCTGGCGTGTTTCGGTAAATAAATAAACATTAATTGATTGACATGCATAATTTGCTTTTACCCAAACCTTGTTTAAATAACCAATCGAGCGGAGGACTTACATTAACCGTGACAAAAATGGAATACACTTGCAAATATTTGATTATGTATTTGTGAACTGATTACTGTGGTTTCCAGTTCACTTGTTTATTTTTAGCCAGGTGTCCTTAAATACTGGTCTTATAATCAGATAACTATTTAATGTTTTTGTAAATATTATTATAACGGTAACGGTAACTTTTTGTAAGCCTACAATGTCTTTTTAATATCGGTTAAAATCGAACCGTATCCGTCAAAACCACGTTTTTGAGCGTAGTTTAGGAACGCTAACAACAATAAAGTTTTTTTCACTAAGACCCATTTTCCGACCGATATGTCTTATGGCAGCTATAATTTATAGTCATCCGATTCGTTCGGTTCCGAGATACTGTGAAAAGTTTCAGATCGATAGCTTTAAAACTGAGAGACTAGTTTGCGTAGAAACAGACAGACAGACGGACGGACAAAACTAAATCGACTTAACTCGTCGCCCTGATCAAGAATATATGTTATTTATGGGATCGGAATGGAATATTTTTATGCATTGCAACCTTCTGGGCAAAATACACATAGTTAGGAAGAGAATTCTTGTTTACAGACACGTTTTGATCGGGATTTTCAACCCATTACTTTTGTGTAGCTATTCTCCATGCCGCATTTAGTTTTCTCAATTCAACACGTGGCGTGTAGCTTTTCTGCATGCCACGTTTAGCTTTCTCATTTCTAAATGCAGCATGTGGAAAAGCTACATGCCACGAGTTGAAATCAGAAAACCCCTCACCCACCAAGTTTGGTTTTGAAATATATCACATTAAACCAGTGTTGTCCAAACTTAGACAATCAAACATTGCGCTTGTGTGCTTAGCAGCTAAACACGAAGTAGATGTCCCTCTAGTATGGCTGGGGTCAGTCACTCTATTTTCGTCAACGCAGCGTTGCTCTTTGTACGGTGATGCGTCGTGCCGCCTGTCAAATTGTAATTGTCAAATAAATTGAACGCTAAACAGAGAGAGAGAGAGAGAGAGAGAAGGCGTACGCTCTAATTTTTTCCGTGAGAGAGCGTGTGCAAAGAATAGGAAAGGATTTCAAAAAAAATGTATATCAATCCTCGAACACCCTTTCAGCAAAATATTTCACAGCATGCCAGTGGAATGCATTATGGCGCTCCATGCATGGCTTTAGGGCGAACGAGTGTCGCTTAAGTCGCCCCATGCATGTGATTGGGTCGAACGAGCGTCGCTTATGTCGCTTCTCTACATGGCATTGCGTCGACCTAGCCTGCCTGGAAAGCCGTTAACATATTGAGCGGACATCGCCTTGAAAAATACGTCAGTCGAGCCTATTGTGAGGGAAATAAGCGAGCGTCAACGACAGTCACAAAATCGCCGACGGAACGTTGATACAGCGTGAGTCGGCCGTACTAGAGGGTGTCACAACAAACAAATGCCACAAACACGTGCCTTAGACGGCTGAGCTTCGCCGTGCCTCTAAGTCAAGGCATTTAATGTGTTACTAGTATTGAGTAAGATGTACTTGTATTGAAAACATATACAAATTTTTGCTTGGTTGTAATTCTTATGTTCGAATTCAGTGCTCTGCTCATTTATATACGGAACTGAAATTCGCACACGTTTAGTGTAGATTTTCTACACGTAGCATTCAGCATTTGTAATTCTAAAAGTTTATTTGTAAAACCTACACGTCGCGTGTGGAGAGCAGTTTTCTAAACGAAAAATGTAAGAATTCAGTACTGATTTAGAGCTACATTTTTCGTTTAGAATTTCCACACGCGCATGTAGGATTTCAATATACAAACGTTAATGTATAAAACCTAAACGTTCGTGTGGTATTCAGATTGCTGCATGAAAAATGTCGAAGTTATTTGGAAATAAGCAGATTTTCTAATGTGTCGGGTAGACTTTGCTTTTGCCCACGCAGCATTTAGCTTTTCTACACGCGGCGGTTTAGTTTTTTAATTTCTGCACTTTACGTGCAGTTTTACTGCACGCCACGTGTAGCTTTCTGCATTCTAAATTTAGCGTGGGCAATTTAGCTGGCCGCAGTACGTTTCTTTTAGAATTGACGTTTCTACACGTGCCGTGCAGACACTTTTGATTTTTCTGTGTAAATAAAATGAAATTAAATTTTATATTTAACACAACTCAATACGTTAACTTTCAAATTCGATACCGCTTTTGAAAGTCTGTTTATAAATGTTTTTTAGTTTTCCAATTTTATTAATCTTTATTATGAACTCATAAATTTGACTAAGACATGAGCTGTCATTGCCATGAAAAGTTTAGAACATGCAATAACTCCGCTTTAATAGCCTTACAACTGTGAGATTAAGTAATTTTTTATGCGATGAAGAATATTTGAAAATATTCTAATCATAAATGTCTTTTTCTGTGTGTTGTAAACTTTTAGTATACACTTTTGGCCCCTGGAGTTCATAATCATCTGTGAATGTGCGTTTCCATTGCCTACTTTTAGGCTTGACCATTTTATGCAAAAATTATGGCCAGCTGTCAGAGCTTTTTCGTGTAACAAATCGACCCCATTACATGTTGACTTTTGTTCATTTCTACGACAAGTTTATTGAGTGTAATTTTGGAAAAGTTGAAACTGCCCTGCCTGGGTGAGGGGAGGGTAGGAGAGGGAGAGCGTTGTCCAAACAGTCATTAAAAAGCCAAAAACAAATTAAAAGCTTGGGACAGCAGCTGTTCTATGGTTTTACTGGCCACACAGACGGCTTTGTTGTTGTTCCACTTTTCGTAGTATGAAGATTTATAGCAATGGAAATGTGGGCAAAGTTTAAAGCTGGTGACCACAGAGTTCAAGTGTTGAGTGGGTTAGTAAGTGTTGCTCAAATTTTAATAGAACGTTTGCTTTAGTCTAAGTGTGAGTTCTAGAAACGTTGACTAGACTTAAGTCTAAATAAGGTTAAAGACTGGATGTGGCAGTCCAGAAGGAAATGTCTAGATCAACTGGCTGCAAGTAGAAGAGAAAAAGGTAAGGAGTTTAACCAGGTCTGAATCGATTAATTGATTTTAACTTACATTAAATTAAGTTCTGGTGTTGGCCAGACGGGTGCTGGCTCTGGGGCAGGATGTGGGCCAGGTTTTGGTGCAGCACCACCGCCTCCACCACCTCCGCCGGCTCCATTTCGTGCACCCTTACCACCCTGGCCGCCTCTACCACCCTTGGATCCATCTGGACCGTCTGGCCCATCAGCTCCATCGGCACCATCTTCTCCATCTGGCTGTGGTCCAGCTGGACTGGGAGCTCCTGGTTGTCCACTTTGACCTCTCTCACCGGAAGTGGCGGTACCTCCGCCCCCACCTCCTCCACCAGCACCTCCTCCACCTGAAATGCCACCTCCTCCTTGTCCACCGGCACCGCCCGCTCCTCCCAACACGTTTCCACCACTTCCAGCGCTGCCAGCAGTGCCAGCGCCACCTGCACCACCAGTTAAATGCACATCTTCTGCTGCCGCAGCTCCTGCACTAATCGAGCTCAGACCTTGGTCATCCAAACTGGGTGTGAGATTGGCTTCTAAACTGTCACCTTGACTTTCACTTAGATCTGTCTCCGATTCCACATATTCACCCTCAAGACCAGGCTGGGGCTTCCACAGGCCATCATCCTCGCCCAACACTTGCTTATACGAACCATCATCCTCTGGCGGCGGCGGTGGCTGCACCAGCAATATTATGGGTCCCGGTTGAGGTATCACATAGGTTGGCAAGGGAACAGCCGCATACGGCAACACATGAGCCATGCCTTCCTCCATATAATGGGTGGCCAAAACTCCCAATAGCAACAGCAGCACCTAGTGATTGGAAAATAAGCACCGTGGGCAAAGATGAACCGGCCGCATCATCCTCAAAACTCACCGCAGTTGTTTGCATGGTGTTGCGGTTTTAATTTCCTTTTGTGTCCACTGACGATTGCGTCTGTTCTAGAACTGACTCAATTGGCAATGCCCTAGCGCTGCTTTTATACGATGAGAATGACTTTCCAGATTTGAGCTCTGGATTAATTGCAAGTAGATCGAAGCCGCATACATTGTCTATACATGGAAGCTGCATCCATTTTGCATGACAGCTGCATAAATCAAGAGCAAGTGCTACCAACGCTAATTAAAGCACCAATTACGAGAGACATAGATCTTGCATACTGTGCCACAAGTCTCAGCGATCAAAGACGCAGTTATAAATAGTTAAACCTCAACATGACTGGTTATGATGTGGATGAATCACACTAGGGGTTTTTTCAGAATTTTGGACACCCTACATGGCTTGGTATAACTTTATAACTCTCAATTTGACAAATTCATTGTGACTTGGCAAAATCAGATCCAAACACCTCTGCTGCTATGCAACAAGATTATATCGTTTACTTCTCAGTAAGTTTAAGGGAATAGTTTAAACAAAAAGAGTGTGTGTCGTGGAACGCCCTTGGTTTGATTGTTTCATTTGGTTCAATTGAATTTTTCAATTTTTGAATAGAAAATAATTTTCTTATAAAGGGTGATTTTTTAGCATCTTTCTTTTTGGTCACACTGTTTTTGGCAGCTCAGCTTTCGTGTCACATGTTACTGTCAAACAAGTTCAGTTTTGTCTATAGTTTAACCATGAATCGACTTTCAAACGAATAACGCTTGCAGATTATTGAATTTTAATATCAAAATTCATAAGAAAGTGCATCGTGCACTTCTTCCATATTATGGTCAGTTTGGGCGACCTTCTGAGGTTTCTAATCGGAATCTTGTGACTAAATTTCGCACCAAACTTACATTATTGGGTATAAAACCTTTTAAAATACAGAATTGAAGCCCCACGACCTACCACAACGGCTAACTTTTGGTGCAAGGGCGCTGGCAAAGTTGGACGAAGCTCATTTCTGGTTGAATGGATAGCGGAACAATCAAAATTGCCGTATTTGGTGTGAAGAGCAGCCAAAAGCATTGAAGCAGAACCGCCAATGCATCCCGAAAAATGCAGTGAGAATGAGATGACTACAAACTTTTTGTTGCCCAGAATGGAAGAGCTGGATTTGGCTGACATGTGGTTTCAACAAGACGGTGCCACATGCCAGACAGCACGGTGGACAGTTTATTTCACGTTTGGGGCCGGTCAATTGGCCGCCTAGATCGTGCGACATAACGCCTTTAGACTATTTTTTGTGGGGCTATGTTAAGGCTCATGTCTATAGCGACAAGCCCGCAACAGTTGACGCAATGGAAGCCAATATTGAAGAATTTATTCGTAACATACCGGCCGATATGTTGGAGAGAGTATGCCAAAATTTGAGCCAGAGTATGAACCATTTTTAAGGCGCAGCCGCTGTCAACGTTTACATGACATCATTTTTAAACATTAAATTATATAGATCGATCTATCGACTCAAATAAATATTTCATACATTTTTCTGAATTTGATGTATTTTTTTCTAATTAAATCCGAAAGCTGCTAAAAAATCACCCTTTATATCTACGGCAAATGGCTGTTTGAATTTGAAGAGGTTGAGATAAGTATCTTTGAAGAATGAAATCGAATCTTAAGTATACATAGCTACTAATGGAATCAAAATATCTATGTTTATGCCATAGATTATTTGCAATGTTTTTAGAAAAACATCTAAACGATTTTATCGTCTTAAAAATTTTTCTGGAATAAGTACTTAGGTCATATTTTTCAACTTCTAGATGGCATTAGCTGTTACATAAATTAGCATATAACAGTTTAAATTGTAAGTTTATTTGACTCATAAGACGGCTCTACAAGACGATAAGTCGGCGCTTAAAAGAATAAAATTACAGTGAATATCGTTTATATGATGCAAAATGCAAGGCATTTAAATATAAGGGTCGTTCTTTTTCAAACCAAACTGTTTTAAAACTCACAATTTTTGAGTTCAATAAAAGAAAATTCGGCACTGGACGGGATCCCCGCGAGACCTGCAAAAAAATGTGCGGGATCGGTCGGAACGGGATTGAATTGCCAATTGTTGTTCGGGATCGAGACGGAAATGGATTGGTGCAAAATGCCGAAATTTTGCGGGTCTGGTTTATTTTTTTTGGCCTCAGCAAGTTTCAGCACAGCAACACAGAAAAAAACGAGAGCGTAAGTTAAAGTCGGCTCTAACCGACTTCGATATACCCGTTACTCATGGAAACAAATGTTTATTAGCCTTCCTGTATGCCTGAGGTGGGTCAGCCGAAAAGTATGCAACATTTTTTAACTCGGCTATTTATTATCCGCCAGATATTAATAGACATTTGTCAATTACTAAATCCAACATAAATGACTCCAAATTCATCACGATAAACAGATCAGACAACAAAACTTTTGAAAACGTATCACTTTTCCTAATAAAAACAAGAAAGAAAGTCGGTCAAGCCCGACTATTACATACTCTGCACCCTTAATGTCGCAGCTCGAATTTGGTCACGAGTCAAACGGCCAGTTAACACACAACGCACAACGCAGTGCGCTCTCTAAGTCTCTCTCTCTCACTCTCTCTCTCTCACTAAGATTGCTGCTGAACAGCAATGCTGTAGGTTATGGGTGGGGTGGGTGTGCTGGCCGTGTTATACTCGGGAAATCCCAGTTGCTCAAACCCTTTCACGCATTCTTCCACTTTGTCCTGAGTGAAAATATCTGGTCCCAGATATTCAGGTGCAAGTGTTTTCCATGGAAAATTCATTTAAAATATTGCATACACTTGCCTTGGACACACCAAACATTCGCCAAACTGTTCTATATTCCGCGGAAGAGCTCAAGGTGTAAAGCGCTATTGCAACTCTTTTCTCGAATGGAATGGCTAGGGGAAAACTTGTATCTTTCCTTGTGAGCTGGGGCAATTTTGTGAAAAAACTAGTTTTTTTTTGATTTTGAAAAATTCTTTAAATTGGGCAGGAGTTGCCTTGGGCACGTCAGCCTCCCAAAAGCACCCGAAACGATCCTTCAAATAAAATATGCAACATTTTAGTTAATAACACAAACAAGCGGTAAATATTGTTGTTAAATGCTTCCACAAAGCTCTTGGAATTGGCTCTGATTCCATGGCGTTTATAATTGTTTCCATTCCCTTTAAATGGCGATTAAGCAGATTTTCCAAAACCATTTCATCCTCACTAGCCACATTTTACAATTATATCCACGACCAAAGAATGTTTTTTTCCATTTTGTAGACAAAACTTCAAAATTAAACACCAAAATTCCAATTAAATTAAAAGTAATCAAAAACAGCTGATTGACGTTTGCGACAATTTGCGACAGTTCGCTCAATGTAAACACCTAAAAGGTCGTAGCCCCAAAAAAAGTCGTACGACCGCAGTGTAAATTCGGTATTAAGTGAGCGAGCAATTTTAGCGGTTAAAAATAATTATGTGGATGACTTAAACTTTGTAATTCAGAATCAAATCGTTGGTGCACTGCAATCATACAAATCGATGGACTGTGTAACAAACGAAGATGAAGTCACTAACAATCCAACTGTATTTTTAAAATTCTTGAATGTGCCTGGCTAAACACCGCACAACTAACAACTAAAGATCGGTTCGGTAGTCATCATGCTGTCGAAATCGAAATAACCAAAACTATGCAATGGAATGGTCGGGCGTGGTGTACCAGGTTTTATGTGTGGCTGCTGGTGCGGGAGGTTGTGGGTTCGATCCCGCCTCGGACCATCTAATAGAAATCCGTTCGGATTCGGCGTTAAACTGTAGGTCCCTTTCTCTTGTGCGAAATATTATAAGCACACACGCCAATAGAATGAGAGAAGCTTGGCCCTGGCCCTCCTGGAGGTGCTGTTTGAGCCAATTTTACATTTTTTTTTTACATGCAATGGAATAAGAAAACTGGAAAAGAAAACTAATGATCAATGTGACGGACTCAATGAAAAATTCAAAAGTGAGTTCTCATTCCGAGGATTCCGATGATCCCAACGAATGTGCCCATTGAGTTTAAACGAATTTAATTTAGGATACGTCTGGCATTCGCCATGACGATTAACAAATCACAAGGCCAATCCTAGAGTGTTTGTGGTCTGAATTTAGAAAATGCATTTGATGTGGCATGTTCACATGTCGGCAAACCATCCGCTTTATTTGTTTTTGCGACAGGTTTCGTGCGACCACATTGAAAAGAGGTACCGAAATAACCTTTAACTAAGCTCTCTGCTTCTGTTTGGTTGTGAGAGGAGAGAAACATATTTTTTTTGATTTTATTCCTCTTAGGTTTTTTTGGGACCGTTTCACCTAATTCCGTAATTCAAAAGGTCTTCTTCGTATGTATGCATCGGTGTGTAAGGCTCGGCTAACGATATGAATATATGCGACCAACTATACTCGCTCTCTCGTTCTCTCTCGCATAGACTCTCTCTCTCTGCTTATATTAAACTCTGGCGCAACTTTTGAGTCTGCAACCTTTTCAAATAACATTTTGAGAGTTTGGTCTTCAAGAAGCACGCAATTTAAGACCAATTGAATGAGTTGGGCCTGTTATTCGGTTGCTGTCAGACCAATCAGTGCTGTGTGGTCAATCACAGCCACCTAACAGTGTGCGCGATAACAGAACACATTCGGCCACTTTTATATTTGGTTTTTCGGTCAGTGACTTGAGCAGAGCGAACTGAAAAAGGGTTGAAAGTTTTTTACGAGCTATGAGTATATCGGAAGGTGCTTCACTGAAGATAATCAACCCAAGTGTAAGCTATGCAGCAAAATGCATAGTTTCATCAAAGCAAATGTCTTGCCATAACGACATTTTCTTTAAATATATTATAACAATATAATTATCCTAATAAACTATTGAACTTACTAAAATTTTGTGCACTCATTTTATTACGTTAATTGAAATTTATACATTAAGTTTAGCTAAAACGTATCACTACATTCATTGTCTGTTTGGCGGTACGAAGTTCGCCGGGCCAGCTAGTATAATATAAATATTTCAATTTTAAGGTTTTGAAAAAATTCCAAGAACTTTTGTTATAATTTTGTTTAAAAAACTGTCTTTAATTCGTAAAAAAACATTCCAGGTTTGAATCGGGATGGGTCAGGATCAGGACGGGACGGAATTGAATTGAAAATTGTTGGTCGGTATCGGAACGGGATGGAATAGACGTGGTCGGAATCGGGAAGGGAACGAATTTTCCTTCCCGCGCCCATCTCTACTATCCATAATAGAATAGAATTCGTCATAGAATTTAGTATGTCATTACTGAATAAACTATTCCTGCCCCTTAAATTAACGCTAACTAAAAAGTATTCGAATTGAATCTCCGGTAGGGCATTGAAACAACTCCAACAGCGTATACTTCCAGTCCAGATTCTTGAAATTTTTTAGTCTTTGATCAGCTAATAAATAATTATAATGGCACTTAAAATACATTAACTGTCAACCGGTCACTCATGGCTCGCTGTTTTCTACTGGATTAGATAAAGCGCCATTCATGGCCAGGAGCCAGTTGGAATTTTGAGCTTCGTAGGGTGGTAGCTGCCGACTCTCTTGTCCATTGCCCGTTGGCGTTATTAAAATCGCGTTGACTCAATAATCGAGTTCGATTGCAAATCGAGACGCTGCCCAACCGGTTTCAATGGATTTTACGTAGCACCTCAAATGTGTAATACAGTGCTGACGGAAAGTATGTAACTGACACATACTTGGGAGCCTCAACTAAATCAATTAAGCCAACGCGAGCAGAGAGACAGGAGCAAAGACAGTAAACAAAGTAATGACAACGAGGCCATTATCATCATCGTCCTCATCCTTCTCATCCTGCTCGTTTATGTCACACGGCACCAACAGCATTATTCACAGCGAAAGAGGTGGTGGGCGGCTTGTTTGCCTCTACGTGTGCTCCCCAGCTGATAAAGACAACTAGTTCTTGCCAAGAAAGTGGCAGCCAATTAAACAAGGAAACTTTGGAACGCGACTTGGCTTGTGAAATTATGTCAACTCGGCTAACTACAGCTGGGATTCTAATTTGCTGCCGGCGCAGGTGAAAGTATGCGGGGTGACTACGTGAAAGAAGAAAAATATTAAAGGAATGCAACAATGCGAGCAATGCGCTCAAATATGCCCGGCAATAATAGCTCCAGCTGAAGCGTCCATCCGTCCATCCATCCATCCATCCATCTATCCTATAAATTCACACATTAAAGTGAGTTTCTCTGGCCTTCTGCTTTCTCTTTCGGCCAAGCCTGGGGCCGCATATAAATAGTTTCTCAAGCGGCTTTGTCTCTGCTCCATTTGTTAGCTGCCTGGCAGGACAAGTCAAGTTGAATTCGTCCAGCAGGCGTCAGTTTGGCGTCGTCATCAACGTTGTTCACCCGACTAAACGGGTTTTGTTTAGTGGCTCACAGAAAAGGTTTCACCGCACCCTACGTGCCTCGCATGTGTGTACATACAGCCGTATATACAGACGCATACACATACATACGTGTGTATATCTGGGGATAACCGCACAAGGCGTAGATCGAAAACAGTTTACAGAAATGATTACCACTGGGCGAACGACTAATGGGCAATGGGGCGTATGTGTGATGTGGAAACTTATACGAATGCAGAGACGAACATGCGTTGAAGTGTGAAAGGCAAGTGCAAGTGACAAAGAATCTAGGGGAAAGAATTTAAGAGAAATACTTGAGTTTTCATTTCAAATGTTTAAATAGAACAATCGGATTGTTCAGTTGGATGATGATTTAAGGGTAGGTTTTATTTCTGGGGCACATTTTTTAAGCCTCGTAAAAAAATGAATTTCATAAAAACAATAATTGACAGTGGCAAACGGTGGTTTTTATTGAATAGATGACAAATGAAATTAACTAAAATCTGCCCTCTCGTTTGTGGTAGGTTAAAAAAAAAAAAACAACCGGAGCTGTAGGGTTGCAAAGTCAAAATTTCGAAAATCGTCCGCTATTTTTGGGCTTACCGAGTTCCCCGAGGCAAGAGTAAAACAAATTGCCGCCCCCGCAATTTGGAAAAAACGTCAGATCTTCCACAGTTTCGTAAATAGATAATTCTTACCTTCTAGAAATATTTAGTAATCAATATTATTTATCGATTTGCTAAAGGAATGATAAAGATCGGATGAACGATTCCCAAGTTATGAGCAAAAACCACCACAGCATTCCATTCAACAAAGACAATCTTAGAGAGAGAGAGAGAGAGAAACTAAGAGATGAGCGTATAACAAAACGAGAAGGCCAAGCTAACTTCGTCTGTACCGAAGTTTTTATACCCTTGCAAATGCAAATGTCACAGTTTAAAATTGCTTACATAAAAATCAAAAAATTTTGTAGCTTAAACCTATTTTCCGACAGATAAACGTCTGAAAAAAGTTTTTCTCACTAAGACTCAATTTCCGACCGATCGGCCCTATGGCAGCCTTAAGATATAGTCATCCGATTTCGGCCCAATTTTGCGAATCTATTTGAAAGCATATAAAATAAGTCATCAGCGAGTTTAAGGACGCTAACAAAACTAAACAAAAAAATTTTTTACCAAGACTCATGTTCGACCGATCGGTCCTATGGCAACCATAAGATATAGTCACCCGATGTCGATCAACTTTTTCAAATTAATTTGAAAGCGTTTAATATTAATAATCACCGACCTTAAGAACGATTTACTTAAAAACAAAAAAGTTTTTTTTCAATAAGACCCATTTTCCGACCGGTCGGTCCTATGGCAGCTATAAGATATAGTCATCCGATTTTGACCAAAATTTGCAAATCTGTTTGAAAGCATATAATATTATTAATGACCGAGTTTAATCACGTCAACATTGAAAACAAAAAAGTTTTTCTTACTAAAACCCATTTTCCGACCTATGGTTCCTATGGCAGCTATAAGATATAGTCATCCGATTTTGAGCAAAATTTTCAAATCTGTTTGAAAGCATATAATATTATTAATGACCGAGTTTAATCACGTTAACATTGGAAACAAAAAAGTTTTTCTCACTAAAACCCATTTTTCGACCTATGGTTCCTATGGCAGCTATAAGATATAGTCATCCGATTTTGACCAATATTGTCAAATCTGTTTGAAATTATATAATATTATTAATGACCGAGTTTAATCGCGTTAACATTGGAAACAAAAAAGTTTTTCTCAGTAAAACCCATTTCTCGACCTATGGTTCCTATGGCAGCTATAAGATATAGTCATCCGATTTTGACCAAAATTTTCAAATCTGTTTGAAATTATATAATATTATTAATGACCGAGTTTAATCACGTCAACATTGAAAACAAAAAAGTTTTTCTCCCTAAAACCCATTTTTCGACCTATGGTTCCTATGGCAGCTATAAGATATAGTCATCCGATCCGGTCGGTTCCGACATATTAGCAGCGTGCAGTAAAAAGAAGACTCTGTGCAAAATCTTAGCTCAATAGCTTTAAAACTGAGAGACTAGTTTGCGTAGAAACAGACGGACAGACAGACAGACGGACAGACAGACGGACAGACAGACGGACAGACAGACGGACGGACAAAGCTCAATCGACTCAGCTCGTCGCCCTGATCAAGAATATATATAGTTTATGGGGTCGGAAATGAATATTTCTATGCGTTGCAAACTTCTGGGCAAAATTATAATACCCTTTGCAAGGGTATAACAAAAATATTGCACGATAATTGCGTAACTCCTTGTATAAGATATTTTTGAGGGTAATATCAGGTTTCGTAAAATGCTCAAAAGATATATCTCTGCCTTGATATGAGACATTAATGATAAAAATTTGTGTGTTTCACGCGTGTTACTGAAATTTTTTTGGCGTGTACTTCCGCTGCGGCGCAACGCTCCACAAAAAGGTTGCCGGAGTGCCGATTACCCGAGGGCCATACAAATTTGCCATCGGCGTTGTTTGCAATGACCTGTTTCCAAACAATGAACCGCCCTCTCTTGGTGTCTCCTGAATACCGATTTCATGTACTATAATATTATTATCGGGAGCAAAAGCGAGCGGCGGACTGAACTGTTACAGAGTATATTATAGTCGGGCTTGACCGACTTTATCGCTTGTTTTCATATTCGGAAAATATGTTTGAAAAACATATTTTTTAATCTGCTAGAAAGTTTTACAGGATGTTTTTAAGGCCCTACTTAACTTTTAAGCAAATAAAAATATATCGAATAAAAATTGTTCCAAGAGTAGACCTAAAAAAGCTGATCAGAAAAGTTACATGCAACAGTTTTCAGTAAGTTTTATGTTTTTTTCGATAAGATCTTAATTTAAATTAATTATAGAATAAAAAAATTAATTTTGTCAGTCGAAAACAGCGCAAATTCTTTTGACATCATGCCTATTGGTAAGGACGCAGCAGTTATGTTCGTGGATTTTTAAATTGGTAAAGCGAAGAAGGCATATAAAACCACTGGTATTCATCTACAAAAATCTCTACGGTTTGGTAAGCGTATACCGTACACACTTCACTCCCTGATGCCATATCATGTGAGATTACTTCAAGTCTGCTAGTGTTTAGTCCTGATAAAAAGTTGTCTTCCATCGAACACATGGGCGCTCTCTCATGGCGATCGAATTTTTATACTCTGTACCAAAGGTACACAGATTATATTAAGTTTGTGCAAAAGTTTATTACAGGGGGAAGGAATCATTTCCGACCCTATAAAGTATATATATTCTTCTTCGAGTCGATATAGCCATGTCCCTCTGTCCGTCTGTCTGTCAGTTTGAATGAACGCACAGATCTCAGAGATGGGAAGAGGTAGAGTTTTGACATGTATATGACATATATTTCTTATACTTGCAGATCAAGTTTTTTTTCAATTTTTGCCACTTAAGTTCTCTGTAACTATTCACCCTAGATGGGTAAACTTTTGAACTTGTTCTATCTGTTGTCTTCACGGTATACAACCGAAACCACTACCGTTATTTTTAACCGGTATAACCGAATCAAACCGTAACCGTAACCGTCACGGAAATTTATTTACGCTATAGCGGGATCATCACATACACTCATACAGACACAGTCATAGCACTCATACTGATATCAATCAAAGTCCTCATCGAGGCAAAGCAAAGTTCCCAACTAGAGGCAACTCAAAATCCTCATCTAGAGGCAACACAAAGTCCTCAGCTATAAGAACATCAACGTCCTCAATTAGAGGCACAGGAACTATAAAGTCCTCAACTAGATGCAAAAAAACAACTCGACGAGAGGCAAGCTCATCGAAGCAACGGCTTTAAATCCAACAAGTCCAACAGCTCATCATAGCAAGCCACAGATCTTCTGCTTCCAGAATCTACAAATTGCAGCTCCTGTCAAGAAACCGTTGAAGCAACCCTACACTGGCCCCCATAGAATTTTCACCGCCGATACCGTGGCCATCGTTACCATCGTCACGGATGCCATCGCCACCACCATATCCTACAGGATCAGTCTATCTGTTTTGTTTTACGACGAACAAATTCGTCGAACAAGAATTCATTTGCCCACTAACCAGGCGAACATTTATCAGAAACATAATTTTCTAAAAAATCTCAATGAGTTAACATGAAAATATGGCAGCGGAAACTAACACAATCATGGACTAGTTAGCGCTACAAATTAGCTTAAAGCATTCTTTGATCATTCCAGCAACAATTCGTTGCTGATTTGGACACGTGTTCACTTTAAAAATATTTTTGACAAATTATGTTCGTGCACTTGTTCCCATCCATTGACATGTTCGCGCGAACGCACGCTAGATAAAAAACATTCCCTGCTTTGCGAACAAAACGTCGAACACAAAAACCTGTCACGAACACCACTGCTAAGGACGAACATGTCGTCGAACTGAACAAATTCGTGTATAGAAGGGCTTCCTTAAATTCAATCTTAAACTTGCGATTGCACCTGAGTAAAGCTTCTTCCCCTTCAGAACCTAATAAATGTTTAAATACAAATTGCTCCAGAATGCCGCTTAAAAATACAAATCTGTGTCGAAAATACTTTACATATGAGAAAAACAAAAACTATAGCCAGCCCGATCTGTGTTATAAGGAATTTGCGATAAGCATGCATAAAATGTTTCGCTTTGCTTGTGTTATAATTATGTATATGTATTTTACATACATACATGGGTATTGTAAAATTACCGGCACAAAATTGTCGTTCCTGAGTTCGATCTATCGGAATTCGAAAAGTTTTACTTCCCAAGAAATGACTCGAAATTTCCTTGTAAACCAACCAACTTACGGCGGAGAAGACACCAATTCATATGAAGAAAATCATAATTTTTCAATACACAACTCGATGTTTTTCAAACGAATTCATTTATCGCCAGCAACAAAATCGCCAATCACATGTAAAAGCGATATTGCTTCAGTTTAGCCACAAGCTAAATAAGAATAAAGATATAGTACAAAGGTAGCCTTAAACGAGTTTTTTAATGTTAAAAGACACAGTTTTAATATGGTGGGAAGAACATTCTTATGAATATGAATTACCGAAAGTAGTTGTATCAGTTCATTGTGCACAAATTCATAAGTGTCGAACGACAATTTTCTGGTATAAAATTTATAATAAATCCATTAAGAAACAACTTGGAAGCAAAATCTTTAAAAAATTCTTTTAAATTAAAATGTATAAATTTTTAGCCGGTTTGAAACCAGTAACCGATACAATTATTTTATATATAACCGAATTTCCACCGGACCGAAATAGAAACAGATAACCGTATTTGATTTTAATGACCGTAACCGTAACCGAAACCGATATTTGTCTCGGTTGTAATCGCTGGTTGTCTCTATCCTATATCATCTTAAGCTTAGTTAAATTTAAGTCAGTTTAGTGTGTAAAATTTAAAAACAAATTTAAAAGCAACCCTTGTTCTTTTTAACACATTTATTGCTGCTGTAATTCGGGGTTGCTTGTTTCTCTTATCAAGACTTGGCCCTGGCGTTGATCTATGATTACTGAAAGTGGAGTCTCATCCCATTTTCGATTCTGTTTCTGTGCGAATGGGTTGTCCGAAATACTTAACATGTGTGCATGAATACCTTTACGCATGTCACAACCACGTAGCACGTCCCATTTCTTGGGACCAATATCATCAATAACATATGTGGCGCAAAATAGCAACAGACAAATGTAAGCAAACAGACAGACCGTATAAAATTCGCTATAAATCAAACACTTTTCATGCCATTCGCTGCAATGCGAAATGAAATGCTGGCCAGTGGGTGAGTGTGGGCGTGGCTGTGGGCATGTGGGACGCCACATCAAACAACCCTCAATGACTTTGGTCAACACTTGCAGCTCTCGTAATAAGTCATAAATGGTTCGCAGTAAAATGAAAAAAGAAACCAAAATAGTAATCCAAAAATGGAGAAAAAAGGAAAACCGAAACACAGAAACATGACCAAATGTTACGCTTTAATAAGAGTTGCAATATGGTTATAGTTTTTATTGAGCGCCACAAATTGCCACAGACGACCCCAGACTGGCCTGGATTTTATGGCGATATCATAAAGGCATTTTGGGTTTTGTTTTGTAGTTTTTGATTTGATTGGCAATTGTTTTGTGGTTTTCACACTCACGGCTAATGACCGAAACATTTTTATGAGCTCAGTTGGCGCCTTCGGCTTGACACATTCTTTGTGGGGTAATTTAAGAGATTTGCAAAGCAAAGCCTTAAATTTCGATGGAAATCCTTTTCTATTCCTTACAGGCCATCGTTTGCCATAAATACTGCAGGCCAAGCTTAAAGGCCTTATCAGTTCTGCTGTCGCCAGTTTGTCTGGTCCAAATTTGCTTCAGTTTATCCGCGAACAAAGCGTTCGGTTGATCCCTTATCAAAGCCTGGTAGCTGCGTGCAATTTACGCACAGACCATTGACGCCGGCACTGGCAGGGCAGAGCTGAGTTTTCATAAATTGAGTTGAAAACTGGCCAACTTTTGAGCAAAAGCCACAATTCGCCAGTATGGCCCACAGGCATGGCCCACTAGTCCATTTCAACTATCAAACAGTTGGAAAATGAAATTTCACGTCTCACACTTTTTGCTTCATTTGACGCCATTGTCCGTAACAAGAAATCTGATGTTCCCTCATTGTTCCCTTCATCTTGTCGTGTTATGTAATTGATGGTTAGCAACAGCAGTCGGAGGTTCTAGTTCGAGACCCACTTCTAGTCTTCTACAAAAGCCATTTATGTAAACTGCTGCTGGCTGTGACGGGAAGAGCAAAATGGGAACAGCTCCTTGATAATTGAATGTATTGTCCTTACAGTTTTGTGTGTCTGGCTGGACTCATAGCCCATTTACATAAATGACGGGGGTGAATCATTTTTTCTGTTTGCTTTGTTCATGGTGATTCACCATTTATGAGTATTGCAGATTATTATTAAAGTTCTCTTGTCACTGTTTTTATATTCATGTATCTTTTGTCTCATTTGTACGATGACGCAAACTCTGGTCCTTGTCCTTGATATTGTTATGTGCAGAAACAACCTGTTGGTATGGCGACAACTGGGACTGCCTCCTTCATTGATAGAATCGATGAGTCAGCAGGGAAAATGACAGAGCAGCCACAAAAACTTAATTCTACAATATTTATAAAATAATTGCAGATTTTGCTTTGACTAGAGGAAGCCAAGAGGTTTGATAGACAATTACTGTTAAAGTAGTGTATTATTTTCTTAGTTGCTCACTATTTCAACGTCAGCGTGATACTGAAAGATGAACACGCTACAAAATGGACAACCTGCTGAGGAAGTTAAGGTCTTTAAGAACCCAAATTACAAAAGCCATGTGCTCTGCCAAATGTGTTTATATCAAGACCAAATTTAGTAATATATACACATACACATACTAACAACAGAAGGGCCGGTACGGGGCATGCACACAAACAAAGCTTCTGTGACTTGGCGACTGCTGCTGTTGTCGGATTTTGCTACAAGCCTGCCTCTGCCAGCTCATTGAAGATAGGCAAAGATCGCTGATGACGATTGAATTGTGGAAATTCATGAAATAGCTATACGGTCAACCTACCTTCTTTGTGTGGTTGTGCGGGTCTTGTTTTAGAAACGTTATGAATGTATCTTAAAAGTTCAATCAAATGCGAAAGACTTAGACAAAGTAAGTCCGAAGTTCTTTAAAATATAACTTGCATTGTTTCTTTATCACTTCATCTATCTTTTTAATTCGATTTTCACAACTCGGCTATTTATTACCGAACCGATTCGAACCCGGAACTCCGGCTTTTTTTTTACTGTGAACCAAACCTGAACCGAACCACGAGGACGAAAATAGATGAGCTCGAAACCGTTCCGAACCCAAGCTTTTGGTTCGGTTCAAAAAAAAACGATTATACACATTAAAATTTATTTGGGTACCCTTCTATGTACGTAACAGCAGAGTCGACAATTAGAAATATAACAAAACGGAAAGTCGGTCAAGCCACACTATCATTTCTGTTCCCGTTTTCTATTTCGATCAGATCAGGCGAAATCGGAATTGGTAGGTGTTCCCATCAACTTATTCGCAATTGTTTTTCCTTTGAGTCTGTGGAATGAAAAATAATTGACAACTTTCATGTCAACGGTTAAACATTGCGTCTATCAAATATTTTTATTCTTACAAGCAGGGAATCAAACCGATCCGAATTTCGCTACCGGTTCCGGTTCTGGTACGTACCGAAACTTATGTTTCGGTAAAAGGTTCTGTTTTGGTACTAACACTATTTCGGTATTCGGTTCTGTATTGGTACCTGGATTTGTATTTCGGTATACCAGAACGTACCGGTATAAACCTGTAAAATATAAAGAAAGATCGATCATTGGATATCCGATGGGATTTCTTAACGCAGACATAATAATTACACCTTGGAAAATAAACGTTCTAGTGAGCGTCCCCTCTCAAAGGCATTCATTCAATTGTGGAAACTTTGTCGAGTTTTCTGACCACCATTTCTGACCATATATCGTCTTTATTTTGTAAACGTTTTATTTTTATTTATTTATTTATTTATTTAGAGTTGACAAAAAAAGGCTGTCAACGAAAATTTATATACGTTACAAAAATTTTTATGAGCTACTGAAGCCTATCAAAGAAAATCTAATAAAATTACAAAATAAAC
The DNA here is from genome assembly GCA_037044535.1 of Lordiphosa magnipectinata. Taxonomy (NCBI): domain Eukaryota; kingdom Metazoa; phylum Arthropoda; class Insecta; order Diptera; family Drosophilidae; genus Lordiphosa; species Lordiphosa magnipectinata. The sequence goes on from JBAMBO010004105.1 coordinate 176,765, forward strand.
TAATAACGACTCCGACACGGTGGGGGAATTTTATTTGCCCGTCCGGCCAGCTATGCCCCTATTCACAGCCAATTGTAGTCAGAGACGTTATTAGAGCTAACAAAAACTTTAATAATATAGAGATCGAGAAGAAAGAGAGAGAGAGAAGAGAGAGAGAAAAAAACCAAAACCTACAGTTAAGTAGGAACAAAGGAGAAAAAAAATAAGATAATATATTAAATTAAAAAAAAAAAAAAAAAAAAAATAACTGAGATAGAGAGAAAAATATCTTAAAGTAAACTTTAAAAATAAAAAATTTATTCGAAAAACTTAAAACTAAATAACCGGAAAATCTCTGACCCGGTGGGGGAGGATTTTTTAGCCAGTCCGACAAGCTATGCCCCTACTCACAGCTGGGAGTGGTCAGAGATTTCCCCGGAGATAATTATAGAGAGACGTTTTTAGAGAGAAGAGAGAGAGATCTGTTGAGAGCAGGTGATAGAGATCATTGTAATTTTGACATAAGACCCGAAAACGATTGTGCTGGGCATAATCAGTTGTGCATCTGGGCAAGATTAAAGGTAAATAGTTTCTAGTTGGCCTAGAAGGATCGGAAAAGTTAAGGCGACCTAAAAGTTCGGTAGAGTCTACATCACTAATGATTAGCTTATGAAGAAAAGAAACACCTAGGACTGTTCTACGATCAGCTAAAGAAGGAAGGTTAATAAGCAAGAGTCTACTGGAGTACGATGGCAGACGAAGGTTAGGGTCCCAATTTAGTCCACGAAGAGCAAAAAGCAAAAATTGCTTTTGTACTGATTCGATACGATCGATATGCTTTTTGTATTGCGGACACCAGACGGACGAGCAGTATTCAAGTAGAGGACGGACTAGAGCAGTGTACAGGAGCTTTGTGGTGTAAAGATCATTAAATTCCTTCGACCAACGTTTAATGAATCCAAGTACACCATTCGCCCTATTAACAATAGAAGAGATATGAGGATTGAAACTCAATTTGGGGTCAAAAAGAATTCCAAGATCAACGACGGTAGATATTCGTTGCAGGGGTTCATTGCCAATCGTATAAATAGCCAGCGAAGGTTTGCAACGATGGAAAGTCATAAACATGCACTTGGAGCAGTTAAGGTATAAATGATTAACCAAGCACCAGAAAATTGATAATGATTCATGCCATTAAACTTTTCTGTAAAAATCTGTTGAGCGCTGGTAGAGGAAATTTGAATATCCCTGTATGACGAAGATTCTGTACACTTCTCTTGTCCGTCCAATACTCGACCCATCAAGATTGAATTGAATCTGTGCAAAAACAGTTATAATTGTCCGCTCGTCGTGGTTTAAACTGGAATTCTGAGGTCCGTTTACCGTCGTACTCCGGTAGACTTCTTTTAATTAACCTTTCCTTCCTAATTAACCATAGTTATGCTTGGGGTAATCTTTATAGATGTACTAATTAATGGTGAAATCGACTCTTCTGAGTTGGTTGCCCAAATTAACCTCAACGTTCTCGTAATTATATACCCTTATCAATGAATCGTTGTACTACTAACTACACGTAACTATGCCTCGCATGAACCGTTTCGTGTCCTCTGTGCTGATTACAATAAACTACCGACTCTGAAACTTCTCTTCCAGCTTTAAAAACTACAATTTTAACTTAACTACACAGAAAAAAAACGGCAGGGTATTTTCAATCTTTTTAATCTTGGAGTAAAAACCCGGCATGATCTTGAAAATTCAATCTCGATTTACAGGATATTCGACACAATTCAAACTTCCAGGGAATGGCCCAAGCCTTTCGAACTTGAATCATTCCAAATGTGCTTACTTCAATCCCCTTTGAGATCACATGTTCATAATTAAGAGAGAGAGAGCGACAAAATTTAAGTAGCATTTTTGATTTGAGAGCGAGAGCGACAAAATTTAAGTAGCATTTGTGACATGCGGCAACAAACGATAGCGATGGTCGTGAGCGATGAGATGCCATTGCATTCGTGTTCAAGTGCGTATGGTCGTGGGTTCGAGTCCCCAGTTGAGCCGAATAAATTTGTATATTTCTTTGTTTTTCAGAAGTTTTAAAAAAACCAAAACTGGTGTGGGTCTTGAAGTGTATATGTTATATAAGGGGATGTACTATGGAATATGGCGGAGGAAAGGAAGAAGAGATGAATCTTTTTTTTAAGAGTAAATTGTTCTCGAACTTTTTGCTTAATTCAATCTTTTTTAAGATTACCCCGGTATATATGTATGTAATCTTTTTCAGGATTAAAATAGGCAGATCAACTCAATCTTTTTTTTCGGATCGGATTGATTGGATGGATTTTTTTTTTGAGTGTAGCTCATAGTCAAGATTACTTTATGTTTTTCCTTCGAGTTTTCGTTTCGCACGTAAGCCGGCTGTGCCTTTCGATCGGTTAGACATTAGGTGCGCTGCTATTTTGCCTGGGGTTCGCCTGGTATAGCGTTTTTATTATTTTACAATACAAAAGTTTTGCTAAGCCAGACTCTAAGTAAAAGCAAACTGCGTAAAAGTCAGCAAAAACTAAGTGGCAGCTATGCAGTCTAGTTATTGCACTCAGAACCGAAATAGTACCGGTACAATGTTTATGTTCTTTTCGGATTTTCCGGTTCCAAGAATATCGGTTCTCGGATACCGGTATACAAAAAATTAAAAATATCGGTTCCGGTTCAGGTTCCGGTTCTGAGATTCAATCGGTTCTTTTCGGTATAGGGTTCCGGTTCTGGTTCCGGTTTGATTCCCTGCTTACAAGTCAAATATTGTGAAGTTTTTGAAGTAGCCATAGATAAATTAAGCATACAACTTGATTTAAAATAAATTTTTCTAAGTTTTTCCTCTGAAATTGCATGTAGACGAAAGCAAAAATGATCGAAATGAATTCCGCATCAGCGCATGCGCAGGGTTGATCGAAATTGTTAAGGTTGCCATTCAGCTGAATTAAAATTCGAAAACGATTCGAACATTCATTCGAAAAAAATCGATTTCTCTTCCACTCGAGAAAGGGGAACATCATAATGAAAACGATTCGGAATTCCAATTGTTTTACTTATTAAATCCACTCGGAAATGGGAGCAGACCTGTATGATATACTTTGCACATGCGAAAGGGAATATACATATGTATACACTTTATAGGGCCAGAGATGCTTTGTTCTGGCGGTTACATACATTTGCACAAATATTCTTTGTACCTTTGGTACAGAACATAAACAGACACTAAATCAGAGAAAACAAATTTTTCATCTTCTACATATACATATCGAAAAACTTCATTGCCAGCTTGCCATGAAGCTTTGCCTGCTTCGACTGCCCCCCTACACCTCTTACCTACAAACAAAAATTTCATGAAGAACTTCATGAAGTTTGCTTCACCGTGTAAATGCGGACTAACAATGTATCTAGGCGTCAATTGTATGCCAAGGTTCGAACCAAAACCAACGTCCAAAAACCTCAAACCTCAAATTTCCGAACATTAACCGATGGTGAATTTTGGTTCGAACCAGCAAAACGGAGGTTCCGAAAAATTTTTGGGTTTGCAGCCCTGTTTATTATCCGATTTTTATGAACATTTGAGGAATTGTTGAAATTGCGAATTTATATGTAAGTTTTAAATTTGATAACCGCGTTTCGCAATCAAATTCAGCTCATTAAAATTCGACCTATAGAGATTTTTGAATGATGGGAGTTTGCTTTTTAAGATTTAAAAACAAAACAAGAATCTATCGTTAGTATGAGCATTCATTGGTCTTCCTTGAAATAAAGTGGAAAAAGCTTAACCTTCAGACAAAAAAAAGAGACAATTGCATACTTGGATCAAGAATGTTCGATGTCAGAAGTGCTGTACGAATGAAAACTCTTTATACAAGATCGAATGTCTTGATCCAAGTATGAATTTTAGATCCCAAATTTCTTGATCCAAGAGTCCCATTACTTGATCTAAGCACGATATATTGTTACATCAAGAAAAATGATGCTTGAATCAAATACTAAATGCATACTCAACACCAAGATTGCTAATTCTTAAATCAAGAGCTCAATAAATTCAATTTCAATAGAACGCAATCTTGAATCAAGACCTCCATATATTGATATTTATATATATATATATATAATTCATTTCATTTAATTATTTCATAAAAAATATATGCATTTGGAAGAAAAAACGACTGGCTGAGTTCTAGGTGGGTCGCTATAGAATTTATACTGTTTTGTACTTCAAATTTCCAGTTTGTTTTGTTCTTGGATGTACTTAAATTAAGTACGGAACATTTTAGAATCGAAAAACGACTGTTAATGATATTTCACTGCGAACAATCGTTCTTGAATTAAGAACTTTTCGCACTTACAGTAAGCCGAAAAAACCGAAAGGGCGTTCTACAATTAGGAATATTTTGCTCTTATTTTAAGAGTTGATCCTAAGACCATTGCAAGCTAAAAGTATGATCAAAAAGATTTAAAAATAGTTTGAAATGTACTTAAAATATTCTGAAACAGTCTTAAATCACGTATTTTGGTATTGAAAAAATTGTAATTGAAATTAGAATTTTGTACTTGAATCAAGAATTTTCGTACTTACCGTGCTAATGACACCGTTTGTACTTGATTCAAGTACATTATATTGCGGTATTTTGGTTTTCCTGGCTGGCTGACAACACTTGCACATGACACGAGTTTCTAAAGCCCAGATGGCTGCTCGCTGACATTTGACAGAGATCGGCTGTCAATGACCGATTGCGCTCTCCGCTAAGTAGTTTCCCCATACACCCCTCTCCAATAAAAATCCAAGCTGTGAGAGTGGGTTCAACGCAGGGTAAGCCAAATGGAGAGCACAAAAACAATATACATATCTCTCTCTGACACTCAGTAATGCATGGCTTCGGCAAGCATTCGGCAAGCATTGCCGACTGACTTCGGCTCCCGGTGGCTATGGCAGGCCTGCGTTCAACTTCAACGCTATTCTCTCAAAGACTGTTAGCACTTGCCTATACAAACCAAATTGAGGACGAAATGGGCTTAATTTTAAGAATGAAGTTCTTAAAAATAAGAGAACCAAAAGATTTGTTTTTAAAAACGTTCGTACCCAAATTATTCTTTCTACTTTGTTTTATAGTGAGGTCACATTTGGAGTTCCTAAAACCTATTCAGAGCGTACACTTCAAGATAATGTTTAATTGTTAGAGGTAACACGATATTTTCGAAGTCATTGGCAGCCTCGCAATTAAGTTCACCTGTTTTTCAAAATTTGTTTTGTTCAATTTGGTGACTTTTGAGCGATCAAAGCTTCATAGTGGTAAAGTGTGGTTTAAATCCATCATAAAGCTTGTATGCGAATGGCTTTAGAATTTACAAAAAGCACTTGTGATGTGCAAATTGCATTTTTTTTTATTACAGGTGCTGCTTGAATCCCAGTAAATTTCTGTGCTCAACTTTTTTTATTATATGCAAAGACGTTGTTGATGTACAATGCGCCGTACTTTCAAATGGCCCCAGCCACTCCAAGCAAATGATTTTTACACGCGGAATCAAAGCAAATGGCTGCACATCGCCTTTTATTTCTAAAGAAACTCACAACAAGGTAGCTTGGATGGTTTATATTTGATTATACGCAATATACGAATTTTTTTTTATAGATTTAAACTTTAAATCATCTTAAATTCAGCATATTCCTGTAAGTAAGTTAAATAAACCGAAGTAATCTGTTTCTAGTTATACATTTTGCAACAGTTTTTAACTAACTGTTTCGTTTTGGTTTTAAAAGGAAAGAAAAACTTAAGGTCTTAAATTTTTATTCAATTTAGAAAACAACATTTTGGCTTAAGGTTTCCATACATCACAGAATTGTTTTCGTGTTTAGAAAGGGCTTCATCTACTTAGCTTTCAACTATGGAACGACATGAATGCGACATATTCGCATTCATTTTCGTTTCCTGGTTATTTATTGCCTGATTTGCTTTTTTCGTTCAACAGAAAATGGCTCAATTTCATTTCGTTTTTTCTGTTTGTGTACGCCTAAACACCAATCAACAGAACCGCAAAACCAAAAGGGCGCTCACAGGCAATTTACATGCGGCACAGTTAGCCACAATGGGTATCTGTGTGTGAGTGTGCGTGTACACCTGGGAATTCCAGCAGCCACTTGGGGGCCATGCAGCTTGGCTTTTGTGTGCGTCGGCTGTTGACTTTTCACATTTGCTTGGCATATTGTTAACAGGCAGAGCCAAAAACAAATCATCTTTTATTGTAACGCATTAATCATACGCACCGTGTTGCTGTTGTATGTATTGAAGGAATGGGAAGTGCAAAGTTCTTGCCATTGCCTTACACATAATTTTGGCACACTTTCTCCAACAACTGCCGCTGTTTTTCGTAAGGCTTTTAATTTTTGTTTCTTACCTACTTTTTCACTGCTGGCCATAATTTATGGCCAGGTGTGCGGCAGCTCTAATTGCGTGATAAGTTTACCAATTCGTATTGGAATTCCTCTTAGACTGCTCAGTCGCTCAGTCAGCCATTTTGTTGCGATTGACGAGAGTTTGATATCTTTTCAAAAGCTACTTGGGTGGAGGCTGAAATGGCTGCCAAATACACAAATTCCACTGAAATTATAAAAGCTTTTCCTCTCAATTATCTAGCTTTACCACCAGCACAACACAATCCTGGCGGTTAAATGCTAGCAAACGACAGACATCTGACCGAATTGAACATCACGTTCAATTCTCACCGGAAGAATTAGTTGTTGCCGACGTTCTCGTTCTATAGTCGCACGTTGTAATCTTGCTTCATCACGTTGCCTACCACGCACTTCTCTTCTTCTCAATCGTTCTTGCTCATTGTAAGCTTCTCTAATCTCTTCTGACCGTAGAGTACAATTTTCATCATTCTAATTTGTGCTGATTCCTTTACAATAGCAGGTTTCTCTTCCGTTCGACGTGCTGCAACTTTTTTCTGTGGCGTTGCATTCTGAGATCGCTGACCAATGTTACCATGACCTCTTTGGCTTCATAACAAATAACGATTTGTAAATGATCATTACTTGGTATAAATAGCTCATAAAGTTTGAACTAATCAATCATTTACCTTCGAAACAGAAAAAGATGCAATTTAAATTTAAAAACAACTGGAAAAACAAAACAACAGAAGGGTTGGTACGGGGCACGCACACTAGATCGGACCACAAAACGGCAAAATGGAAAAAAGTTGGTCTCGGCATTCCCAAAGCTAATATTTGTTGTATAACACAAGGCAACAAAATTACACTTTTTCCAGTATATTGAAGGGTCGGTGGTGATCCTAGATGATTTTCGTGTGCTGAACACGAATCAGTTTTCAGAAATGGCCCATCACGACGAAATTTTTAGTAGTTTGAGCTTAAAGATACAAAAAATGCCTTATTTGTTTTTATACGTTTTTGTGGAGAACCTATTCTTTTGAATTAACTTTCTTTGATAATATTGGAAAGAACTGCTCCTTAACTTTGAAATAAACTATCCCAAACATTTCTACGATTTTTTTCAATGAAGATATACCATTTTTAGTAATTGTATCCGTTTTCACAAAAAATTGATTATATTGTTTCTGTCCCAAAGTATGGTGTTGTTGATAATTTTCATTGAAATTCTATAAAAATTACTAGCCTTTTGGACTGTTTTTGTAAGGCATAGTTTTCGGCTGTAGGCAATTTGGGTATGCTATTCTATCTATTCAAAATAGAATACCTTCGCTAAAAATAATCGTACATTTCTTTGGAATAGTTTAATTAAAGGTAAGAAATAGTAACTTGCGATAATATAAAAGAAAGTCAAAACAAAAGTTTAGGTTGCCCACAAAACGCGTCTGAAAAGAGTCAAAACAGGCTCTTTTTGCAACTTTAAGCTCAAATTAGTAAAAGTCTCGACGTGATGGAGCATTTCTGAAAACAGATTCGTGTTCAGCATACGAAAATTATCTAGAATCACCACCAACCCTTCAATATACTGAACCTTGTTGACTAGTGTGTTTCTCCAGTTCGAATTTCCTGCACTCAAAAAACAACTCACCCTAAAAAGTGCCATTTTTGCCCTAATTTTTAGAAAATCGCCCTTGAAAAAAGGCCAAAGGCGACTCGACTTATTCTTAAGAAAATTTTGACGCCTTAGCCCACTCAGCTATTTGCCTTAAACAAGCCGTAGCGTCAAAACCATAGTTAAGAAAGTACGCAGTTGGGCGAGGCCTGGGATCAAGTCACCGAAGCAGCACTTTTTCTTTTTTATTTTTATATTCTTTTAGAAAAACTTTCTTAAAATTAGGGTTTATTTTCTCAATTTTAGGGCAAAATACCCTACATTTGTAACAAATATTTTCTAAAATCAATGGCGAAATTACCCTAAAAATTGGAAGAGGCAATAAAGCAAATTCACCCTAAAATTTAGAAAAAAAATATATTTTTCTAAATTTTAGAAAGTTTTTTCTAAAAAATTCATTTTTAGGGTAACTTTTCTAAAATGCAGAAAATTTTTTCTTAAAAATAGAAATTATTTCTAAATTTTAAGGCGATTTCGATTTTAGGGCGATTTTCTTAAATATAGAAAAATAATTTTCTGAGTGTGGATAAGCTTGGTACGGAGATACTTGCGAATTGTGTGCGAAATCTCTGCACATTATTTCACCGATAGCAAGTGAATTGCTTACAAATTCAACTTGGCGGGAACACTTAAATTAATTAACAGCTAATAGTTATGGTGGCCTCCAATGATGCAATAGTTGATACATACATAGCTTTCTGATTTGTAAAAAGTGGTAGTGAAGGCACCTAGGGTATGACAGAGTTTGGTTAATCGTTTATTGCAAACATTTAAATGGTTTTTAGGTCCATCGTGACCTTTATTTTCAATAGGCAAATGGTTCTTTACGGACACGACTAGGGATCTCGCTATCATTTACTTATAATGCAACGGCATAGATAAGGAGATGTGGTCTACGACTTGCGGTAACAAAGAAGTCCAGTGTGTAAAATTTACCATTTTTGATTTAAATGAAAAAAAATCCGAAATTAGATCTCGACGCTCCCACCAAAACGTGACTTTCAGTTTTGAAAATAAAATTTTTGTTAATTTTATAAACAGTTTCAAAAATCGTCAAAATCGAAAAATTGGAAAAAGAGGGTTTTTTAAAACCCTCAGGTTCGGTTTATCGGATGGTCTGGTGTTGATATTGCTGAATAGTATTTTACTGTATCTATCAAAATACAAATTTAATAACGTTTTAAATTGTTTAATATTATTAAGTAATTGTTGCTAAAGTTTATATATAATTTTTTCTCAGTGTTAACCACCAGGATATAGGTTCTAAGAACATACATTTCATTGCCTTAAACACAACTGCTTTCAAACACAGTGCTTTCAAAAAGATGGAGACTTTTATAGTTTAAAAGATATTAATTTTTGAAGTTATAAACAAATAAAAATATGCCCTTAAATAAAGCTTTCCCACGATATTAGTTTTAAAGCTATTCAAGCTTTTTAAAGCTTTTTCAAAAATGTCAACTTCAGGCAGATCGGACGGCTATATCATATAGCTGCCATAAGCACACACGCAAGCAAGAGATTGTGAGAAGCTTGGCCCTGGCCCTCCTGGAGGTGCTGTTTGAGGCAATTTTACTTAAAAATTTTACTTTATCAAAGGTACTATACTCTGTGTACCTTTGGTAAAGTAAAGTTTTTAAGTTTGTGCAAAAGTATGTAACAGCCAGAAGGAAATATCGCCGACCCTATAAAGTATAAGGTTGTCAAAAAAGTCGTGCGGTATTTTTATTGAATTTTCAATTGTTCATAAAATTGGTTATAATAATGCGATTTAAGTCAAATATGCGCCGTTTTGTTCGATGACGAGTTCCCAACGAGATGCCATTTTCATAATGCCCCTCTTATAGAAGCTCGCTTCCCTATTGGCAAAAAACTCGGAGAGCCAATTTTCACAGGACTCTCTTGTGGCCAACTTCCGACTACCAAGCTCGTTCGCCATGGACAGAAATAGGTGGTAATCACTTGGTGCGAGATCCGGACTATACGGTGGATGCAAAAGAACCTCCCATCCGAGCTCCCGGAGCTTCTGGCGCGTCACCAAAGATGGGTGTGGCCTGGCGTTGTCCTGATGAAAGACAATTCCGGCCTCTGTTGATCAAAGATGGCCTCTTCTGCATGAGTGCTGCATTCAAGCGGTCCAGTTGTTGGCAGTACAGGTCCGAATTGAGCGTTTGGCCATAGGGGAGCAGCTCATAGTGGATGATTCCCTGCCAATCCCACCAAACACACAGAAGATCCTTCCTGGCCGTCAATCCAGGCTTGGCCACCGTCTGGGCAGCTTCACCGGTTTTCGACCACGACCGTTTGCGCTTCACGTTGTCGTAAGTGACCCACTTTTCATCGCCATTCACCTTCCGCTTCAAAAACGGGTCGATTTTGTTGCGATTCAGAAGCGATTCGCATGCATCCATACGGGCAAAAATGTTTCTTTGCGTCAAGTCGTGTGGCACCCATACATCGAGCTTCTTTTTGAATCCAAGCTTCTTCAAATGGTTTATAACGGTTTGATGACTCATGCCCAGCTCTTGGCCGATGCTACGGCTGCTACTATGCCGGTCTCTTTCGATCAATTCAGCGATTTTATCGCAATTTTCGACGACAGGCCTTCCGGACCGTGGCGCATCTTCGATCACCTCTGCACCAGAACGAAAACGTTGAAACCATCGTTGTGCGGTGGAAATGGAAACTGTATCGGGTCCATAAACTGCACAAATTTTATTGGCAGCATGAGATGCATTTTTGCCTTTATCGTAGTAGTACTGTAAAATATGCCGTATTTTCTCTTTATTTTGCTCCATGTTTGCGACGCTATAACTCACGAACGACTAAAAACAAACTACAATAAATCAAACACGTGTTAGCGCGTGAAAAGAGCTTTCCAAAAAGCTCTAGCGTGAACCGATGCGACGAATACAACTAGAACTACGCGCTTGCAAAGACAAGCTTGCGGAAATACCGCAAGACTTTTTTGACAACCTTATATATATATTCTTGATCAGCATCAACAGCCGAGTCGATATAGCCATGTCCGTCTGTCTGTCCGTCTGTATGAACGCACAGATCTCAGAGATGGTAAGAGATAGAGGTTTGACATGTATGGGACATATATTTCTTATACTTGCAGGCAGATCAAGTTTATTTTAAATTTTCGCCACGCTCCCTGACGCCCCCGCAATTTGGAATAAACGTCACATCTTCCACAGTTTTGAGATAGATTGTTCGTACCTTCTAGAGATATCTAGTAATCAAAATTATTTATCGATTTGCTGCAGGAATGATAAATATCGGATGAACGATACTCAAGTTATGAGCAAAAAACGGCCAGTTAACACCCACCAACCCCCCACCCATAATCACAGCATTCCTTTCAACAAAGGCAATCTTAGTGAGAGAGAGATTTAGAGAGAGAGAAACTTAGAGATGAGCTCGTATAACTCGCGAGCAAACGAACTGCGACATTAAGAGTACAGAGTATGTTATAGTCGGGCTTGACCGACTTTCTTTCTTATTTTCATATGGAGTTTTCGATTTCGCGGGTATTTCGCGGGTATCTCCGTACCAAGCTATAATTCATATAAAAGTGGCAACGGAAATTTGGTAATGAAATATGTTTTTAGTTATTTATTAATTGAATTGAATACAAAAATGGCGTTGTAAAATTAAATATAATTGTTATAGTTTTTACTATTCGATTTTTACCTGAGTGTAGGTTCAATCTCGGCTTAGAGTCAGAGTGAACCGATTCTAAAGTGATTCAGGGCCATAGCGTATTTTAGCTATTGTACTTTGAAATTTGGTTTGTAGGTTAGTTAGGTGGATTTAAACCAGATTGGAGCAATGAATTAATTTAATCTATGAACTTGAAATTTGGCATGTATCGGTAATATATTATATATTAAGTTACATTTTTATAATATAATAATTCCGTAAAAAGTTGCGGTTAAATATAATTCTGTAGAATTTTAATGCTTTTGTTTGTTTCCGACTAAACTGTGCAAAGTTTTTTCCAAATGATTTATGATTGCTGGGTATTGCCAAAACATTTGCAATAATAACAACAAACTTCATTACTCTGCGCAAAATGAAAAACTAAAGCATACTTGTCGGCTGGCCATATTTAGGCCAACACGGAAAAAACCACAAAATGCCATCAGCATCTCACAGTTTTTGTAGACCAAATGTACTGCACTTTGAACGAAAACACACGCTGCAGTTGCGGCAAAAAATGCCATTGAGTGGGATGCAACTGTTTAATGCCAGTAGCAGTCAGCGGAAGCTTGGTTGAGCTACCGAAGCGGCAGGCATTCAGTTTATCTATGAAACTGTCAGGGGGCGAAATTCTCTTGTGCCAACCTTCCTTCCTTCGCCCTCTGCCAAAATGTAGTTTGACATTTAGGCAATCTCCCTGGGAGTTGGAAACAATGCGGCTCAGTCATTTCGCATTCAAAAACCATTTCCAGTGGTTTGGCCTCGTGCACCACGTTGAGTGGTGTAGTTCGCTGAGTTTGTGGGCGTGGGCTGAAGATGGCAGTTGCCAGCCCAGAAAATTGCCCAAGTTAAGGTTACCGAATGACAGGCGCGCCTTCAAATTGAATGAAACAACGAATTTAGATTCATTTGATATGCGGGAGGATTGTTGTGTGAATAGGATTTCAAAATGCTTACCATCATTTTTTGATTAGGATTGAAAGAAAATGAATGAGGGCGTTGATAGCTATGACAGAAGGGCGAAAAATTAAATTACAGAGTGTGTGTGTGTAAATGAAATAAAAATGTAATTCTAAAGGCAAAAGCCAAATAAGAGTAGGAAAATTGAACTGTGAAAATTCATTACTAGTCTAATTGCATTAAAATTGAGAATAGAATGAGAGTCGAAAACATTCAGTTAAGAAATAAATTAGATGAGATTATTGAAAACATTTCGCTCTTTTTGGTTGCTTCTCTAATCACTGGGTATCATATTGATTAATTTGTACTTAGTCGTTTTGGGTAACAAGCAATTCATTCAGCTAAATAAAAGCAAAGCAAAATAAATGTCTGTTGCTCTTATTCTAAATATTTCATCCCTTAAATCTAACTTAGCTAACAAAGTGCTTGTTGTCTGCGTTGGTTTAATGGTAGGGTTACACACCACGCATCTGAAGTGGATCCCACGGCTGGTTCTCTTCAAGTGTGACGCTGAACTATATCACTAACGCTTAATGTATTTTGTGTTACTTCAACAAGTTACATGTTTATGGATTAGTGAACACAACCACTGAATATTATCATAACCAATACTAAAATCTATCGACATAAATATCACTAAAAATACAACCATAAAAGTGACTTGTTTACTTTTACAATAGGTACTTCATGAATAACGTTTCGAACTTTAACAGAAATGGCTATAAGTATTTAGTTTGTTTAGTCTCTCAGTTTTAACTGTAAAGGTATCGAGCTGCACGCTGCTAATATGTCGAAATGACTTTATCGTATAGCAGCCATAGGAACAATCGGTCGAAAAAGTAGGTGTAGTGAGAAAAACCATTTTGTTTTCAATGCAAACGTCCCCAAACTTCGTATTTACACGTTTTCTATGCTTTAATATAATTCCACCAAGTCTGATCAAAATCGGACCACTATGCGTATATAGGTCTGAAAATATCAACATGGTAAGAAATACTTTTTTGCTTTCAATTATATCGCTGCAAAACTTTATATTGATTAATATTGAATGCTTACCCATAGTTCTGCTAAGTTTGATCCAAATCCAAACTCTAGCATATAACTGCCAAAGTTACGATCGGTCGATAAAGTAGTTCTTGTAAGAGAAACTCCTGCTGTGAATATTATCTGTTTCAACACAATTTTGGCGAGTTTAATCAAAATCGGATGAAAATATTGTATAGCTGCCATAAAACAAACTTGAAAGAGAATGGTTGTGGTGGTTCTAGATCATCCAGCTCCAATCACAGTTCCAACTGGTTTGCACATCACGGGCAACTCGTTACACGATGGAATCCCGCCTATTATTGTACATCTCCAACTCACACATTCAACTCTTTGCATTCAGTTATAGTATTTCCAACAAAAAACCAACTAAACCTTATCTGTTTTTTACATTAAATAAACAAAGTGGCCTAAATCGCCACATGGTGTGGCAGCTCTGGTCACACTATTCAACCCGTGCACCATCCTTAGACTCACACACACGCCAACGAAGTATTTAACCACAGCGCCTGCAGTTCACTCGACTCCAACTCAATCAATCACCATGGTTCCAGCCAACCAGATCCTCAATAGCTGCAACATCTCTAGGCGTTTTAGCCAAGTGTGTCGCACACACACACACACGAGCTGACGACATGTACAGCATACACTTAAACACATTTTGGTGCGTTCTTACCCACACACAAAACGCGATTGTTTTGTGAAAATAACTCAGACGAAGTGCCCGTTCTCTATCGCTGAACTGACACGACTGTCGCCCCGTTTCACGTCCAGCTGTCCACATCCTGCTGCAGCCAATGCCTTCCACGTCAGGCTGTCCACGTGTGAAAACGTTCATCCTACACCTGCTGTACATGTCTGATATTTGTGTGCGTCCAACCGACTCTTCAACTACACGTAACCGATCTCACGTTGGTCAAGCATCCGATGAATTTATCACATCTTACATTGTATGCAGCCCATACTGCACGCGCATGTATTCGATCGCACGTTGCACAGTGTGTCGACTAGAACAATCTAGAAAATGAATACTATTTTATGATGTTTTTGTACTAATAAGGTCGAACTATAAAAAAAATTGTTCCAGATGGGGGGTCGGACATGCACCGGTCGTTAGTTAGGGGCACTTAAAAATTAGAGATGGATTTTCCATGTAAAATATTATTTATGAAAGTATTTATCATTTTTTAATTTAAAATTATTCAGTTTTAGCTTAGAAGTATCGGTGAGTTCCAATATTGTGTGTATCATAGCGTCAGACTCATTTGAGGCGAAATTTTCTGAACACACATCGAACATCAACTTGTAATTAGACTTACAGTTTATCGAAAAAAAACAATTTTGTGCAAATCGGTGCAAAACAAACTTATGCATTTTGAAAAGACCTTGAAACGACCTTCAATTTCGCGTCAAGCACAAATCGAAACAAGCCGAAACTATATACTTCCTATCCCAGTATTTCAAAAAAAAAAAATAAAAAAATCGTTAAAAAAATGCAATTTTTAAAAGATTCAAAACTTTTTTAATCAAATAGTTTTATGTACACTTTTGATGCAAAATTAACTAAATGTATCAACACAATAATTTAAATCAAAAACATTATGGCGAATATACGTTTTTATTTTCAGTTCAATCAATTAAGATTGCACTTAATTTCCGACATAGTCATCTACATTTTCTAGCAAAAACATTTCTTATCTTTAACGTCCGGTTACTTCTGAGTTCGCAATTATCGGTTTTTTTATGCATTTTCGTAATAGTGGGACAATTTGGTATAACATATGTGAAAATATAATTTTTCTGAGAACTTTTTTTTTTCCTTTTCATCGTCTAGATTGCTAAAATAACACACTGTGCGTTGGTTGGAACATTCACCAATTCCGCCGATTTCCATTGTACGCAGCCTGTCAAACGCTCGTTCATACTTGTGAAAGTACGTCGCGCAGCTGAAGATGGATCTTCCACGCATCTTTCATCATCGCCGATGTTCATGCACAAAGATCCCCATACCCCAAGCAACCTGCTACAACTCGAGATGCTCTTTGTTTGGCCAGTCGGAGTCTACCTACAAGTTCTCGTTCTCAGCACAAAGTCCACGAGTGTTAAGCGAAAGTGCTTAACGAGAGGCCTCATGAAAGTCCACGACGCGAGGCAACTTTAACCCTGATCGAATGAACTTGCTTATCGACCTACAATCGAAGCAACGACCTCAACGTAAATCACCACAAAAGTCCTCGACGCTAGGCAACCTCAACCCTGCTTGGGCGAAATTGCATGTCAACCACCACTCGAAGCAACGGCCTCAACGCGAGTTTACCATCGACTCAACAATGACACATTCATCACAGCGAGAACTATACGCAAGCTTTCTTCCACATTGGGACTTGTACAAATCCTTTAGATGCTCACCCCGGACATACATCCCAGATATATCAGAAATTTTTAAGATCATTCGTCCCACATGATCTCTGAAGGAAGAATACTGTGGTAGCTCTGGTCGCACTATTCATCGTGATAACGCAGCAGCAGAACGACAACCCGTGCACCATTCCTAACGCAGCAGCAGCAGCATAACAGCCAGTTTCTGGCTAGCTTCGATCGAAAAGTAACTGTTAGCAGTTAAGTTATATTCAATTAAGTTAGTTACACCTATCACAACAAGTAGCTCAAATGGTCAAAGTAGTGGCGGCTTCTATTGCAGTTCACAGTGAATGTTCGTTGTTTAGCAGATTAACAGATTAAACAGATTAACAGTAGTGCATTATTTACCCAAAAAAAACCAAGTCAGTCAAAACTAGTAATTTCATTATACAAATCCTCAGTGTAAATAGAATTAAAGAAATTAATTTCTAATAATTTCAACTCTTGGATATACTTCCTACAATTTGATATAATGCAATAATGAAAAAAAAATGTAACTCAAGGCTCACAATGCAGGGGGCAGCCATAAATCTGCACAATGTAAACACACACAAAGCGAACAATAGAGACAGAAAATGGTGCAAGACCACAATTTCTCTTGGCCGCAACAGTTGGTACTAAACAGCTCTTGGAAATGATTTTAGGAAAATAAAATATTTGTGCATTTTAGTTTAATATGAAATTTCATTTAATTTAACTTCTAAAAGTCAAGTAACTAAAAGGGGGGTGGGCGTGGAAAAAATTTGAAATAAACTTGATCTGCGTGCAGACAATAGGAGTCTAGATTTCAAAATTGGTTGCTCTAGCTCTTCTAGTCTCTGAGATCTAGTTGTTCATACAGACAGACGGACAGACGGACATGGCTATATCGACTCGGCTGTTGATGCTGATCAAGAATATATATACTTTATATGGTCGGAAATGATTCCTTCTGCCTGTTACATACATTTGCACGACTTTAGTATAACCTTTTACTCTACGAGTAACGGGTATAAAAATAACTCGTAACAAATTTTTCACAATAAAGCGTTCAACTTGCAAAAAATCCTTTAAAACTTTTTTATACAGGTAATAGTATTTCGAGGAATTCATCAACCTTTCTTCTAGGAAGACCTTGAACTTCCAAAGAGGACTTGCTGCGCAATTCTTTGAAAAGCTTATGAAATTAAAGCCAATTAAACTGTGTATTCAGTTGATGCATCGTTTACAACAGTTTTCTTTTCTGCGAAATGCACGAACAATTTTAAGCTTTATGCACACTGTCAAGTGGCTGCCCCTGTCTTTTGACTTTGCTCCTAATGATCCAATGGAAAATTTGAAAATAAACTCTGATGATGGAAATAATTATCCAAGATTAAGCCAAAATACACAAAATGGCCATTTACTTCAGCAACCACTCTTAAATCGCTTGAGGCAATTAAGTTAATAAAGTTAGATGAAAAAAAAAAAATACTTTTGAACTTTTTCCAAGTGTGTGCCATTTAGACTGGATTCCTGGCCCTTTTGGCTTTGTTCAAATATTTTCTACACAAATTACTTGATATTTATATTACACACAAAAAGTTGTTTCTTTCGTCCTCTGCAACTGACTTATACTTAATCGTGCGATTAGAGAGATGAAATTAACGCTTCGCAAGTTTGTGTGTCTGCTCAAGAATAAGGTCAATCTGTCTGCAGCTGGATTCGGGCATGACTCAGTACCAAATCGAATTGAACGGTTGCTTCTGTCAACAAAATAATCAGCGACAATAACTGCAAACTTGTCGAATGACACATAAAATGGCCCAACAAAAGTGTATAAAGAAAATCGACTGTGACTGCCGAGCACGGGTGCGAGGCCAGTGTGAGGGGGGTGGGTAAATGGGCTCAAGGATATTCGCGTTACAATTTCTTCGTTTTTGTTTTGCCATAAAAGCGAATTGCTTGCCATTTTTGTGGATTGGCCGCTGGAGCTCAAATTCAAACTCCAAATGCTTGTCGTTTATTTTTGGAAACAATTTTGTTATTGCAAGTGTTTTTTTGCAAGAAATGGGTTATTGAACTGCAAAATGACCAAGGTAGGTAAGTTGAATGCCTGGCCAACCGCATGGCCTGTAAATGACATGGCAACCAAGTTGGCTCTTTGGCTAAACGTGTCGCTGTTGGACATTCTCCCCCTGGGGAAGACACGGCTTGCGAAATTGTTTTTGCTTTTTCGGTTTGTTGTTTATATTTTTGTATCAAGAAAACATTTGCCCAGCCAAGCAGTTTGTTGATTGCACCTCGGGCGGTCATAACAATTAGGAGCAAATTAATGGAATTAACGCTTTGCGCAAATTGTCACCACTTGGCTAAGGTTGGGTTGTCTCAGTCCTTGTGGATACGGGCGTATGGCAACGCATGCGTTAAACTTAGAGGAGTGTGGACCTGTCACATGTGTATTAGGTGGAGGATATTTTCACCAAATAAACAATCAGACAGACAGGTTGTGTATTTTGTTTTGCCAAGAGGAAGACTCAAGTTTTCTCAAATTTGCAAGGGGGAGATAATATTTATTTAAAGCATCGTCCATTTTATTTACGGCGATATTGCTATGAGCAGGTATCCAGCAAAAGAATTGGTTGTTTTTGCTTTCTAGTTGATCCAGTTTATACTAAGTCGTCTCCACTCCCTTTTATACTCCCCCCATCCCATTAAGAGGGGCGCACTCTTGCAGAGGATAAATTGTCTAGATCATAGACATCTCCCTTGATTGCACAAATGAGTTTTGCATCGCTTGGTTCCATACGGAATGAATATTTTCTTCTTCGACAAGCATTGCATTCGTGCTTCCACAGAAACTGTAGTTTCTTTTTTTTCGTGGAAGAACACAGACAACAATATTTATACGTAGCCACAGTTCTCGGTATTGGAATTTCCACGTACTCCACATTTACTTTACATCGTTTTATTGGAACTTCAAATGATGAAGTCGATGAATCTGTAGCTGAATCGATTTTATAAGCATCAGTATTCTATTCCATATAACAGTAAATTTAAATAAACTCCATTTCCTCTTTTTAGTTGACAGTTTAGTTCTACAGTTTCGTTTCGCCTTATATGTATAAAACATAGACTATAACCGAAACGATTAACGGTTAGGGATACGGTTATATTGCGGTTGTGTGATATGGGTTACGGGTTACGGTTATTAACCTAATTCTGTTTCGGTTTTCGTTTACTGTTACGGTTATTAGGGCTGCAGACCGGATTTGAACCGAACCGGTTAGAATCCGGAATTCCGGCTTTTTTTTTGTTGTGAACCGAACAACGAGGACGAAAATAGATGAACCCGAACCCGTTCCGAACCCATATGCGCCAATCTAACCAACTCGGTGCATGCTACTGCAGAATCATGTCAGCCGAATTGTCCAGCAACAAAAGTACATAAATTCATACCAACAGAAGTGTGTGCCACAGGCCGCGTTGTCCATTTAGCTATTTTTCACACCAGATATAGCTTTTTCGTAAGCTCGAAAGCCGGAAACTATTGAGTTCTGCCGGTGCCTGCAATTCTAGCTAATTATTTGACATTGTTTAGCTATTTAAAATTGATATCTGTTAAGTTTTAGCATTTTTAACAGTCGATATTTTGTGGGAAAAATAGCTAAATTGACAACACTATCAACGCGCCAAAAATTGTAAGACATAAAGGCATTTTTTATGATCAAATCATAATGAAAAAAAAGTTCCAAGTGTGGCGAATAAACACAAATCGATGCTCAATTTGGAGAGTGAAAGACTGATAAAAGTGCATACGAGAAATCATAATCAACGTTTGGCAGAATCCATAAGTTTGGAAAATATATGTCTGTACATATCTACAGTCATGCACACAAACATTGTGTCAGTCATCTAGACTGCTCGATAATTGGCATAAATGTCCGAATTTTTTTAGAGGACGGACTGAAGATTTATGCCAGTGATGCCCAGCCGTATGCTCTTTGAGTACATTTTGTTTTTGTAATTGCACGGAACATGGGAAATTAATGATCGTATACATGCAGGGCGCGACGTATACAAAACGACACACATGCAAACGATTTCGTGTGTGTGCGTCGCGTAGAACAAAAACCGGTTTTGTTCTCTTCTTTGATTGGTGTTTGCGCTCGCAAGCAAACTGATCAACAACAATTTCATTATTGGTATTGGTGCATGTCTTTGTGAGTATTGGTGAGTGCTCTGTCGTATGCTCCTTTTGGGCATGCCTGATTTATGCACTAGCAATGAAGGAAGTCCATATCCAGCACACGAGCGCCAATCTCACGTCAATTATAATCGACATCTTACAGTCTTACAATGTATTTATGCGTCAGATGTGTCCCTATTGTATTGCAATTTTATATAAGCTGTGTAAAACGTGCAACGAACCAAGGTTTGAAACAACCTTGAACCTCAAATTTCCGAACCTTAACCGTTGTTAAATTTTGGTTCGAACCTGCAAACCGGAGGTTCCGAAAAAATTTTTGCGTTTGCAGCCCTGATTAGTATAAAATATCACTTTGACAAAGTGAGATTCCATTTGGAATTTCACTTATTCAGTAAATGAACCAAGTTCATATCTCTTATACAAACGTATTTTAGCCTATTTTAAGGTTTAACATTATAAGTTTCAACTAAAAGATAAGAAATCACTTCATTCACAAGAGTATCGTGCTAAGTTTAATTAATTAGTTAAATATACATTGATCAACGTATATATGCTTAGTACAATGGTCAATTTGTGCCTTCTTGAAACAAATGTTAATTCTCAGAAATGACTTTTCAATCGAGAATATAGCATAATAAATGAAAGATACCGGGATTCCTGCGATGATTCATTATATATTTCTGAAAAGAAACACTCAACACTTATTTCTGTGGCTGGTACTGCTAGCACAACTTTTGATAATTCAAAAAGACCTGGAAATATTGTTGAATTTTTTTCCCACCATTCCAATATAAGCAATTTTTTTATACTCTGTACCAAATGTACATAGTGTATATTAAGTTTGTGCAAAAGTATGTAACAGCGAGAAGGAATCATTTCCAACTCTATAAAGTACATATATTCTTGATCAGCATCCGATTCGTTGTAGCCATGTCCGTATGTCCGTATGAACAAACAGATCTCATAGATGGTAAGAGATAGTTGTTTGATGTATGAGACAAAAACTTCTTATTCTTGCAGGCAGATCAAGTTTATTTCAAACTTTTGCCACGCCCTCTCCCGCCATCGCAACTAGGAAAAAACGTCATATCTCCCACAGTTTTGCAGATAGATGGTTTGTGCCTTCTAGAGATATTTAGTAATCAAGATTAATTATTGATTTATGGCGAAACAAAGTTCGCTACAGCACCTGCTACTGCAGTTACAGAGTATATTACAGTAGGGCTTGACCGACTTTCTTACTTGTTTGTTTTAGAAAAATATTTAATGAAAATGTCATTTTTTGCACGTGACATCATAAAGGCGTCTATGTACATCAGTTCGAATTTCCGACAAACTCCGTTTTGGACTGTTTTCCCCTATAATTAAATCAAATTAATGTTGTCCATTATTCGAGTGTGTAGATTTGATAACAGTTTTTTTTCTGCCCTGCAGATAAAGAAGCGTTATATCGCGGATCGAGAAATATTCCACGTAGGTAAGCATCATTCTCATGACATTCTCGTGAGACAAAAGTTTGGCCAATGCTGAGTGGTTGCATTCGATTTCAATTTTGCATTGCGTCCATATAAAATAAAAATCACCAAAGACAAACAGTTCGCTCTGCATTCTTGTTCTTGCAAGTTTTAAAACTGTAACAATTTCGATAATCTTATCCCACACCGTAGGTAGCAGTTAAAAAATCAGAGCTAGCTGCTGCCAATTTTGAGCAGAAGTCGTCCATTTTTGGATTGGCTAAACTTGCCAGCATCCGAACAAATTGGCAGTGTAATATCACATACACGAAGAAAAAACTATAACGAATAATTTGAGGACGAAAACTCTTGAAAAAAAATTAACCGTTCTTGAATTTTCAACAGTTTTGCTCTTGGAATCGAGATAAATTCGTTGTAAACGTTCTCAATTTGGTTTTTTATAGGCAAGGGGAGGGAGGGCATCTTAACTTTAAGAGAAAAGCGTTGGACTCCTTCTCGCAGAGAGACAGAGCGGATGCGCAGTTTGTCGTTGAGAGAATAGCGTTGGACTCGCTCTTGCAGAGAGAGAGAGAGAGCTCAGTTAGTCGTTGTGCGATGCGTACGAATACAAACGGTGTTTATTTATAAGTGTGTTTTCGTCTCGTCTTTTAACTTATGGATGATAGTCGAGTGGGCTAAGCTGCCCGTCGCCTGTGTGTGTTTCCGTCTTTCGAGGTACCGTGTTCAAGTCCCAGAAAAGTAAGTAAAAAAATATCTATGTGTGGCTATCTCAAACGCAATCACAGTTTAAAACAATGTTTGGGTGGTGGTGGTTGGTTGGTTGATAATGGTGAGTGGGAGGGAGGGGGGGAGACGGACCACGTCGGTCGGGTCGGATCGGTCGTATCTCTCACACCCCTCACCCCAAATATTCTTTTTAAGTTTTTTATTTTGAGAATTATTTGTACTTGGATCATATACTGAAACTCTTGAATCAAGAATTATTTATACTTGGATCAAGAGCTGAAACTCTTGAATGAGGAATGTCGGGATCAAAAATTCACTCTTGGATCAAGAATTTCGCTCTTGGATCAAGCATTTTGACTCTTACTCGATTCAAGAGTGAAAGTCCCTAGTTTTTATGTTAATATGTTAATAAAGGTTATAGGATTCCGGTTATAAGAAAAACATTTTTTTTCGGTTACGGTTACGCTTTCGTTTACAAATTTTTAAGTGATTTAAGCGGTTAAAAGTTACGGTTTCGGTTACGGGTTTAACCTCTCTGGTATAAAATATAAATGAAAATCACTTTTTGAATGTTTAATTATTTTTCTCCATGAGGTAAACTTGGATTGTGTCTGCATGTGTGGACCTCTTGGTGAAAAGCAAGCAAAAGACTGTAGGTGTCGCAATAGGTTAACACATTAAAAAATTGTTTAAAAAATTCAATATTTTTTGGGTTTAAGAATTGGTAATAAAAATGGGTAAAAATAATTTTTTTGTATAGTGCTGTGAACACTTCCAACCAATATTCCACCCATCCAAATCGGTTAAGCGGTTTTTGAGTAAAACGAAAGTTTTGATTTAACATAACTCCACTCCAATAAGAGACTATGAGACTAAAAATTTGAGAGAGTGAGTTTCTCATTGATGTTAATCACATATTAAAATTTGGTGCTGATTCGAATGGGAGGCAGTTTCTGGAATGCCCTTTGGTCGAAATCGGATGACGATAAGAAAAAAATTTTCGTTTTAGAGTGAGAGTTGCATGCATTTGCAAGGGCAAAAAAACTTCGGCGCAGACGAAGTTAGCTTAGCCTTCTTAGTATATGTAAAAATGTTTATCAATAATGATTGAATCAGTTTTTTGATAATATTGCTCTATTTTTTAGCCTTAATGTGCTCATGGTCGATCAAAAGCAGCGTTTGTCAAGAAAAGCGATGCTAAAAACTGACTTACTTCATCGACCGCTGGTCAGCGACCGAATAACTGTATGCTCTCTTGGCATAAGCCTCGGCATGCGTCTGTCTCGTGTCGGTGTGAATAGCAAATTGTGTTCAGCCACTGTGTTCAAGCGTACAAACGACATTTTCAGTGAGTGCCTTAATATCTTTAATGTGAAAAATACTATACGAAACCAAACTTTAAGTTAGCTGGAAATGTAACTTAAATAAAGAACAGATTCCCATAAAAGTTTTTAAACTATACACACATCATTACCTGAAAAGTGTGTGTAAACATTTCGCTGAAATTGCAGCTCTTGAAGTTGTCTACACATTATTTCTCGTTTTGTCTGCCAAGTGAGTTTCCCCTCTTGTTGCTATTGTTGTTGCTACAAAACTTGCACACTCTTATATTTTTATTTCCGCTCCATTTGTCAATCCGCCTTGTGCTTAGTTTTGTGCAAAGCTGACTATTTTGTTGATGCTGTGTTAAAAGTTGCAGTACTTTCAAAAGTAAAGTTTTGGGTGCAGAGGCATAAAATTGTTCTGTTATTTAAGTCGTTAACGACGGCTGCATGAAGATGGGGAGTGATATTGTACATACTCATGGAATCAATATTTAGCCTAGAGTCATTGCCACAATCTAACACAAAAGATTATGTTTGCATGATGAAGAATTTGGCCGACTTGTTTGCATTGTCGATTGTGGAAAAGCATTGAATATTTGCCTCCTTCTCTTCCCAGTGCACCAATATAGCAATGCAAACAACTTTTGAATAAAGGCATTCCAAAGCATTTGGTCAGTCCTGTCTAGAGGTTCGTAATTTAGCAGTTTCTGTCTTGCCTTGTGGCTTGTGAACTTTGAAGGTTGTCCTAAAACAACCAACTGTCGGCAATTGCTGGCGACTTGGTCTACAATAGTTGACATCTGACATCTGCCAGTCGCTCTGAGTGAGCACTCAACTGTCCCGTAAATTGTGTTTTATGCATTTTGATTTATTTGTCTACAACTTTTTGTCATTTATTACATTTATTTGCAACATTTATTTCGCTTATACTTTATATTATATTTATTTAGACTAGTAGCCATGGGTAATGGGTAACATGTCTGTCATAATTTATAAAAATCTTACCTATACGTAGTAAATGCATTTATTTCATTTTTTGGCAACTTTTGCATGCTTTAACCTCCAACACATTCAATTTGACTAATTAAATAGGCAAAATTAATCTAAACAAGTGTCTGATTGTTGCAGATTGCCAAAGAAGTTTTGTTTTAGCTTGTTAACGTTAACGACACTCCTCCAGGGAGGGGGGATAGCAGATGGAGAGTCCAACTTTAGTGAACAATCGATGTTATCTACCAGTGGATGTTGCCTTACCACCTTGACTTGCCTTGGCCCCAAACACACACTTCCATGGAGGAGGCGGCCGTAGGCTGGAGCTGTGAAACTTTTTTCGCGCCAAGTTAATGCGTTCTATCAATTGATTTCCATCCAACATAGCGGAAAGTAAGGCAAATAAATTGGATTTCACATGGCGGGCCAAGTTAGTTAGTTAGTGTCTTCCTTCTTTCTCTTCCTTTGTAGGTGCCTTGTACAGTTTGAATAAATGTATTCTGCTTTGTATTTACCGGCGTCCGCCACTTATTCCTTTACTCATTTAGCTAAAGTGCCTGGGGTATTTTGCAGTCCTTAATTTTGCTTTAATTTTTTGCTTCTATACCCTGTACCAGAGGTATAAAGGGTATCATCTATTTATGCAAATTTCTGAAACAGGCAAATCTTTCAATGCTTCGGACTCTGGAAGTGATTAAAGCCCCTACATTTGATGCTGTTGATGGAAATGTGGTCAAAGCACTCTCGGAAGAGGCAGTTTCGCTGTTCTGTTAATTTTCCGATCTTCCGAAGAGTCTTTTAAGAACTGATAACTTTTTAAAAACTTTCAGCCGATTCTTTTAATTGAATGACCCTCCTAAACCTAAGCTCCAGCCAGACCCGAATCCAATACGAAAATGGTCGGACCGAAAACGATTTCCATCAGGCCCAGGGTATGGCACAGTCTAGTTTGACCGTCTTTCTCTCTTGCTCTTTTTGTTTTTGTTTTGCTACGGACTCGAGATTCTTTTAAGCTGCAACTCTTTTGTCGCACTCACCTTTTGCTCCGTTGGCGCTTGCTTTGCTGAAGCGTTCTTGTTGCCTTCTGTGTGTTCCAAGCATTTCCGCTTAATTAAAAACTTAAATTCCAAACAAACTGTTTAAATTTTGCTTGAATACATTAAGCTGCATTTATTTATAGCACACACAAAAAACATTTAACTGGGGGATCTCGTATATTTGTTGTATACTTGTAACTATGTATGTATGTATGTATATGCGTTTTTAATATCTTTCCATATATTGCACTTAAAGTTTAAACATTTAGTTATGACACAGACATATATCTCAGAAATGTATTATTGAGTACATGGAAAACGTTAACATTTACGGTTACAAGTTTTATTTGCCTTTAGCAACAATTTGGTTTGGTGCAACATTCATAGATTTAAACGTATCTTGTAGGTACAACTCTCAATTTAGCCAGCGATAATTTAGGCCTGACTTTATATTTATACAGAATCTATCTTACCCTACTCACACCCTCGCATCACTGTACTCGATGCGCACCGTTCGCCCTGGTCGCTGCCCTGGCTTCGAAGTCGTCGCTGACGATCCTAGGCCCCGCAACGCCAGCAGCTCGCGTGGCTACAATTGTGTGCGCCTGGCGTTGCCACCTGCAGCTCCAGTTGAGCTGGATGTATCAGCGCCGCTGGCTTCCACATAGGAATAGCAGGCGGTCTCCATGACCAGCGGATGGCAAATCTCATAGACGGGCACTTTCAGACTCGTCTTGCGCAACCCACCCAAGCTGCTCTGTGAGCTTGAGCTGGGCCCAAACGATCGTCATCTGGGATCGCTGCTCATCTCCGAATGATGCAGTTCACTTTCATCACCAAAGCTATGGGCCGCTGCACTGGGCGTAATGCTGGGAGTCCGT
This sequence comes from Lordiphosa magnipectinata, assembly GCA_037044535.1. Taxonomy (NCBI): domain Eukaryota; kingdom Metazoa; phylum Arthropoda; class Insecta; order Diptera; family Drosophilidae; genus Lordiphosa; species Lordiphosa magnipectinata. The sequence continues at coordinate 203,575 of JBAMBO010004105.1, forward strand.
GCACGTATTCTGATGGCCGACATGTCTGAGCCACGGCGTGAACTCTTCAGCGAGACGCTCGGATGGGAGCAGAAACAGCGGCAGATGATGCGCTTGAAGGCGAAACGAAAGTCCTTTGAGAAGAGGGCATAGATCATGGGATTCACGGCCGAGTTGCAGTAACCCAGCCAGAAGAGCACTGAGAACAGCAACGGATCCACGCAGTCCTGACAAAACGGTCGTATGATGTACATGGTGAAAAAGGGACACCAGCAGAAGATGAACATGCCCACAATAATGGCCAGTGTTTTGGCCGCTTTGGTTTCCATGCGAAAGCGCTTCACCTGAGCCTTGATATTGCGTCTGCCCATCTTTTTGTTGCCCGGTCGTAAGTGCGCTGATCCTGAGCCGCCGCCTTCGCTAGTATTGCTGTGTCGTCGGGCCAGCTCTGGCAGGGCCTTACCCACTTGCAGGTAGCAAGTGTTGCTGCCTCCCTGATGCTGTTGCCTGTAAAGCTGAGACTCGGTGGCATCTCCGCCACGTCCATTGGAGCCATGATAATGAACCGCAAACAAAGCATTCCCGCCCGATGAGCGCCTTTCACGAGACGTCTCCGGTTGGGTCAGTTCGTGAATGTTCTCACTCGATGGGTAGGACACTGAGATCTTGATCTTCTCGTGATGATGATGCATACGCCGGGTGGCATACTTGGACAGACGCTCGGGCGAGGGAGTACCCAATGTGGTAGTGGTGCTTTGAGTGCTGCCATTACTGTGCATGGAATCATGCTGGTTGGATCCTCTGCCACGATGAATGCGCAGCGTCAGACGTTGCTCCTCAAAGCGTGAACCGATGCCCTTGGAACCTGCGAAAAGTTGAAGAACAGCGGGGTAATAAAGAAAGAAGAAATCATCATTAGTTGGTTGGCATTTAGTAAATCCATCCGTCCCTGCTACAGCATGTTCATTGCCCTATCAACAAACAACAACAAATATAAAATAATTGTTTTTTTTTAAATAAGTGAGAATTGGCAAAGTTGAAGCGTTTTTAACGCAAGAGAAAAAAGATTAATATTAATTTTAAAAAAATGACTATATGGATCGCGAATTTAAAAGATTTGTCATGAATTTATTTCGCAGGGTCATCCATGGATCTTTACTAAAGGTCAGTATCCAGCACAGCGGAAAATTCCTGCCGGGAATTTGCGATTTATTTCTTTTGCTGGTGGAACCAACGAATATCTACACCTCGAAGCGACATGTCAAGCAAAATTCTGCACATTTTTTTCGCGTTTCACGATGCCGCTGGAATGCACAAAAGGGGTTGGCTAATGCTATTTTTAGAATGCCGGAGAACGCTCATTACTGAAAGAGAGAGTTCATAAGTGAACAAAAGAGCGAGAAAAAGAAAATAAGAAAAAAAATTAGCCAGCCCAAGGCCACAGGCTAGCTCTGATCACATTTTAAAATTTTATTCTGGTAAATTGAGCTGCGTGGCAAAAAAGAATTTAGCTAAATCTGTCATAAAATGCTGCCTGCAAAATGTAAGAAAACAAAGCGAAATTACCTAATCTTAAATTTTTTCAACTTTAACGCGTCGAATTGTCGTGGTGCTCGAGGGTGTCATCAAGGTCTACACATTCACACAACAGCCACAGCAGCTGCATGTGTTCGAAACCAGCTCCAATCCGAATGGACTGTGTGTACTCTGTCCGCATAGCAACAAAAGCTTACTTGCATTCCCCGGCCGACGTACAGGTCATGTCCAAATTGTGGATCTTGCCAATACCGAGCGTGCTCCATTGGAGGTAATAGCTCATGAGGCGGCAATTAGTTGCATTGCCCTGAATCTGCAGGGCACTCGACTGGCCACCGCAGGCGAGAAGGGCACACTCATACGGATTTTTGATACGGAGAGTGGCAAAAAGGTGTCTGAGTTGCGACGCGGCAGCAATCATGCAAATATCTTTTGCATTAACTTTAACCATCAGTCGACCATGGTGGTCGTCGCCTCCGATCATGGCACCATACATGTTTTTAATCTGGAGGATAATAAACAGAGAGAATCATCGCTGCCCATTATACCCAAGTATTTCTCAAGCCAATGGAGTTTCGTCAAGTTCTCCATACCGCAGGGACCGCGATGTGTATGTGCCTTTGGCGCCGATCCTAATTCGGTTGTGGCCATTTGCGCCGATGGTCATTACTATAAGTTCATCTTTAATAACAAGGGTGAATGCAGTCGAGACATTTGCACCCAGTTCCTTGAGCTCCAAGATGATGAAACCTAAACCCTTAAAACTGATCAGTTGTTCTTTATCCTTGTACTCCTTACAAATACTTTAATATATATGGAAATGTGTTATACAATATTACATTTAAGAATGCTTTAGACTTACGTTAAAAGTCCGAGTTCACATTAAAAGAAAAGTAGTTAACATAAAAAAAAAAAAAAAAAAAAAAAAAACTTAAATTTTTAAGCATTTTATCAACTCAGTAGCCAGGTCAGTACCTTGGCAAAATAAATCTACTGGAGTGTATTTCCGACCGTAAAGCCGAGTCGATATAGACATGTCCATCTGTCTGTCCGTCAGTTTGAACGCACAGATCTCAGAGATAGTAAGAGATAGCGCTTTGACATGTATGGGACTTAAACTTCTTATACTTGCAGGCAGATTTAGTTTATTTTCAATTTTTTCCAAGCCCCCCCCCCTAGCCCATGTAATTGGTGTGCAAGGCAATTGCAAATTGTGGTATCCACTATCGCGGTTTTTCGATGAATGTTGCCATCTCTTAAGGACACATTTTATTGGTCAGAATCTCAATATCTCAATAGAAAATTCTATCATGTGGTCCACCAAATACATTTTCTAAGTTAGAACTCTATGGGATGGGTATTAACCGTTTGTCCATAGGAGACTTTAATTTGGTATAACAATTCTGGTGACTCGCTTCATCTTTGGTAAATTTTTCAAAATGTAAGCTCTCATCTTTTTTTAACCAGCAACAGATGTTGTATCTGGGTGTTGCTAGTATAAATGAACCAATTAAACGCGAACCAACTCAAGATAAATTGGTTATGAGGTGTTGCAACCTGTTGGCTTTAGATTCACAATTTATTGATCCCGTTCCCAGGCCTTTTTGAGTGTCGCACTGTGTTAAAGTCGGGCTTGACCGACTTTCTTACTTGTTTTTGTAATAGACTCCTGAAGGTTTTGTTGAAAAATATATTTTTTTGTTCAAGTCTGTATCTCATAAACTGTTTTTATATATTTACTTAACTGTCTTTTTTAGCTCTTAGCCAGGCCAACAAAACACTTCTTTGGACCAGCCCAAGAAAATACCGTCTTCATGCTCAAAATCCCGAAAATGTAAATATAATCAACCTTATCCATTTCTTTTTTTTTACGGGATTTGGTTTTATATTGAATTCCAATTACCAATTCAATATATTATTTATTCCGAGAATGTGGGTACGAAAAAAGCGAAGATTTTTTAAGAATATAAAAATTTTATGAGATTATTCTTTTATATAATTTTGATCAGAAACTTATGAAAGCTTAAATAAAAATTGGGAAATTACCCATTTGTATACCCTTGAAAAGGGTATTATAATTTTGCCCAGGAGTTTGCAACGCATAAAAATATTCATTTCCGACCCCATAAAATGTACATATTCTTGATCATTCTGTCTGACCGTCTGTCTGTCCGATTGTCTGTTTCTACGCAAACTAGCCTCTCAGTTTTCAAGCTATCGAACTGAAATTTTGCACAGTCTTCTTTTGGCTGCACGCTGCTAATATGTCGGAACCGACCGGATCGGATGACTTCTTCTTGTAGCTGCCATAGGAACCATCGGTCGGAAAATGGGTCTTAGTGAGAAATACTTTTTTGTTTTCAATGTTATCGTCCTTAAACTCGGCCATTATTAATATTATATGCTTTCAAACAGATTTGCAAATTTTGGTCAAAATCGGAAGACTATATCTTATAGCTGCCATAGGACCGATCGGTCGGAATATGGGTCTCTGAGAAAAAAACTTTTTTGTTTTCAAGTAAATCGTTCTTCAGTGCGGAAATTCTTAATATTAAACGCTTTTAAACTAATTTGAAAAAGTTGATCGACGTCGGGTGACTATGTCTTATGGTTGCCATAGGACTGATCGGTCGAAACTGGTTCTTAGTAAGAAATTTTTGTTGTTGTTAATGTTAGCGTCATTAAACTCTCTGATTACTAATTCTAGATGCTTTCAAATATATTCGCAAAATTTGGTGATAGTCGGATGACTATATCTTAAGGCTGCCATAGAACCGATCGGTCGGAAAATGAGTTTTGTGAGAAAACCTTTTTTGTTCTAAATTTTATCGTTCTTAAACTCGGCGATTGTTAATTTGATATGTGTTCAAAAAGATTCGCGAAATTTGGTAGAAATCAGATTTTTATCTGTCGAAAAATGGGTTTTAGTTACATAAATTTTTGATTTTTATTTATGCGCTCATAAACTCTGACTTTTCAAAAACAACATTTGCAAGGGTTTAAAAGCTAAGCTGTATAATTAGACAAACAAGAAAAGGTTTTATATTTGATAGCTTTAATATTTCAATTGGTTTCTATTGACATTCTAGATCTCTTTCCACAGTAACTATTGTCTGAGTAATTTTCGTCATCAGAGCTTGATATGCAATCCCAAGACACATCGCTTTCTTTATCGTCACAAAACGAAGTTTATTGACTCTACCAGCATAAAAGATCAAAATAGATATCAACATGTATTTTAAATTTTTCAAAAATTTCAGGTACAATGATAAAAAATTGAGTTTTTTATTTATTTTCTGCTCTTTGTGCTCAAACTAGTAAACCGAATCGAAAACAATGGTTCACGCGATTATGGAAAATTAAATAACCTTTCGATTGATATCTTGCTTAACTTAATCTAAAGTTCCTACAGAAAAAATGTAAAAAAATATATTTAAGAAATCGTTAGCATTACAAATATTTAAAATTGATTTTCTAGTTCAGCACTCCAAACTACACTAAAAAAACGCTCTTGTGTTATTAAAAAATTCAAAACAAATAAAAAATTTAAAAACTAATTGTTTATTTTTGAAAAATTTAATTTTTAGTTTCAAGTTTAAGTCAAAAAATATTTCTTTTTATTTTATTATATGTCGAAAATTTCATACCAGTGATTTCATTCTTTTTAATCAAAAATTTGTATTAATTCTCTCCCACTATGCATCGATCACAAAATGGGTCTTCATGAGAGAAACTTTTTTGCTTTCAATCTAAGCGTCCCCAAACTCGATCATTATTAATTTTAAATGATTTCAAACAGATTTGATTAGTTTGTTTAAAGCGGGTAACTATATCTAACAACTGCCATAGGAACCATCGGGCGCAAAATGGGTTTTGGTGAGATAAACTTTTTTGTTTTCAATTTTATCGTTTTAAATCTATGTAGGTGATTTTTAATTTAATATGCTTTCAAACTTATTTGCGACATTGGAAAATGGGTATTAGATAGAAAAAGATTTGTTGATTTTAATGCTAGCGTTCTTAAACTCTTTTATTTCAAAACCAGCATTTGCTGGTTTGTATATAAGCTTCGGTTCACACAAAATTAGCTTGGTCTTCTCGATTTATGTGAAGTTTGGCAGGAATTTTTAGTTTCCGCTGTGCTGGATACTTGGCTTGTCCAAATTTTAAAGTTCAAGTATTTTCTTATGTTTTGTAGTTAAAATTAATATTAAATGCTTTCCAACTGATTTCAAAATTTTGTCAAAATCAGATTACTATATCTTATAGCTGCCATAGGAACCATCGCACAGTGGTTTCTGCCATAGGCCAAAAAAAAAAAAATCCAAAGTGAGAATTTTGGCTTCAAACATGTTGTCCTATCTCGCATAAAAGTGGCTTCAAAAGAGAGAGCATGAAATATATTGGTTCTTACTGTGAGAGCTTTTTGAGATTTAAGTGAAATTTAAAACAATTAAAACCATATTAAATCAAACTAATTTTAAAGAAACTTAAACTGAATCGGCAAAAGAAAGGTGCTAACTTTATTTTTTAGTAGTTCTTTTATAAAATTGATGTTTTGTCAGTACTATTTTTTTGTGTGCCATTGTCCATGTGATATAAATTCAGGTAAAGTAATAGTGATGATCCCCCCTGATTCCCCTAATTGACAATATTTGATAAAATTGGTCAACCTTCTAAGATTCTAAAACTACAAAGCTTAGCTGCCGGAAAGTGCCGGAAGTTGTGTTATATCCCAAAGCCTAGAGTGTGCTTGTTTTTTTTTTTGCTATTTGTGTCTGTTGTTGTTTGATTTTTTTGAGTGTTCCTTCAAAGCACAAGTCAATTCGACTAAAATCAGTATTTTATTTACTGGATTTACTTTAAATCAATTTATTTATATTATTTTATCAATTAATTTTATTTTTTTTATGTTAAGTTAATTCTTTTAATACAAAAAATTAATTAACAAAACAAAATAAATAAAAATTGAAACACAAATAATACATTTTAATATAACTTTTCTTAGACTTGCTAAAATTGTATGGTAGGGGTGGGAGGGTGAGAGTTTAGTCACGCCCATTTAATTAAATCTCATATCAAAGGGATTTATAAAGCCGTAAACAAAGTTTCAAGTCGATATATCTACTGAAAGAATTTTCGGCCGCAGTTTCCATACAAGCTGGCCCACTGTGCATCGGTCGGAATTTTAAAGTTAATCATATTGTGGTAAAGTTAAGGTTGCTATCTGTTATGTTGCTCCAAAGCGAAACTCACATCTTGAGCGGCCAAATATACATAAGGAAAGTTTATAGTTTTGCCTTTTGTTCAGCAAAAATGTATCTTTAAATAACTTTATTGTCTTTTATAAATAAAAAAATTAAAATAAAAAAATTTAATGTCTGAGCCTTATAGGCGAACCACACTGAACATGAAGTGTTAAAACGCTTCATATTTGCTTTGCCAACATTTTAAAATATTTGATATGTCAGAATATTAATTGGGACTTTGCCTGATAGGAACAGCAAACGATTATGACTCAAGATGTTAGATGTAAGATGTGCCAACCATTTCACTTCATTTTAGTTGACTGAGCTGAATGTAAGCACATTTTTGTCAAATCTTGTGTGTAGTTATACTAAAATTTGCTATGCAAAAATAAATGTATTTGTTTAAATCTGAATTCACTTTTGTGTCAACACAATTGTTATTGAATATCGCTCATACGCTCCGTTGCACACACACTTGGCCTTATGTTGCCTACTTTTCAGCGCCAAACGCAGGCAGGCAGCCAGCCTGCACTTTAGCAAATTAAACGCGTAATTATGCAAATGTTTTTGCATAAACACGGCAAGCACTCAACTTTGCTGTTGTGTTGTTGTTGTTGTTGTTGTTGTTGATGTGCACGATAGTCATTTTTAAGCTGCCATCAAAGCGTAACTTGATTTCATTAAAGAACACACACACACACACAAATACATTTGCATAATTTGACGCACGCATAACCAAATCCTGCCCACGGTTGTTCACATGTGCGACAGCTGTAAAAATATTCATTGCTCGATCCGCGAAGGTAATGAATAATTACAACAAGCACAGCAACGCCCTTGTCTCGCCTCTTGCCATTGACCCGTCCACCAACCACTTAAGTGTCAACGTCTGTTTCGACTTCGATTAGAAGAAATTTAATATCACTCATGAGCATTGACTATGTCTGCGGCAGTAGCCCAGCGGGAATGTCAATACCATCAAAGAAATGTGTTTTGTCCATCTAAATCATTCGCTGCCGGCTCAAGTGAGTGCTGTGAAGGGGAAGCTCTTTAAGGTATGTCAATGTACCTTTTCTTATTTAAGTGTATATTTTGGACCAAGCATCTTGGTGTCATGCTGAGAATGTAGCAAACAATCAATGGTTGAGAAAAGGTATTTACACATATACAAAAAGAAAGGAAGGTTTAATAAAAAGATTCCAAGCCGAAACTCATTGGCTTAATTAAAAAAGTGATGCGAATATAACAAAAAGTACAAAAGTTAATACATTAATCTGTTGGAATTAAAGCTGCTTTTTGGCATGGGTGACCAAAGTAAGAAGGGTTGGGGAGCTTTTTCTTTTCCAGGCTTTTGACCTCAACAACTGGCATTACATTCTCAATTGCCTTTACAATAAATAGATTACACTAGCCATTTTTGTACCTTATCGGGCGAGAATTTCCAAAATCAAGTCCGGATTTGCGGTTGAAAACTTGTATAGAATCTATAATACAAGCCTACAGCCAGAAAGATCCATTTAGTGTAGCTTGTAAAAATAGTTTTATGGAAGCGTTTTCCAAATATGGTATTAATCGAAAGGTTATAGAATTTTCAATAAACGCGTGGAACATTGTATTCAAATCGGCTTTGATTACAACGAGCAAAAATATTCTCTGCCCTCCTTTTCTTAAGGAACACAACTTTTGATATATACTTGGGGTCAACATGCGCTATCTGTAGACATAATGTTATTAAAATTAACATAAATTATAATGCTCTGTTTAATTAACATTAACATTAGGGAAGGCCATTAAACATTTTTTCCGCAAAATAACTTGTATATCGAAGTCGGACAGGACCGACTTTAACTTACGATCTCGTTCTTTTTTATCAGTGTTGCTTGGTGGCTGACCGATGATAGCCTTACTTTCAAGCTCAAAATGTAACTGATGCTATAACACTCAGTGAGGCATGACTTCGGCGAGCATTCCCATGATATAATAACGACAAGGTAGTGCATTGCGCTGCTTTATTATTTTCAGTCGCCTTTGGTTCGATGATTTAAGGTTACAATCTGATTTATCGACCAGACATGATCCTTTTGAAAATCGTAATTTCTATAGACAACGCTCAAAATTTAAGACGACTACTGTTTGGCCCTGGTTTTTGTGTGTTTTTAGCCCTATCACGAGTGAAGAGAGAATGGACTCTAGTTATTGTATCATCCAAGCATCATATAATATTGTTCAGATATTTGTAACGCAATAGAAGGAAGCTTCTTTGACCACATAAAGAAACTAGTATATTTTTGATCAGCTCGACAAGCTGAATAAAAAAAAAAAAAAATTCGACGAGCTGAGCTGATTTAGCCATATCCGTCTGTCCACCTGTTTCTATGCTATCTCCTCTGTCAGTTTTAAGGCTATCTTTACACGTTACTTTGCACTAAGTCTTGAAATACCAATACGCTGCTCATTTTTTAAAACCAGACGTATATAGCTAGGTCGGAAAACTAGCTTTAGTGGGAAAAAACTTTTTTGTTTTCAATGGAAACACCTCCAAACTGCTTATTTATTATACTCTGTACCGAAGGTACATAGAGTATATTAAGTTTGCGCAAAAGTATGTAACAGGGAGATGGAATCGTTTCCGACCCTATAAAGTATATATATTCTTGATCAGCATCAACAGCCGAGTCGATATAGCCATGTCCGTCAGTCCGTCCGTATGAACGAAGAGATGTCAGAGATGGTAAGAGATAGAGGTTTGACATGTATGGGACATATATTTCTTATACTTGCAGGCAGATCAAGTTTATTTTCAATTTTTGCCACGCCCCCTCCCGCCCCCGCAATTTGGAAAAAACTTCATATCTCCTACAGTTTTGGAGATAGATCGTTCGTTCCTTCTAGAGATACCTTGTAAACAAAATTATTTATCGATTTGCTGAAGGAATGATAAAGGATGAACGATACTCAAGTTATGGGCAAAAACCGGCCAGTTAACACCACACAATAAAATATAAAGTAAAAGAAAGTTTTAGTTTTCACTGGCAACATCTTGAAGCTCTGCATTTATTTATTTTTTAAGCTTTCACTCAATTCTACAAAGTTCGGTCCAATTGGGATGACAATGACATATAGCTACTATAGAAACGATCGGTCCAAATACTAGTTTTAGTAAAAAACACTTTTCAATTTTCAACTCAAACGTTCCCAAACTTCGTGTTTATATGTTTTCATAATTCCACCAAATTAAAAAAACAAGTAAGAGCGCTGTAGTCGAGTTTCCCGACTACAAAATACCCTGTTCAATTGAGACACACATGCTGCCTGCAGGAAGTGAACACCTTTCTCCCCCCCCCCCCCCCCCCATTTTTAATGGGAACAGGGTATAAAAATGGGTGTAGCTGCCATAGGATTGAAAATAATGTTCAGTGAGGATAACATTTTTCTTTTCAATGCAAACGTCTTGAAACTTTGCATTTATTATATATTAAAAATATAAGTTTTTTCTTATTAAATTGAATTTTATTATCAAAATTATGCTCTGTGAGAAATTTGTTTCGCAAATAAAAATATTTATAAATTGGGTTAAGTGAAGAAGATAATTTTTGGCTAAATGGGTACGTCAACAAACAGAATTACCGAATTTGGTCTGAAGAGCAACCAGAGGCAGTTCAAGAGCTGCCAATTACAACAATTATGAAAATCGCAACGTTACAGTCTTAATCGAAGAATTTTACTTTTACTGCACGCTGCTAATATGTCGGAGCTGACCGGATCGGATGACTATATCTTGTAGCTGCCATAGGAACCATCGGTCAAAAAATGGGTCTTAGTGAGAAAAACTTGTTTGTTTTCAATGTTAGCGTCCTCAAACTCGTTCATTATTAATTTTATATGCTTTCAAACCGATTTGAAAATTTTGGTCAAAATCGTGGATTTTGTTCCGTTTTTAATAACTTGATTAGAGTTAATATTGTTCCGTTTTCAAAAACATTTCATACACGACTGCGAAAAAAATTTGATAGATTTTGGATTGATCAGGTTGTGGAGCGTATTCCTCACATTAAGGGCTTCTCGAAAGAATAGGGAATGGGACATAACCTCATTGGATTGGACGGGAAGGGAGCCGGCGACAAGCGCTGGATAATAATGCTGCTGTTGTTCTCCACCCATATTCCATACGATCAGAGGGACGCCGCTGTACAAAAAACTTCTACGACCCACTCTTTACCCGACTTGTTTCATTTATTTCTTTTAGAAAAACACAGAGAAATTTGTTCGGGCTTGACTGTAAGTTGAAACCGGTACCTTCTGCACTTAACGAACAACGTATGGGATAGAGTGCTAGCTCATTCGGCCATTGCACACTTTTGCAGATTCACATCTAGAGCCCAAATGGAGGGCCAAATGGAAAGGACAAAAAAGTGTGCTTGTGAGCAAGAGAGCTCTCTCCAGACTACAGCCGTTTTACTTGCAATTCAGTGTTCACCGATTCACACAATCATGAGTTTGGCTCGCGGTTGCGTAGAAACACGACTGACTTCGGCTCCTGGTAGGCTAACCGGCTCGGATCTAGAGGGCTACTTATACTTGGTTGTGCTAACTAGACGTAAAGTTGATAAAAAACAAGAGAGAGATCAAAAAGAGAGCCAACTCGCTCTCTCTCTCTGCCGGAAACCGGTTTTGGTGTTGTTGTACATATAAAGCATAAACTATCCGATTGAGAACAACTTTACTCATTCCAGAAACATTTGTAACATGCATAATGTAATGAAAACGATAAAATTGTTAAGCAATTGTGAAGAAACCTTAAAAACCGAACTAGAAAGTACCTGAATTTACAAATTTCACTATCACTGGCATTAATAATTTCAAAACTTCATTTAATATTTTGGTTTCAGGGAACCTAATAGGGGTTAAGTATAGTTAAGTTGTGGGTCGGTTCAGTACCGGCTCTCATTCCTGAAATAAAATAATTTAGTATAAGCTCACCCGACAAGGACAACTAATGTGAAGCATCTGCCAGGGTGTAACCATTTTGGTGTAACGACTGTACAACAATTTTTTGGTGTTGAACATTTTGTCCTGCCCTTGGGCCGTACACACATTCTTCACTCTCCCTGCCAAACGGCGGAGTACTTCTGTTTGTGTTTGCTTCATCGTTACTTTGTCCAGTATTTTCAAGATTACCTTTTTCTTTTTTGTCGGCGCTCGTTTTAGCTTTCCTTTTTTTGTTTTATTGTCTTGGGTTTGGTTTTTGGTTTCAATTTTATTGACTTACACACAACTGCAATTGTATCCGTTAATATACACATTTAATACATACATCTAGATAGTAGCAATACTTGTAATATGGTTAACTCAACTGCGACAGACAACAACATATTGTGTATCTGATGACCTTGATTTTGATTTAACATTATAGCCTTATGCCTAGGTAAATACATGAAAATTATTGCCATACAGTTACAACGTCGTTCAATGTGAATACTGACTGAATTTGTGATTTTGGGGTGGGTGAATCGAGCTGCTTGGCCTTGGCTTATAAAAATACAAAAGCGACAAATGGCTTAAAGTACACGCCCCTTGCAGAAGCCACCGCGACGTATGCGTCGTGTGCTGCCCGATCCTTCGCCATCGCTGGCATCGTGGGGCAGTGAGGATGTGCGCTGCAGCGGACTCAATTCATAGCTGCCCATTAGTCAGCTAAAATCAACGCCATCGCCATCATCCGAACAGCCCGAAATCGTCTTGTGGAAGGTGGCCGGCGCCATCAGAGCACGAGCGGCTATCATCTGGAAGTTCTCGGAGGCACGGAAACCGCTGCGCGTGCACACACAGCGACACACGATGCGCTTGAAGGCGATGCGAAACTCGTGGGAGAAGAGCGCATAGATCATAGGGTTGATGGCCGAGTTGCAGTAGCCCAGCCAGAAGAGCACCGAGAAGACTGTCGGCTGGATGCAGTGGTCGCAAAAGGCCCGTATCAGATACATCGTGAAGAAGGGCAGCCAACAGACAATGAAGCCGCCCACAATGATGGCCAGAGTTTTGGCGGCCTTGGTCTCCATGCGGAATCGCTTCACCTGGAACTTGGCGTTGCGCTTGCCCGCTCGTTTCTTGGCCGTTGCATGGCCACTCTCCAGATCAATACCAGAGCGACTGGACGTATCCAGATTGAAGGTGGTCTCACCTATGTCAAAGAGGCTGGTCTTGAAGGAGGCACGGCGTCCATTGACCACCGTATAGTGGGGCGAGGTCGACGAGGAGGTGGTTCTGTCCGGCTCCAGCACATTTTCCGACGAGGGAAAAGACACCCTAATACCGACCTTCTCATGTCGCTGGCGATTAACCCTCATCGAGGTGGCTCGCTTGGGTGTAGACTGTGGATCCTCGTTGCCAGGCAGCAGTCCTCCCCCCGCACCGCTACAACCATTGCTGTTCACACTCAGAGTCGAGGACATCGAGTGCACAGAGAGCGGGGTTCGCTGAGGTGTGCCACAGGGACGTCCCCGATGGATGCGCAGTATCAGCTGCGACTCGTCGACGCGTTTGTTGCCCGAATCGCGTGGACTGCCTGGAATTAGTGAGCGGAGCGAGTTGACGGAAAGTCGGAATGTTGTTCGTGGTGGTGGTGGATAACATGGATAAAACATTCAGTTTGTAATGTACATGGACATGTGGTTGAAAGATTAAAATATTTGGTGGCTGACACATCACAGAGAGCGGAATTCTAACTACAAACATTGACATTGAGATATAGATGGTAAGTAGGTTAGTAACTTATACACAAAGAAATATCATGATAAATGGCCTAAAAGGTATGCAAACTTTATTTCCACTAATCATTTTTCATTTGAACGATCAAATTAATGCTCAGACTTATATATTTCACTTAGTTTTCCTTAATTACTATTATTTATAATCATAGCATACTTTGAAGGGCATTTATCATGACATTTTTGTTGGGTATAAACAGGGTTTATGTATGTAGATATTAATGTGTTGGTTAAAACTGTTCATTTCAGTGAACAATGCAAGTGGCCCACTTTTAAATTTCATTTTTCAGTTGGTAAATCAAACAACTGAACAATAAAGAGCAATTAGCATTGAATATGTTCACTTGTTCAGTTTAGTGAGCAACTCAGTTTTGTTCACTCAATCATAAACAAACCAACAATCGTAAATATGTAAGTAAATTGAAATTTGAAATCTACTTAATGAGAAAAAACGGGGTAGACTCTCGCATTCCATTATCAAAATCTAACAGGAGTTAAAAAAATGTGTTGGAATTGAGCGAATTTAATTTATTTGTTCAGTTTTTTTTTCAATTTGATTTATGCTCTAAATGGGACTTTGGGGTATTAGAAAAAGTGTAAAACTATTTGTAATATTTGTTTGTGGTTGGGAGAGTAAGTTGATACTTTTTTTTGTCAATATGTGCACTACAGATTTGTATTTCAATCGAAAAATTCAACTGCAATCCGAGCTTATCCCACATTTAATTTAAACAAGGTTCACTTTCAATTAAATTAATGCAAACGATATGCAAACCCATAGTAAAATATATTTCCATTTGCATAAACAATGTTAAACCTATTGAAAACAAATTGTGTTTGCCCAGCGAATGACGGAGACCGACACAAACAAGTTGGAAAGCTGGCATGTTAAGAAATGTGGCATATGAAATGTATACATAAAATATTGATTTTAGCCCAGATGACCGAAGTGAAGGTAAACAAACAAATTTTATGCAAGAAAAATGGAAAATGTTGCCTCATATGATGATGGCCCAGGGGCAGCCTGGGTGGCAGCAACATAAGGCTTTAATTTTTAATTTGAGTTTTATACACTGATATGAAATGCTGCGGGAAACTTTCTAGGAAACACGCACGTAATTGTAATTTGCATTTTTCATTTCTACGGAAATTCTTTTATCTATTTTTAAAATGTGGTTTCCATTTACTATTTGCTCGTTGCTGTTGAAACTGGCGTCGCATTTAATTATAATAAAATGATGTACACATCACTTTAAACTCAATTAAATGAAGTTATTAAAAATGTTAATAAGCCATTTTATATCAAAATTAAATCATGTTTGCCAGAAGTGTGCAGAGGATAGAAGAGGCCGGGTAAGTTTTGACAAGGCAAAGGAACTTGCATTATTTTCACTATTGTAATTGGAATTGATATTTATTACTTATAAAAATGAATCGTGGTTTGTTTGTATGCTTTTAAACTTGAAAACGACTGGACCAAACTGAATACTTCATTTGTAATTGCTACGCGAAGGTTTGGGAAAAAGAAAAGTCAAAATGCTTAACAGGTGGTGTTTTAGCTGTGCAGTTCGTTTTTCAGTTCAAATTAATTACAGTTAAACACGTGACGCAGTAGGCGGTCATTCCATTCGACAGCTCAGCTTATATTCTTTCTGATATGTTTTGTTTTTCCAATTGTTTAACAATTCTTCACTGCAACGTTTTCCTTCGTTTGCTTTCTTTATTTAACTGCAAAGAGCTGTTACGAGCAAGCTCGTTCACCCTTGCTACAAATGCGATACAAGTATATTAAACGCTCGAAGCTAGTCAAACTCGTTCAAGCAGCATACACAAAAGCAAAAATGCAAAAGCACTCGTTTATTGAAGAAACATTGTATAAGCGAGCTCATGTATTGCAAAGTACAAACACTCACGTTGACTCGAAGGCGCTGGGAGCTCTTGTTGGCGAAATCAAAGATCTAATGCGGGCTGCCACCCGCACAGCTAGTACACGAGTAACACAGTTGTTACAAGCACGAAAAAAACAACAACTTGTGAGAGCAAAAAACATAGCATGATTTTGGCATGTATTTGACAGCACAAAAACGACAGCTTTTTATACTCTGTACCAAAGGTACACAGAGTATATTAAGTTTGTGCAAAAGTATGTAACAGCCAGAAGGAATAATCGCCCACGCTATAAAGTATATATATTCTTGATCAGCATCAACAGCCGAGTCGATATAGCCATATCCGTCTGTCCGTCCGTATGAACGAAGATATCTCAGAGATGCTAAGAGATAGAGGTGGTCAAAAAGTCATTATCGGATGAACGATACACAAGTTATGAACAAAAAAAATTAACCATCCCCCCCCACTCCCCCACTTCCTTCCAACCACCACATATACAATATTTGGGAGAGAAAGAGAGATAGAGAGAAACTAAGAGATGAGCGTATAACAGCGTATAAAGCATAGAACGTGTAAAACAGCGAATAACGCGTATAACACGTATAACGAGCGGTCAAATGCGAGCGATGGCATTAACTGGTACAGAATATCTTATAGTCGGGCTTGACCGACTTTCTCACTTGTTGGTTCTTAAGTTCTTGCTACACAACAACAAGGCTCGCTTGAGATTCGCCCTTGACTGCAAACCAAAGTGGTGAGCACAAACAAGCCGAGTAATTGCGCGAGAGTGATCGAAAATTAAGTACTCATTGCAGGTTTTTGCGATTTATACAAAGTGATGATCAATTACAGTTCGATATTTGTTAAGATGCCAAGAAGAGCTCGTGCGAATATTGGTCGGCGTTCTTAGAAAGAAAGAAAGAAAGAAGCGTTCTTATTGAAAGAGAATGTTTGAAAGTTGCGCGGGCGGCAAGCTGAAATTTCCAGAGTTGTTCCCGGCGCGCTGGGGTATTTAGATAGTACTTTCACCACTTCCATGAATCGTAGCGGTAAACTCACTGGTGGTTGCTGCGATATAGAACAGGGGTCGGCAAAACACATATGCTCATTTTGGCGTTGCGTGTGTGTGTTTAGCCACGCGAGAGCGCGCTCATTTAGCACATCTTTGTTGTTGCAAAAGAGAGCAGTATAAGCTCGTATATTGTCAGCATGTCGACGTCACTGTCGCAAAGAGCTGTTGTGTACACTTCAGATAGGGAGTTCGACTGGAGCCAAAATTCTAACAAGTCACAGTCGCCCGCTATGCGGGTGGCCGGTGTGCCTGTCTGGAAAAAGATTTACGGAACCCAGCTCCGAATATATTTTTTAAAGAGCTGGGCCAAGTGTAACTGAACTTAAGTTGAAAAATAACACACAGTTAATGCATAAGCTGTATTTTTGTAGCGTTTTGTAAGGAACGACAGTTGTTTAATTAAAAAAAATTTTTTAATTAATGTGGGTTAAGAACGAGGCCCCCAAATTAACCGAACAATCGAATATCTTGGTAAATGTTCGATTTAGAATAATGAAACAATTTTATCGAATTTTGAAAATAGAAGATCGAGGCCCTACACTTAGAAAAAAGTAGTGTCAATAATAATTGGGTCTGAAAAAATGTATTAAGCAACAGCTAATCGGGTTCACGTTTTCAATTTCACTTTTTATTAAAAAGTAAATCGTACGTAACTCCGATTCGGTTTCGTTTTCCTGTTCTTAGGGATCAGGGCCGGCAAAATCCATTGGGAAGAAAAATGTGCTGATGTTGGTGAGCAAGAGAGATTACAGCCGATTAACCTGCTTTTCTGTGTTCTCCGATTCACTCAATTATAAGTTCAGCTCAAGTCTGTGAAAAACACACGAGTTACTTCGGCTCTCTACGGTGGCTAGGGGAGAGCAAACCCTAAACTAAATATTACCTGTACAAAAAGTTTTAAAGGATTTTGGAGGAGATGGCGTCACTAGTATTAAACTTCATTTTGAAGCCTCATCACTAGGCTTTCTTATTCAGTATGTGTCGTTTCGCTGAATTGTAAACAACATAGTTTTTTTGTGCTCCGAATATGTCAACTTTTGTGCCAACAAAACGCAATTTGCGGGAAAGTTTACTTTTCTGCTTTCATTTAAAGAAACATGCAGCTGAAGGCCATCGATGCCGACCGGTCGTACACCAAAATCGACGCCAAAGCCAAAATTTCACGGTTGCAAGATCATGCTCTGTATATGGTGGGACCAATTGGGCTGCTACAATCACAATTGAAGCGTTTAAGTCGAGCATATCAGTAAAAACGGCCACAGTACGAGCAAAGGCGCGACAAGGTGATTTTACAACAGGACAACGCTCGGACACATGTAGCACAGCCGCTCAAAACATACCTTACCCCATCCGCCTTATAGCCCAGACTTAGCTCCTTCCGACTACTATTTGATTTAGTCGTTGACGCATGTCCTTGAGGATCATCACTTTCGCTCTTTTGAAGAGCTCCAAAATTGGACCGATTCGGGCATGGCATCAAAAGACGCATCGTTTGATCGAGATGGTATCCGAAAATTGCCAAAAGGATGGGAAAAATAGCGATCAGGAAACGAACAATACCTTAGAAAATGGATTTGAAACAAATTTTCACTACAAAGCCTCAAATTTTACAAAAAAATTCTTTAAATCATTTTTGTTCACGTAATCGAATATGGATCGAATATGGAGCAGACGGAAAAGAGAGAGGCTAACTTTTTCGTATTACTTTTCGTTTTTTCTTGCGCTCCCAAATTCTGGACGCATTAAACAAAAAAACTCAGTCCTAATCAATTTACAATTAACTTCTAAGTCGATCACAGAATTAAGGAAAAATCAATTTACTTACTTCTAGCAACTGGACAAGCAAAACTTTTTAATACGAAAACCTTTTTTGGAACACGAATCAATTTCACTTTCGGCAAATTGCCGTGGAAATGGAATTGAGAACAGGTCAGAATATTTTTCTCAAATATGGTTTTCAAAGACGATGGAAACCAAGTTGGTGAACACATTGTACCCACCTTGTGGATCTAATAATTCGGTTGGAATTTGTTTACTTTAATGCAAAAAAAGCCAGAACTTCCCACAGTCAATGTCATAGCAGCACTATTTTTCTTGAATTACTGGTGATTTTTTGCAATAATTTGTTAGATTCGTAAAAAGAACACACTTTTTTTTTGTCCTAAAATAAAATGAACATGGTTTGGATTTGGCTCTGCACTTGACCTTTGGACTGACGCGTCTGAAATTCAAGGCAAATACTGGCCACTTGCAGAAGCGTGCGAAAGTTCTTGCTACTGACACAGGGCCAGGGTCGCACTGCTCAAAATCACCAACAATAACCAAAGCCCATGAACCACGTCAAGTTTTGAACTTGAAACTTGATTACCTACAGAGAAAGCCACTAAAAGGACGTATGGGTGTGCCCCGCCCAAACTAGGCAAACTAGGCAAAAGTAGCAGCAGCAACGCTCGCATTGTGTCACGAAACATTTTTAGACTTTTTGCGCTGCGTTTTTTGCAAGAAAGAGAATAAGACACGCACGGCAAGTGGCCAAAACACACATAGAATCTATGGAATGAGTGGGTGTGGGTGTGCGTGTGTGTAGACAAAGCATATTTCAAGGCTGCCACAAAATGTTGGCTCCTGGCAAATCAGAGCTTTGTGCTCAAAAATGGCGCCAACCGACAACATGGCCAAACCAGGAAAACAAAAACCATCATCAACTACGTCAGTGGCAGCTAACAGTAACGTATGCCCAGGATGTTAACGACGACATTAGTTTAAAGCTGCAAAATGCACATCTAGCAACCACCTCCTGAAAGTACGCAATCACTTTTGAGCAGAGAGATACGTAAACTAATTTCTTTTGAGAAAAAGCAATCAACTTTGGTTTGCCAATTAAGTACTGGACACTTGTTGTTCTGTACATTTATAAGGGGCATATATATTTGCGTTGTTAATTTGAGGGCAGCACCCATAAAGCTTGCTGATTAATTCCAAGAAGGCATTGTTTTGAGTCAACAGACTCCTTCGGTGCAGTTGGAATTCACACAAAGACAATTGAGAATGGTCATAACAAAGACTTGGGAATTTCAAAATCGATAAGTGCTACCAGGACCGTTTGAAAGGTCCGTCGTTGCCTTTCATCCAAGGGCAAATACTGGCGCCACTGGCCAGGAAGGCCAACGAAGCGTTGAATAAGTCCAATTAGTACAAAAACAAAGCTCGTAAGCTTTGTGTTAAAACCGAAACCAACGGCATCGAAATAAGCAACAGCTGGAAAAGCTTATGTTTTATCATTTTACTGGCACTCCACATTTGAGAATAAAATAAGCAACGAACCGAGACTTCAGCTGAATGACTAAATCATATCTGGCCTAATTCTAGTCAGAAGATTTACCTGGTTTGACCAAAATAAGCGAGCTCTAGCTGCCACTTACTTAGAGCTTGCCCTTAGCGCAAAGTTATTAATAACACTGTGACAGATTTTTCAACTCAAAAAAGTCGAGACCAACAAAAAAATCTGTGGGATTAGGATGAAGTTGATTGGTTCCTTTGCTCTGTATTGCTTGGCCAAGTTCAAAATGGTTTTTTGGGATAATGTTGAAAAATTTTAGTAAATGAAGCGAAAAACTTAATGTTATTTCGACATTTTTGCAATTTTGACCTATAAATTCTCGTGAAAGTTCGGTCCGGGGGCTCGAACCCGTTGCAAAGTCTTAGGTTCGGTTCTCAGTCCGGTTACTTTTGTATCGTTGATACATTTTTATACCCTTGCAAAGGGTACTACAATTTTGCCCAGAAGTTTGCAACGCATAGAAATATTCATATCCGACCCCATAAACTATATATTATATGTTCTTGATCAGGGCGACGAGCTGAGTCGATTGAGCTTTGTCCGTCCGTCTGTCTGTCCGTCCGTCTGTCTGTCCGTCTGTTTCTACGCAAACTAGTCTCTCAGTTTTAAAGCTATCGGGCTGAAATTTTGCACAGTCTTCTTTTTACTGCACGATGCTAATATGTCGGAACCGACCGGATCGGATGACTATATCTTATAGCTGCCATCGGTCAAAAAATGGGTCTTAGTGAGAAATACTTTTTTTTCAATGTTATCGTCCTTAAACTCGGCCATTATTAATATTATAGGCTTTCAAAAAGATTAGCAAATTTTGGTCAAGATGGGATGACTATATCTTATAGCTGTCATAGGAACCACCGGTCGGAAAATGGGTCTTACTGCGAAAACTTTTTTGTTTTCAATGTCAGCGTCCTCTAACTCGTCCACCATTAATATTATATGCTTTCAAACAGATTTGCAAGCTTTGGTCAAAATCGGAAGACTATATCTTACAGCTGCCATAGTACCGAACGGTCGGAAAATGGGTCTTAAAAAAAAATTTTTTTTGTTTTTAAGTAAATCGTTCTTAAGGTCATTGATTATTAATATTAAACGCTTTCAAACTAATTAAAAAAATTTGGTTGAAATCGGATGACTATATCTTAAGGCTGCCATAGGACCGATCGGTCGGAAAAGGAGTCATAGTGAGAAAAACTTTTTTGTTTTCAACTTTATCGTTCTTAAACTCGGCGATTGTTAATTTGATGTGTTTCCAAAAAGTTTTCAAAAAAATCAGATGTTCATCTGTCGGAAAATGGGTTTTAGTTACAAAAGTTTTTGATTTTTATGTAAGTGTTCTAAAACTCTGTCATTTCAAAAACAGCATTTGCAAGGGTATAAAAACATCGGCACAGACGAAGTTAGCTTGTCCTTCTCGTTGTCAATGAATCATTCCACTAAGGGTAAAGATCCCCTTAAATTTTGGAAGGTGATTATATGAATGGGAATTGAAGTCAATGATAAGGGACCTTCCTAGCACAACACAGTAAAGCAAGTCTTAAAGATGTCACGAAAAAAACCTGTCTTTCCCTGCTACCTTCAAACCATCGGAAAGAAATTTCAGTAAGACTGAACTTATTATAAGCAGGGAATCAAACCGGAACCGTACATCAAAAAGAACCGATTAAAACTCAGAACCAGAACCGGGACCGAAACCGATAAGACCGAAAAGAACCTATACATTGTACCGGTGCAGCTTCGGTTCCGAGTGCAAAAACTAGACTGCAAAGCGAGCACTTAGTTTCGAGGGGAATTTTACGCAATTTGGCTTAATTGTAAATTCCTTTGTGGCATTTGCTCGAACACATTATAATACTACGTTAGCCTCTGACTACTTCTTGTAGCTGCCATAGAAATGATCGGTCGGGGTTTTTGTGAAAAATGGGAGAAAAACTTGTTTGTTTTCAATATTAGCGCTATTAAACTCGGTCATGGTTAATATTATATGTTTTTAAGCTGATCTGCGAAGCGAGCTTTTCAAATGTGTTAAAACATCGGCAGAGACAAAGTTAGCTTTCCTTTCTCGTTTTTAGTTATGCTTAGTTTTTAAGTTAATCTTAAATCTCCACTTGGAAGTAATCTGAATTGACATTTGATTTCAAAGATACATATAATGTTGGAATGGATCTCAGACCTACTATATTTAAAGTTTTTAAGTTTGATTTTTTTTAGTACATTTTTTGTTACAACATGAAATATTTTAACGTGAAGAAGTATTACACTGTGACACATTTTTGAACTCAAAATTAGTATAAAAACACTGTCTTGGTTTGGTCTGATTAGCTGCCGTTTTCTTTTTATTGCACTTTAAACTTTTCTGATTCAGAGTAGGACTAACGATTCCATATCTCGTAAACTGTTTTGAATTTTGCTTTTATGTCTTTAACAAAGTTGTTGCTCTTGGCTTGGCCTACAAAACATTTTCTTGCAGCAAATCAAAAAAATTACATCTTCATACTCAAAATTACAAAAATTGGCCAAAAAAGCCAAGCTTTTACCACTTTTCTACAGTTTTTCAACTTCATCTTGAAACCCGTTTCAGATTTGGCCAAGTAATTCAGCACAAAGTTGTAGCTTAGGCCAAAATAAACAAACCGTTAGAACGAACCAACTTCATTTAGTTACTCTTTCATATAGTTATAGGCCCACAAGCACATACAACTGTCATAAAAACTCGAAAAAAACGAACATTTTCGGTGAAAAAGTAAAAATTATTACATTTTTTAATAACAGTTTTAAGCTATGTTTTTTTTTTACTATTTTCTTGATTTAATACAAAACAATCGAAATTTTTGACTGTGTCAGCCAATTGCTACCAAAAATTGACATTTTTTGAGTTTTGGTTCCAGTTCTACATGCCCTTGAGGGCCCATAACTATACAAAGGACCAATCGAACGAAGTTGGAATGTTCCAATCGTTTGTTTATTTAAGTCCAAGCTACGTTTTTGTTCTGTATTGCTTAATCAAATTCGTAACAGTTTTCAAGACCAAGTTGAAAAACAGTACAAAATGAGGGGAAAACATGATGATTTTAAGACATTTTTGATGATGTGACTTTTTTGACTTGCTACTCAAGAATGTTTTGTAAGCCAAGCCAAGAGCAACAACTTCCTCTTAGACGTCAAAGCGAAATTCCAAATAGTTTACGAGAAATGGAGTTGCGAGTCCCAATCAGAAGCTGGAAACTGCAGAGCTATAAAAAGAAAACGGCAGCTAACCAGGCCAAACCCAGCGAAGGTTTTTTGTACTACCATCATACCCTTTCAGAATTTTTTGGTTTCGACTCTATTAACTTTTTAGTGTTGCACAGTGTTATTAATAAAATGTTTGATTTGAAATTGAAGTTGAATAGGTTTTTTCAAAGATCGAATCGAAGCTTTTCTCTCAAAATATCAAATGGCGCCACCATCGATAGTTTGCCAGCTCTACTTTACAGCACTCCGTTGTTCCTTCTGGCACAGCGGGAGCATTGACTCACTTGGTTATTGATTTTGATTATGTCATTCGCTTAGCTAGTTTAGTTAGCCCGGTTATTTAAATCCATCCTCCGCCTTGAGGTCGTTATGCGTGCGCTTGGCTTGGCAGCAACTACCACAGTGCCCAATGAGCTGATCAGGCGGAAGAAAGTGCGCTGCAGCCTGTGCAAAATGTTTTGCAACAAATGGGCCACACATGAAAATAAATATATTTAATGGCAGCCGCCGCCGCAGCAACAACAGCAACGAAGCTCAAACTTCAAACAAAAACATTTGGCCTGGGATTATCACCATCACCAGGCCAGCAAGTCAAATCACCGAAGCCGAAAACGACAACAATGCGGGAGGAAAGCAACCTAAGGAAATAGAATTCTCTTCCATGAGTTTCTTGCCATATGCCGGGCCAAGTGTTTCGTTTCGTTTCTTTCATGTACATGAGTACATATTGTCGTATATACGCGCAAGTACATGGGACTCTGCTAATGGCTGAATTTCTTTTCATTTAATCTACGTGGCTTTTTGGCTAAGCCGGTATTTTGTTTGATGTACTTCATGATTTTTTGGTTTCCGCATCAGCGAAAAATAATGCTAATTATAATGATTGGAAATGGGTGGAGGGGGAGGGGAGTGACACTGGCAATTGTCATAGTCTTTCATTTTATTTGGGGTTATTCACAGTTTGTGTTTACTTACATTGGATATTGCACTAAACTAGTTAAGACTAGAACTAAAGGATTTTCCGCCCCACCCATAACAGTTATGCATTAGGATTTTAGTTACAAGGATTTTATGATGTCTTAAATGTTAAGCTAAAGTTTAAATGGGCTTTGTGTATATTTTTTGATTTTATTCACATTTATTTATCATGTTTGTTGTTCTTTGTGTGTGTGCGGAAATACATAAAAACGAAATGCCGACAAAAAATATGTGAGGTTATTTATAAATGTAAATTTAGTTGGCTTATTAACTGGCAGTTGCTGTACAGTTAGTTCCCCATGGCTGCTGGGCTGATTTGAGGATATGGACATATACACGTACACACACAGAGCGAGATGAATTGTTATTTACTTGACTGCCAATTTACGGTTTGGCTTGGGGGAATGTTTGGCAAGGACGAAGACAGTGATCCCAGCGACTAAATGTGTGTGTGTGTGTGTTTGGGTGTTTAAATTAAAGTTGGCCAAAAACAAACAACAAATAACTCAAATGGGACAAACGGGACGTAACACTACGTTTGGTCTACACGTTGAGAGATTTTGAAAGTTTGAATAAAATGAATCAAGCTACGTGATTACGTTTGCAACTTTTTAGATTATTAGATATATAAAAAGTATTTATATATATATATATATATGTATGAGTATTGAGAGGAAAAAGAAAACTTTTAGCTACGCTCAAGTCAAGTACAAATTGTGAGTGTGGGATTTAGTATAAAAATCGGTGACCAAATGCTGTTAAATTTAAAGTTCTCTTCAGTAAAAACAAAAAGTGGAACACTCACCCTTGGTGGTCTTGAAGCCCTGATTGATGGCCCGGGTAGTGCGTACAGCTGCGCGATAGATGCGCCAGTAGAAGAAGAGCATCACAAACATGGGTATGTAGAAGGAACCCAGTGCGGAGTATAGCACATATCCCCGATCGTTGGTGAGCTCACACTTCCAGGGACAACTCGCCGAGGTGTACTGCGGTTTGTTTTGCGCTGGAGTACTCAGCAGATCGTAGTCCATTTCCGTAGCTGCTGCTGCTGTTGTTGTTGAAGAGGTTGTGCTCATCTCCGCAATCCGCACCTCTGCCGACTCATCTACGGGTGCGAAATTGGGATCGTAGGGATTGTAGGCATTGCCCGCCACCACATCCTGTTCCTTAATCCTATCTAAATCTAGTTGACCATCCTCTGTGCTTGACATTGTGGTGGCATAGTAAAGCGTATAGTTTCCCCTCGAATAGGTCGGCTGGATTACGGCCTGGAAAAAGACAACGCATAGATAAGTGCTTTGGCATGACACTTGACATTGGGCCAAGCTCCTTTGTCACCATCATCTATCCCATTTAAATTCCAGGCTCGCACACACTTTGCTCATCCAATAAAAATGCAACCCAAAAGCGGTTCATTTCGTGCCTGGCCACGTGTTGTGCATAAATATGTCGACAGAAAGGTAAGTCATACAATACTTTTGGGCGTGTTATGGAAAGGAGGTCAGCGAGAACGCAACGTTGAGGAAGGATATATGAGTAACATGTTGTGCCATGTACCTTTAACGGAATCGAAATTGAATTGAGCGCAGATGAGAGCTGGCAGCAGACATATTAATAATCGATGGCTTGCAAATCGAGATTCAATGGAGTCCGCGCAGGCAGCAGCGGCTGACTGTTATTCAATGGCAGGGAACAGCGGCAAATGCGAATTCAATACAACACAGAGGTTGCATTTTCATATGCAGTTGGGCGCTAAAGGACCAGATGGGTGATTTCATACAAAATTTACAGTGTGGGCCAGAACAAGGATAAACTACTTCCTACAAATTCTGATCCAGAATATATAAATTTAATGGTGTTGGAAATGATGGTCGATACCAAACAAAGCCTTGGCTGGGTTTAAATCCTCTTTGATTGATTTTTGCATCTGATTATATTTAAGAACTTACTCTTAATTTTCTTAGCTCTTAAAATCACATCTTCATACTCAGAATTACAGAAATGTTCAAAAAGAATCGAGCTTTTATCCTCTTTTTGTACAGTATTTCAACTATACCAAGAAACCAGTTCGAATTTTGCCAATTAGTACAGCTCAAAGTTGCAGCTTAGACAAAAATAAACAAACCGTTAAAACTAACCTACTTTATTCTATTACTCCTTGAAGCCCTGTAATCAGATCGACAGAAACTTCCTTTCGTCAATGCTGCGTCAGCTGCTCAAAGCACAATAAGGCCCACTGCCAGTTTACATAGTCTCCACAAATGTGCTGTTAAGCATAACATTGACTGTTAAGGGTGATATTCAAATTCTTATCTCCGTACTTGCAAAATGTTTAAGTGGCGAAGTTGTAACTTCTGCTTCTACTTTCTTCAATTTTTGTATGAAACTTCTCGTTGCTTCGGATGTCCTGACTGTAATATACTCTGTACCTGCAGTAGCAGCGCTGCTGCTTCGCTACGGCAGCGTGGCGGTATTCGTCGACGTGAAGCAAGCGTTTGATCGTGTGTGGCATGAAGGATTGCTGTGCAAGATAAAGTGTCTTCTCCCAGAACAGCTCTTTGATCTGGTACGCAGCTTTCTTACTGACAGGACGTTTTCTGTCGTCCTTGTTGGAGCTGAATCGAGTACAACAACTATACGTGCAGGAGTTCCACAGGGGAGCGTCCTTGGCCACACGCCAAGGACCACCATAGGCATGTCCACTGGCGATACCATTCCAAGGAATGACCCACAGGACCTTTTCCGCCTTTGCTGATGACACAGCTATTTTGGCCAGACATTCTACAGCAGTACATGTACCGATTTTACAGAGGGGCAAGGCACTGGAATATTTGTAACAATCAAGCGAAGTATACCAATGCCACCGTCACGTTAAGAAGAGACGACTGCCCCGGAGTTTTCATGGAAGATAAACTTCTAACCCATCATTAAGGACACAGGTACCTGAGAGTGTACCTTGACAGGCGCCCGACTTTTGGCTTGCACATAAACCAGCTTACAAGGTTGCTGTATAGAAGAGCTCCTCAATTGCAATGGCTGCTAAATAGCAGAAACAAATTGTCATTAAAGAACAAGGCACAAATATAGGAAGCAATTATTGCACCAGGATGGAGATACGGCCTGCAAGTATTTGGTATTGCAGCTGCAACGCATCTACACAAGATCCGTGCAGACTATCGGTAGCGCCCGGGTACATATGCACGAGAAGGCTGGAACAGGAACTAAATGTCCCAATGATAGGCGACGTAATTGTTAAACGATCTGCGGACTATATTAAGAGACTCAGAGGACACCCATATCGGCTAGCAAGGCAACTACTTCGCAGAAAAAGGATTAATGGTATCAAAGCCAGAAGAAGACTTTTGAGAATCTTTTCTAGGCAACTTCCAAGACGACGTATCTGAACCTGCCATAACATCTAACACTAATCTAACTCCAATCCAAACATAAATTGTATCGTATGGTAACACTAAAATTTTCCAGTAGATCGCAAGTTGCTGACAAAAAAGAAGTAACAATAAAAAAACGATAGCGAACTTTCGTGTGGTCATAACTTGACCAATAGTACAGAGTAAACTATTTTCTTGTTTAAATTGAAATCGAACCGTTTTTTTCAAATTATTTTATTGTTTGCTTCAGAAATAAATTGGAGCGGTACTTGGATAGGTAACAAATAATCTTTTGTCCTCTAAATCATTCTTGTAAAACTTTTGCACAAATTCGCAATGTCCCGTACTTCCATCAAAGCCCAGATTTCCAACTGAAGTTAATCTGCCAAAAGTATTATCTGAAATAGTTTCAACGACCACAATGAAAACAAGAAAGAAAGTCGGTCGAGCCCGACTGTAACATACTCTGTACTAGGGATGTCGAAAATATTATCGATATATCGAAAAATCGACATTTTTGCACAAAATTACAAATATCATTATCGGATATTTTTCCGAAGCGATATATCGGAAATCGAATATTTTTTGGTGATATTTTTGTCTTAGCGTTCGGTCACACTGTTGCGCATAACTGTTTCTTGAGCTCTGGACATGTAAATTGTGCAATAAAGTTTTAAAGACCAGTGGCAACTCAACAAAGATAAAGGCACAGTTAAAAGCAAAGCGTAGAGATGCTTGGCTAACGATGTTTACCCTGGATCGGGAACCCATTAAGTTCTGTATGGAAGAGAAAGACGCATTGCCAGTGCTTTCTGACTTGGCATTGTCATATCTTATTACACCGGAAAGCTCCGTGCCATCGGAACGCTTGGCTTCGGCTTTAAAAAGTTTGGTTTCTGACACCAAAAGCCGAATGAGCACATAACTCAACGGCTCTTCCTAACGATTATTGGTATTATCAGAAGTTTTTACGTTTCGTAGATATAACTGAATAAGTAATTTTTTATGCTTTGTAGTTCGAATGCTCTATTTTAAAAGATGACGAATTTAAAAAGTAAACACTTCTTTGCAGAACTTCTTATGTTAGAAATGAAATAAAAAAAAATATATCTTTTGATAATTTAGTAAATATACATTAAATCTATATTTTTTAAGCGCAGTCAGAATGTAGTTCATATTACGCGTCAAATGACGCCTCAATTACCTCAATAGACCTGTTCATTGTTAACATCCGCCGCGTTCTAATTGAAAAATATCGAAAATATCGATAATATCGATTTTTTTACACCAAAATATTTATATCGAAATGATACTTTTTCTATATTGTCGAAAATATCAATATAGATATTTTTGAAATATTCGACATCCCTACTCTCTACCCTTAATGTCGCAGCTTCGCATTTGCTCACGAGTTATACGCGCTCAAGGTGAATTTACTAACAAGGTGACGTACTCCGATGTGGTGAGGGACCATAATTTTTTTCACCTCGCTCTCTCGGCTCTCTGAGACAGATGACAGTTGCTCTGAGAGGCAAATGCTAGAAAAACAAAGCAAACATTTTACGTTCTGCACTTTTCGTTTATTTGCACAAATTTCGCTCGAGCTCCTTAACACAACGCCTGTGCTCTTTGACCACTCCCTCCCGACTCCCTTCTGCTCTCGTCTTTAGGTACAGCAACATTCCGTTCCGCAGTATTGGAGCGGCATAACATGCAATATGTCTTGGACATGTTGATATCTAATAGTGAATCAAATTCATATAAAATGCAACACATACACTTTTTTTAATAAATTAAATTTCATTTTAATTATAATCAAATTTTCACTGACAATGAAAAAAATCGTTCGCTACACAACCTTACTCGACGACGTTAATATTCATACTGTCAAAAATTAGAGCCCTTGACAGAAAGCAGGAGTGGGGAATACGTCACCTTGTTAGTAAATTCACCTTGTACGCGCTCATCTTAAAGTTTCTCTCTCTTTCTCTCACTAAGATTGCCTCTGTTGAACGGAATGCTGTGGTTATGGGTGGGGGAGTGTTAACTGTCCGTTTTTTTGCTCATAACTTGAGTATCGTTTATCCGATCTTTATCAATTCTTCAACAAATCGTTAAATAATTTTGATTACCTGATATCTCTAGAGGGTACCAACAATCTGTCATCAAAACTGTGGGAGATATGACGGTTTTTCCAAATTGCAGGGGCGGGAGGGGGCGTGGCAAAAATTGAAAATAAACTTGATCTCCCTGCAAGTATTAGAAATATAAGTCCCATACCATCAGACATCTTACCATCTCTGCGATCTCTTCGTTCTTACGGACGGACAGACAGACAGGCAGACGGACATGGCTATATCGACTCGGCTGTTGATGCTGATTAGGTATATATATTCTTTATAGGGTCGGAGATGGTTCCTTTTGGCTGTTACATACTTTTGCGCAATCTTAATATACTCTGTGTACCTTTGGTACAGAGTATAAAAACGTAGTTGTAAGCAAGAGCCACGCTTGTGCCGAAGCTTCTTACACAAAGCACGGCGTATGTCAGCAGCTAAATATATTTTTTTAGGATCTCAATTGATTAACTAATATTACACCAGATATTCCATAGGAGGTAGCAGTAAATTATTTTTATGGACAAGAAATTACAAATAGAGAAAACAAATATTTTACAAAATAAGCACACAATTGGTTGTCATTTAGGTTGAACAATATCTTCTTATTATTCTACAGATCTCATTAAAAGGGATGCAAGCCGCACAGGAATTAAGACTGGTTCGGTTCAGTGTTTCATGAAAGTTTTAAGCAATCGTTTTGGTTTATAATACCGTTTATGGAACGAACCAAAGCGTGGTTTCGGTTTAGTGGTCCTCTCTTTATTTTCGAGCATTCAATTGTTAATAAGAAATTTCTTACTTTTAGCTATTAGCTATTCTACCTTCTTCTTTTTTTCTGGGTGACCAAAAGGCTGGCAATGATTCTGCTGCCGTCGACCTATTCACAGACTTTTTTCAATCAACGTATTCCTCTATCCACTTTATTAACACTTCTTATCCATATACCATTCCTTCTTCTAACTCGATTTGTGTTCCCTCGATTAGTGAAAGCTCCCTACTTTCGCATTTAAAATCTCTAAAATCCTCATACTCCCCTGGCCCTGACAACATTCCTAGTTGTGTTCTTAAAGAGTGCTGTAGTTCCTTATGCAATCCTTTGCTTAAGATTTTCAATCTATCCACTCGATTCTTCAGTCTTTCCAACTCTTTGGAAAGAGTCCTATATCATTCCTCTTCATAAAAAAGGTGGAAAATCTGATATTTCCAATTACAGAGGCATAGCTAAGCTCTCCGCTACTCCTAAATTATTTGAAGAGATTATAACCTCCACCTTGCAGCACTATTGCAAATCGATTTTATCACCTTTCCAGCACGGGTTTATTAAGCGTCGGTCAACTATGACCAATTTGCTTGAATTTACTTCATTGGTTAATGATGGGTTCCTTAAGAAAAAGCAAACCGATGTCATTTACACCGACTTTAGTAAGGCTTTTGACTCTGTAAACCATGATCTTCTCCTCTATAAGCTTGATCGGTTAGGATTTCCCGCCTCGTTTCTGCTCTGGATTTCGTCCTATTTAAAAAATAGAACCCAGAAAGTTATATTACGTTCAGACACTTCAAAGCCCGTCTCTGTAACGTCCGGTGTACCGCAAGGTAGTCACCTTGGTCCTTTGTTTTTTACTCTTTTTATTAATGACCTACCCACAATACTATCTTACTCTCGGATACTTATGTATGCCGATGACGTTAAACTTATTTTATCTTTCAATGGCCCGACACATTCCATTAGATTGCAAGATGATTTAAACTCCTTGCAGTCTTGGTGCTTGGTTAATCATTTATACCTTAACTGCTCCAAGTGCATGTTTATGACTTTCCATCGTTGCAAACCTTCGCTGGCTATTTATACGATTGGCAATGAACCCCTGCAACGAATATCTACCGTCGTTGATCTTGGAATTCTTTTTGACCCCAAATTGAGTTTCAATCCTCATATCTCTTCTATTGTTAATAGGGCGAATGGTGTACTTGGATTCATTAAACGTTGGTCGAAGGAATTTAATGATCCTTACACCACAAAGCTCCTGTACACTGCTCTAGTCCGTCCTGTACTTGAATACTGCTCGTCCGTCTGGTGTCCGCAATACAAAAATCATATCGATCGTATCGAATCAGTACAAAAGCAATTTTTGCTTTTTGCTCTTCGTGGACTAAATTGGGACCCTAACCTTCGTCTGCCATCGTACTCCAGTAGACTCTTGCTTATTAACCTTCCTTCGTTAGCTGATCGTAGAACAGTCCTAGGCGTTTCTTTTCTTCATAAGCTAATCATTAGTGATGTAGACTCTATCGAACTTTTAGGTCGCCTTAACTTTTCGTTCCTTCTAGGCCAACTAGAAACTATTTACCTTTAATCTTGCTCAGATGCACAACTGATTATGCCCAGCACAATCGTTTTCGGGTCTTATGTCAAAATTACAATGATCTCTATCACCTGCTCTCAACAGATCTCTCTCTCTTCTCTCTCAAAAAGTCTCTCTATAATTATCTCCGGGGAAATCTCTGACCACTCCCAGCTGTGAGTAGGGGCATAGCTTGTCGGACTGGCTAAAAAATCCTCCCCCACCGGGTCAGAGATTTTCCGGTTATTTAGTTTTAAGTTTTTCGAATAAATTTTTTATTTTTAAAGTTTACTTTAAGATATTTTTCTCTCTATCTCAGTTATTTTTTATTTTTTTTTTTTTTTTTTTAATTTAATATATTATCTTATTTTTTTTCTCCTTTGTTCCTACTTAACTGTAGGTTTTGGTTTTTTTCTCTCTCTCTCTTTCTTCTCGATCTCTATATTATTAAAGTTTTTGTTAGCTCTAATAACTTCTCTGACTACAATTGGCTGTGAATAGGGGCATAGCTGGCCGGACGGGCAAATAAAATTCCCCCACCGTGTCGGAGTCGTTATTAGTTTATTTTGTAATTTTATTAGATTTTCTT
This sequence comes from Lordiphosa magnipectinata, assembly GCA_037044535.1. NCBI lineage: Eukaryota > Metazoa > Arthropoda > Insecta > Diptera > Drosophilidae > Lordiphosa > Lordiphosa magnipectinata. The sequence continues at coordinate 236,063 of JBAMBO010004105.1, forward strand.
TGATAGGCTTCAGTAGCTCATAAAAATTTTTGTAACGTATATAAATTTTCGTTGACAGCCTTTTTTTGTCAACTCTAAATAAATAAAATAAAAAATAAAATAATTCTCGAAATTAAAGTCGTAAAAATACTTTAAATTACTTTAATATTTACATGCCGACGAGGACTAGAAGTTTCAGGAGTATCTTGAAGAGCTGGAATGCCATAGAAATCATAGTCACTTAAAAACAGAGCATATCTACCAGCGCAGTCAGGGTAACATTATTATGTCGAATATTTTATCAAAGAAGGTGCCTGGATTTTCGGTTCGGTCTTGCATTTTCCAATAGTTTCTGGTTAGGTTCGCGGTTTGGTTTACGATTACGAATAAGCGGTTCGGTGCGGTTTGCATCCCTGATCCTTAAGCACCTTTTACTATTACGTGTAAGTTCAGCAGTCCAGAAATTCAGCTCTGCCATCCCATAGTGCATTATAAATGACCTGCTGCCAGTGTAATAACAGGGGAGTGTCTTGGGTTCTAAAAGATTTATGTGCATACATACATATGAAAAAACACACATATGTACAGTGTGCACACTATGTGTAGGAGCATATCACATATTAATTTCCAGTTGAATGTCTCCATTAGACAACGCCGTTTATTTGAAACAAAAGGCATCCAAGGCAAGCCAAGTCGTAAACTGTTAAATTACAAGAAGGTTGGCCCAAATCATTTGTCCGCCTTTCCCCTTCGACCACAACGACCAGGCCGGGCCAGTTATCGTTGCCGATCTGATTACCCAGTGACAGAATGCCCATAAATTGTGAGCCAGCTCCTTGCTCTCAATCTTTTGTGTTCGTGTGTTGTTGCTGCTTGTATAACACATCATTATCATTGACACTGCGTACGAGTCTGGTGTGGGCCAAAAATGTCAAAGCGAAAATTAGAGTCCAAGCAAAAGAAAAGGGCATAAAAAGTGTGTCTTGTTTTACGGTAATTCTGACACAAATGAGCCAGTTGCTGCCTTTGGCACTACGTTTGTTGCGGTTGGACAGCACGTAATGGTGTCAATGACAATGTCCAAGCGAAGCCAAACCAAGGACCCAAAAAACGAAAACTTACTTGCCAAAGGGTTTCAGCATTGGCTTTCTCTTTTGCAGTTTTTTTTTTTTTGTTTGGCAAAGACAAACCGCTTTTTACACTTCAATTTATCGCATGGGGTCAGAGCTGCGGTTGCGGCTGTGGGTTGCCACTTACCTTTTGATCCTTCCAGCCGACTAGCGGCGGAAAGCATATAACAAATGAGAGTACCCAAATGCCGGCGATTAAGGACTTGGCCTTCTTCGTTGACATGATGCTTGGGTAGGTGACGGGTCGCGTGACTGCCACATATCGATCCAACGATATGGCACACAGATTCAGAATCGAAGCGGTGCACATCCACACATCGACGGCCAGCCAAATGCGGCACCAGACATCGCCAAATATCCAAACCTTTAAGAGGAAAGGTTAGAATGGTTGTTATCTAAGCATATGGAAACACCGATGGCTACGTACCTTGAACACCTCCCAGGTGGCTGAGAATGGTAGCACCGCCAATCCCACCAATAAGTCCGCAACGGCCAAATTAACAATGAAAAAGTTGGTAACACTTCGCAGCTTGTTTGAACAGAAGACGGCGGCAATCACCAGACAATTGCCGCCAATGACCAGAACATTGATGAACTCGAGGATGGCCAATGAGATCAAATTGGCTGGCTCCGTCCATTTCACAGATTTAATGAGATCCTCGCACTCTGTCTCATTCATGGCGGTACTTTTGTGATGGGTGTATAAATGTGTTTACCACCTGCAAAAGCACAAAAGAAAAGTTACTAACGGCAAAGTCGGCAGTTGGCCCTAATTGGTGACGCCATTTGTAAGGAGCAGCTTTGGTGTGCCTAATTAATTTATCAAAATACTCTCGGCTAAAAATAGCTCACACAGAGAGAAAATCACAAATACGAAGGTGTAGAGTAAATCTTTGAAAAATAATTTCTAACCCAGACAAAATTTTTTAGAGATTTCTGGGACACACCCTAGTAAAATTTTATTCACGTGAACTCGATGTAAGTGACCTTAATTTATTAAAATTATATTAAAACAGTAAGCCTTTATTTATTTGTATTTTTAAGTGCCGATATCTCAACTTCTACATAGAGCTATTTGTCACATAGGGCCGATTTCTCTTCTATCACACAGCTGTTATGTGTGAGATAAATTTACAATTTACTCTGTTATTTGTTAGTTTATGTGAGAGAAAGCTCTATTTAGAAGAAGAGAAATCGTCCCATAGTCTTACAAATAGCTTAGTAAATTGTAAGCTTGTCTGACACTTAGCAGCTATCTTGGAGAAGAGAAACCTTTCCTTAATCCAATAAACTATTCGCTTCTTTGTTGACGTTTGTAAATATAATTAACGACAAAAAACAGTACCTCCGCACACAATCCGGGTGCTGCCCCGCCAACTGCAAACCTCAGCAACAACACAACAAAAGTGAAATGTGCAAAAAACATTAAGCAAACTCATACAAATAAAGTGCCAGCCATTATCACACAATTACTACGCATCCATACATACAACGCACACACGCATACATACAAACACGCGTGCGTTCGACCACACATGTATATATACATCACTGAGTCTACCAGACACACACACAGGCGTAGTGCAACAGTTCCAACAACACATCAAATGTACACATGTGAGCAATCCAAAAAACCTCAAAACAACCACGACCGATAGAAAAAGCTTTCAATTAACTAAAGATGCATCGTGTCGTTCCTACCAAATGCTTCTCAGCTCATAGTTGGAGCTCAACTGCAGACGATCAACCCGTTTGCAGCGAACAGAAGCGATCATCCATACATGAAAACATTATATCAGAGTTTAAGCAGCTTCTACAGTCTGGCATAAATAGCCACTCAAGAGCCCAAATATATGTATTTGACTTTACAGTCCCAAAGGGCCAAGCCGAGCTTCTCTCAATATCTTCTGTGCTTAAAATTTTCGCACTAGAGAAAGGGACCTACAGTTTACGAACGGCAAAGTTTGAGAATTTTGCTTTTTCAAGGCTAGTTACTTCACAGCAGGCGCCAATAGCTGGTGAAGGTGACCGGATGTGTTAAAGTTTCTTCTAAGAAGAGAAATACACTTTTTATTAGATGTTCCGAGGCGGTATAGAACCCATACCTCCCGCACCAGCAGGCACACATACTACCACTGCACCACACCTGGCCACTCAAGAATTCTTGGACCAGTCCGATCCACCTTGTCAAAAAGTGACCGTTAATTGGCGAATCTACACTCATACCATCGTACAGGTCCGATCCACTGCATCGACGACATTCAGCTACAGGCACAAATGTATCAGCCACTGACATCCAGCACCACATGTCCAATCAACCCGCTGACATCCAGCTACAGTATTTACGTCAATACATCAATTGAATGTTCGAGCTTTCGAAAAAAACGTCACTCAAACACTTAAACAACATATGGATGCCATGTTCCTGCGCAACAACTAGTCAAGAAATCTCTTGAGCCTCCAAACACTGGAACCACACACAACATATCATAGATATGCAAGCCAACGTTCATCGTCAACTTCCCTGATATGCCAGTCAACACGACGCCTCATTTAGGGGGGAGTAGCTGTGGCGGTTCCAGTTCATAAAGCTCCAATCACAGTTCCAACTAGTTTACACATCGCTAACAACTCGTTACTTGAGAGCAGCCAGCCTATTATTGTATATCTCTAACCCACACACTGATAGGCTATTTCAACATCTAACATCTTGAAGCAAAATGCACACGTTCCTCATTAAATTAAGTAATGGCAGAGAAACAAGTCATGCATTATTATATCTTTTTATTTTATGCATCCACACACGAATTTGTTCGACGAACAAATTTGTCCAACAAGAATTAATTTGCCCACTAACCAGGCGAACATTTCTCACGAACATCATTTGCTTGAAAATCTCAACGAGTAAACATGAAAATATGGCGGCGAAAACTAGCACAATCATGGCCTAGATGGCGATGCAAATTAGCTTAAAGCATTATTTCATCTTTTTGGGGATTTTCCATAAATTGAGGAAAATGTTCGCACAAACACACGCAAGATAGAAACTTTTCTATTCTCTGCGAACAAAAAGCCGAAAACAAAAATCTGTCACGAACACCTCCATCAACGACGAACATTTCGTCGAGCACAAAAAATTTGTCGAACAAATTCGTGTGTGGATGCCCTGCTTAAGAAAAACACTTGCATGGACGCTGGCATGAGTACCATATTGATGACATGCCACAAAATCATGAAGGTGCTCGCCCCCTTCTGGACCCGATGACCCAATTATCATTAAATCAGAAATTTCGACCAATGCCCATATACCAAAACGCCCAAGACCTGATGATAATTAATTTAACCTGAAAGATACTGGAGCATTAGAACTCTTAACATATGTCCCAGAACACCCAAATAGTTTTCCTTCGGGAAAAGGACCAAGCATAACTGCCTTTCAATCACCACCATTAGATTTTTAAACCTGATATTGTTGAGCAAATGATAAACTAATGACATGCCAATTTAATTTTTCCCAATATATTTGTGTAAAATTTTCGATACAACACATTTTTGAGAGCAGGACGCACAAATGTAAGATGTAGATGTGGCCAGTGTAAATTTCCATTTCACATTAACATCAAATTCCATGCGTTCCTCTAAAATATTGTCAGTGTGCAGAGACTATTACACTAACTCAACTATTAGCTTTTAGCAAGCTTTCCTCTATTTTATTAGGATTAAAAAGCAGAATCAATTCATCATCACATCATTTTCTGATCGGGTCAAGAATATCAGAGATTACTGTTTTCATTACCGTTTGGAATTGATTTAGTTCCGAATGGATACATTTTTTTTGAGTGTGGTTCGTTAACTATGTTTATGGGGTCTGCGGATACAATTTTCAAATATTTTGTACCACTTAAATTTTAATTTTACTCTCAGAAGATTCAACAATAAAATACTTGATTTTTTTCTTTGTGTGTACACTTGGCTGGATTGAAAAGTGGGAAAATAAGTAGGAAAAACACAAAGGTGCATGGCTTTGTTATGAACACTCTTGTTGGCACCGACAATGAAGAGTGGGAAATATGCAATTTTCGTAGAAAATTTAAGCTTTTCCCCCACTTTGTTTTGGATCTGAAATCTGACAGGAAAATCCGATTTGCGAGCCAAAAATACTGCTTCACAATAGTGGCTAACCAGCACAAACAATCAAAACTGGAATGGGGAATGGTAGGGAAGTGGGATAATATGCCTTGAGGCATATTTGCTTAAATGTTTGCTAAGGCAACATAAGCCAAGCTACGTAATTGCTCAATGCTGAACTGTGCAAATAACTGAAAATTAAACGCTAGCGGAAACGGAAGTGACGCCATTGTAAAAAAAACAAGAGTGCGGTGAGCCTTTCAATTGATTGAAATGGTCATAATTAATGTCAGTAGTTTGCCAGGTTAATTAATTTTGCATGCAAAACGATTGCATTTCAATTATACTCAATTTGGTTATCAGCCATCATCGAACATGCCATAATATTGCCTTTAACTACACAAGCAAAAAAAAAAAAAAATTAAACTGCCCAACAACTAATCAACTTCTATAAGCCAAAAGCCATTGCCTCATATTCCATATTTGTGCACAATTTGGTCACTAATCAATATTTCAAATTATTTTTGACTTTAATGGGCACTGTCTGGCGGTCAGGCAGGCACGCACTAAGCGACAACAACAACAACGACAACAAGAGTTACCACATTAAGAATACATCCCATGAGGTTGGGGTAATTGCCGAGCATGAAATATTCAAAACACGCAACAAATCGATTAAAATATATTTGCTTTAAGTATTCCAGCCCTCGTCTAGGGAGAGAAGTTGTATTTTAATATTTTTTGGTTTTTGGCACGTTGCTGCGATTTAGAGAAAGGCCGAAAGGTAATGGCAATGTGATAGTGAACACCTGTTTTTGGCAACTGCTTTCTGCCCAGTTACCTTTGTTGTGGCAACCCATTGGATTCAGCCAACAAACAATTAATTATGCAACAAGCTGGCAAACGTAAATAACATTTCTGGTTGTAAACAGAAGTTTTGGCTTGGCTGATATTGTCGATTTAACTGAATGCGTAGGAAAGGGAGTGGATATATGAAATGGAAAATCGATGGGGTGTTGACCGAATCAAGGTCATGATGGATGATAAATGAGTTGAGACCCATTTTGAATGTTAGTACGACAATGGGTTGACGTCAAAAATAGCGGAAAGTAAAGTTTTCGGAGGTATGTGGGTCAAAATAGGCCTAATAAATTATTCCTACGCATGAATGGGCTTTAGAAATCATGTGCACGCACTATTTGTAGGCAAACAAATAGCATTTCTTGTTTAGCAACTATTTTACAGAGAATAAATTGGCAGACTGCTGCCGTATGAAGAAAACTCTACAAAAGTGTTATAAAATTTAAGATGATTAAATTTCTTTTGCTTCTTTTGCGACCCTGATAATCAGGATTTCACTTGACTTGTTGCTCGGGCTGCTAAAAAGATTCATAATACTTTGCTACTGGCTGCCCCCTCACAATGAAGCCAATCAGTGTGCGTAGCTGGCATAAATTACTCTACCAAGACAAACAATATCGAGATGACGCAAGTTTATGCAGCCACCCCCAATCGAGAGTTTGGTAGATACGTTTATTTTGCCTGTTTGCTGGTTGAAAGCGGAAAAGTCTATGGCAACATTTTTTGTTATCTTTCATATGAAATTTGCATCACGAAATTTGCTTTGTGGCAGCTAATAATGAGAAATTGCCGAAATTGAGTTGCAAGCTGAAATTTGCCGACATTAAATTGCCGAGCGGAATGAATAATTGACATTTAAAACGGGTCGTAAAAGCTTTTAACAGTAGGCACATGGTGCGTATGAGCGCTTTTCTGCATTTTCTTCCACGCATACGCCTACTTAGCATAAAGAAGACGGTTGGTGGAAAGAGAAGTGGCTTGGTGGTGCAAATTAAATTGAATTACCGCAGCATAAATAAACTTAAAGGCATTTCACGATGGTTCTTTAAATGTCAAATGATGGTTAAAGGGCGTAAAAATATTATTTTTATTTTGTGTTTGTAATAAAAATGTTACTGCTGGAGATGGGCTCTTTGGTTAACTTTATTTCTAAGTGAAAATTTTGATAAAAGCACGCTCATTCGTAACAAAAACACTCCACAAATTTAAAGAGTCACAAAATACTGCTAAGCAATTAGCTCATAATCTGCTAACAATGAAGGGACGAGATAAAGTTCATAATCTGGCTTAAACCTAATAAATTTCATATGAATATCCAAAGAGTTCTAAGATTAATTCTTAGTTACAAAATCTTTCTGGCCACGATATACATCTACTCAGACTCGTACACCAATAATGCCTAGACGCTCACGGAATGCTGTAGATACTTAAATGTGGTCGTTCAGTATCTCCGCATCCTCATCAGGGGACCTGGACCTGGACAACATTGAGGGTAACGAGTCAGCCAACAAACTGACTAGACAAGGCATTACCGTCCAGCTCCTCACGGAGACGAGCTTGATAGGGATGCCCTTGGCCTCGTACAAACTAGTCACAAGAAATGAAACCAGGCGACTGGCTACAGAACGATGGAATTACCTTAAGGTTTGCGCTGTAGTCGAACATGAAACGTACCAGCAGTCTTTTGAGCCAGATATAATATCTCATTTCTCGTCGGGGCCCTAACGGGGCAGGCATGCAGCACTCTTGGGCGTCGCGCACAACGACTTCTGCAGAAGCTGCAAGTTTGAGTATGAGGAGGAGACATCACTACATCCTTTTTGCCACTGCCCAGCTCTTAGTATAGTGAGTTTGGATGATGCTTGACGCCTAAGATCGTCTTTTAGAGACTGCCATGAAAGCAGTATCATCTGCTTAGGTGGCCACTATAAACCTCTGGTCTTTGATGACTGACAGGTCTACAGTAAAAATGGTGTAACAACAACAGAAAAGACAACCGCTATCAGCGAGTATCGATCTCCCAAAATGCATCTGTTGCGCCCTCTGTGTGCGCGTGTTAGTTGCTAATCAATTTCTTATAAGACTGACTGACGCCAATTGGCGAAAAAAGATCTCGGAGCAATCGGTGCAAGGGCATGCCCACCGCTGGTGTAGAGTATTGGTTCCAGCACACTGCCTTGGGGACATTTGATCTTATGTCAATCACTTCTGACTCCTCATCTCCGCTTCGGTAGGACTTTAGAAACAGATAGTAGGGATAGTAGGGAGAAAAGGGACTGGGAGTATGTCCTGTGTGCCGTATTTTTATCAAAAGCCTGTTCGACGTCACGTAGGGCTGCTGAACAGTACTGTTTTATTTTCATGATGCTCAGGGATCATGCACGAATTCGTTATGGGCAGATCTGATCTAATGCTGATTTTACAGATCCCTATCTGTACAGCGGCTAATATTTATTCAATTTCATGCTCACGAATGTTTGTTGAACGTTAAGAGCATTATATTTGCAGCGATTTACAATTGCTTAAATTAATATCCAAAACTCCGAATTTTTTTTTGGGAAATTGGATAAAACGTCTATCAGACACAATTTTGAATACAAATGGTTGTTTTATGCCACAATTTTGAACACCTTCACAAAATAGTTTTTCAATGGCAGCCGTTCAAACTTGACTTTTATGTAAACTTTAGCAAATTATACAAGGTTAAAAAATTAGATTACATCAGTGTATTGCAGATTTGATGGTGACTATAGATGATATTCATGTGCTAAACACGAATTTGTTTTCGAAAATCCCACCAAGCCTTCAATATACTGGACCTTGTTGACTAATGTTATATATATTTCAATCGAAGCAACAGCTAAATTGTTTCTATTTTTATTTTTATCTACGGTAGATTGCAATAAAAAAACGTTTATATCCCAACGTTTACCTTAAAAGTGAACAAAATGTGTAATTTTGTGTGTTTTATTTCACATTCGCATTTAGAGTGCCCCTGGGGTGCCAACGCTATCCACCTGGAACATGGCTTATTATTTTCTATAAATATGTCAATGGCGTAAGGTATGTGCTTTTGCGCAGTTTTGCTTTTGTATTCACAAAATCGATTTTGAAATGTTATACCACATTTTCCATCCAAAAGTATGCAATTTATAATGATTTACCAGATTTCCCAGGGAAACTTTGTGAAAATTGGTTATAAAACTAGAATAATTTATATTAAAATAAATTGTAAGGCGTCTGAGCGTAAGCTTGGATGGATACAGCCTAGCATTGTTTCAAAAATGTGTGACACACTTGGCTGGTATCAAGAATCAAAACTTTGTTTCGAATTTTTAATATGTTTTGATACCCTTGTAAAGGGTAAATTCAAATTGTCGAGATGTGATGCGTCACAACATAGAAGGAAGCATCTCAGACCACATGTTGAAACACTAAAGTTATTTAAGATAGTTTTCATAGTTGAGGTAGAGATATTTACAAAGTAAGATGTAAAACATTGTAATGAAATATACATTGAAGATCCTCTCTTATGTTGTGCTCAGCAACATAGCCACTAGGCAACATTTGTCTTAATGTATAAGCAAAGGCTCGACTGCTGGAGCAATCAGTGGAATAAATGAATTAAACGAAAGAAGTTGTTATCTCGTCATTTGGCACCAGCTAGCTAAAGCTCTCTACTATCGCGGTCCAAAATTTAATTAAATTTTAGATCCAATAAAAATACTTATTGGAATTTTCACCACATGAAGTATGTATATATATTCTTGATCAGCATGACGAGCTGAGTTGATATGTGCGTCTGTCAGTCTGTTTCTATGCTATCTCCTCCGTCAGTTTTAATGCTATATTAACCAAACTTTGCACAAAGTCTTTTGGTAAAAAGACGCTGCACATTTGACGGAACCGGCCGGATGGGATGACTATAGCATATAGCTGCCATAGGAACTATCGGTCGAAAAAGTAGTTTTAGTTAGAAATAATTTTTTTGTTTTCAACGCAAACGTACCCAAACCTCGTATTTATAAGTTTTCTATGCTTTTACATAATTCCACCAAGTTTAATAAAAATCGGGCAACTTAAAGGCTGCCAATAGATGCCATACAAAATATAGTTCTGAAAAAAAAGTCTTAGTAGGAGTAACTTTTTGTTTTCAGTGATCTCGCTCCCAAACTTTCTGCTAATCAATATTATATGCACAATTCTGCAAAGTTTGATCAAAATCGGATGACTATAGCATATACTTGCCAAAGAAACGATCGGTCGAAAAAGTAGTTTTAGAAAAAAAAACTTTTTTGTTTACAATGCTAGCGTCTTTGTACTTTCCAGTTATGAATATTTTCAGTTTCCACATAATTTTGGGAAGTTTTGGTCAAAATCTGATGAATATATCGTATAGTTACCATATAACATACAGTCAATCAAATGGTCAAAGTAGTGGCGCCATCAATTGCTGAGTTTGGGAAATAAATTATACAAGCTGCAAGGTAATATAAAATTCAGTCGAGCCGAAGTTAGCTTTTCTCTATTTTATACTCAGTACCAAAGGTACACAGTGTATATTAAGTTTGTGCAAAAGTATGTAACTGGGAGAAGGAATCATTTCCGACCCTATATAGTATATATAATCTTGATCAGCATTAACAGCCGAGTCGATATAGCCATGTCCGTCAGTCTGCATGAACGCACAGATCTCAGAGATGGTAAGAGATAGAGGTTTGACATGTATGGGACATATACTTCTTATAGTTTCAGGCAGATCAGGTTTTTTTTCAATTTCTGCCACGCCCCCTCCCGCCCCCGGGAGGTTTAAAGTTTGGAAAAAACTTTATATCTCCCACAGTTTGTAGATAGAAGCTTTGTACCTTCTAAAGATATTTAGTAATCAAGATTATTTATCGATTTGCTGCAGAAATGATAAAAATCGGATAAACAATACTCAAGTTATGAGCAAAAAAACGGCCAGTTAGCACCCCCCAACCACTAGCATTCCATTCAAAGGTATTCAAGTATCTTAGTGAGAGAGAGAGATAGAGAAACTTAGAGATGAGCGTATAACAAAAATATTGGACGGATAAGTCGTGACTCCTCGGATGTATTATAATATTATAGTCGGGAGCAAATGCTGAGGCCGCCTGAACTTGACCGACTTTCTCACTTGTTTTGTTTTTCGTTGTATAATAAACTGGTGAACAGTTCAAAGACGGGTGTGTCTCAGAAATCTCTAGAGATTTCAGTGTATACATTGGCATTTCAAATTAAAGCTGTTTGACTGTATATGTGAAAGGGTGCAAAAATACCCGTCTAGTAGATAAGATGACGAAAGTTAAGCGGTTTGAAACCGCTTGTTCAAAGCCAAGTAGATTTCATGTGTATGATATGATCTCTTGAACTCTTGTCACTTCACAAATAAAGTACTTCAAGTTTAGTTCGAAGTGCAATCGTTTGTACGAAAACATCTAGAGATTTTCAGGACACCCCTGATAAATAGAAAAATCGGTGAAAGTGTTCTAGTTCACTGAAAATCCTCTTTTAATAGAGTTTCGTTATAAATATCAGCTAATAAAATTTAATTTTATTATTATTAAGCACTCGAACACATCCTAGGAGTCAACCCCCTGGACATCCAAGCACGCCTCCTTGCACAAAAGACGGCCCAACGTCTTTGTGCGGCAGGCACCATGGCGCTACAAAGCTATGGACACAGCATGGAGGGTAGAGTGATCAACAGTAGCACGGACTACATGATCCCAAAAACCAACTTCACAGGTGCATCAGCATTACTGGGACCAGAAGACTGGCGTACAGGAATGGCCCAGGAAGCAATGCACCTATTTACAGACGGCTCAAACATGGCCTCAGGAGTCGGAGCCGCTGTATACTGCGATGAGTCGGAATTGAGGCTCTCCTATAAACTGCCAGACCACTGCACCATATTCCAGGAGAAAGTCTTCGCAATAAGGAAAGCAGCGGAATTGGCAGAACAATACGCACCAAACAACCAAATAAACATATACGTTGACAGCTAAGCGGCAATCAAAGCAATGCCGAGACACACCATTAACTCCAAAAATGTTCTGGCAAGCAGGGAGGCAATAGATTCCCTCAGCATCTCTAGAAAGGTGCAAATCTACTGGATTCCCAGCCACCGGGGCATTGATGGAAACGAAATGGCTGACAGTCGTGCAAAAGCCGGAACCGCACTAAGCCAAGAAGCAACACTAAACATATCTATCTCCGTACAGACGCTACACAGCAAAATGGAGGAGATAGCGGAGAAAGAAGCAGAGGAAAAGTGGAAGAACACAACCGGCTGCAGAATCTCAAAAATCATGTGCAAGACAAGAGACAAAAAACTCACGCTCTATATGCTACAGCTCCAAAGAAGAGACTGTAGACTGTTTATAGGCATACTAACTGGTCACTGCCTAGCAGCTGCTCACGCTAGGAATCACGACAACGGACATCTGCAGGATATGTAAGGAACCTGGAGTCGTCGAAACTCTGGAACACCTCATCTGCAGCTGCCCAGAGATCGCTAAGATGGGACTAAGACATCTGCACTCCCCAAGTCTCACCTCTCTTGAAGAGGCGGCATGGAAGTCTCCCAAACAACTATTGGCATTTGCCAAAACGTCAAACATCCTCTTGGATTTCTAATGGTACCCAGAAAAAGCCACCCGGCCTCACTAAGGACCGTAAGGTCTATGTGTGGTCCCTACAAAGGGCCAGCCGGAACTACCTACCTACCTAATTTTATTATATTCCACGTTTCCGCAATCTTTTGGAATATCTTACAAATTGCATCATTGTTCCTAACCAGCCGTTTTTCTTTCATTTATTTCTATGTAAGCTTCAAGCAAACAATTGAGTAACCTTTCGATATTATTCAATTGAAATTGATAGATTGGCTTGAACAATAGAAACAAAATACCCATAGATCAAAAAATTGATATTAAATGCAATATCAAAGACGTGTATAATTTTTAAACATTTTTTGCCAAGTTTTATCTTGATGGCTTTAAAACTGAGAAAGAAATTAGCATGATTTCAGACAGACAGCTAGAGGCGCCATATCTATTTCGAATTGTTCCACATGACTTTCTCGAATTGCACTTTACACTTTCCCACAGTTTTCCCACTCCACTTCTGTTTAAACTTTATCGCCTTGTGCATCAAATTCAGTTTTAGCAATGTTTGCTTTAGTTTGAATTGAATGCAGCTTCAAAAACTACAGAGCACTGAGATGGGAGTCTTTTCTATTGACACAACTAATGGACACTCACCACGTAATGTCCACAAAAAAGAAGCTCACTCATGCCACTTAACCCGAACACATACATAGCTTTAATTAAAACTTTCCATTCGAGAATAATGAAGTCCCACTCACGAGCTCACTTTCCCGCAAATTGAGTGCCGTTCTGGAAATTGCAATGTCTATTTTTTTTCATACAAAAATAAATAAGTACTTATATGAAGATAATGTTTGTTCGTTTAAAATTGCCATGGCAGGATGCTAACAAGCATTCTGCTTACAAATTAAGCCGGACTATCAAAAAGGAAGTCTTGCCACGTGTCAGAGCCAGTATGGAAATTGCTAAGGGCAAAGGTGAAATTGCGTAAAGCAAATGATGCAAGCAAAAGCCACAGAAAGAAAAATACAACTAATGCCGGATGAATGGTTGCAAGTTGAATTCTTGGAAAACTACGACGTCAGAAAAGCGCTGAGCTGCCACATAGTAAACTTCAAAGTAGTTCATAAGAATGTCAAGCAAGGGCTACAGCAATTTCAAAGGATACATTAAAAAGAAATGCCAAAGTCAGTTGCCAGTTTAAGCTGGTGTAGAAACTGTTCTTTTTATTTTAAACCAACTAAAACCCGCCGTGCGTTGCTACGTTCGCCCCAGATGACGCAAATCTGAAAAAAAAGAATAGAATAATGGTTGTACTATAATTAATTTAAGGCTGTACGATACACCGGAGCGTAAATAAAGAATGCGGATATTTTCCGCTCCAGAGCATAAATGAAGAGTGAGGATGGTTCCCAACTCGGGACCACGCCACATATAGCTGGCCGTGTGAAAAGCATGACATTTCCAAATGAAGCCAGATCAAACTTTACGACGCAAATGATAAAACGGCATGCCAGGTAAATCCAAAAAGTTTAAGAATTCCGTTGGATAATATTTGTGTTCTGCGGCAACAGCCATCCAGCAAGTTAAAAAATTTGCCTATGAATCCGTATAGCTGGAGGCGAATTCTGTAATTTTTGCGTTTTGTAGGCAAGATAAGTGTTAGTTTGTGTTAAATCGTGAATGTGTAGAGTATGTGGTGTTGGTGTATTTTGTGGTGTTAGTGTTGGTGTATTAGCAATCATCGCTGATTCAGTCGGTTCTTTCTCAAATTTAACTGCAGACATCTGACCGAATATATGCAGTGTTGTCAAATGAAATGACATCCAACTGCTCCACGTGCTGAACTATAATTGAATTGATCTGAAAAACGAAATTTGCGCTTACAGCGCCACCTATTAAGAATTTTCCGACTTTTTTCCCAAACCTTCGCGTAGCAATTACGAACAAATCCGCAGAAGATACTATCCAATATGGTCCAGTCGTTTTCAAGTTTCACGCACACAAACAAAAGACTACATTTTTATATACATTTACACTCGAAAAAACGACTTGCAGAATTCTAGGTAGAACTTATTCCGTATTGTACTTCAAATTTCAAGTATGAAATGTAGTTAAATTAAGTGTGCAACGGAATAAATTCCCTACTGCACACTGGGGCAGAATGTAAAACTGACCGGCAGAAATTCCAAGAATCGAGGTTGTAATCCAAGTGCATAAAGTGGCTTAAACAGCAGCCAATGAGCCCCTGAGATAGGAAATTGACAGTTTTGAAGGTTCCATGAACGATGTTCCGGAGCCAAGGAACCCAAAAGTCGAGAATTGTTGGGACTAATTTTTGAGGCAAATTTTTCAGCTCTCTTATTTATTTCTATTTAATTGAAAACAATTATATTATGAATTACAAATTTTATTAAGTTCTCTTACAATTTCCTAGCTTCCTCTGCCGACGCTTTTAGAGATAGTAGAAAAGTAAAAACATCGATGTAGGAAAAAAAACATCGATGCTTGCCACTTCTTCCAAACATCTATACATTGTTAAAAACATCGATGTTTTGCCCTGCTCTAACTTCCCCCCATAACTTAGCCTCCTTTTCAGTGATCGGAAAAACAATGGCAGACATTGAATCAGAGCACCCGAAAATCTATGAAACGATATCCGATTCAATTTTTTTTTTAATTTAACCCCCTCCTCCCACTATAAGTCAGACCCCTCCCCGACTATCCCAAAATCCCCGGAGTATGTGTGGTACTATTTATATTTCGGGAGCTGGTCACACAAATGATAATAGCTAAAATCTGGTAATACACAAAAAAAAGTTTGACATTTACAATCTGTTTACCTTTGGTACCAAAGGTAAACAGAGTATGTAAATTAAGTTTGTGCAAAAGTATGTAACGGGGAGAAGGAATCATTTCCGACCCATTATTCTTGATCAACATCAAGAGCCGAGTCAATATAGCCATGTCTGTCCGTCTGTTAGTCTGTCTGTCTGCCTATCTATCTGTCTGTCTGTATGAACGCACAGATCTCAGATATGGAAAGAGATAGAGGTTTGACATATATGAGACATATGCTTCTTATACTTGGAGGCAGATCTAGTTTATTTATCAGATTTTGCAACGCCCCCTGCCGCCACCACAATTTTGAAAAAACCTCATATCTTTCACAGTTTTGTAGAGAGATGTTTCGTACTTTCTAGAGATATTTAGTAAGCAATATTATTAGTCGACTATTATTATTATATTATTATTATTATTTGCTAAAAAAATGATAAAGATCGAATCCTCGATACTCAAGTTATGAGCAAAAAAAGTAAAAAGAAAAATGTAGTTCTTCAACTCACTGTAAACAACACAAATAGTGCTCGTACATGAAAACGCTGTGAGGCCCTTAATTACAAACTTTATTTTGGTATTACCAGATTTTAACAATTGACATTAGTGTGACCAGTTCTCGAAATATAAGTAGTACCCTAAGTACTGATTTGGACACGTCTAAAACCAAAGACAACGACGTTATTAATTTCGTCCGGTCAGTTTTCGATTCTGTACTTTTGTTATGAAGTGAGGGTACATTTCAGTCTTACAGAAAAACCATCTTGATCTTTGTTTGATTCATTTCCTTTGGATTTTTCCATTATTTGATTCAATACAGAGGCATGTTTTCAAGACAAATTCGGAATAGCTTTAGAATTTTAGGTGCTTAAGCCAAGAACATTTTGTACCTATCTTATGAACTTTTCAATTAAGAGTATTTTTCACTTATTTTAAGAGTAAATTGGGTTCTACTTAGGACCATTAGAAACTAAAAGTATGCTCAAAAGTATACAGTAAAGTATACAGGATTATATCAATTTTTCGCGATTGAATACACCCTACTTGATATAAGAACTTTGTGATTGTATCAAATATTTTCATACTTACCGTTTTGAACTTGATTCAGGTACAAAGTTCTTAGGTTTTCTTAAAAGTGTTTAGATGAGGATATATAATTTTTGTTATGTTTTGGTTTTGGTGAGCTCTTCAAGAATTAAATTTTTGAATAAACTCTTTAATAAAATCCACCAAAAACTAATAATACAATATCTTTCCACACCGATAGCTTTGCCCCATTGTGTTGATAACTACCCATAGTTTCAACGACTGCATTACAACAAAAGCTCAATTTGGCCGCAAAATCAAGTTACCACCAATTAGCGGCGCCCGCAGATGTCGGCAACAAATGAGTTAAATTAAAACGCAAAATTTTGCAACAATTTGGCGCGGCCATGGAAGCGGAAGCGGACGATTACGCGCAGCCACAATCTGCCACTCCCCACACAGATAAAACAATTTTGCGGCTTGCTGATTTCTGCCAACTACAATGGCCTGGCGACAGGCAACCAGCCAGCAGAAACTTTTCAATTAATTCGCAATTAAAAATGCAAAATATTTCTATGCTTCAAACTAAGCGACAAGTTGAACTTTAACATTGTCAAATCACTTCCCAAATACAATTACAAATGCAAATGACAGACTATAGCCACTTGGCCACTTGGGGCAATTGAAATTGATGCTCGAACATCGCTTCAGGTAATTAAAAGAAAATTAACGACACTGCTCCGTGACACTGTTAAGTAGTGCGAGGGTGTAATCAGACTCCAAGCTCCCCCTCTCCCATTCAGGTTGCCGTTAAGAACTGTCGTTTATGCTGGATTCTGGTGTACCATTTACGAGTCGCGTGGCGTATACGCAATTTTATGAGCGTATAAAAAAAAAGAGACAAAGATGCTGTCACAAGTGCCATAGAGGTTTATTCTGTGGATTTATGGCCCCACATTTGCCTAACGGTAACTGCTCTAAGCGCACACACAACTACAAGAAAATCAATG
This sequence comes from Lordiphosa magnipectinata, assembly GCA_037044535.1. Classification (NCBI taxonomy): domain Eukaryota; kingdom Metazoa; phylum Arthropoda; class Insecta; order Diptera; family Drosophilidae; genus Lordiphosa; species Lordiphosa magnipectinata. Next base: position 253,667 of record JBAMBO010004105.1, read on the forward strand.
TCACACACACAGGAACATACTATATATCAGCCAGCATGTCAACGTTGATTGCAGCATTCAACACACATCCCCATGCAACTGGCAGCTGCACATTCGCAACAACAACTCTAACTCTAAACGTTCCCACATCTGTTACATCTCCGCACTCTTTGGCTCGCTCGCCCGGCATATGTGAACAGCCGCTTAGTTTGCCAAAGGACCCCAATGCCATTGAGGCGCGTGCAGGACGTGCCTGCTTTTATTCCACAAAGGAAACGAGCAGCGGAAATAATAACAGGAAATGTTGCCAACAATATTTTTTAACACTCAGCTCAACTTCAAGTTGGACTAATTGAGCAAGACATGAATTTGTAATGAATCTGAGGTGAGAAATGTGCAGTTGATCGGCAGCACAAGATGTGAGTGAAATTTATACAGTTTTCTTGAAAACAAAAAATGGAATTTTCTGCCTAGTTGAAATAAGTCTAACATCCGTAAGCATCGCCCCATTTCCAGTAGCCAAAAATTAATTTGTCAGTAAATGCAATAACAAAACTTCACTTCTGTCGCCAAATTGGCTAAGCTTCCATCAGATAAAGTTAAACCTAAATTTTTTAATTTATTTAAAAGTTGTTAAAATATTCAGGGTAAACTCGTATATTGTGTAAAAGTTATAGCTCATACACAATTGTTTTCATTGTGTAAAGTTTGTTTGTACCTGAGTTAACAAATTTAAGCCCCTTACTTCATTAAAAGAGAAACACTTTGAATTTGCTTTGATGCTCATGAGCTGTTCGAAAGTATTTCAATTTAAAGGATGTATTGTGACAAAAGTAATTTTTTGTCATTCTGAGCACAAGGCTTAAGAGATTAAACTGTGTACGTTGGGAAAGCTCATTTTATAATTTTTTGTATATAGTTTGATAAAGACTGTTACTGTCAACTAACATCTGTTTATAGACTACACAGATAAATCCCAATCAATCCCAAACTATGTTAGAAGTCGGTCAAGTCCGGATTCTCTCAAACCAAGCACGAGAGGGATTGATTTGAGTACGGATTTTTTAATCCCGGAATTCTTGTCTTGATCCCGACTTTAGCTCGATATTCGTGCTTGATTTGATCTCTAAGTCGTCCGAGATTAAATTCAGCGCGATACTGAAGCTCCATTCAATCCGAAAAAGGATTGCATCAAAAATGACTGAGATTGACTTTGAACTCTTTTTGACCAAAAAAAACATCTCACAAGACATACATTCTTCTTTTTTAAAGATAGCCGACTCGAGGTCATTGGATTGAATACAACTGTGAAAACAGGACACAAACAACATAACAATTTAGGCTGGTCGCTATTGAAATCTCTTTGATAGACTTGACCCATCAACTGCAATTCAGCAGCTTTCTCATGCTGGAAGTGCTATAGCTGGTAGGGAATTCCAAGGCGACGGTTAGTGCAAAAAAACCCACACCACCAATAACACCTAAGCTCAGAACAATTTGTGTATATGAGTACCCATCTCAGTTTCGAACTTTGCTCTCGGTTTCTTTTCGCTCTTTCGCTTTGACAGTGGAATTCCGTACTTACTTCAATCTCAAGTCAGGATCATTTGATTTTCAAGTAGAATCCGTACTTGAAATGAGCATTTTCGAATTGATACAAGCCTTTTGGGATTGTTCCAACCCGGTCGTACTTGAGTAGAATCTAGTTCGACTCTTACTTGAAATTTCAATCCGAAGATCGAGGCCAAATCAATTTTTTTGAGCTTGATTTTAGCTCGCCTTTTTTTCTGAGTACTGTCAAATTTTGAGCACGCAAATGAATTTGTGACTTTTCGCACACTAGCGAACTTGAATTCCTTGAAAAAATTTGAATATCTTTAAAATCCTTATATAAATGTCCCAAATATTTATTTGAAGTCAGATATTCAGTCTTAGTCCAAAAGGATTTCCCTTCGAAAACAGTGCATTATTCGATTTAGTTATCCAACTCCAAAGCATGGACGTCACAGATATGTCCGAAAAACGTACCGAGCTAAATAATCTGTCGGCTAAATTCGGAATTGAGGAAAGAACAGAGAGAATGTCGTTCCTTAGTGGAAATGTGATATTCACACAAATCAATAAGTCACTTCAAAAGAAGGAATGCGGTCTGCTGAGAGGTATACTACGAAGTCGATAGGCAATTGATGTAAAATCATTCTTAAAGCTACATCAATCTGGCATCGCTAAGGATCAATTTGAAACTTAATTCAATTAAAAGTCGGATACTTAGTGTCTTTGGGAATCAATCAAAATTCCCAAAATTACAAGTAACATTGTCTGTTACGTCTTAAAGTTCGTCAGTGAGCTGAACTGAACCGAACAGAATCGTTTTTCTTTTTGGTGTTCGATGCGGCTTAGAATTTTAGAAAGAACTCCGGTTTTGTTTGCGGTTCGGTTACGGTTTGGTTCGGTACGGTTCAGAGCCAGTTTGCATCCGTGCTTAAGGCCGTCCTCCTCAAAGATTTGAAGATTTTGCTTGTTCATTTTACTTTCTCTCTTTCAACCGAATTCAATAATAAATTACGAATAAAAGTTGGTATCAATTATTTGTTGTTGTAGTTAGACCTTAATCTTATACACAAACCTTCTAACTAGAACAGAAGTGCCCAGTGCCATCTTACGTCCGCGTAGACACCAATACAAATGAAGAAAATATTTCTCATGCAGCAACAACCTCAAGAAATAGAAAACCGATTATTGCCTGCTGATGTGTGTGTCTGTTCGTGGCTGTGTAAAACACACAAAATCATTCGTCCCCCAACAACAAAATCCGGATTGAAAGCGACGCAAACACATGTTTCTTGTTGCTTTTGAGTTTTCAATTGTCGTTGCACTACGCTTACACATAATCAATGCGTGAGGGCTTTCCAGATGTGGAAAACAGCAATGAATGCTCGGCGTGCTGAACTAGGCAGTCGAATAAGAAAATGAAATCTCTTGTAGTTCTGAATCAACGACCAACCGACGTCATGTTGATTGCATAAAGATGAGGCTGCCCAATCTGTAGTCTTTAGCCAATGGTCTATCGATGATAGAACAGGGAGGTGGTTGAAATATTAGGCCCATTCAGCAGACAATTTCGGTTTACGATTTGTGATTCACGATTGCCGATTATACCTGCTAAATGCAGTGATTGCCGATTGCGATTGTCAAATTTGACCATCATGATTGTCAGAAAGAAATTAAGCTAAAAGTATGACTGGTTACCGATTGCTAGGTCAGCCTACCTTTTGAAAGCATTCTCATGAAATTTGCTATTTTTTATCCGTTAATATTGAAGTTTATTTGTCTCTGGGGTTTTTATTTGATAAAAACTACTAAAACTCCCGAGAGAATATCTTAAAGTCTGCCATTCAACAGAGTGTTTTCTGCAATCGGAAACCAGTAATCGCTAATCGGATTTATCTGCTGAATGCGCCCATTAATGTAAGGGCAATCAGCTCTTTATTGATAAGTGCTTGACTTCAAGGCGGCATTTTGTCTCCCCCAATTCAATGTGTAGTGCGAAAACTGTTTTTTTTTTCTGACTACGGCAAACGGGTCACCATAGATAGATGGCGCCACCTGAGGTGGTTGGATTGGATTGATATGAAAGACTTTAATTGGTTTTGCGCTTTTCAAACGTATATTATACAACATTTGTCTTGTTTTCGTAATTGCATTATTCTTTCATTTCAAGTCTAGAAGTTCTATTACTATATATAGATGTGTACATACCAAAAGCAGCAATTTGTTGGGTATTTGTAACCAATGATTACAATTAGTTCGTTGCTGTTGCTGCTTTATGTCCATGTTGTTGTTGCTGCTCCTGTAGACGTTGTTGCTGTTGCCGCTGTTGTGCACGGCAAATGGCAGCCAATGGCAAAACACCAATTGCTCCGTCCTCCGTCCACTTGGCGCCCGTCGTCTCCATCCAGAACATCAATTTTGTGTGCCCTTGTGTATGTTTCCGGTATTGAGTCAATATCAATATGAACACTTCTGTTGACTGCGTTATACTTCTCAGTTCAACAGCGATTTGTTTTGACGGTGCCAAATTGTGTACACGGCTGCCGGTTTATGTGTCCGAATATGTCTCCGGGGTTGGATAGCAGCAGTCTATGAAACACTTCGTATTCAATTACCATTCGATGCTATCAAAGTTCATAAATAAGCTGTAAATAGGTAAGAGACGAGTCAGTTATAAAACATGGCGTAAGCAATTTGATCTTATCATTTGGGTTTATTTCATTCGTAGTGACAACTTTATGATTCAAGGAAGTAAATTTCCCCTCAATTAAAATAGTTTTATGAGACTGTAGTAGGCAGCCAGTGAAAATTGACATCTTTATTACATTTGTGTTCGACAAAAGCTATCAATATTTCCCAATTGCCTGACAAGCAACTTTTGCCAGTGACTGTGCATAAAAATAAAGTAAGAAAGTCGTTGTGCAAGTTTTGCAAATTCTGCATCCGATTGAAAAGTTTTGTAAAGCAAATAAAAACTGACAAATAACTCAAATTTTCTTGAGAGGAACGGTTTGCCGTCTTTTGTGTTGGAGTTGGATCTTGCAGAACTTTTGCAATTTTCGAAAATAACTTAAGTTGAAACTTCAACCGCTCATAGGTTAATTTGTCAACTCTAGTTGCAATGGCACCTGGGTTCCATCTGATGACTTCACGTTCTGACAGCTTGAAGACATTTGACAGGCCTCTAAGCTTATTTCCTTCCAAATGAAATGTCAAATTTGAGTAGAAATGCATTTTCATTTGTCAATTTGCATAGACTTATTAGTAAAGGCAGGACACGACTGTTACTTTCCAGTTTGGCTTCGGATTACTTTTTCATTTCAGAGTCTGTCAAAATCATAAAACAAAATCGATAAGTAATCAATGTTTAATGTATTCAAAGGAACTGTAGTCTGGGGTGGTCGTTCAGTTTGGCAAAGTCCAGTAGCAGTTCCATTACGTGTACGTGTTAAAATCGTAAAGAAAATATGATAGAAATAACACAATTCGTCCTGGTCAAGCCCAATGGCAAATGCGTCATTCCGACAAAAGGTCAAATCATCCACGTGTCTGTCCAATAACCATAATTTATATTTAATGACATTTTATATTCTTTTGGCTAGATTCCGAGAACCGCGTGGGGCTAATTTTCGTTGCCACGATTCGAAAAATGTAAAGTGAACACCTACAACAAATTATATCTCCTAATTAATTAGGGCCCGCCATATTTAGCTGATGGCATTTGGGCATGAAAGATTATTTTTAGCTTTCCCTTTTGCATTGAAATTTATCTTTTTAAAGCTGATGAAAGCTGAGTTGCTAATGCAGATTTCATTTGCATAGTCATTTTCGGATTACAGTATTTATTTTGTGGTCATATTATTACACTTTAGATATTTTGTGCATTTCAGTATGCAAATCGTATTTGCATTTGCCAAATTAACTCAAATTCTGCATTTGTACGAATTTCTGCAAAAGTTTAACCACACACATCCAGGCACCCAGACACGCAGCCACACAGACGTCATGTGCAGCCTTAGTCAAAGGTAATGAGTGTCGGGGTTTTGTGTGTTTTACTTACAACTAATTAAAGGGAGCTAAAATGTGCTCAGCATAAATTATTCAAAGCGTCATTACAGGCAAACAACTGGGCGAAAAAATGGGTTGCTTAATACAAATTGTTGCATACTTTTAGGCAGCGTGTTGAAAAATCTACTTTGCATGGGCCAGACCAGTTAATGAGCAGAAATAAGAAAAAACTTAAAAGGAAATGTGAACGGAAAAGAATTAAGAAAAATTAACAAAGCAGAACGAAAGAAAGCAAAGGTTTGGCTGACTGACGTACCCAAAATCCAAAATAACAAACTTTCTACAAAATAACAAAATTCATGATATTAAGACTTCAGGTATTAGCCTTTATTTATATTGGTTTTATATTTGACCGCCTCAAACGGAGAGATACCAAGCAACTAAATATATTACCTAAATGCATCGAAGTGCTTTTCATAGAAACCAACTAGAGCCCAATCCTCTTAACAACTTAATCAAAGCAAAATTCGTTCTTGGAATCTTTAAAGACAACAATAGCATATACGATAGAACCGAGAAGCAAATCAGCATAGTTTGGGGCTTGTGAATTGTGTGAAACGAAAATTTAGTATGCAATGGAATATGTTAATATGGACAAGAAAAGGAAGACAGTGGTAAAGAAGTTATACTATTTTAGCAAATTGAAAAACAAGGAAAAGGGGAAAAAACTGTAATAATTCTTATTGATTCGAGAGCTCCAGCCATAGACTATTAGGATATTCACCAGTCCTCGTAAAATGGTAAACTCCAAAAGTGTACAACAAAATACATAAGAAAACAATTAAAAGTCCTGCAGTCGAGTTGCCCTCCAAATACCCTGTACACTTGAGACACATATACACACTCATATACACAAACGCGCTCACACACCCATCCTACATCGAGCATGAAGTGTTCCTTCTACCAAAGGGCAATTCGCAAAATTAAAGGTAAATGAAACTGTTACAGCTCAATCTTAACCACTGCGCGGTGGCTCTGTAATTGCTGGAGCAAACCATAAGAGAGCATAATATAGATGCTGCAATCATAAGCGAGCAATACAGAAAACGGAACTCTGGAGAATGGCCAGCAGAAAGAGCAGAGGAATCTGCGATTTGGAGCTGTCGACAACCAAAGAAGCAGATAAGGAACGCAAAAAGTGCGAATGGATTTGCAAGGGCAATGGTAAATGACTTGTACATCTACCCACCCGACAAATAAACGTATGTAATCGGACCTACGAAATGTACGATAGTTTCTGTTAACAACGAAATCCGAATTTATTAAGAAAAGCGGGTTTCATACGGATTTTCAATTTTTTCTCTGTTTCTCATTGGTTGCCACCTCGGTGTCCAAGCTATTCGAGTAATACGAGGCGAGGTAAGTAAATTGGGTTGGAAAGGGGAATTCAAGTTAGGACTTACAGCCGTCTTAAAACTCTTCCAATTGCTGGCCTACAGAGGTGGGAAACGCGAGCTGGTGGAGAATCATTTCTCTGGCATTGAGAATGAGCACTTGCGCCAATTCTAAGCCTCCATGATATATCTTTATCTATTCGATGAAGAAAGAGTAGGCAGCTGAGAAAAAGGATTCGGCCAGGTGATGGTCTCTTTTAATCATTTCTGTGGTCACCTCCTGCATACGTGGATTGATACAGTCGAATACCAAAATGGCCGCCCTGCAACTATGGCAAATGTAATCCAAGTATATTTCCTTAGAGACTATATTGGATCGCATTTTGCCCTATATTTTGAGTACTTTAAGGGCTTTTGAAATCTTCATCTAAACCCCTTTCTTTCTTTCTCTGTCTTTAGCTGAATCTGGCCCAAAAATCGGCCGTCAAGGTGCAACACTTACTGCTTATCCATAGTTAAGAATATACCACGCAGCAAAGCCAATGCCGATTATATACTGCCCTATATCATGGATTTGGCCAGTGAACTAAGTGCGGTCATTGTGCGTGAGCCATTGCCCGGAATATTGCCGCTTTGGCGAAGATAGCTGTTTACTTTCTGGAGGATATATAACGCAATGCTCTGAATCAGATGCCCACACCACGCTATGAGTAGCAAATGAATGTTTTGCATCATGCTCAGGTTGCTGACCGATGTGCAACACATACTCAAGCAAACCCTAATGGAGTCGGGCCTTCTTTGTCCAGTGTTTTTTTTTATCCATAGTGTTAAATTAAATAAGTAAGCTATGCCAATATTCCGCAGATATCAACCAATTTTATAAATGCTTCTGCTTGAAGAGTTAGCAAACAGAATGCAAACTGTTGTGCCAAAAATGCGATACAATTTAATGAAACTGAACTAATTCATATAAATAAAGAAGAAAAACTAGCAAAAAGTACAAATTTTTAAATGGGAATCAAAATGGAATGAAACAAAGCATTCTTATCCATTATCGAGAAAGTAAATGTTTCCAACACGTCCAAATGTCCAACACGAAACGATTCAGTTTTCGATCCGTTTTTGCTATCGAGAAAGTGTCGAGAACGGATTCGAAAACGTGTATCGAGAACCACAAACCGAGCGACAGGTACTACTTTTTCGGATCCGTTCTCGCTAACGATTGTCGGGTCTGTATAGTTGCTATTTTCCGCCACGCCTAACACTACAGGAAGACACACTGATGATGGCGCAGCTTGTCGATGATATCCGCGGGAAGCACCCCGTAGTGGTCGCAGGAGACTTCAATGCTTGGTCAACAGAGTGGGTACGTCCATCAACAAATGCAAGAGGACAAGCGCTCCACAAAACATTTGCAAACCTGGAAACAGTGTTGCCTAACACTGGGCTAGAACACACATTTGAAAAAGCCGGAAGGGGGTCAATAACACAGGGCAACAAATTTAAACGTTTTCCAGTATATTGAAGGGTCGGTGGTGATTTTAGATTGTTTTCGTGTGCTGAACACAAAATCTGTTTTCAGAAATGGTCCATCTCGTGGAGATTTTTAGTAGTTTGAGTTTAAAGATACAAAAAGTGCCTTATTTGAGTCTTTTTATACGCGTTTTGTGGAGAACCTATAATTTTGTTTTGGCTTTCTTTGATATTATTGGAAAAAACTCTTCCTTAACTTTGAAATAAAATATCCCAAACAACTCTACGATTTTTTCCAATGAAGATATTCCATTTTTAGTAATTGTATCCGAGTTCATAAACACCCAATATATTGTTGCTGCCCCAAAGTATGCAATGGGTTTTGTTGAAAATTTTCATTGAAATTCTCTACAAATTACTAGCCGGTTGTACGGTTTCTGTAAAGCATACTTTTGTGCAGTAGACAGTTTTGGTTTTTTATAATTATCGAGACTATGTTTCCAAAGTGGAATATCTTCGCTTAAAAAAATCGTACGATTCTTTGCGATAGTTTTTTTAATGTTAAGAAATAGTAATTTACAATAATATCAAAAAAAGTCAAAACCAAAGTATAGGTTCCCCACAAAACTCGTCTGAAAAGTGTCAAAATAGGCACTTTTTCAACTTTAAGCTCAAATTACTGAAAATCTCGAAGACACGAAAATCATCTAGAATCACCCCCAACCTTTCAATACACTGGGCCATGTTGCCTAGTGTAATTGACCATAATTTTGTGAGCACTAGCCTTACAATTGGTCTGAACTGGGAAGTTAGCAGTATCTACACAGAAAAAAATTTGTCGGTAAATTCAACCAATTCTGCTGTTAAAATGCTCCAACCCATAATTTTGGATTGAACTTACCGCTAAGGACAGTAAAAGAGGCGTAAACACATATCGTGATGACTACGGGGTAGCACAGTAGATTTCAACCAGAAATGACAGTTGAAAATGCTCCAACCAGTAAAAAAAGTTATTTTACCATTGTTTAAAGTAAACTCATAAGTGTAACACGGCAGCAGTACAGTACAAATAGCACAAACAATACGAATACCACACACCACAGTGCAAATACCAATGTACTAATTCTGGAAAACTTCGAATTATTAATAATTTCATAAACATTTTTCTTATATTTGCACGCCATCTCAACTGGCTCGGCTGCAGCGCGGGCAATTGGCAGCGCTTCTAAAATGTTACTTGTGTTGAATCTGCCCATAAGCAAAAACTCATAATTTCTTGAACGTCGCATATATGTGACCGCTAGTAGTTCTCAAGTTCGAATTCACTGATAAATAATATAAATACTGCAACTAAATTCAGCGCATCAAGAGTACTATTTTAATAGTAGCTTTTACTTACAACCCAGTAAAAGAGAAAATAGCAACCAAATATATTAACTACTGTTACGTGCTAGGTACTATTTCAATGGTACAATGTTACTGCAAGTCGCAGTTTCAAAAACAACATCAAATCAAAATACAGAAATTTCGCTAGATTAACTATTTGTAAGGGTAATTTATACCAAAAATTCAGTAAACAAAACAAGAACAAAGTACATGAAACAATATTTCGCAGTAAAATTGACTTTAAGAATGGGTGGATTTAACTGATGACAATTTTTTCTGTGTATACCGCTAGCGATCACAGAGCAATCTACGATGAGCCATGGAAGTACTTCCAAAAGAAACTTCCGCGCCCCCACAAGCCTGTACAAAATATACACCATGGACAAGGCAATGGTGACGATCCTACTAGAGGAGCTTCCACTACAACGAACGCCAATGATATGACGGATGAAATGGCGAACCACATTGAGGAAATCTGCGACGCCTCTATGGCCAGGAAGAAAAAATCACCCTACAGATGTAGCTCCTACCCACTGGTGGACTACAGGTATAGCAGAAGCAAGGACAGCATGCAACCAAGCCATACGAAGCCACGAGCGATCACTGGGCATACCAAAGTAAGTAAAAAACGAGAGCGTTAGTTAAAGTCGGCTCTTACCGACTTCGATATACCAGTTACTCATGAAAACAAATGTTTAATAGCCTTCCTGTGTGCCTGAGGTGGGACAGCCGAAAAGTATGCAACATTTTTTAACTCGGCTATTTATCATCCGATCTTGATGAAAATTTATGGGCTTATAGATACTGCGAATATGAATGTACGTTTTAAATTTCATCGATATCTTAAAAATTGTGGGAGTTATTCAACATTTTTATTGTGGGGGCGGGGGTGGTCGTGGCAAAAATTGGAAATAAACTTGATATGCGTGCAGACAATAGGAGTCTAGATTTCAAATTTGGTTGCTCTAGCTCTTCTAGTCTCTGAGATCTAGGTGTTCATACAGACAGACGGACGGACGGACAGACGGACAGACGGACATGGCTATATCGACTCGGCTGTTGATGCTGATCAAGAATATATATACTTTATATGGTCGGAAATGATTCCTTCTGCCTGTTACATACATTTGCACGACTTTAGTATACCGTTTTACTCTACGAGTAACGGGAATAAATATCTATGTGACTATCTCAACCACCACGTCGGTCGGGTCGGGTCGGTCGTGGCTCTCCACACCCACAACACCGCCACACCAAATAATCTTTTTAAGTTTTTTATTTTGAGAATTATTCGTACTTGGATCAAGTACTGAAATTCTTGAATCAAGAATTATTCATACTTGGATTAAGAGCTGAAACTCTTGAATCAGGAATTTTAGGATCAAAAATTCACTCTTGAATCAAGAATTTTCACGCTTACCGTACTTTTGAGAACGAATGCTCTTAATTCAAGAGTGAAATTTTCTATTTTTTCTCTGAGTGTATCGACTATTACCTGACGAAACTATTTTTTGTTGGACGTTGACGTACAATGCGCAGTACGTTCAAGTGGCCCATGAGACACCAAGCCGAACCTTGTTACGCGCGAGCCCCTGGCAAAATAGCAGCCCACCTCCCGCCCAACCGATCGAGAGACGCATCCACTAACGTGTGGCACGAAATCGCAAAGGAAGAACATAAAGTAATGTTAACTACGGGCTAAATAAGTTAAAATAGAAATTTTTATAGCAGGAAGAGAAGCTTCCGAGTTAATTATTCGGTAGAGTTTATTGTAATCAGCACAGAGGACACGAAACGGTTCATGCAAGACATAGTTAGTATTAGAACGATTTAGTGATAGGTGGATAAAATCACGAGTCGGTCTAATAGGAACGTTGAAGATAATTTGGCCAACCAACATAGATGAGTCGATTCCACCATTAATTAGTCTATGTATAAAGATTACTCCAAGCATAACTCTACGATTAATAAGGAAGGGAAGGTTAATCAAAAGAAGTCTACTAGAGTACGATGGTAAACGGACCTCAGGATTCCAGCCAAGACCACGAAGAACAAACAATAAAAACTGTTTTTGCACAGATTCAATTCTATCTTGATGGGTCGAATAAGACGGAGACCACACACATGATCCATACTCGAGAATCGGACGGACAAGAGAAGTGTACAAAATCTTCGTCGTATAGGGATCATCAATCAATTCCTTCCAATTCCAAGAACACTCTTGGTCTTACAAACAGTAGCAGTAACATGAGAGTCAAATATAAGTCGGTGATCAAGAATTACCCTTAGATCATTTACCTCATTGGCTGAATCATTTACGCACTCAAGTGGGACATTATCAAGCATATAAGTGAAGAATTGTGGAAAGCTTCTGTAAAATGTCATAACCTTACACTTGGACTGTTAAGGTTTAATAGATTATCTTTAAACATAGTTCCACATCATCGGCGTGCATAAGCACACGTGTGAGTGAGTCAAGACTGACGGAAGATCATTTATAAAGAGAGTAAAAAACAATGGACCCAAGTAACTACCTTTGGGTACTCCAGAAGTAACCTGGATTAGTTTCGAATATGAATTACAAAAACTTTTGACGTTACATGGGTGCTTTAGATGCTATTTGAATAGATTGAAGAACGAAGGCAGCCCTTTTTGTACTTACTGTGTGAGGACAGGGGACAATAGAAGACGCAGAACATGTATTCTTTGTCTGTCTGTTGAACATAAATGAAAGAAGTGACCTAAGCAGGCTACCAGCCGTTTGTAGTCTGGTAGACATCATGCTTGAGTCAGAGCAAAATTGGTCAGCGGTAAGCAATATGGCCTCAGTAATACTCAAACGACTGCGAGAACTCAACAAACATATAGTAAAATCTCTTAGCATTAATTGAGAGAGTAAAACTAAATGTAAAAATAGAATAAATACCGCTGCTATCCTTGGGGTCCACTCTTTAGTTGGTTTTTCTATGGCACCCAAAACGCATTAAGGGTCATGGCCATTAAATTTAATATGTCCCTACGCTTATATGTATTAGCATAACAATAAATGCTATAAATTATCCAAGTTCTTTGACGCACGTACATAAATACGAATGGCATGCTCTAAGTTGATGCCCTCTCAATGGCCATTAAGAAATCCTGAAATGGTTGTACCCAAAAGTTCTAAAAAACGACAACAACAACAACAGTTAATACATACGTCATCGACGAGGTGACCAAGTGCGTTGCTAACAAGGCGAAATCACTCGACTGCAAAGAGATTCAGATTGAGATTCAGGGCCACTTAAGTGTCGTTACATTTGCCTTGCCTTCTCCTCACATTTCTTGCTGTTTACATTCATTTGTGTTTATTGTTGTTCATTGTATTGTTGCTCGCGTTTGTATGTAGATGTGTAAATCTATGTGTGAAAATTCAAAAAAAAAAACAACTACAGCTGGCATTGGTGTAGGTCTTGTAAGAGCTTCAGTTTACCAAGCACTTGAAAAAAAGAACCACGCTTAGTCTGGACCAACTTAAACTGACACGGACAGACAGGCATAGTGTTAGTCTTACATTAACTTTGTTCGTCATGCTTTCTTATCATATTTAAGAAAAAATGTTGTTGAAAATTCTTCCTTCTGGGTGGTATACTAAGCTTAATATACTATCTAAATGTTGGAAACGTCTTTTTTATACACATATGTATAAGTAATGCTTTTATGAGACGATTAATGACAGTGTAAGCTGGTTTTGTGGGGAAATATAGGACTTCTAGCGACATTCGATATTTTAACAACGATAAGCAACAAATGTTTGGCGACTGCACAGCAGAAAAACATGCTTGTGTTTTAGTTATTGATTAAAAAAGTTAAGAAAATAAAAAAAAAAATGTTGTAAAAGGCAAGTTGTATTACTTTTTAGTAGGACGGAAGACGGTCAGAGAGATCACAATCAAAGCCACGGAGAGCAAAAACTAAAAAGTGATTTCTGCACAGATTCTACTGAGCCATATTCAAGGATCGGTCTGACCAGAGAAATATAGAGATATCGTGTAATGTCAAGATATCTTGACACTAACATGTTTATCCCCAACGCCCATCTGTGGAAGTTTCACTGAATAAAACAAGAGCGTAAGTTAAAGTCGGCTCTAACCGACTTCGATAAACCCGTTACTCATGAAGAGAAATGTTTAATAGCCTTCCTGTGTTCCTGTGTTATCATCCGAAAAGTATGCAACATTTTTTAACTCGCCTATTTATCATCCGATCTTTATGAAAATTTTAGGGCTTGTTGATATTGAGAATATAAATGTAAGTTTTAAATTTGAGATCGATATCTTAAAAATTGTTGGAAATGGTTATTCAAAATTTTTTATTGTGGGGGCGGGGGTGGGCTTGGCAAGCATTTGAAATAAGAAGACAACATTTCCAACTTGGTTGCTTTAGCTCTTCTAGTCTCTGAGATCTAGGTGTTTATTCAGACGGACATGGCTATAACAACTCAGCTGTTGATGCTGATCATTAATATATATACTTTATGTGGTCATACACTTGCACGACTTTAGTATACCCTTTTACTCTACGAGTAAGGGGTAAATACGTTGCATACTTTTCTACTTTTCCTTAAGGAACACAACTTTTGTCATACCCATGTGTACTACAAATCGCTTTCGACCCAAAAACGTCCCAAGTCGTATGCAAATTGGTTCGTTTTTGGGTCGAAAACGATTTGAAAAAACACATGGAATATACTTGGGGTCAGCATGCGCTGTCTGCTAACATAATGTTAATATGTTAGTGCTCTGCAACTTTACACAAGGGAAGGCTAGTAAACATTTCTTTCGAAGTAGAGCCGAGTTTAGCTTACGCCCTTCATATCATTTCAAGACTATGACATTTCATTTTAGCCATAAATAATAGCAATTTATCTTTAAAAACAAGAAATAAAGTCGGTGAAGCCCGACTATAACATACTCGGTATCCCCAAAGTTTGTGTATATCTGATCAATTTAAGTTAGAAGCCACACAAAGTGGCAAGGAAGACTTAAAGTGTGTGTGAAGTGCTGCCCATCGAAGTTGCGGACAGTGCTACCCATCATACTTTTTTGATTTCCTTATAACCTGACTATCGTTCATCCGATCTTTATAATTTTTTCGGCAAATCGATAAATAATACTGATTACTAAATATACGTAGAAGGTACACACCAGCTATCTACAAAACTGTGGGAGATATGGCGCTTTTTACCGAATTTCGGGGGCGGGGCAAGTATAAGAAGTATTTGCCCCATACATGTCAAACCTCTATCTCTTTCCATCTCTGAGATCTGTGCGTTCATACAGACGGACAGTTAGACAGAAGGACAGACAGACAGACGGACATGGCTATATCAACTCGGCTGTTGATGCTGATCAATTATTTATATACTTTACGGAAACTATTCCTTCTATCAGTTACATACTTTTGAACAAACTTAATATACTCTGTGTACCTTTGGTACAGAGTATAAAAGTTGAGCAAAGCTAACTTCGGCTCGACCGAAGTTTATATACCCATACAGGCTTTTCGCTGAAGAAAAGCGTACTGAAGATTCGTTAGGGATAACGATAAAACAGTTCTGTATAGGCAACAAGCTCTTTTTGGTGGTACAATGCATAAGTTGTTTACAGTTGTGAACAAACGCAACTTTTTCGGACCTAGAGCCAGCCAACTCACACTAATTAAACATTAGAAAGGTCGCCAAATAAATAATAAATTGAAAATAAATAACTTGCAGCCCATTTTTCCGGACAACATCGATCAAATTGGAAGCAAAAGTGAGGCGCAACCAAAATGTAAAAAAAATAATAAATATATTAGCACATTAAATAGCACTTGTTTTCATAAGTTTTTCATATTTTTTTAATTTTAAGTGCCTTAACACTTTTGCTACCAAGGATCACGAAGTCGCGCACACTTGTGGTAATTTTGAAATTGTTTGAACTTTAATTTGATAAAACATTTTGAATTTAAGCGGCTGACTAATCAGGAGCGGCATGCCGTTTTGGGTATTTGTTTTAGGATTTTTAGGACTTGTGTTCCCACTACAGCTTACAATCTACTTAAAATAAATAACTGGCAATTTCGTGACATAAATTTTTATTTGTTCTGTAAATAGGCCATAATTAAGAATTTGACGTTATTTTCACTCCACAATTTCATTTTCGCCTTGAACCATATTAGCTAAGATGTTTCCCAAACTCAGCCATTGATGTCGCCACAATTTTGATCATTTGCTCGCCCTATTGTTATATGGCAGCTATACGATATATTTATCCGATTTTAATCAAAATCGCCAAAATTGTGTTGAAACGGATACTTATCATAACTGAAAAGCTTAAAGACGCTACCATTAAAAACCAAAACATTTATTTTACTAGAACTACTTTTTCTACCGATCGTTCCCATGGCAGCTATATGATATCGTCTGGGTCCGATGCGAGTTGCCCTCTATCTTCTCCTTACGGATTTGCGTCTTCCCTAAATCGTCGATGGCCATCTGTCGTGCGAGAGGCACTTATTTCATTAAAGCAATTGTTCTCTTTACATTTTCGTTTGCCGTTCTCGTGTAACCATACAGCAGCTAGAGTTGCAAGGTATCATTTTTAATTTGGCGAGTGGCAAATTTGAATTTTTATTGTTTGAAATAAATAACATTCAACTCCGTTGACGAAAATTAAGTTTATTATGTTTAAGTTTATGTTTAAAAAAGAACTAACCAATTACTTTACATTTTGAAATATTAATAAAAAACGCATAAAAAGGCTTACTCTTATTTGCTCTTGCGGTGTATCTACCCTACGCAGTCAAGTTCGAAAGGGTTTGTGTACAAGCTTAAAAACTGAAATCGCTTGAAGTTCTGTGGCATGGCGAAAATTTTCGGTCGATTTGACAAAACGCTAGTGAATTCTGTGGCACCCCTGTATATGAAGGCTCTGCATGAGTTGAATGAAAGTTCCCCTTGACTTTGTTTCTTATTTGATCTATCTAGGAAATTCCACTTATGGCTTACAAAATTTTCGATTCGTTGAACTATAGCTCATGACATGAGACACGATCTTTATGATCTGTTTATAATTTGTGAGCTAATGTCAGCTCAACAAAGTCACTAAATCCATAATGCTTAACTCAAATAGCTCATAGGGTTTGTAGCCTAAATGTCAAGCACATGTGGTCAAAATCTCGATAAAATACGCAGCGAAAATGGTCGACATTTTCAGATTGTGATTCCATAATGCAGATTGTAGCCAAGTCTGATATATAGCTTAACAATAGATGCGTGGACCAACAATGCTTGAAATGTGTTGCTGTTAAGGAAAACTTAAATGTCGCCTCTTTAACATAGACTCAATGAAAGGAAAACCGTCGAAGGGTAGAAATTTGTTGTGTTTAATATACAAGAGATTATTGAGACGTCAGAAAGGTACTAAGAAGATGCAAAAGTGGTTACTAAGCAGAAGAACTATTAAAATTTTCGGATGAAGAACGAGATCTACAAATTTTTTATAAAAAAATCGGACATCTGATTAATTAATTGAAAATTATGGCATATGGGAACTGTGAGAGAGGAATCCCCTAAAGATTCGACAAAATGGTGGGGAACCAACATAGATCCATTTCTACTGTAAGAAGCCTTCTTCTTTTATGGCCCTATATTAATATCTCAAACTATTAACTGTCTCGGCAGTTGCAATAAATGCTTGCCAGTCGTTTCGGTTTTGCTAGAGAAAACTTCAGTTATTCACACCAGGCTAGTATTTATTTAAAATAAATAATACGGTGGTTTTTGTTAATGCATACGGAAATAAAGAGCTTAGACTGAATTCTCTTTCTCTATGTTGTTATGTTTCAATCCTTTTAAGTCACTCTTGTTTTTAACTATTTTGCTATTTTTCCACATTGGCTCTGCCTTTACGCAAATTGCTTCGGCTTCTGGCTAGGCTTTTTCCTTGCCTGTTTCGATTGGCTTCATTTTCTTTGATTTACTAAAGGGATTGACATCCTTCACACATACGTTGTATATCAGAAGTTTCACTTTTACTTGTTGATATTTTGTTCTATATTTCAAATGTTTGATTTACAAACTTTTTCTTAGTGTACTTGTATGCACTCAGCTCTTCACTAGCCCCACCGAGCGTTGAATTTTAAAGGCTGTTGCAGCCTGACGCTGCTTTAAGTACATATGTGTGTGTTTAATGGCTTTCATGCTTATTGCTGTCCTAAATGCACACACACACATTCGAATAGTGCTGGGTAGCCAAGATCCTGCTTGGCTTTCAACAAGCAAATGGATTTATGTGCCATGCCCAACCAAATATAAAAATGTACACCCCTTCCCACATGTGTCAGGCGTTGTCTTGTCTTTGGCTTTGCATAAAAAAAATTGGCTGTGAAAACGCTTCAAGCACTTTTGTTCTCTGTTTGCGCAAACACACCCACACACACACTCACAAACACTTTTTGGTTTTCTCGCACAACTTTTTCCTTTATGTTTGTGCTACGCTGTAGTGTTATATGTTTAGTTTTTAGAATTTTTATTTCCCTTTTTTATATGCCAAATAATTTGCGTTTGTATTTTACGATGCCATAAAAAGTATTTTGTGGTTAAAACTGAAAACTGCACAAAAAATGTTTTAACTTTACAAAGCTTAAAAGTCACTGCAGATGGTTCCTAATAAACTAAAAATTTAAATTAAAATTTGAGGTAACAATTTACATAAGTGAAATGAGCAGTAAAAAACCATTAAATGAATCAGCTTAATGGAAATACCCACAATTGTCGCACACGCCGTTGAATGGAACTGATTTTGGCAATGGACGATCAATTAGCAAATGAATGTCGTCGTTGTGAATGCACGAATGACAGCAAACGAATCCGACCATTCGTTTACATTTTATTGAATACGAATTCCTGAATGCTCCGCACGCACGTAATTGCAAACAAAGTCAGTGCGGCCACAAAGCCAAACTGATAATTAGATTAATTATACACACACACACACACACACACACACACACACACTAAAAAGCCGATTGGATTTTCCATTTCGATTTTCATTGTCAACATGCCCAAAGGCAGAAGGGGCTGTTAAAGTTCATTGCTTACTAATTTACCACAAATAAGTAGACTTCGGAAAAGGAACAGATTGACAGACTCCATTGCACAGTGGAGCCCAGTTCATTTTCTTTCGGTATTAATTCTAAAAACAAATCCTCATGGATGTCAATGTAGACGGGTAAATAGAAGGTGTAGATCAACTTTTTTATATTTTATAAGTTTAGAATATCCTGAAGGTGGGTAAATAGACGGATGGAAATTATCGAAAGTTCTCAAAAATTGGTGAAAATTACTCAATTGTCTATACATTAGATTATCATGAACACAGGTAAACAGATAGATGGCGTAGATCAAAAGATCCACAAATTATATAATGAGTTTAGATTATCATAAAGATTTGTATAACTAGATGACAATTGTCAAGTAAGCTTCACTTCTTCGTTTTGTGTTTAAAATACTAAAGGGGATGCAGCAATGTACGCCGGTTACCTGCTAGTTTATACGATTGCTACTTTATATGATTGGAGATAATTAAAAAACTATGCGTTGCCATCTGGTGAAAATTAAAATACACTTTTCAAGTGTATAACAAGATTTATCATCTCTCAACTTATCAAACCTCTTACAGTTCTTACATTATATCACCCACAGTTTTGTAGATAGATGGTTTGTACGTTTTTGAGATATTTAGGCGAAGGGATGATAAGATCGGATAAGCTATACTCAAGTTATGAGCAAAAGAAAGTGAACTGCCGCAGTGCTGTGGCAGCCCTGGCCACCTCTGGTCACACTATTCATCGACCACCATCCCTAACGCGATAGCAGAGCGACAACACGCGCCATCCCTGGCGCTCAGTTTCTGGCTTGGCTTCGGCCAGCGCGGTTCGCGCCCGATCGCTCCGTTCGACTCATCTATATTGTTAGCTTAAGTTATGTTAAATAAAGTTACCATTCGATAACTAAAGTGGTGACCCTCCGACTAAGTTAAAGAACACAAACAATAGACATAAACCAAACAAATTCAAAGCAGTGTGCTAAACAAATTAATTTCAACCTCTGACGAAATTCACACGCACACATACACACACTCACAGGCAAGCAGCCTGCTCTGGGACGCAGCCCGTACTCACACACCCATACAGTGACGCGATTCATTTCGACATGCAGCTCTCGATCATCAAAATCAAACAGTATTAAGTTAACAATTTCGACAACAGCGAGCCAGAAACTCAAGGACAGCAACATCTCTAGCCTTTTTGGCCAAGTGTGTCCCACACACACACGACAAACGCCGCGACGGACGCCGCGACAGGGCGGCACACACATACACACATGCTCACGGCGTCTGCAGCATGCAATCACGAATTTTCGCGCGTTCCTGCAAAACACACACATGCACACATGCTCACGGCGTCTGCAACTACAATCAATCGAATTTTGCTGCGTTCTTACAAACAAAATGCGATTCGGCGGCTCATTCGTTCATCGATCATGGACGTTCATATGTGTCCTTTGGTTCCCACATCTACCAGCCATGGACCTTTGACACGGGCAAACAAGATCCTTGGCGCAGACTGTGGCGCTGCATACGAACACATACAGACGCAGGCAAAGCACACATACAGACGCAGGCAAAACACACACACACGATCGACAGGCGGCATGTTTTTTCCTCGAAAACAATTGTGGCGATTTTCGATTTGCGAATCAATTACCAGGATCCATGCCTCGACAACTGGATGCCTGACGACTCCGCTGCCTGGGAGCTCCTGGTTTAAAAACGACGCCCGGCAACGTATCCACATTCCACGTCAGGCTGTCCAACAACCGTTGCCCACGAAAACATTCATCGCCAGCCTGCCCTACACCGCTGCTCGCGCCCAACCGACTCTTCAACTACATGTAACCGATCTCACGCTTTTCAGATCTTACATTGTACGCAGCCTGCCAGACGGATCGATCATACTTATGGAAGTACGTCGCGCAGCTGAATTCGGATCTTCAACGCATCTTTCATCATCGCCGATGTTCATGCACAACGATCCCCATACCTAATCGACCGCAAGCAACCAGCTTCAACTCGAGACGCTCTTTGTTTGGCCATTGAGGCCAGCCTGAGTCTACCAACAAGTTCTCGACCTCAAACGAAAGTCCACAACGCGTGGCAAGCGAAAGTCCACAACGAGTGGCAAGCGAAAGTCCACAACGAGTGGCAAACGAAAGTCCACAACGAGTGGCAAACGAAAGTCCACAACGAGTGGCAAACGAAAGTCCACAACGCGTGGCAAACGAAAGTCTCTACTCGGGGTACAATACCCAGTACTATTGACTCTTCAACCTCAACCCTGCATGGGCGAACTTGCTTGTCGACCCCCACTCGAAGCAACGGCCTCAACGCGAGGTTTTCATCGACCCAGCTACGACACAAACATCACAGCGAGAAGTATACGCAAGCATTCCTCCACATTGGGACTTGCACAATCCTGTAGATGCTCACCCCGGACATACACTCATCCCGGCTATACTCAGGGCTTTCATCATTCGTTCCCACATGGTCTCTGGAGGGGGAGTACTGTGGCAGCCCTGGCCACCTCTGGTCACACTATTCATCGACCACCATCCCTAACGCGATAGCAGAGCGACAACACGCGCCATCCCTGGCGCTCAGTTTCTGGCTTGGCTTCGGCCAGCGCGGTTCGCGCCCGATCGCTCCGTTCGACTCATCTATATTGTTAGCTTAAGTTATGTTAAATAAAAAGTTAGTTATTAACAATAACTAAAGTGCCACTGTAGTGGCGCCATCTACTGATCAGTTTTGAAAATCAAGTAGTGGCGCAATCTATTGGTCAAGTTATGACCAAAAGAAAGTTCGCTGCCGCAGCGTAGCAGCAGCGCTCTTACTGCAGGTACAGAGTGCAGTCTTTGTTTATATGGCAGCTATTGAATATATTTATCCGAATTCGATCAAAAAATCGTGCTGAAGCAGAAAATATTCATAACTGGAAAGCTTAAAGACGCTACCATTGACAACAAAAAAGCTTTTCTCACTAGAACTACTTTTTCGACCGATCGTTCCTATGGCAGCTACATATATGCTATGATCATCCGACTTAGATCAAACTTAAAAGAATTATGTGGAAGCATATAATATTGATAAAGAACAAGATTGGGAGGGATAGCATTCAAAACATAAAAGTTTTTCCTACTAAGACTTTTTTTCAGACCTATCTTTTGTATGGCAGCTATAATATATAGTTGTCCGATTTATATCAAACTTAGTGGAATTATGTGAAAGCATAGACAACAAATAAATACAAGGTTTGGAAAATATTGCATTGAAAAAAAAGTTTTCTCACTAAAACTAGTTCTTCGACCGATCGTTCCTATGGCAGCAATATGCTATAGTCATCCGATCCTACCGGTTCCGACAAATGTGCAGCGTATTTGTACCTAAAGACTTTGTGCAAAGTTTGGTTGAGATATCTTTAAAACAGACGGAGGAGATAGCATTGAAACAGACTGAGGGACAGTCGTATGGACATGGCTACATCAACTCTGCTCGTCAAGCTGATCAAGAATATATAAGTTTTATGTGGTCGGAGAAAGGGTTGTCGATATTTCTTAAAATATCAATATCGATTATATCAGAAATCAAAATTTTCAATATCGATATATATATCAAT
Organism: Lordiphosa magnipectinata; assembly: GCA_037044535.1. NCBI lineage: Eukaryota > Metazoa > Arthropoda > Insecta > Diptera > Drosophilidae > Lordiphosa > Lordiphosa magnipectinata. The sequence goes on from JBAMBO010004105.1 coordinate 276,217, forward strand.
ATCGCGTCCGAAAACTTAGATATAGCGTTATTTTCTAAAGCTGAAGAAAACTGAAAAGTTTTTAAGGAACGTCTTTACCAGAAAACTACTACAGAAGTTTGCAACGCATTGAAATATTCATTGCCGACTCCATAAACTATATATATTCTTGATCCGGACGACGAGCTGAGTCGATTGAGCTTGAGTGGATTGAGCTTTGTCCGTCCGTCTGATGTCCGTGTGAGTGTTTCTACGCAAACTAGTCTCCCAGTTTAAAAGCTATCGAGCTGAAATTTCGCACAATCTTCTTTTTACTGCACGCTGCAAATATGTCGGAACCGACCGGATCGGATGACTATATCTTATAGTTGCCATAGGAACCATCGGTCAAAATAAGGGTCTTAGTGAGAAAAATTTTTTGGTTTTCAATGTAAGCGTCCTTTAACTCTGCCAATTTTTAATATTATATGCTCTCAAACAGATTTGCAAATTTTGGTCAAGATCGGATGACTATATCTTATAGCTGCCATAGGACCGATGTTTCGGAAAATGTGTCTCGGTCAAAAAATCTTTTTTTTTTGTCGGTTAAATCGTTCCTAAGCTCGGTGATTGTTAATATAAAGCGCTTTCAAACTAATTTAAAAAAGTTGATCGACATAGGGCGACTATAATTAGGACCGATCGGTCGCAAATGGGTCTTAGTAAGAAATTTATTTGTTTTTAATGTAAGCGTCCTTAAACTCACTGATTACTAATTCTATTTGCTTTCAATTACATTCGCAAAATTTGGTCGAAATCGGATGACTATATTTTTAGGCTGCCTTCAGACCGATCTGTCGGAAAGTGAGTCTTAGTGAGAAAAGCTTTTTTGTTTTCAATTTTATCGTTCTTTAATATTAAAATTCTCGAAATTTGGTCGAAATCAGATGTTTTACTGTCGGAAAATGGGTTTTATTTAAAGCAATATTTGGTTTTTAAACTCTGACATTTCAAAAACAGCATTTGCAAGGGTATAAAAACTTTGGCACACACGAAGTTAGCTTGGCGTTTTCGTTATCTCTAGACTTTTTAATAAGATAACTTTAAGATTTAAAGGACTTAGATTTCTGAAACATACTATAGATACATATTTTCAAAGTACATTAATAGTGACTTTTTCTTTAAACCTTAAAAGCCTCAAATTAGACAAAAATTTAGTTAGGCACAATACTTCGTATTAGTAAGGCTACTGTTCAAAATTGTTCTGATTTCAAAGCTGTTCAAAAGTGTTTCTTTCCATGTGATGCATAGTGCTGAATTGAATTTGTATCTTATGTGATAGGTTTCTTTTTGCCAATAGTGATATAAAAAGGGAATCATTTTTATTAATATTGCGTGTTTTCAGGGGTTAGAAGTGCTGCCCAATACTTCTGTATAAGAAATTTGAGCTTAGTACTTTTACTGAATAATTGAGATTCCAAATGGGGCCGCATGAATTGTCTAAGTAATATGTTATACTAATAACCGTAATATAACCTTGACCGAAAAAAAGCGATTGGCCAAAATTGTAACCGTAAGCCTAACCGTTATTAGTTTCGGTTTTAATATCTGCCCCAATAGCATTGGACTTATACCCCAAAGGAGAAAATTTTGTGGCAAAAACCAATTTTCAGTTTGTACCAAAGAAAAATGTTCCTTGTTTTCACAGTGCAAAATGTCAATCGTGTGATTGGTTGCCAATTGTGGCTGCCAATCAAAATGACAAAGCAAACTAAATTCAAATCTATAAATTGCAATTTTCGTTTCTCTTGTTGCATTTAATGAAAATGCAAATTTCGTTATCGTATGACAGCAAACAATTTAAATATTTTACTTGAGGCATGGCCGACCCCAAAAATGGGCATATGACTTTTAAAGGGAATGGCAAAACGGAAAATGAAATAAAATTACTTTCGTAGGTGAGCAATTAATTTAAAAGTGTCTGGCGAAAGAAAGTTGCAGCCATTAATTAGCTCGGTGTGTGTGTGTGTTTTTTTTTCTTCACTTTTTTTGGTATAAAAATACTTTTGCCAAGTTCTCTGCTCCGTGCGTGTGCTCACTTCATTTGGCACGTTTCGGGTCTAATCCTGAGTCTGAAAAGTTCGCATTCGTTAAGGCAGAAGACCAGGCAGGAGCAAAGCTCATTTCCGTTTTCTATTTAAACACTTGGGGGCTAAAATGTTTGCTTTCCCATTGCCAAAGCAGTGCAAAATCATCATAAAAGCCAAGAAATGAAAAAATAAATAGCCAGAGCCGCGTTGGTCTATGGTGGCGAATGCTTAGCAAGTGGATTTTTAAATTAGTTTGCCGACTCGTCGACTTGCCACTTTGCAGATAAAAGCCAAATCGAGTCAAGACGACAATGTCCGTTTCTGTTGGCAAATGGACTCCTATGCCATTCGCAGTGACATTTTTTGGTGCTTATTTAAATGAATTAGGTGATTCTTCAAGTGCTAAGCTCTGAACTCATTTCCGTAGCAACTTCAGTTCCATTTGGTGGCTGCCTATCAATGGACTGTTAATTTGCTGACTTTGATTTTGCCAAAGTACCAAGTGGAACAGCAGCCACACATCTCCATGTTGATGCCACAATAAAAAGTGTCTGCTGCTGTGTTTGACTTTCCTCTCGAACTTTTTCAGCTCACACATCAGTTCATAAGCCCTCACAGTTCTGTTTGCCTTTGTCTTGTTGTGAGTCTTTGGCACTTTTTTTTTTGTTTGCCTTGAATGTCGTTACATGAGCCTTATTGCGCATACGACGCGTGTGCCAGCCGTAAGGTGACAGCTTTGGCAACACAAAAAAAAAACATAAAAAAGAAAACAAAAAGGAAGAAGAAAGGGTTGTTCCTCGTTTTATTGGCATGTTATTGTTATTTAATGCCAACACTTACACTCACACACTGACTCCAAGCAGTTTTATGCCCGCCCCATTAATATATCTCAACTGGTTTGGTTTGTTTCCATTTCTTCGTACGTGTGCGAGTGTGTGTAGGCCATGTCTCGCACACTTTCTGATCAAGCTCTGCCCCCGTCTAGTTGCTACTGCTTTGTTTGCTTGTTGCACGCTTTTTTTGCTGTTTGCAAAAGAATCTCAGGTTTCGTTGGCTTATGCACGTAGGTTGTCTCCCTAGTTGTGTGACATTGTTTGATTTTTTATTTTTATGTTGTGAGTGGACTGGGAAATAATTTGCATGCCAAAACCGAGTATTGCACTTGGCCAGTTGGGTAAGACAACATCTCTAATGTGGCTTGGGTATGGCGTCTGAGTTGTAGCCACACAGATGTCCTTTTTTGTAAAGAAGTACATTAACCCAGATCAGCATGGGCTCATGCCGTCGCTCGACTACATCTAACATAGCGGTCTGCAGTTATTATTGAATCAGCTCCTTTGACAAACCCTGTCAAGTTGATGTTATTTTTACAAATTTCATAAAGTGTATCATAACGCATTATAGCCTAGTTCCACTGACACATATATGTACATTTTCAAAGTTGGTGATTCCACTAAAAATTTACGTTTCCAAATCCAAAAGCATAGTAAGTTTACAAAAAATACACATAGTGTTCGGGGCGAATAACAAAACATTTTCAAAATGTAGAAAATTGGGGGAAAAAATTTATATATGGGGCCTTGTCATTAATATGTACATTTGGCCGAATGTACATATAATATATGTGTCAGTGGAATCAGGCTATTACTTGCCAAGCTTTTTCAGCCTGGAATGAAGTCCAGCCTCCTTATTTTGCTGGATTCCATCTTACTTGGACCGCTGGATTTACAGAGTCAGAATGGTTAACTTGATTTTCAGTCTACTTCTGGACTTCCACAGGGGAGTGCGCTTGGTCCTTTACTTTGCATTATTTATTATTAGCTGTCCCAGCGCACGTTACCTACGCCCCTTTTGAGTATTTTAATCACAAAACGAAGTAGTGAAGCTTACATTACAATTGCCATACATAAAATTTTCATGATAAGCTAAACTCCATTTAAAATTTAGCACATTTCGCGATTTTGTGGACATTTTGATCTTCACCATCTATGTATTAACCCGTGTTCAAAATCTTAATTTAAACTAATACAAAAATTGAGTAATTTTCAACATTACTTGGAACTTTCGATTTTTACCATCATAATAATCAAAACTCATTTTGAAATGTTTCGCAATTCCGCGATTATTTGGTCCGTTTGATCTACTCCTCCTATTTACCCGTCTATTTAACAGTCTTTATGACAATCTTAACTCATATATAAATTTTGCGAATTTCAAGATTTGTACCGAATGAACCTTCCATTTACACGAATAATTACCCATCATCATCACAATCTAAACTCATTATAAAATTTTGCATATATCGCGATTTTTTTGGTCCGATTAGCCTATACCTTCTATTTACCCGTCGATAATTATTAAATCTTGATGATAATCTCAACTTATAAAATTTTGAAAAATTTCCGCGATATTTTAGGACTGATTGGTTTTCAGGCGATTGGGGGCGGAAACAAATCCATCATATCATAGATCTTAAAAATCCGTCCAGCAATTCTTGAGATATATTATATATGCAGTTTTGAAATTTTTAATGGTAGTGATAGTGGAATTTGTAAATTCTTACTTTAGCAGGTACTTTCTTGTTCGGTTTTTACCGTTTCAATATTGTTTCCCAAGCTATCCGACATTTCGTTTCTGCATTATGGCTGGGAATCCGATTGAAAATCACAGTCTATCTATCTGTCTTTTTGTCTGTCTGCATGAACGCACAGATCTCATAGAGATAGTAAGAGTTAAGGGACTTAACTTCCTAGGGCGTACGCAAGGGGGGGGAAAGCTGTTTATGACCTTGTATACTTCTTACACGTGCAGGCAGATCAAGTTTATTTTCAAATTTTGTTCGTACCTCTTAGACATATTAAGTAACCAGCATTATATATCGATCCTCAAAAATTGCGCAAAGATCGGAAGATCGAAATTCAAGTTATGAGCAAATCAAAGTTCGCTGCCGCCGCACTGCTACTGCAGCCTCAAAATACATAAGCACTGAGCATATAGAGGCTATAGGGGCTAAAGCTCCCCTCATAGCCCAAATATCTTAATTCACCAAATATATGCAAAAAGCAATATGAACAAGGATTTCAGAAAAAGCTGGAAAATATGCAGCCATCAGCAGTGAACAAATTTACGAGCGAAAAACTTTTGAATATGGGTTATAATATTACGAAGACAAATTTTATGTTAATAAACCCTTATTAAAATGAACTTATTAAAAATAACAATTTTTTCATATCATTTGGCAAGAAAATAATATCATTCTGATCAAAAATAATATCATTTACTTAAATTGATAATGAATAGTTTCAGAATGATATTTCAAATGTAATTTTTAACATATCAATTTGACAAATTTTCATATCGAAGTAAAATTGGTATGAAAAAATATCATTTTTTACCAGGATGCGAAAGTTAAAAATATGGTTCGAAATAATTTATAGAAAAAGTAGTTTTAGCTATATTTAGCGTATTTAGCGTATTTTCTATGCTTTTACAGAATTCCACCAAGTTTGATCAAAATCGGTCAACTATATAGTATAGCCACCACACAAAATATAGATCTGATAAAAAGTCTTAGTACTTAGTCTTAGTACTAACTTTTTTGTTTTCCAATCCTGTTACTGATCAATACTATATATTACCACACAATTCTGCCAAATTGGATCCAAATCGGATGACTATAGCTGCCATAGGAACGATCGGTCGAAAAACTAGTTCTAGGTAGAAAAAATTTTTGTTTTAGTAGCGTAGAAGTTTGGTCAAAATCTAATGAACATATCGTATAGCTGCCATATAACAAACTGGCAAGCAAATGGTCCTAGTAGTGGCGCCATCTATTGCTGAGTTCGGGACATAACTCAGCTAAGAATGTTCGACGAAAATTATTTAGAATCTTAAATTATATAAATTATACAATCTGCAAGGGTATATAAACTTCGGTTGAGCCGAAGTAGAGTAAAAGGGTAAACTAAAGTCGTGCAAATGTATGTACACTCAAAAAACAGCTCGCCCTAAAAAGTGTAATTTTCGCCCTAATTTTTAGAAAATCGCCCTAAAAAAAGGGCCGAAGGCGACTGGTCTTATTCTTTAGAAAATTTTTCTAAAAAAAAATTCAAATTGTGTTCTAAATTTCAGGGCAATATTTCTGAAAAAAAACAAAGGGGTGCGGTTCTCCTCTCTTTGTTGTTGGTTTATTTTTTAGTTATTATACCCTTGCAAAGGGTATTATAATTTTGCCCAGAAGTTTGCAACGCATAGAAATATTCATTTCCGACCCCATAAACTATATATATTCTTGATCAGGGCGACGAGCTGAGTCGATTGAGCTTTGTCCGTCCGTCTGTCTGTCTGTCTGTCCGTCTGGCTGTCTGTCCGTCTGTTTCTACGCAAACTAGTCTCTCAGTTTTAAAGCTATCGAGCTGAAATTTTGCACAGAGTCTTCTTTTTACTGCACGCTGTTAATATGTCGGAACCGACCGGATCGGATGACTACGGTCAAAAAATGGGTCTTAGTGAGAAAAAATTTTTTGTTTTCAATGTTAGCGGCCTTAAACTCGGCCATTGCTAATATTATCTGCTTTCAAACAGATTTGCAAATTTTGGTCAAAATCGGATGACTATATCTTATAGCTGTCATAGGAACAATAGGTCGGAAAATGGGTCTTAGTGAAAAAAAATTTTTTGTTTTCAAATAAAAAGTTCTTAAAGTCGGTGATTCTTAATATTAAACTAATTTGAAAAAGTTGATCGACATCGGGTGACTATATCTTATGGTTGCCATAGGACCGATCGGTCGGAAAATGAGTCTTAGTGAGAAAAACTTTTGTGTTTTAAATTTTGTCTTTCTTAAACTCCGCGATTGTTAGTTTGATATGTTTTCAAAAACATTCGTGAAAATGGGTTTTAGTTAAAAAATTGTTCGATTTTTATGTAAGCGTTCTTTAACTCTGTCATTTCAAAAACAGCATTTGCTAGGGTATAAAAACTTCGTCACTGACGAAGTAAGCTTGGCCTTCTCGTTTTTTGTTTTATTTTAGTTATTTTTTTTTATGTTTTCTTCTTTTTTTTTTACTTTACTGGGACTCGAACGCTGAATGCTGAACACAAGCGGACAGACGCCTTAGCCCACTCGGCTATTTGCCTTATCAAGTCACCGAAGCAGCATTTTTTCTATTTTATTTTTATATTCTTTCAGAAAAACTTTCTTAAAATTAGGGTTTATTGTTTTCAATTTTAGGGCAAATATCCTAAATTTGTAACAAATATTTTCTTAAATCAAAGGCGAAATTACCCTAAAAATTAGAAAAGGCAATAAAGCAAATTCACCCTAAAATTTAGAAAAAACAAATATTTTTCTAAATTATAGAAAGTTTTTTCTAAGAAATTCAATTTTAGGGCAACTTTTTTAAAATGCAGAAAATTTTTTCTTAAAAATATAAATTTTTTCTAAATCGTAAGGCGATTTCGATTTTAGGGCGATTTTCATAAATATAGAAAAATAATTTTCTGAGTGTAACAGGCAGAAGGAATCGATTCCGACCATAATCGATTCCGACCATATAAAGTATATATATTCTTGATCAGCATCAACAGCCGAGTCGATATAGCCATGTCCGTCTGTCCGTCCGTCCGTCCGTCCGTCCGTCCGTCCGTCCGTCTGTCCGTCTGTCTGTATGAACACCTAGATCTCAGAGACTAGCAGAGCTAGAGCAACCAAATTTGAACTCTAGACATCTATTGTCTGCACGCAGATCAAGTTTATTTCAAATTTTTGCCACGACCACCCCCGCCCCCACAATAAAAATGTTGAATAACTCCCACAATTTTTAAGATATCGATCTCAAATTCAAAACTTACATTTATATTCGCAACTCCATCAAGATCGGATGATAAATAGCCGAGTTAAAAAAATGTTGCTTACTTTTCAGCTGTCCCACCTCAGGTACGCAGGAAGGCTATTAAACATTTGTTTCCATGAGTAACGGGTATATCGAAGTCGGTTAGAGCCGACTTTAACTTACGCTATCGTTTTATTGTAGTTTTGGTAGGTCGATTCGGAAACGTAAGATGGATTGCAGCAGGATATGAATCGAAAGATTATTGAATTTGTAATAGTCATGTAGAACATTGTTTACCAATCACTTTAAAAGTTTAAATACAACAAGCAAAAATATTTGGAAAAAAATTATTTTGTGGCACAAGGATTGCAAGAACATAGAGCTGAAAATAGGCCAGACTGTACTGAAAAAATTTTGAATGTTGAGATCAAGAGTATTTAATTTGATTTATCTATAATGCAATACTATATCCAGGGTTCGGAATTACTCTCGAGCGAGCCTCGCGCTCGCACTTTTTTCGGTTCTCTCTCAGAGCCGAGAGCCGCTTATCGTGAGCCTAGAGTCTTCAAACGGCTCTCGCCTCGTAAGCCACAACACTCGGCTCTGAGCTGTTAGATACCGCTCGTGGGCCATGAGCCATCAACCGGCACTCGGCTGACGACTTATTAAGTCGCGAAAAAATACCAAAGATTATAAGAAATAGTAATAATGGAAAAGGATTAAGGCCAATCAAGTATTGGTCATCAATGGTATTTATCGCGGTACTGTATTGTCATAATCATGGATATCATTTTGTCATATTCATTATTTCTATTTTGTATCCTTTTTGTTATTATTTCGGGATTTAATAAGTCCTCAGTCAAGGTAAATACGTTTAAATAACTTGTGAACCCCACAGTCTGTGGCTCCCATCTCAGAACCGAGAGCTATGGCTCACGAGCCGAGAGCGATTTGATGGCTCACTACTCACGAACTGTGGCTCACGAGCCGAGAGTCGGTTGATGTCTCACGGCTCACGAGCTGTAGCTCACAGCTCAAAGCCAAGAGCGAGGGCTGGCTCCCAAGAACTAGGAGCAAAGAGCGATTCCGAACACTGCTATAACAAATTTGATATTTATGATGACAAGAAATGTAAGTAAAAACCAACATTGCACATTTTTCGTTCAAAAATAATGTTTTTGAGAGTCCCCCCCAAAGTCGAATCCTAGATCCGCGCCTGGGTATCATGATACAGGAGCATGTATCAAAGAAATAGTATGCTACTTTAAAGTGATACTGCTCCCTCCAACAGCAAAAACTATTCGTTGCATAATTCTTTTCTGTTACCTGCTCAGGGATTTATTATTCTGCTGAACGCGCCCAATGTGTCTAATTATACCAAGTTTTGAGCAAACCTCTTAAGAAATCGACTTCGAAACTAATACTTTAGTTTTCTTAATCAAATTTTCTCCACCCACTTTCCACCTTCCCATCCTTAAACAAACTGACCCTCACGGAATGAAGTTTGTTTGCTGTCCAAGTGCCAACACCTTCGTTTTGTTTCAAGTTTCTTGTGGTTTTCCCTTTTGTTCTACCTGCGCACATACACACATATATATAAAATTTATTGCTTTCATTTCGCCTTTCAACTGCTTCTTGTGGTTGCCTTCTGTCTGGCAAAAGTCCCTTCCATTGTCACGACGCAGAACCCCATTTAGTTAATTAGGCTACTGAAAATGTTTAAACAAAATCGGTAATAAAATGAGCACGTGCTTTGTGTGACACAAAAAAACAAGTGCAAAAAAAAAACATATGATGATTTTCTTTATGGAGCTTTGTAATTTGTAAGTCTCTGCCGCCCCCTCCCTTCACCCCTCTAGCTGCTAATTACGTGGCAAACTTCTAAGATGCTGATATGGATTTGTAATTAGGCGAAGCTGTGGATTTACTTGAGCCTGTTCCAAGGGCAATGACAAAATGCTCAGGCATTTGCATAGCAAAACGTTCAAAAATAAAAAAAAGTGCGTTCCGACTCACCTGCATAAATCACTGCGATCGCAATTGCCTGCAGCAAGCGTCGCCCAATCAATTGGAAAATCTGACTAGTTTTTTTTTTGTGGCTGCTTTTCGGTTAGTCTTGCAACCTGTTGTTGTAATTAATTTGTTGTCACGCCTTGAAAAATTGCACGCATTTTAGTCAACTTTTGGTTGAATAGTTTTGTGTGGTTCATAAAATTGATAGTTTGTTTGCGCTAGAATTTGATTGAAATATGTTTTATTTGTTGATTATAGAGCTGAGCAACAATTTGCGGCTGTCGATTTATGGGTAAACAATTAGTTGGTGTCATTGCAGTTGCATTGTTTTTTGTTTTTTTGACTGGCTGACATCATACTGAAATGAATAGACGGAATTTTATGCTTTGACAAGTAGATAATTAACGAAAAAAAAAACAAAAATGGCAAACAATAAAATCACATAAAAGACATTCACACTCGTTTTCACACTCGCGAAATTGCAAAATGTAATGCAAAAATGTTTTGCTTGAATATCGGTGGAAAGCACGTAGCAGTATTGCGCGAGTTGTTTCAAATATCAACGGTACCAACGGTCAATTTTCAAATAGCACACACAGAGATAGACGCAGAATCCTTGTTGCACTTTTGCTCAGCGCCAGGACTCGACAGCAACTGAAAGTGCAGAAATCGTAGCACTTTGTCTGCGATCAAACGACAATGCACGAGAGCAGCCCACTTCACTTCGGTCCACACACACACACACACACCCACTCGCACAATACCGTTATGCTTAACTGACGCCTTCGGCAAAATGCGGCCACAATTTCTGTCACTCGTGCGCTGGCACAACCGATGCGGCAGAATTTTCAACACAAACTGTTTTGGCCACTTGGGCCGACGCCGCTTCAAGCCAAACAAAACAGCCACAAAAATGGAAGTGGAACAGCACATTTGGAATTGAAACAGAACACAACACATTTGGCAGTTCAACTAAGCCACATCGCATGCGAGAAGCGTTGGTTGGATTTGGATTATTCGACTAATTAGACGGAGGCTCCAAATATTCCCTTTGATTTGGAAGCACTTGACTTCAGTTACTTTGTTAACCTTTTGCCGCCAGACACAAAAAAGAAGAATGAAAAAGATAAAGACCAAAATAGACGCATAACAAATTGGCCAAATCAAACAGAGAAAAAAATCTGCTTATTCGTCCGGCCGAAAAAAAGGACCCATACTTGCTGGCAAAAAGTGCAAATTGAATACCAAATTGCGTTTCCCTCTTTCTTGCAATTTCACTTTATGACAAAGTTGCTTGCGTTCAATTTGGCAAATTTTGCCCGAGTCTCCTTTTTATTCTTCTTTATATTTTTTGGTTTCGTCGGTTAAGCAGTTTTCCATTAGGTGGCAAATGCTTTGATTACATTTGTTGCCTTTTCGAGTTTCGACATTTGATTTGATTTCAGTTTTTTACAAAGTTGAGCATGGGTCTTACACCATCAGCTGATTATAAAGTCAATGTTGTAATATTCTGTTGGTACAATAAAATTAACTTATTCAACTATTCAACAGATGCTCTCTTATGTTCTATAAAATGAAGGGCAGGGATTAAAAAAAAATTGGATACGGTTATTAAAAACAAATTATTTTCGGTTATGGTTTAATCATTTTAATTTGGTCACGTTTCGGTTACAAAAAATTCGTTTCGGTTACAGTTGAAACTGAGTACTCGAATTTTGAAATCTGTGCCCAACTGTATTAGTACCTCGAACTGAGCCTAGATTAAGCCGTTGTTTTCGTAGAGTTAACTTTGCTCAACTTAACCGCTCACTTTCTCAAATCGATTGGTCGTTCCTTGATTTAGATTTGACCCCTGAAATGGCTTTTTAAATCTATACGTATACATCTCTAGGCCCGACTGACTGACTGATTATCAACCCACAGCCAATACTGCTTATCCTAGAGATCTAAGATTTGGCATAGACCTTAGCTTAGGTATGCAGGCGTGCACTAGGAAAGAATATTTGGAAAATTTGGCCGCAAAGTGGGTGAAAATGCCAATAAAAAAAGATTGTTTGACAGAGAGTACAAACACAATAAAAATAACTATAACAGTGCCGCTCTGAATTGTGCTCACTTCTGCTCTCATACTCTCATGACCAGTGTTGACAATTTAGTTATTTTCCCACCAGATCTAGCTAATTTGTAAGGTCGATAGCCAGAAACTATTCAGTTTTGCCGAAACCAACAATTCTAGCAATTTTGGAAAAAACTTTCCGACGGGGTTCGAAATATATCGGAGAAGACAAAAGGAGAAATGTGTTTTAATTTTTGAAAAATAATTGCACAGAAAATACACCTGACCTTGAGCCGGCCAAACAAGTAAAAGTAAAATTGGCTCAAACAGCACCTCCAGGAGGGCCAGGTCCAAGCTTCTCTCAATCTCTTGGCGTGTGTGCTTATAATTTTTCGCACAAGAGAAGGGAAGGGACCTACACTACAGTTAAACGCCGAATCCGAACGGCAATTAGTTAGAGAATTTTGCATTTTCATGGCTAGGTTACTTCACAGCAGGCGCCAGTAGCTGGGTGAAGGTGATCGGGTGTGTAAAAGCTTTTTTCTAAAGAAAGAAAAAACTTTTTCTATTAGATGGTCCGAGGCGGGATCGAACCCACAACACCTCCCGCACCAGCAGCCACACATACAACTGATACGCCACGCCGGCCAAACAAGAACCATTAGTAAAACTATTTGCTATTTTCTAGCAGTTTTAGAAAGGCAAGAAGTTCTGATAAAACAGACTGGAATTTAAGCTCTTTTTTTGGTCATTTTTTAACGTGTTTGGAACCTATTAAAAACTAAACTAAGCATTTGAAACGAGAAAGCAAAGCTAACTTCGTTTGCTAAAGTTTTAATACACTTGAAAAAGTTCGCTTCAACGGTTAGCGATTTCGACCAAACTTTGCAGATCATTTTAAAAACATATAATATTAACAAAGACCGAGTTTAAGAGCGCTAATATTGAAAACAATAAAGTTTTTCTCACTAAAACCCATTTTCCGACCGAGCATTTCTATGGCAGCTACAAGAAGTAGTCTTCCGATCCGGTCGGCATCCTACATATTAGCAGCGTGCAGTAAAAGGAAGACTCTGTGCAAAATTTCAGCTCGATAGCTTCAAAACTGAAGGACTAGTTCGCGTAGAATCAGACAGACGGACAGACAGACGGACGGACAAAGCTGAATAGACTCATCTCGTCATGCTGATCAAGAATATATATACTTTATGTGGTCGGAGATGATTCCTTCTATGCATTGCAAACTCCTAAATGCTCCAAATGACCATTCCTGAATTCCGATTGTGTTTTACGGCCTATAATTACAAACTTTACTTTATCTTTGACTTTTTGTTGGCAAAATGTGTTAACAAATAGATCTCTATGTATTTGTTAAATCGGACTCAGCGAGTCGTCTTTAATTCAACTCAATCTAAAGTACACTCAAAAAACAACCCGCCCTAAAAAGGGCCATTTTCGACCTAATTTTTAGAAAATCGCCCTAAAAAAGTACCAAAAAAAGTACTCGCCTTATTTTTAAGAAAATTGTCTAAAAAATAGAAATTGTGTTCTAAATTTCAGGGCAATTTTTCTAAAAAAAAAAAAGGGGGGGAGGGGGAGAGAGAGACCATGACCCGACCACCGAACGTGTTTGTTGTTGTTGTTAAAATTTATTTTTAGGGTAACTTTTCTAAAATTCAGAAAAATGTTTCCTAAAAATATAAATTTTTTCTAAATTTTAAGGCAATTTCGATTCTAGGGCGATTTTCTTAAATATAGAAAAATAATTTTCTGAGTGTAGTAAATGTCTATTCTGGTGTCCCTCAAGGGGATCAACTGGGCCCATTGCTTTTTGGTCTCTTCATAAATGACCTCCCCCAGGTATTCACCTCATCACACGTGTTAATGTATGCGGACAATGTAAAAATTTCTTTATCCTTCAATAGTATTGACTCAAAAAATCTGTTGCAGAATGATCTTGTGATCCTTCAATCTTGATGCCAAAACAACTTGCTGTACTTAAATCATTCAATGTGCAAGCATATGACATTTTACAATAATAGACCTCACTTGTCCATTCAAACTATGACAGTCCTAGGTGTTCTATTCGACCATAAACTTTACATTAATGACCATATTGGCATTATGGAAAATAAATCTAAGGGTGTGTTGACTTTTATTAAACGCTGGTCAAAAAATTTCGATGATCCATACATCACCAAACTTTTGTTCTCCTCTCTTTTTCGCCCGATCCTTGAATATTGCTCTTGCGTTTGGTGTCCTCAGTATGATAAGTATCAAGACTTTATAGAGAGACTTGTATGCGGCCTAAGCTGGGAGCCTCATCGCCTAATACCGTCTTACTCTGATAAGATGAATCTGCCTAGGTTGAAGAATCGGAGGACATGTCATGGCGTGGCCAAAAATACCTGGAATTTGTTTATCAGCTGTGCTCCGGCTTTCACTTACCTTTGCGATTTGAACAAATTCGTACGAACTAAATTTAAGGCGCTCCAAAATTCGAAACTCTTTGTTATCGATTCTGTCCCATTCTGCCCCAGCCAAATCTCTATTTGTTGTTGTCAAATGTAGTTTGCTGCTTGTGCAATTTTGGGAAGGTTAGGTAAAAAATGGTTTAAGACAAGAGTTTAGTCCAAATTGTATAGGAGAGACCACAAAAAAATCTATAAAAGTTAAAGAATATAAAAAAATTGGTTCATAGGGAGACAGTTATTATCTCTAGCCAATTTTCCCATTTATTTTTCAACAGCTTTTGTGATTTTTAGTCTAGTTCCACTGACACATACATTAGGTCGGAACTCAAAACGGTAAAATGAAAAAAGTAGGTCTCGGCATTCGCAAAGCTAATATATGTTTTATAATTTATATTTGTGAAAATCAAAAAATTTTATTTATATTTTAAATGGGATCGACAAAGCCTTAAAGTTTTTAAAAATATTACTAATACGACACGTTCAATAAATACAAATTTGTACAACGAAATTATTAGTTCATTTCAATTGCTGTCATAGTACTTCATATAAGCTGCCAGGTTCTTAATTTGGTTCAGATGTAAAATGCTTTTTCTCAGAATAAAACCGTTCTTTTATGATCGAACTACGTGCCTTGTTCTTTTTTTTTATGTATGTTATGTTGAAATTTGGTGTTCCCTCTTAGATATTGGCTACCATCCCTGATTCAAAATACTCAAAAATCTCCTCATGTCATCATCGGCTATACCCAAAATGAAGTCAAGTTTTTTTAGATTTTTTGGTCTGTTCATTTAAGAATTCGTCCCCTGTAAATCCGATTTTTAGACTCAAAGGGGGGGATTGATCACCTTAACCCACCCTCTACTTACGCCACTGCTTAGAATTGGTATCTGACTTAACCACTGAGGCAAATCTTCTGGCTTTTCCAAGGTTCGTCGGACGACGAGGAATTCCTCAGTGCGAATTGCGTCGGAGCAGATCGCCAGATGGAAGATTTTCGAGCGCAGTGGGACAAGGAGGCCGACGCCGTACGCGCATTGGCATCAAGAAAATGATGCATGTTTGCGTCACTTTGGCGAGCTATGGGAGGTAGGTGTCAAGACGGTGGGCAAGTTGAATCAATTAAAGTCTAATAAATTGTTAAAATCAAAAATTCAATATACCAACAACTTTCCACAAACCGTGAAGTTCATAAAAACTGTTGTGAAAAGATTTGTCAAAGTAATTAAACTATCAAATATTCAACTAAAAACTTTTATCATATTCGAAGTGCACCGAAAGAAATTAATCTCCGCATTAAGTGATAAATCTTTGGTTGATATTTTAGCAGTGCAAGGCGTATGAGCACGAAAGTGATGGGGAAGTTCCTTCGTAATATGTGAAATTCGGTATTGTGCACTCTTAAAGAAACTTCTTTGTCTTGAATTCTTTTATTTAGTGCAACTTGCATATTCCTCTTAAATTGTAAATATCACTAAAAGATAGAGCATTAACAGTTTTCACGAAGCTTTAAAAAATAATGATTGATTAGTTTAGCGACAACTCTGATAATTTGCACAAAAATAAAAAACGTTTTGAAGCTGCCTGCCTACTCAAACTGTTCAAATAATTCTGCCAGTGTACACAAAGCCTATAAATATGAACGTCCTGCTCATGACACTTCACAGTTACAATGGGACAGTGGACAATGATAAACGTGAGCATGAGTTAGTGCGCGCATCACAAGCAACCACAAAAACACTTGGGCCTTTGCTGCTTTCAGAGTGCGTGGCAAAGCTTCGCGTAGACTGAAAAGCACACCAACAAATGGACCAAATTCGAAACTTTAAAATGCCCAATGGCATGAGCACTGATGCTTGCGGAATGTTCGCTAGCTATTTCAAAGATATTGCCAACTCTTAAATTCACTGCAAGTTACTGTCACTATCTATGGGAAAAGTGGCTATAATTCTTCTGAATTTAAGCGTGCTTTGGTACGGTTCCTAGGTTTAAAACCAAAAATCAAACCGAATCGTATTTCGGTTCCGGTTCTGGTACGACCCTACACGTATGTGTCGGTAAAAAGTTCTGCTTTGGTTCAACTAGTATTTCGGTATTCGGTTCCGTATTGGTACCTAAATTTTTATTTCGGTATGCCGGTAAGTACCGGTGGAATACAAAGAAAAGAGCTGTTAAAGCATTTGCGTTAGATGTGCTTTCCTCATTAAGTTTCCCCTGAACAGAAATGGATAACACAAGTACTTTTCTGTTCAAAGGTTATCATAAGAAAATTAGGGTCTAAGAATTTAGGTGGCTATATTTTTAAAGCTACTATACACGCGTTTTTCTATTTCACAACATAAAGCCGGACATTTTTTTTAAAGATTCAAGCAAATTACGTGAATGTCCGCCAAAACTAAGAGCCAGGTTTGCAGTCTAGTTGTTGCACTCAGAACCGAAAATGTACCGGTACAACATTTGGGTTCTTTTTGGTCTTTTCGGACCCAAAAATATCGGTACTCGGATACTGGTACACAAAAAAATACAAATATCGGTTCCAATTCTGTTTCTGAGTTTTAATAGATTCTTTTCGGAATACTTTTCTGGTCCTGGTTTCGGTTTGATTCCCTGGTTAAAACCTGGCTGCAGTGCACGTTGTAAGAGGAAAGGTGAGATGAATCAAAAGAGAGCTATTGAAAAATTTGTAGAAAATCTGAGGCTTATATTGCAATTAAAGAACAAATATTTGAAATTGTCTGAAAGTAAACTTTAAAATAACAAGTATGGATTATTTGATTGAATAAAGCATAGCTCGTAAATATCTCTGAGCCCTATTTTCAGTTCGCTCTGCTCACGTCAGTGACCGAAAAAACAAAATCGGTCTCGGGCTTCCCTGAACCGAATGTGTTATGTTATCGCTTTTACTGTTAAGTGGCTGTGGTTGAATACTTAGCACTGATCGGTCTGACAGCAACTCTATAACAGGCCCAAGTCAGTCAATTGGTCATAAAATGCGTGCTTCTCTTGACCAGTCTGCCAAAATGTTAGTTTAAAAGGTTGAAGACTCAAAAGCCAAAGAGAGTCAATGTGAGAGAGAACGAGAGAGCGCATATAGTTCGTCTCATATATTCATATCGTTAACCGAGCCTTACACACCGATGCATACATACGAAGAAGACCTTTTGAATGCGTGAATTTTGCCAAACGGGCGCAAAAAGACCTAAGAGGAAAAAAACCAAAAATAATGTGTTTCTGAACTTTCACAACGAAATAGAAGCAGAGAGCGTAGTTAAAGGTTGTATTTGAGCCCCTATTCATTGTGCCGGGCACAGAGGCGAACTGGGGACCGAGTTTTGCGAACTCTGGAATAAAGTCTTCAGTCTTCTTTTTGTGAGCCTTCTTCAGTAAAACTGCCCCAGAAAATAACAAAAGGTATCCTCATAGAACAACACAGTGGCGTATGCAGAATTTTTTTAGGGGGAGTAAACGAAATCACTCTCATAAATAACAATTTTTGAACGACTTACCCCTAGAATTCAAGTACAATATCATTTCCAGGTTTATAAAGCCGACTAATAGCAAAATACAAATTGTTGTATATAGTCAAAGTGACTTGGACAACGTTTTTATAACCATGCAGAGGGTATATTTAAATGGTCCAGATGTTTGTAACACATAAAAGGAAGCATCTTCGACCACATAAAGCATATATATTCTAGATCAGCATGACGAGCTGAGTTGATATAGCCATGTTCGTCTGTCCGTCCGTCTCTGAGTCTGTCCGTTTGTCTGTCCGTCCGTGTGCTTCTATGCTACCTCCTCCGTCAGTTTTAAAGCTATCTTAACCAAACTTTGCATATAGCTGCCATAGGAACTATCGGTCGAAAAAGTAGTTTTAGTTAAAAAATCTTTTTTGTCTTTAACGCACACGACCCCAAATCTCGTATTTATAAGTTTTCTATGCTTTCACATAATTCCACCAACTTTTATGAAAATCGGCCAACTATATAGTATAGCTGCCATACAAAAGATATGTCTAAAAAATAGTAATAGTAGGAAAAATTTGTTAAAAAAATTTTGTTTCCAATGCTATCGCTCCCAAACTAGTTACTGATCAATATTATATGATACCACACAGTTCTGCCAAGTTTGATGCAAATCGGATGACTATAGCATATAGCTGAAGAAGTTCTAGTGAGAAAATCCTTTTTAGTTTTCAATAGTGGCGTCTTTATACTTTCCAGTTACGAATATTATCAGTTTACACATAATTTTCGTAAGTTTCGTCAAAATCTGAGGAATATATAGTATAGCTGCCATATAACAAACTGGCAAGCAAATGGTCAAAGTAGTGGCGCCATCTATTGCAGCGTTTGGAACATAACCCAGCTAATAATGTTTGACGAAAACACAAGGCAACAAAATTGGACTTTTTCCAGTATATTGAAGGGTTGGTGGTGATTCCAGATGATTTTCGTATGCTAAACACGAATCTGTTTTCAGAAATGGTCCATCACGTCGATATTTTTTGTAATTTGAGCTTAAAGTTGCAAAAAGAACCTGTTTTGACTCTTTTCAGACGCGTTTTGTGGGCAACCTATACTTCTGATTTGTGAATTTTCCAAAAAAATTGGTATGCCATTATTGTTAAATTTTCATAAAGATCTTAGAAAATGAGTTTGAAACTGATTAAATGATACATAAAAAAGTTTCATAGAACAGTTTACCGCGAATTTTTCACATTTCCCGACAAAATTTTCCAAAATCCGATCTTAGTACTCATAAAACTACTGTGAAAAACTCAGATTCCTATCTTTCCTGCGTTAGGCTGTGCGACAGTCACCAGTCAGTGAGTCAGTCAGTTAGTTTCTTGAAACAATAATTACAAGGTAGCGCTCTGAGCAGCGGCGATTTTCTTAGGGTTGCTATTTATTTATCGAACCTAAAGGGCTGCATTTGTATTCCTGCTAACTTTTTTGGTTTTATCGAATTTAAATATAGAGAAATCAAAAGCAAACCCGTTGCAAAAATATCTTTTGAGTATAATTGCTGTTTAGATCAGCTGATATACATCTAAATTAATTATTTTTAAACCAGGGACCGTAATCATTATAAGTTATATTATCAAAATTACATTGTAATGATTATATTATATAGGAAAGAGATAAGAGATATACATATACATATACGCTGGCCTTGTGCCCTTGCTCTTGGATGTTGTATTCGATCAAGGGTAACGGATTGGTTGAAGGTTGCTGGACCTGCCTCGTAGGATAAGCACTTGTTGCCTTGATGATCAGATTCAAGCTCGACACAACTCCTTCTTTTAAGCGCATTTTACCGGGCACTCCTATGTAATAAAACTGGTTAATTTTTTTATTTTAAGGCCATTGAAAGATTAGACAAGACACCTCCCTGCGTACGGCACTGTTACCACACATTGCTAAACATATGCACTAAAAATTAAATAACAAAATTGAAAGGTCAAACCCAGCCAGCATTTTATGAAATTTTTTATCACATTGGAGTCTTTTTCGAGTCTTCAGTCTGATTAAAATAGTCATACATGCGCTCGTTTTCTGATCATAAATGATTCTTTAGTCGGGAGAAAATGGTACCGTAGCCGCGATTCTTCATGTAGTGTCATTTATACCCCGTTTTTCTGAACAGTTTCGACTCATTTTCGAGTCATTTGCGAGTATTTTTCGAGTAGTTTTTTAAATAAAAAATGTAAATAAAATAAATAAATCACATTTAGAGCACATGAAACTAATCTCTTTTTAATCGTCAAAAGGACTCGAAAAAGACTTAACAAGGTGATTCTGGTCAAAATGATCTTCCAAATGCTATGTGGGAATGCTTGACAAATTCAAATTGCAGGGACAATAGAGTAATAAATTAATAAAATATGGGACCAACTTGCGGGTAAACATGTGTACAATTTTACAGTATGATCTACACAGAAGAAAATATATATAAACACAATATTGATGATTTTGCTTGCCTACTCAAAATGTTAAAATATATTTTTTCTCAGTTTACAGTAGGCCATTAAAACTGAATGTCCAACTCACAAAACTGCACAGCTGCATTGAGACATTGGTGGAAGTTAACGATATTCGTGTCTTAGAGTCATGCAATCTTCTCGGGAGGCATTTAAGAATTTTGAATATGGAATGCAAGTTGTCGCTTGGGTGCCACCTGCAACGGGAAAACAATTCTTCGTGATACAAAAAACGTGGATGATGTGGGGATTAATTTGGGTGCCTTTTGGAATGTTGGCCAGCTTTATTAACGAGTTTGCCAACTATACACCAGATGAACTAATAACATTAATGCAAGTTAGTTTCAACGCAACGGGAACTTTGATTAAAGTGATTATACTACACCTGAATCAATGGCGATTCCAACAGGTCAAAGAACTTCTAAGTCGTCTGGATGAATACTGCATGGCTAGCGCTGAACGCATTCAGGTTAACTATTGTGTTCGTAGGTGCAATTCGATCTTCCTTGCATACCAGATAGTCTACTCTGGGTTTACAATATGTACATTTGTTAGTTCCGCATTCAATGGAGCTACACCCTGGCGTCTATACAATCCCTTGGTCGATTGGCGTGAGAGTACCAGCCATTTGTGGCTAGCTGCTACTTTGGAGCTTCTCTTTACCTACTTTGTTGTCATGCAGAATCAATTAGCGGATGTGTACCCGCTGCTGTGCGCTACCGTTATGCGTGTTCACATAAATCTTCTGCAGCAGAAAGTTAATAAACTGCAAACCGATCCCAGCGAGAGTGAACGGGAGAGCTACGAGCAATTGGTGAACTGCATTGAGTACCATAAGCTTATCAAGGAGTGTGTAATAAATAGCCTTTGATTTTCCAATTGATTATTAATCGGTTTTTTCTTGACAGATATGCCGACTTAATACGCCCCATTATATCACGCACCATCCTAATACAATTTCTAGTCATTGGAATCAGTTTGGGTTGCGCATTGGCCAAACTACTTATTTTTGACAACTTCTGGAGCGGAGTAGCCACCACGATCTACATAGCCGTCCTAATGATTCAGACATTTCCCTTTTGCCACACCTGTGAACTGATCAAAGACGATTGCCAGGCCCTGGCTATGGCCATATTTCATTCCAAATGGCTTGGTGCCAGCCGTGGCTACAAATCGACACTGACTAGTTTTCTGCACTGCGCTCAGCAACCAATTGAATACTTAGCGGGTTCCGCTTTTCCCATCTGCATGGAAACTAATATCAAGGTATGTCCAAAAAATATGTTTTTTTTTTCCCCGATCTTAATGAAATGCTATTGTTTATTTTTAAGATGGCGAAGCTGGCCTTTTCTGTCGTAACTTTTGCAAAGCAATTGAGCTTAGCCCAAAAGTAAAGAGCGAAATGAATGTTGCAATTAATACTGAAGTGTGCTTAGCATCAATATTAAATTTAGAGTCTATGATCAAATTTTAGCACTGGTATAAATAAATATCACAAATAATTGCATTTTATTGGGCTCTTGTCGTTCGAATTAAAATTGTTTCATTTACACCGTACTGAAATTGAATATAAACTAGGGTATAATCCCTGATTTCGAAGATCTGGTACTGAAATCATGGCTGCCTTTGCATACTTTTCAGCAGAGTTCGTAAAATTTGGTCAACCAATTCTTTCTATGCTGTTTGCTCACCGAAATGACAGGGAGCAATTTAACAGACTCGCTCACTCTCTCAACAGAACACTAGATTTTGATTTTCTTGTGTTTTCTGTTTCATAGCTTTCGATGAGAGAAACATACGAAGCTGTCTAAGATACAACAGTTTGATGGGAATACTTTCGTTCAGCTGTCAGCAGCTAAGCATAAGCTACTGAGCAAGTCGAGCCAAGTGTCAGTGCAAAGTGTCTTTTGAGTTGTTGTGCTAAGTTTGTGGGACATAATAGCAAACAAACATGCATATACACTTGCAGCTTACTAAAACACACGAGCAATACACATACATGCTCAAAAAGCACTTCGGCAGATTCTGCCCAGCAAAGTGTCTCATGGAAAAACATAAACAAAGCAAGCGAAAAAAAACTCTCGTTAATTGAGCAATGAGCTCGTTGAGAAAACTCAGAGGTAAGATTAAAAAGGGAACACATTTTGTAATCTCTGTTTTCAGTTATGAATTTAACACAGACAGGCCCTACTACTTCATGATCTTCGCTTCTTTTTGGAATGGATTTCAGTACTAAATTCGTGGGTAAGTTTAATGGGTAGTACGGAAAACAGTACTCAAAATCATTCATGAATTGGAGTAAAACCCTGCTTCATAGGTCTAAGCTCAGCACTGATAAATTCAGTACTATGGTCGCTTCCTTAGGCCTAAAATAATAAAATCAAAGTCAAAAGTTGTTCATCAAAAGTGTCATCAGTGATGACTCAACATTATCTCCTTATGGAACAAGCAATTAAACGGTAAATTGGGTTTCGCTCTATATTAACCGTACCCTCTACGAATAGCATTAAAAGAGATAGCATATGAGCACGTGGTTATTGCCATTGTTTGGAAAGGTACTCAATTTTCTCGAGGTCTCGTTATGCTTGCACATAACTTTAAAACAGGAGCATACCACACCACAAAGGAAGTGTTTAAAAGTTATGTGCGAGCATAACGAGACCTCGAGCCGGCAAAAACTTGAAAGTTAGAAAATCATTTTCTTAAAAATAAGGCCCCTTTTTATTAGGCCAAAAATTACACTTTTTGGAGCGAGTTGTTTTTTGAGTAAACATTGGATCGGACCTCAAAACGGCAAAATGGAAAAAAGTAGGCCTCGGCATTCCCAAAGCTAATATGTTTTGTATAATTAATAATTGTTAAAAACACCAAAATTTTATTTTAATATTAAATGGGCACGACAGGGCCTTGAAGATTTGAAAACAATTAATCATACGACACGTTCACCAACGAAGTTATTAGTTCATTTCAATTGCTGACATCTTTTGAAATTCAAAAAGGCAACTTAATTTGTGAAAATATGGCAGAAGAGACTGCTGTTCTTTTGGTGGCTTATTGAGCCCAATTTTAGATAATACGCGTTCCTTAAGGCTCGGCTGTTGATGCTGATCAAGAATAAGAGATAAATAAAGGACTAGCTAGTTTATAACGCATACATTAAGGAACATAACCAGTAAATTAACATAGTGCCCTCTTTTTGGTTTTGGACTTCGAAATAATTTTTAGTTTAAATCAACGCCGACTATTTATAAATGAAACAACTATTTGATAATAGGCAACACTACGTATGAGTTATTCACAAAAACCTTAGAGCCTATTCGCGCCCGCTTAAACTCTACTTTTCTACCTGTGTTTTGTTTTTACGCATACTATTCAACAAAAAGCATCAGATAGTAGGGCGAGACCTTAAAAAATTTATATTTAGGAGGTCCAATTTAGTTTTCAGTCCCCAGAAACAACTGAGTTCGAGTCCAAGTAGCGGCGGATTAATAATTTGCATTTATATAAGATGTTCAGAATGAAGAAAATGCTAATAACTAAAACAAACACATCTAGTTTTTTGACTAGATGGCTTGTACCTTCCAGAGATATTTGGTAATCAAAATTATTTTTCGATTTGCCGAAGAAATGATAAAGATCGGACGAACTATACTTAAGTTACTATACTACGCCATCCCTGGCGCGAAGTTTCTGGCTGGCTTCGATCACGCGCGGGTGGTGCCCGTTTCGCTCCGTTCAACTCAACAACAATTGTTGGCTTGGGTTATATTCAATAAAGTTAGTTACTTATCGAACCTGGTACCTAAAATGCTCAAAGTGTTGAAAGACACGCAAATTTCTATTACATTTCTCTGATGCCGCCCAGCAAACACTAACAAACGCGCACACCCATACAAAAGCGTTATTGCACAATGGGTGTTTTTCCTGTTTTTGAACCCTTAGTGCATTGTGAAATTCATTTCAAAGAACAGCTTTCGATCAGCATATTCAAACAGTATTAAGCTAACTAAAGCAAGGAGCACTATTTCGACAACAGCCAGCCAGATCCTCAACAGCAGCAACAGAACCATCTCGATGTATTTTTGGCCACAGACTCACACACTCACGACCAGCAGGCGCCATGGTTTTTCCACGAAACTGGATAACTGACGACTTCGCTGGCGGCCCCAAAATGAAACGGATCGTCCACAGTAAGGAGAGCTCCTGGTTTGAAAATGACAGCATCTACCAGCCAGCATCTACCAGCGCACACACACAATTACAAACAGCAAAAGGTGTTTTTTTGTACAAATCACACGACTGTCGCCCCTTACACGTCCAGCTGTCCACATCCTGCTGCAGCCAATGCATTCCATATCAGGCTGTCCACGTGTGAAAACGTTAATCGCCCAGCCTGCTCGTCACCTGCTGCTAACGACTACTATTTACGAGCGCCCAACCGACTCTTCAACTACACGTAACCGATCTCACGTTGGTCAAGCATCCGACCAATTTTTTAGACTTACATTGTACACAGCCTGCCAGACGACCGTTTATACTTATGGAAGTACGTCGCGCAGCTGAATTCGGATCTTCATCGCATCTTTCATCATCACCGATGTTCATGCACAGCGATCCCTATACCTGACCGACCACTAGCAACCTGCTTCAACTCGAGACGCTCTTAGTTTGGCAATTGATGCCAGCCTAAGTCTACCTGCTAGTTCTCGACCTCAAGCGAAAGTCCTCAACAAGAGGCTCTACGAAAGTCCTTAACGAGAGGCAAGCGAAAGTCCACAACGCGTGGCAAACGAAAGTCCACAACGCGTGGCAATCGGAAGTCTCTACTCGGGGTACAATTCTCAGTACTATTGACTCAGCAACTTCAACTCTGATCGAACGAACTTACTTATCGAGCTACAATCGAAGCAACGACCTCAACGCGAATCACCTCGAACGTCCTCGACGCGAGCCAACCTCAACACTGCCTGGGCGAACTTGCTTATCGACCACCCCTCGAAGTAACGGCCTCAACGCGAGGTTACCATCGACCCAACTACGACACAATCATCACAGCGAGAACTATACGCAAGCTTCAATCCACTTTGAGACTTGTACAAATCCTGGAGATGCTCACCCCGGACATACATTCATCCTAGCTGTACTTAGATTTTGAAGATCATTCGTTCCCACATGGTCTCTGGAGAGGGAGTACTGTGGCAGCCCTGGCAACCTCTGGTCACACTATGCATCGTGCACCATCCCCTGACGCAGTAGCAGAGCGGCAACCCACGCGCCATCCCTGGCGCGCAGTTTCTGGCTGGCCTTGGCAACGCGCGGTAGTGCGCCCGTTCAACTCAACGATAATTGTTAGCTTAAGTTATATTCAATAAAGGTAACACAAACACATTAAATCCGGGTCAAAGTAGTGGAGCCATCTATCGGTAAACATCCCTCAACAATCATTGTTCAAAACAAGTAGTGGCTCCATCTATGATGAACGATACGCAAGTTATGACCAAAAGAGAGCAGCAGCGCTGCCTTCAGCTGCTACTCGGTACAGAGTATATTACAGTTGTTTTTTTTTTTTGGTAAACTAGTGTAGTATACAATTCCACACAATTTTGGTGTATTTATTATATACATATACTCGTCAAGTTATAATTAAACTGTTTCTAGGGTAAGCTGTAAGCGATTTAGCTGCAATTATTATTCTCTTACCTGTGTGACATTTAATGATGTACCCACATCATTAAGTGGGCTTATGAAATCAGCTGCATTTATATTCCACATTTGTATGAGGCATCAGCATTTGGCAATTTCTGTTAAATGATTTTATATTTAAATGAAACTTAAATACAATGATAAATAAGTTTTTTGAATAAACACAGCCCCGTTTGTGGGTAATGGTTGTGGAGTTCATATCACAACCTACTTAAATCTTCTGAGCTTTGCCTTGATGACAATGCAAATTTCTGTACTTTTCAAGTTGCTGCCACTTCGTAACCTTTTGTGCTTCTGTTGGCTTCACTTTTGCAAGTCAAATGTAAATCGTGATAAATGAAGCGATTACGCCCTTATTCATGCCCAGGCCCTTACCCAGGCAGAATTTTATACGAGAATATTCCCAGCACGCGTTCATCTCTAATTAGGATAAACAGCTGTTGCCCAAAATTAATTACACATCATGGCCACATGAACATTTTCGTTTTTAACTGGCTCCTCGGCTCATTCACCGCTGTCAATGGCAAACGGTTACATTTCGCTAATCAGAATGCCCATCATTATAGGAATAATGCCTTCTTTTGGCTGCTTCACACTGCATATCTTCAGGCTGTCAATCCCTAGCTGGTAATAAATCTCAGTTGTCAGATTCTTTTTGGCTACTTTTTCGCCTGAGGAGAACTGCAGAAAATTTTATGTAAAATTTGCATAGCTATCCAAGGAAATCCACTTGGGCGGCAACGAGAACTGCTGGCAGTGTCGCTGAGAACGTTTCGGGTGGTTGATTTGCGATGAAGAGAATTGTGGTGTAAAAAGGTGTAAAAAGTGCAACTCTGCATATTTTATGCGGCTTAAAGTAACGTGAATGAAATCTTTTCTTTTGTATCAGGTATGCGGAATGAAATGCGAAAAGTCGTTGTATCTTTTAAATAAAATAGCATTTTATGAATAACCATAGCTATCTTGCAGTTTCACTGAATTTGCGGCATTTTGCGCAGTACCTTTAGAAATCACTTTTGCATACATTTCAGCAAGCTCTGTTTGCATTTTTACGCTTCAAGTTTAAGTAACTGGTCCTAGAGTGCTATTTTATATGGTTTTAGGTCAAAGTTGCTGATTGTTTGATAACCGATTGTGTATTTGGCTTGTTGAAAGAATTTTCGGTCCTAACTTAACGAAGCAAAGTGCAGACCGAAAACTCTAAAAAAAACATTAAAGAAATCAAAATACTTCTTAAGTGAAAATGCATTCGTCGTTGGGAAGAGTATTTGGTAATATTTAAGAAAAGAAAGGAAAGAAAATTATTTCGGATTTTATTAATAAAATCAAAATCAGAAAGTTGAAAGCACTCATTGCTTGTCTATTTTTGCATTCATTGCTTTTAGCAGTTCCCAACTGATCTAAACAATGATTGTATGGAGAGGCAGTTGGCAATCATGCTTTCTTCAGCGAAAAGCCTACTGAAGAGTCGTAAGGGATAACGATGAAACAGTTCTGTATAGGCAACCAGCTCTTTTTGGTGGTACAATGCATTAGTTGTTTACAGTTGTGAACAAACGCAACTTTTTCGGACCTAGAGCCAGCTAAACTCACTAATTAAAATCAAAATATATTTTATTTTTTCAAGTGGTTTTTGATATCTTCAACAGAATGGAAATTTTGCCATATTAAGATGAAACGGTGAACGTTCATGAAACATTTTAGGTAGTTATACATGAAAACCACTGTACTTCTCCGTGCGCCAGAACAGATTAAGGCGTCTTTTGGCCAGCAAGATCAGGTTGACAGTTCTTTTTGGTTAACTTCGATTGCCATGAAAAGCTTAAAACAGTCAACGACAAATATACAGTGCTATAAATTTAAAACAAGAAAGAAAGTCGGTCAAGCCCGACTATAACATACTCTGCACCCTTAATGTCGCAGCTCGCATTTGGTCACGAGTCAAACAGCCAGTTAACACACAACACACAACGCACAACGCAGTGCGCTCTCTAAGTCTCTCTCTCTCTCTCTCTCTCTCTCACTAAGATTGCTTCTGCTGAACGCAATGCTTAGGTTATGGGTGGGGTGGGTGGGGGGTGTTAACTGACCGTTTTTTGCTCATAACTTAAGTATTGTTCATCCGATCTTTATCATTCCTTCAGCAAATCGATAAATAATTTTGAGTACTAGATATCTCGAACCATCTATCATCAAAACTGTGGAAGATGTGACGTTTATTCCAAATTGCGCGGGCGTCAGGGGGCGTGGCGAAAATTGAAAATAAACTTGATCTGCCTGCAAGTGTAAGAAATATATGTCCCATACATGTCAAACCTCTATCTCTTACCATCTCTGAGATCTCTTCGTTCATACGGATGGACGGACAGACGGACAGACAGACAGACAGACGGACAGACGGACATGGCTATATCGACTCGGCTGTTGATGCTGATCAAGAATATATATACTTTATAGGGTCGGAAATGATTCCTTCTCCCTGTTACATACTTTTGCACAAACTTAATATACTCTACGTAACTTCGGTACAGAGTATAAAAATTGTAATAACCTGGGTATTGACTTAGCATACGCTGTGGAGCAGGTCGCGTATAGCACTTGGTTTTCCTCGGGGACCCCCAAAAACCGTTTATTGATCATTTTGCTCACTAAACTTGAAATAACTCGCGAATGGACCATTTGATTTTATATAACTTTGCTAGTTCTGATAGGGACGAGAAGATTTCAATATATATTATATTCAATGGCTTTAGATATTTAACGCGATGGTTGAGAAACGCGGGTAAAAGATTTGGTATTTTCAATTTTTTTTTGTTTTGTTTTATCATATAATATAATCACACAATCACATAAATGTTTACATTTTTGTTTGATAATTTTGGACTTAAATTATTTTTATATTTAAATTTCCCACCAAACTTTAGCAAAGCATCCTTTTCGGGGAAATAATAATAAATCAGTCGATTTTCTGTTAACACACTTAAAAAGTATATTAGATTGTCGAAGTCTATCAGATATATAAAACTTGACTATAATGACTATGAGATTGAATATAGGAATTTTAAGAATGTTGACTATGAGAAATTAAATTATGACTTCAACTTATGCAATTGGAATTCGATTTATAATCTTCCTACAATGGACTCCCAACTTGACTTTTTACAGTATAAGATTAAGTTCCTTTATGATCGCACAGCTCCGCTCCGGCGTAAATTATGTACACATACTGACAAACCGTGGTTTACAAATAACATAAAGAAACACATAGATCTTCGCGATGATGCCCTTTTGTAAATGGAAACGCTTTAAAACAGAAATCCTTCGAATGCGATATACAAATCTTAGAAAGACGGTGCAAAAATTAATAATTTCTTCTAAGCGTCAGTATTACCACAGCAAATTTAATTATGCAACCTACAATAGACAAACATGGAACAATTTAAAGAATTTGGGAGTTGGTGAGCCTATGTCTTCCACACGAATAAATGTTGACCCTGATGAACTAAACAGGAAGTTTGTACACTCACCACTACCTGAAATTACGTGTAACATGTACCTGAATAGTCTTCCCTATAAAGAATGTGATAATAATTTTAGCTTTTCCTGCGTCAGTCAGTGTGATGTCCCGGAATCTATCCTTTCAAATAAGTCGAATGCTACTGGACTGGATGACATTAACCCTAAGTTCGTAAAAATAATTCTCTCTAAAATTATGACCTACTTAACTAATATTTTTAATAACGCCTTAACCACCTCGAAATTTCCGAACTCTTTGAAATTAGCTAAGGTTGTTCCATTGCCCAGGTCTACTAATGAGTACTGACCAATATCTATACATCCGTACTTATCTAAAATACTTGAACATCTGATGGCGAAAAAATTAACGAATTCATGACTTCACATAATCTTTTCAATAACAATCAGTCAGGTTTTAGAAAGAAGAGAAGTTGCATCACAACAATTCTCAAAATAACGGAAGACATTCGAAAACAAATTGACAACTTAAATGTAACATTATTGACACTACTAGATTACAGTAAAGCATTCGATACAGTGAACCTCGATGTATTATGCACTAAACTAAATCGAATGTATATGTTCTCAAACTCCGCTGTAGACCTGATACAATCTTATCTAAGTAATCGACAACAACAGGTAGCTACAAATCCTCATCGCTATTGACCCTAAAACGTGGTGTACCCCAGTGATCGATTCTCGGCCCTTACTATTTTCTGTTCATGTCAATGACTTGCCATCAGTCTTGTCTAATTGTGAAGTTCATATGTATGGAGATGATGTTTAAATTTATGTTTCTCGTCCCTTGTCGAAGTTTAATGAATGTGTTCAAATATTATAATATATAATAGAGATCTATGTAAAGTTAATGACTGGGCAAATAAGAATGGCCTTGGCCTAAACCCAGTTAAGTCCAAGTGTATAGTTATATGCAGCAAGGTTGTTAGCACCGTAGGATTGCCATCATTGAAAATTAACAATTAACCAATACAGTATTTGGAGCGAGCGAGCAACCTAGGATTTACCAAACATTAACTTGGAGTGATCATCACACCGGATCTGTTGGATAATTTTATGGACTTCTCAGGCAACTGTATCTGACTAAAGACTTTATAATCCAACTAAGCTGAGGCTATTAATTGCTAAGACATATTTAACTTCAAGACTATTTTATGGCATTGAGGTTATTGGTATTTCAGACGCCAGAAGTAAGCACAAAATTCAATTGGCACTCAATAATATCTGTGTAGTTTTCTTTACTGGGCCATTTCGGATATTTTATGTGAGTTTTTTACCTTACTTGCGGGTTTTTTTCTTGCTGTTTTGGTTCATCCACATTGAAAAGACATTTTTTTATTGGAGTTTTCCTCCTACGCGTTTCGGCGTTAATAAATATATTTAACCTTCCATTACAATCTTGGATAAGAGAGGACATTTGTTCAACGGAAAATTAAATGGGCTTTTAAAATAAACTTTAAAGAAAAATCGCATAGAATAAAATAGTTAAACCAGTGATGGTCAAAGTATAAATTTCCAAAAAAAAGTTGAAAATACCAGATCTGTTACCCGTGTTTCTCATCTATCGCGTTAAATCTCTAAAACCATTGAATATAATATAATATATATTAAAATCTTCTCGTCGCTATCAGAACTAGCAAAGATATATAAAATCAGATGGTCCATTCGCGAGTTATTTCAAGTTTAGTGAGCAAAATGATCAATAGACGGTTTTTGGCCATAACTTCAGATTTTGGGGGTTACCGAGGTAAACCAAGTATGAGGAAGTGCTATACGCGACCTGCTCCACAGCGTACGCTATGTCAATACCTAGGTTAATTTGCACTGTAGTACTGTGATATTATTCCCATCTCTTGAACAGAAGCATGCCAGAAAGTGCATCTGATTTCAAACCTTGCTACTTTTCCTACGGTAAGAGGATTTTGGCCTAAAAATAGGCAATCACGTAAACAAACGCTTATTTTGAGGACCTTGAGACAATCAATTAAAAAAAACGCTGGACTGAATAAAGTCACAGACTTTGCAATACAAATTCATTTTTAGAAACAACTGCTGCGCATTTTCCAGGAATTTCCGCTAAGTTGTCGTGAGTTTTGCTGCCATCATAAAACAGGACTGGTTGCCTCTTTGACTTGGAATATTTAAATAGAAAAATCATGTTGCTATTTTAAGCTCTGGTTCGTTCTGCACATACACATACATACATAGTATATATACACGTACATTTGCTGTTGTATTCATTTACTGGCGTAACTTGCCGGAAATTTCCTTTTGCATTTCGTCTTTTTTATTCCCTTATGCTGACTCTGCCACTTCTGTCAGTCAAAGGCAAACACCTGTAATAAATATTCGTTTGTCGTCTTGCGTGTGCGCTTGGTTATCCTGGATTTCTGGCTGCCTGCCACAGATACGGATTCAAATACATTTTGTCTGCTTTTCCGTGTGAGAGAACATGACGACTAAACCCCCAGCAACAACAACAACGACAAGCCAAGAAATGCCTAGCTGGCACAATTTTTAAATTTGGTTTTGTTATTGTTTTCGTGAGTCCTAACTCAATTTTCAAGAAAAACACTCTTCATTCGGTTGCCAACAGCCCGAAAGAAGTGCAGCCCCACGCACCGGAGTGAATGGCAGCGAATTCAGTGGCCATGCTCTGGAGCCAAGTGCAATTCACTCAACCATTTATGGCCACACATGTTGCCTTTTAGCACGCAGCTATAAATTTACTGGCAGCACACGGCTTCTCTGCCACCAGCTGTTGTTGCACTTGTTTCTTAATTTAGCTGCGAGACAGGTTAAAAAGTTGGACCCGCTCTCGCATCCTTCCTGAAGCTGGGTTCATATTTTCGCACCCAGCTGAGCACTCAGTGTGTGTAATTAATTGAGCAAATTGCTGTTGATGCACCGGAGTAGGCTGTGTCGAAATCAAAGAGATGCAATCTCTGTTGTCTCGCTTCGATATTTATGACCGGCGGCTTGTCCAAGCTGCCGCTCGTACAAAATTATAATGGCAAACACGAGCAAGTTCTTTTCCACACACACACACACACACACACACACGGGTGTGTGAGAAGAAGAGCTGTGGGAACGGTTTAATTAAATTATAATTACCAGCGCCCTATTAGCACAATTACTGTCAGGCACCAACCACAGCCAGGAGCCGGGACACAGGCAGGACGCGAGCTTATGTACACACACGACACGTTCGCTTGCCTGGTATGTTTATGAAGTTCAAGATAGACTTTCAATGACATCGTCTTGAATTTCTCGCATTTTTTGTTGACTCTGCGTAAGAGCATTAGACTGGACCTCAAACTGGCAAAAGGGAAAAAAGTAGATATGGGCGCTCCAAAAGCTTTTTATTGAGTAATGAATTTTGTGCATAAATTTTGTAAAAATCACTCAAACGACACTATTACACTAGTTTACAGCCAAAAAGATCCATTTCTACTCAAACTATTTTTAAGTGTAGTTTGGATTGGTGATCTCAAAAATCGATTTCAAAAATTTTTTCATGTCCCATACACGGAAACCTCTATCTCTTACCATCTCTGAGATCTCTTCGTTCGCGGAGGGACAGACGGACATGGCTGTATCGACTCGGCTGTTGATGCTGATCAAGAATATATGTATATACTTTGTATGGTCGGAAATGATTCCTTCTGCCTGTTACAAACATTTGCACGACTTTAGTAGACCGTTTTTACTCTACGAGTAACGGGTATAAAAATAAATTTTTTATGTTTTGAATTTTAAAAATTTGTTATCCAGTTTTTTTTATTTTTGCCAAATTAAGCAATTTAAGCGCCCTTAAAAATTTAATTGCTTTTACTTCACACAAAAAGCCACACATGTGAGCTTGATGCTTTCATACGAGAAAGGTCCAGTCTAATGAATGTTTGAATCAAATAAATAAAATTAAATTGATTAATTTTATATGAGCGGCATCTAAACGTTTAGCAATATAATGGCAAAACAGAGAATCTAAATCGACTGATGGTTTCAAACCAAATCGATTAACGGTGAATGTGGGCGATCTAGGTGTTACTAAATTGAAGAGCTGCAAAAGAATGATTCGTTTTTGAATCAATCCTGAGAATCATACAGCCATCGAATTGACATATTTTCAATTAATTCAGTTTTTCCAAAAACATGATTGAATTGATTTTCATTTTATTACACCATTCTTAAATCAAAATAGTGGAGACTCGGGTTGATTAAGTTTTATTTGTGCAACTTTTATTCTCTTCACTTTAACCATGGATGACGCCTTAAATCAGCTTGACTAGAGTTCGATACCGATAAGCCTCGTGTGTTGCCTCGATCGATAACAGGGTTCTCGGGAGTATCGATATATACAAGGGCTACGTGTAAAACCTTATAATAGCTGGACCGATTTTAATGATCTTTGATTTGTTGGATTCGTCTACGCCCCAAAAAACCAGAATATCTATTAAAATATATTTTAATGGTGAAAAAGACCGCCAAAATTGCAAATTTTTCAAATAAGTTTATATTATTAAAAAGATTTGATGGCAACTAAAGACGGGTAAATAGGATGTGAAGGTCAATCAGTACAAAAAATTGCGAAAATTTGCAAAATTCCAGATTATCGTGAAGATTCAATAGTTGTCAATTGAAGACGGGTAAATAGGATAACACTTTCCTACTCACTTAAAAATCAATTGTGAAGAAAATTCCACTTTGTAAAGCCCTACTAAAGTTTGCTTAGATTTGTGAAGGCGGTGACTTTTTGCACCAAGTTTGGTAATGTTGACTTCAATACAATGTGGCGGGATAACTGAGATCAATTTCAGCGGTTGATTTATAAATAAATTCCCTTTTGTTACAAATAAAGTTCATTATCTGCCTAAAAACTCCCGAATATTCCTAAGACAATAAAATTATATGGGCCGGAAATGGGTACCAAACTTAAAACCTTTAGATGGTTTATCAATTGTAAAGATATTAATTGATGCCTGAAAATTGGAAAAATTACCTATAGTGTAATTATTCAAGTTATTCAATTTATTCATTATTCAATTTATTTTATATTTGGCTTAACACTAATTTATTTGAAATACCTTCAATAGCTACGACAATTTGAGTGAATTAGGTATGACGCCGCCATAACTGACCTTCAACCATCTTGTTCAGATGTATAATTATTAAATAAGTAAAAAGTTTGCATACTTTTAAGGGCACTTATCATGATATTTCTTTGAGTATAAGCAGCGTAACTGATTTGGCACAAGAGCCCGACTTTTAGTAGTCAAGGGTCGAGCAAGGGTCTCTTCAGAGGAAATTGTTGTTGGAAATGCTTACACTTTTGCACAAATGTAAAATTGTAAAAATTATTAAAATGCCCTTTCTCGGTAAGCTCTTAATCCAAATGAACATGAGCAACACATCAATTATGGCTTCCATTTTGTTATGAGAAAATGGAAACGGTATATAAAAATAGGAGAAATTAGTGAGTTTAGCTGGCTCTAGGTGCGAAAAAGTTACGTTTATTCTGTAAACAACTTATGCGTTGCTATACAGAACTGTAAACAAACGCAACTTTTTCGGATCTAGTGCCAGCTAAACTCACTAATTAAACATTAGAAAGGTCGCCAAATAAATTACAAATATATGAGAAATATTAAATTTAAGCATAGATCGCAAGAAAATGTTAATTTATAGGGTCCGTATTTTTAAAGAATAGAAATTGTTCTTCCACAGTATGAAAGAAATCGTTGCCATTCTAACTTTCATCTGCCAGCCCAGTATTTTTAAAATGTTTCATATTTTATTCCGAAAATAAGACACAAATAGCATAAAGGCCGCCTGAGGAACTTAACAAACTTCTAAATCATTTTGACTACAGTAGTAGAAGCTGAGAGTAGAGTAAAATAAACATTTGTAAATTTTATGGATTCTTTCTAAATGCTTTTTCAATCTATTCAAGACTTTTCTCTGGTTAAAGTTGAAGCGCTTCGTGTGCGAGTCACCAACTTTTACTATTTCTAGTTATTTTGCATCTTTTATTGCAATTTATACAAAATCAACAATTCATTTTGCACCCTTTCAATTGATTTGAAAACAAATGTGCAAATGAACAGGCAAACAAATTTGATTTATCGAATGCTTTATCAAATGATGCAAAATAAATTTGCACACTGGAGCCACTTAATCCAAGTCAACATCAGTTGAATAATAAATTGGATCAGCAAGTTCCTGTCCAGTCACAGCATATCCAAGCATTCAGACTGCAATGTGAATTATTTTTCTTCTTTTCCGCCATATTGCGCATACGCCACGTGCGTATCTGAATTGCGTGCGTAAATCTTTAGAATCGAGCATATTGCCAGTGGCATATTAATGATTACAGCACTAAACTATACACACACACACACACATCTACACAAACCGCGCAATGTGCACAAGTGCAGGTAGAAACATTTACTTAGCACACATACACAGACTCGCACTCAGCGTACAGTATACGAGAGTAACCATCATGCGCATCATTATAGTCGCTGAGGCTTTCAATTCAAGCAGCAGCTGGAGTAGCAACCACAATCGCATCAAGAGTTGGGCATGAAAAATAAAGACAACACAAAACAAATGCACTGCGAAAAAACTCAATTTTAAAACCAAGATTAAAGTTTCGAATCCGAGATGAAACGGTGTCAAAAGTCAAGCGAGTCGAGAAAATATCAACCCAAGATTCAATTCTTAATTTAATTCCAAATTTAACAATATTAAGAGCGAAAAATCTTTGGAATATAAATTATTTGTATACCCTTGAAGAAGCATGCAACACATAGAAAGAAGCAACTCCGACCATATAAAGTACATATATATATTCTTAATCAGCATGACGAGCTGATTTGATATAGCCATATCCGTCCGTCCGTCTGTTTCTAAGCTATCTCCTCTTTCAGTCTTAAAGCTATCAAACTTTGTACGAAGTCTTAAGGTATAACTACGCTGCACATTTATTCGGAACCGACGGATCGAATGACTATAGCATATAGCTGCCATAGGACCATCTGTCGAAAAAGTAGTTTTAGTGAGAACAACTTTTTTGTCTTGAACGCAAACGTCCCCAAACATCGTTTTAATAAGTTTTCTATGCTTTCACATAATTCCACCAAGTTTGATGAAAGTAGGACAACTATATAGTATGGCAGCCATAAAAAAGATAGTTCTAAAAAAGTCTCAGTAGAAAAAACTTTTATGTTTTCAATGCTATCGCTCCCAAACTTGTTACTGATCAAAATTATATTCCGCTGGCGGCCGCATCGCAGCTAAGAATTTTCGACGAAAATCATTTAAAACCTTAATTTATATAAATTATACAAGCTGCAAGGGTATATAAACTTCGGTTGAGCCGAAGCTAGCTCTCCTCTATTTTTTCGAGATGAAGTCCGAAAATTGCCAGAAAGATGGGGAAAAGTAGTGGCTTGCAATGGACAATACTTTGAAAAATGAATTTGTAACAAATTTTTCACTTGAAAAAAATCCTTTAAAACTTTTTTGTACAGTTAATATTTATACAGCATAAGCTTGGGTCAAACGGTTGCGCACTTACTCCTTAACCGTTAAACAGCACGTCGAGTGCATTAGGCGAATATTATATAAAAGCACTCACCCTTCAAGCACAAAAACCCACTGGCTTACAGGCCAGCTTCTTGACTGGTCCTTGTCCAGGAACGGCCACCGTCAACATCAGGCATCATCATCATCAACATCATCCCTAGCCACAGCCTCATCAAGGGGAGCTGCATAGTTTGTGTTTATGCAAAAATTGTTGCAAGCAAAGTTGGACAGGGCAAGCAACAAATGGATGGATCCAATGCTTGCCAATTCATCTTGGCTAAGTGGCGACTTGCTGTTGTTCAACCTCAAGCATTGATGTTCGCATCGAGGCCATAAATTAAATCTATTATAACAGATTTATGCTTGTGACGTTAACAGGATTTTCCTGTGGAATGAGATGTCAAATTTTCTGGGTTCTGGCTAATTTGTGCTGCGTAATTTCGTTGAGACAGACACACGCACATAATTTGCAGCTGTGGGGCTGAACAATGGCCCATCAAGTGGCGTTGTCATTGTCAGTGCCGGCAGCCACAGCTTCTGACCTGTCAGCACCAAATAAAGCCACGAATCCTCACACCTGTTGGCGGTTTTTCCACTGATCGAATTTAATAACTTTAAAGAATAATCGCATGCGATTTTTGCACCATTTTGTAGTACTTTTCCATTCGGGTTGCTTAACTTGCCGTAACCAGGACACCTGTTGCGGCTGTTTCCGTTTTGTCGCTGTTCCTTTTTGGTTAATCAAACCAAGCGACAAACACAATTCATTAAAACGCACAAAAGGACTAAGGACACGGCCATAGGCCAAGTTCCGTTTGCCCTTAATGACGGAAGGATGAAATTAATCCAGTCAAGTTAAATTATAAAAGTCATTCCTAGTGCAATCAACAATATGGAAATGGAATAGTTTCTCTATTCCCATTTGCTGTCACTCACAGGTGTTTCCGGGAGCTTTGTTGAACACAAATTGCAAGATTTTACGCAAACATATTGTATGAATAATTGCCCACAAGTTGCAGGAAAATTAAAAGTCATTAAAATTCTGCAAAAATCTTTACAAAATACCAGGCGAGAAAATGTGTGTGTGTGTGTGTGTGTTAAGCCAACAGGGTCACGACCAACCGGCAGCAACACTTAACGCAAACTAACAAGCCAACTTGACTGTCAGGGGGAAAAGTCAAGGCTCCTGAAATTCTTTAGCTTATCAACGAGTCGCCGGAAGCTGTGAAAACATTCATACATATTTACATGCCTCGGCTAGCATTGTTGCTGTTGTTCTTGTTCTGATGTGTGTGCGTGTGCGTGTCAGGTCTCATCAAATTACATATTCAGTGGTACAAAGGAAAAATTCCAGACAGCATTTTTGCAAATGGTAAATGTCAAAATTTGTCAATCACCGAAATTCTTTTCGTCTGTCCGAGCTGTTATTTACTTAGTTGGAGCAAAAGTTGTTCGACTTTCCATTACGAAAAATTTCCATTTAAAATCGCAATTAAAATGTTAATGAAATTGGCAACATTTTCCCGGCTTGTCTTGCGGCTGGCAAGCCAATGTTTTCAGTTCAGGGTAAAAAAAATCGATCATAATTCGATTAACGCCTTACCAAGAGCTGGCGCAGAAAGTTGGCCGTTCTGCTTACTTTCGTGGCTGAAAAGCGAGGAGCAAGAGGGTTGTGTACATCTTGACACTTGATGTTCAGGATATGCGCTGAAAAAGTTTATAATTTACAATTTTACCTGAAACGAGAGGAAAGCAAATTATTTAAAGGCGCCCGAAAGGGGGACTGAAGGAAATAAGTACCTTTCCTTGTTATAAATAGTTTATTGAAAGGAAGTAATAAGATATGTGAAAAATTCTTTTTCTTTTTCCATTTATTCTGGAAAGACTCTAGGAGAACATCTATTGGATTAATGCTTCGGAACGTTAGCAGTTTGTGTTGCTGAGGTTTGACGAACTCCTACATTGCCTAGAATACGTAGTTTTTTCTAAAAAAAAAACTTACAGAGAGGCCAAAGGATAACCACTAATCTAAATCGCATTTATATCATCAAAAGCGGAACGTTTGCCATCACAAAATGCGTATACGGGAATGGAAGATATTTTATTTCCAAAAAAAAAAAAACCGAAAGCGTACGTTAATCTACCCATCAATTTGTAGAAGAAATGTTTAATAGCATTCCCTTATGTTCATTAACAAAGCATTAACATGTTAACATATAAACATTATGTTAACAGACAGCGCATGCTGTCCTTAAATATACGACTAAATTTGTGTTCTTCAAGGAAAGGCCAAAAAGTATGCAACGTTTTTAATTTACAAACATCTCATGCCCTGGATACTACGAGCTCAGTGCACAGAATACATTTTATTTGGTTGAATCTACCCTAAAAAATAGGAATCATTGAAATGACACTATTTAGTCATCAATTTAAAACTATTGTGTATCAAATTCTCTTTAATACTCCAAGTATCAAGTTGATATTTTCGAAAGTATAAATATGATATTTCGAGGATATGACATTGATACTAACTAAAAGTTTCAGACTGAATTTAAAGAATCAATTTGATACTTGGTCTTATCAATTTGATATTTTAATTATTTTTTTAATTATTTAATTATTTTATTTTTTATTATTTTAATTATTTAAAAATTAATTTTTGTTAATTCAAAGACATTTTGGAAGTTAATATTATTTTAATAATGTAAAAAAGAGTCGTAAATTTGTATAGTATTTGGTCCATTACTTTAAAAAGAGCTATTATATCAAAATACTGAAGATGTGGTAATAATTAGCTAAAATAAATGGACAATTGATTTGAATTCAGCGACCAATTATACATATGGAAAGTTGGCTATCTTCTCTATTGCAAAAGCTGGTCTTTTTTTGTAAGCCTGTGTTATCATTAGAACTTAAAAAATTTGTCACATGTTAAGAAACTACATACTGGATTTATGTACTATTATTTTCAGACAATAATAAACTTCATTTACGAAATTTAATGTTGAAAGATTATCTTACTGTGTTAGGAGGCGGAAAATGAAATTTTTTTTGGCATAATTTGATTGTATTGGCAAAACGTACCGTAGAAATTATGTCGTTTCAAAACGCTAATCGACATAATTTCGCCAAAAAAAAGCAACACAATTTCGATCGAAACTATGTCGTTTCAAAACAACATTGTTCCGACATAGCAAAACGACATTATTTCGTTCGGCTAGGCCAATGCCGACCCAATGCCTTACTAACTTGAACACATCTAACAGAAAACCTTCAACCCGAACCGTATCTCCTCTACTTAACCGTTCAGGCACCAAACTAGCATAAGTCATTTACAATTTTTTGGCTTTTATTTCTCATCATATTGCTCTCGAATAATTTCTAAAAAACATCTTTAATCATCTGTACCATACAATAATTTTTTCCAGTCATAATGTTGAGAAAGTTATAAAAGATCTTAAGAAATTGACTTAAGTGATTGTTTGAACCGAAAAATTTTTGTATTCTCACAATTCTTTTCACAGTATTGCGAAGTTCCTGTTTAGTCTGGGCTTTAAAAATATCATAGGCAACGCGGGGCGGAAGTGTCGATAATATGCTGACATGATAGGCATTGGCTCGGCATTGGCTCAGCATTGGCTGGGCATAGGCTCGGCTTTGGCTCGGCATTGGCTTGCCATTGGCTCGGCATTGGTTCGGCATTGGATCGGCATTGGTTCGGCATCGGCTCGGCATTGGTTCGGCATGGGCTCGACAAAAATGCACTTCCTGGTGTGGCTGCTGGATTCATTGGTCCGTATTTCTTTAAAAGTGAGGCTGATCAGAACATAACCGTCAATGGCGAACGCTACCGCACCATGATAAATGGCTTTTTGTTACCTGAAATTGAAGCCCTTGATGTCGGCGACATTTGGTTTTAGCAGGACGGTGCTACGACACACACTGCTCGCGAAACAATGGCTTTATTAAGAAATCATTTCGATGAGCTGCTTAGATCATACCATATCACACCAATTTACTTTTTTCGCTACGATTTTCCAGCTACGATTCAAGAACTGGAAGCCATCCGTAGCACAGCTGGAAAGAGTGATCCAAAATTGCACCATCCGAATGGAGCATTACGGACACCTCACTATGGAATACATTGTTCTCTCACTCTGCATGCTCCGTGTCCACTCGGTTGTTATTTAATCAGAAATCACTGTAAGGATGTGCTTCATGCTGGAGCCCATTAATGCAGAGGTTTACACCTAGGTGTCCTCATTTTCGCACTCAAATTCAAACAAACGTAAGCCATACACATATACATATGTTAAGAATATTTTTCTATATAGGTAAGATTCATGGCGCGTTTCCCCAGGAGGCCTTTTCCACGTAAGCCCCAGAAGTGCCTTTTTGATGTGAAACATCTTTTATTTCGGTTCGGAAGATTTAAGGAGGGGTAAAAAGTGTGGAAAGAGGGGGGAAAGAGGGTGCTCTTGCGGACACTTTGCATAAAATTTCACTGAACCTTTTTCTTCTTTTGGCGTTCCCGCTTTCCGGCAACAAAGCGGCTCACCTGCATCGACCTCTACTCGCTTCTGCTGCACTTCAGACATATGAGAGGGTGGGAAGAGGGGAATGGGGAATAAGGGGGAAAGAAAATTTGAATTGAATAATAATTGAAGAGTGGCTGCCATGAGGTCAAGTTGTGAATTCAGTGCGATAAATTATAATGTTTAATTCATTTGCATTATCCGTTCCTGACTTAAGTATCCAATCTGCTCGCGTCTTTAAACAATGCATTAAGAAGCAAAACATGGACTACATGCCCATAGTTGATGAAATTAACCTACCAGAAACGCAAATTGCCATTTCAGTTCCTGAACTTAATTACAAATCTGCTTAACTTCTTAAAGAAAATTGTCTTCTTTTAAAAATTTCAGTTATACAATGAACCCTTCTCAGTCTATAACAAAAGATGGTCTAACAACTATGTCGTTTTTCACGATATATTTATTAAATCAGTCGGAAATATATTTCTTAAGTTTCAGAAATCATAGTCCAACATTTGTTCTAGCTTACTTCTATTTTGTGCTATTTTAAGATTGAGTTTATCCAAGCGAATCCAAAAAATTTTATTTTCTCCAGTATTTCAATTTAAAAGAAGATTCGTAAAGAGCTTCGCTAATACTGGGTGTTCCACGACGCCCACTCTTATTTTTTTTCTATTTCATAATATTTGTCTAAAGAGAAGGGCAAAGTTTCTCGTCAGAGATATATGTTTGCCTATTACACTATAATATCGTGTCTTTAGAGAGACTCTTTAGAGCAGGCATGCCCAAAAGCAGCATACGACAGAGCAGTCCCTAATACTCACAAAGAAAAGCACCAATACCAATAATGAAATTGTTGGTCAGTTTGCTTGCTCGCGCAAACACCAATCAAAGAAGAGAACAAACCCGGTTTTTGTTCTACGCGAAGCCTACACAAGACATCGTTTGCATGTGTGTCGTTTTGTATACGTCGCGCCCCGCATGTATACGATCATTTCCTATCTTCGGTGCAATTACAAAAACAAAACGTACTCAAATAGCTTACGGCAGGGCATCGCTGATTTAAAGATATATGACAAGTGTTAAGGCAGCTTACGAATTGCTTTTGCACAGATTCAAATTAATCCCGGTTGAATATTGCAAAATCTTCAGACCCACCACCAGTTTAAGCAAGGTTTTTTGGCTCCACAGGTGAGATTGAGAACTATGGGAATGAAACCAACAGCTCAATCATGCAAATCAGAAGTCACTTCCTTAAAACTGTTAATGGTACCAGTATTTGTCAAGAGAACCCCTTTATCGTGTAGTTTGCCGAATCCCTATGACGAAAGAACGCCTTATTTCCATTTGGCCATTTCTCAACTGATAGATTGTGGATTGGAGTAAGTTATATTCTATAATTAATAATGTGTTTTCTCCCAAAATACGACTCCCTTTAGAACTCTCAACTACCTTCTTTTGAGCGCCTTGGCTTTACCCTCTCACTTAATGCGAATTGTCAAATAAGATTTTATGCAAACTCTTAACAATAATGTGACCCATCAGTTGTCATCACTGAGCACTTCAAAGTTACAAAATCTCGTTACAGTGGAAAAAGCATCTATCAGTCAAATGGAATACGCCCTCGTCATCAACGCCAAGGCTCAACTCTTTACCATGGATCAGTAGGTTCATAACCTTCTTCTTCTTCTCGCACTCTTTCCATCTACTTAATGTCGTTCCATAAATAAAGCCAAACAAAAAGTGCGTTAACCTGAGCGTGGGCAAGTTGACGGATCAACCATAGATAAATGACAGCTCCTGCAGTGCCGAGTAGGGGAAAGTGATGATAGTAGCGTTGCCTTCGTCGGTGACACGTGTTGACATGTCAGTTAGGCAAATGAGGGTAGACAGCTACCAAGACAGCCTCCAAGCCCCAACTAGGTCTGCAAAGTTTGACAAGTTTCGTGGAGGGCGGCGGCTTCTTCAAAACTACGCCACAGACGGGTCATTAGCTGGACTTGTGTGCGGACCAGGGAACGGGGTCTCTGGGGGAAATAATAAATGTCAGCCATTTGCAGAACAATTGCGACCAGCTAAGGGGCTCCACTTGGAAATCGGAGCTTCAAAACATTGATTAATCAGAATTTGTCTTGGGATTATGACGGAGGCAGCTTAGATTACTGCGGTCGCCACCGGATGGCAGCCAGAGCGACAAACTGTCCTCAGAATAAAACCAATATGGCCAACGAGAATGGGTGGAATGGGAAAAATGTGAAAAATAGACGCCCGCAAATAAATGGAAAATAATAATAAAAATCGATTTGAAACAGGCTCCAATTGAAAATTGAATAGAGTCGGGTAGCGTTGTCCTGGCGGCAGGATGTGGCACTGGTTACCACTTTGCACGTTGTCATTTGATAACCCATTGTGGCAAACGCAAATTGAAAAAAAAAAGGTGCCAACAAGAGACAGGAGCGAACAAAGCCGCAAACTGGCAGGCAGCAGCAGAGGGGCAGGAGGGAGCACAATGGACACATTACATCTGTCGGCATTCGAACATCACACTTGCCAGCTCAACGATGCGCGTGTCCGCTTTAATCTGTGCCCAAAAATAGTAAAAAAAAAGGGTTTTGCCTCCGCTCGGCATTGAACCTTGAACTTAGGGAAAAAATCGTCAACAAACATCAACCACCAAAGCAATTAACAAGAAATGACACTTTGATGGGAATGTCTAATGTGTTGGCCAAAAATGTGTGCACTCAAAGGAAAAGTTTGTTGGGGTCAGGGGGAAAAATAAGCAAATCTCTGCATCTGCATGGCCGCACCTGGCACAGGCCTCAGCCTAAGTTCTGCTG
This sequence comes from Lordiphosa magnipectinata, assembly GCA_037044535.1. Lineage (NCBI taxonomy): Eukaryota > Metazoa > Arthropoda > Insecta > Diptera > Drosophilidae > Lordiphosa > Lordiphosa magnipectinata. Next base: position 320,821 of record JBAMBO010004105.1, read on the forward strand.
GTCCCGCACATTTTTCGGCATTGAGCTTAACTGATACTACTACGTGCCTGTGCACTGTCTGCCAGTTAGCCAGGGGCAACTGCTTATCAAGGCAACTGACAGAGTGCATCTCTTCCGGACTTGCCCTTCGCACACGCTACGTATGCGTAATCCAGCGGATGTGCTCTGTGCAGTCATTGTAACTTTTTAGCCAGCTGCAATGCAAACTTAATTTCTGTTACCTTTAAGCCCCATTTAAAGCACTTCAGATTACATTCCAGGAAAATCCACAATGTTTTTGTGAGTTGAGTACAAAACCATTTAAGGCCCGCTTAGCCGCACGTGTTAACCAATTTACGCCTCTGGCATAAAAGAAGATTAAAGCAAATTGAAATTCAATTGTTTCGCACGGGATGACCATTTAGTTCTCAGCTTTTAATAGACTCGGTTTATAGCTCAACTAAAACGGTTTCAATTTACAAACATCAACGCACAGTGGGGTAATATACAAATTAATAGTGTTGGGTTGTTGATGGTGGAGTTTACCAAAATATCTATACATACAAAAGAGGTCCACCTGTCTGACTGACTGACGTGAATTCCACACAGCCTAAACCATAAAAGATAGGAAGCTGAGTTTTTCACAGTGAGTACTAAGATTTGGTTTTGGAAAATTGTGCCGGGAAACGTAAAAAATACGCGGAAATCTGTTTTATGAAACTTTTTTGTTTATCATCCGATCAGTTCCAAACTTCTTTTCAAAGATCTAAATGAAAATACATCAATAATCATACCAATATGCCATGTAGTAGTATCGGTCGTATTACTGAGATGAAGAGCCAGTGCGTTAGACTCTTCTGGGATGCATATAGCGCATTGGTTGCCTTTTTCACCATTTCCTCCACATTGAGTCTCCATGACAGCTTACTATCTATTACTACTCCAAGGTATTTTATGTTGTTCTTTGGCGTTAGCGGTGTTCCATTTATCGTAGGTGGAGTTCATTGCGGTACCTTGTATCTCTTGGTGAAGAGAATCAGGTCCGTCTTCTCCGCATTGATACTGAGTCCGGCTTCTGTGGACTACTTTAGTATCTCTTTGAGAGTAGATTGACCTCAGAGTCGATGGAAATTTCCCCATGATAATTATGCTTATGTCGTCGGCATATGCGGTTATCTTGGTTCAAGGTCACAAGGTTGCATAGAAGGGGCGACAGGACTCCGCCCTGAGGCGTTCCGCCATGTGCCATGGTTGTGGTAGCCCACTCTTCTGCAGATCTGCAGGTTGAATATCCAGGAGTTAAATGCCTTGTGTATTGCTAGTGCTCTTAGGCTTTGCATTATCGCTTCTGTGGTGACGTTGTTAAATGCACCAGATATATTTAGCAGGGCTGTAACCGAATGATTCAATTTTCAATCATTCCTGGGAATCATTCAGGCATTGAATTGACATATTTTAAATTACTTCAATTTTTCCAAAATCAGAATTGAATTGATTTTGATTTAGTTTCAATTCAAGTGAATTAGAAAATTTGTATGTTCATTCGTTTGTTTTAAAACAGAATTGACTTAACTTAAAAAGCACGTTTTGTTTTTATTATGAGAAAATTTTATACCCTTAACTCGCAGAGTAAAAAGTGTATACTAATTTCGGGCAAATGCATGTAACAGACAGAATGAAGCAAACTAGATCCCATAGAGTACTATCATTTTATTAAATACAATACTTGTTTTAGTTAGCTATATTTATTTTTATAAGTCGTTAACTTTTAATAGGTTTTAAGCAGCAGGTATCAGTATCTGGTAGGTATAGCGCCTTCATTCTCAACCGATTTAGCTCTGCAGCTCTTAGGGCCGATTTCACATGTTGGGGTTTATCCAAATCTAGGTGACTTGAATTGAAACAAAATCAATTCAATTCGTTTTTTTTTGGAAGTGAATTAAATCAAAATCAACTCAATTATGATTTTGGAAAAATTGAGATAATTCAAATTTTGGAAATTCATTGTGAATTAAAACTAAAAATGTATCATTCTTTTACAGCCCTGATATTTAGGAATGCTCCCAGGGAAAATTTTTGATGGCACAGTGCCTTCTCGATGGTTGCTACTATGGGGTGTAGCGCTGTTTCCACCGATTTCCCTTTCGTGTAGGCGTGCTAATTATTCTCCAAGGTCTGGTTCAAGCCTTCTATTATGTGTAGATTTAGCAGTTTTTCCATTGCTTTGAGCAGAAATGAGAAGAAACGTGTTTCTTCTGTCCATTCTATTTACAACGTCTGTCTTTGTTCGTCTCTCTACTCCCTTATGTGTTCTCGTCTGTCTGTCACTCACTCTTCTCGATCATTATTATACCCGTTACTCGTAGAGTAAAAGGGTATACTAAAGTCGTGCAAATGTATGTAACAGCCAGAAGGAATCATTTCCGACCATATAAAGTATATATATTCTTAATCAGCATCAACAGCCGATTCGATATAGCCATGTCCGTCTGTCCGTCTGTCCGTCTGTCCGTCCGTCCGTCCGTCCGTCTGTCTGTATGAACACCTAGATCTCAGAGACTAGAAGAGCTAGAGCAACCAAATTTGAAATGTAGACTCCTATTGTCTGCACGCAGATCAAGTTTATTTTCAATTTTTGCCACGCCCCCTCACGCCCCCCCAATTTGGAAAAAACGTTATATCTCCTACAGTTTTGATGATAGATGGTTCGTACTTTCTAGAGATATCTAGTACTCAAAATTATTTATCGATTTGCTGAAGGAATGATAAAGATCGGATGAACGATACTCAAGTTATGAGCAAAAAACGGTCAGTTAACGCAAACAACCCACCCCACCCATAACCTAAGCATTGCGTTCAGCAGCAATCTTAGTGAGAGAGAGAGAGAGAGAGAGAGAGAGAGAGAGAGAGACTTAGAGAGCGCACTGCGTTGTGCGTTGTGTGTTAACTGGCCGTTTGACTCGTGACCAAATTCGAGCTGCGACATTAATGGTGCAGAGTATGTAATAGTCGGGCTTGACCGACGTTTTCAAAAGTTTTGTTGTCTGATCTGTTTATCGTGATGAATTTGGAGTCATTTATGTTGGATTTAGTAATTGACAAATGTCTATTAATATCTGGCGGATAATAAATAGCCGAGTTAAAAAATGTTGCATACTTTTCGGCTGACCCACCTCAGGCATACAGGAAGGCTAATAAACATTTGTTTCCATGAGTAACGGGTATATCGAAGTCGGTTAGAGCCGACTTTAACTTACGCTCTCGTTTTTATAGAGTGACCATCGTCTCTGTCTTAAAATACCTAAAATACCAATTTGGATTACGGGGGCGACAGTGGGCGTGGCAAAAATTTTAACCAAACTTGATCAGCCTGCAGACCATAGGAGCTAAAATTTTAATTTTGGTGGCTCCAGCTCTTCTAGCCTTTAAGATCTAGGTGTTCATACGGTGTTCATACGACGGACGAACGGACGGACAGACGGACATTCGGAAATCTTTCCTGCTGCCTGTTACCTACCATTGCCCGACTTTAGAGTTTATTCTACAAGTATAATAACAGTAATCAATGATAGCAACATCAGCTTCCAAGTCTGAAAAGATTTTTTCTCTTGTTGCCAATTTTGAAAGAAAGAAAGAAAGGAAGAAAAATTCTTTGAAATTATTATGGACTATTCGCTCCGGATCTGTTAGTGGTTTGTTGGAAGACTGACCAAGCCAAGCGCATAAAAATGCAGCCACTGTGCTGTTACTTATCTGCATGGATGAAGAAACTGCAGTAAAAGAAAGTAAGACTTTGGCAAAGTCGACACAAGGAGATGACCGAGTCTGAGATGGGTTGGCCAGGTGTGGCTGAAACCAGCACGTACGCATGGCAGCAGCTGCCATATATAAAAACATTTCTGTTTGAGTATTATGCAAAGTTTCAGCCTTTTATCTTCAAAACTATTTACTGTGCTACGGACCAAGTTTGGGCTAAAATACATTTATTTCACCTTTTTCTCTCCCACTAAGCATGCTTGTCAGCAAAATCGCAGCGCTTAAAATTCCACTGTAACTAGATTTGAAATCTTTGTGGACTCTTCCTTTGATTGGCAGCATCCGCAATCCTCACAACATTTAAGATTTAATTTAAATATATTTTACATACATTTTCTAGACCAAATCCGAGGCACGCATTTCGGCTCACAAATAAACAGAAGCAGCAAAAAAAACCCTTTGCCCAAATTTCGCTCAAGTTGAAATTTCTTGTTTGTGCATAAAATTAAAGGCAACTTTTTATGATTGGGTTAGACTTCAGCTTCAGTTCCGGCTCCGGCTTCGGCTACGGTTGCGTGTGCGTGTGCGTTTGCGTGTGCGTGTGCCGGCTGTTTGGGTTAATAAAATATGCAAAAATTTCTGTTGGAAAATTAAGTTTCACTTTCGGTTAAGGGACCTTTTGCCATTACAGCCTGAACTTGATGGCTGACTCAAGTTACACAAAGTGACATATTATGAATCGCACAAGCACACACACACACACACACACATGCAGACGCGCTGTTTGTCAGTTAACTAATAATCAAATTATTTAAAATAGCACAAAACTTTTTAGAGCTTGTCACGTCGGATAGAGAATATGTTTTTTAATGGGTTAAGTATGGTTTTTGCCTAGCACACACTTAGATTTAATTGTAATATTATTATCATGTTATTGAGTTAATTATACAGGGAAAGTTTGCAAAATGTTCAAGAGGGAGAAAGTTTCTGGCAAATGTTTTAGAAATATACCCGAGCTTGATAAAATGACGACCTTGGGATTATATAAGCTTAAATTCTTCAAACAGCAACCTAAACACAATTCCCTTAAATAAATTGAATATTTACTCAATCCTATTTTTACTAACGGAGGTAACATGGTGCACAGAACAGGCGAAAATGCCATAAAATGAAATAGTCAAAGTCCTTTCAATTTGTACGATTGTTATGCCTCAACACACACACACACACACACACGAATGTGCTTTATTATTTATGACTGTGTATTCTTAACTAAACCAAAATTCAATTGTTATTCCTGTTTGTGGCTGTTTGCACAAGACTAGACTTCTTCCCCAAATCCCCCGTGAAGGTTTCCTTGCTTTTCGTAGTTTATTTATAAACGATAAAAATAAAAGTCGCACGTGTTTATGCGACAAATGAAGTACTTTAGATTCAATTATGTATTTTGTCAACAGAACTTCTAATAGAATCACAAATTTGTGACATTTCTTGTTCGTTTGCTTTTCAGAAACATTTGTCTGCCGCCATTTTTAGAAAACCAAATCAGTGGCAGGCACAAATCGGTTTTGTGGTTTCACTTGATGACCATTTGCTAAGTGTGAAAACAAAAACCGAAGGGCACTTAATAAAATTTAGCCAAGCCTCAGGTTAACCACAGGCAAAAGAGCTCCATGTTGGAATTACAAAGGGTGGACCAAGGTCTGCCACTTGACAGGGGCTTTAAAACACCAGCAAATGCTTATAAATGAGATGTGCACAAGCCTTGCTAATTTGGTCAGGCCTATTGTGCGGTTTTTGGGAGAAAAATCAATACTTGGGGACGTGGCAATGACCCTGCAACCCCACTCGAATATAAATCCAAGACAACTTAGTCAACCCGAAATCCTTTGAGAAATTAACTAACAACAATCTCGGCCTGTTGGCTTTTTCCTACTGCTTTAGACACTTGTGCGTGTGTGTGTTTGTGTGTTTGCTAAACAAAAATATACGTTCAGAAATCTGAAATAATTTCGTAGTCCTCCTGCCCATAAAAACAAAAAACAAAACTCCGCACGTGCAATTACAAGGCAATTACGACAAAGTTTTCATATGCACAGAACATAAAAAATCAATCAGCAATGACGTCAAACAGACAGACCTCTTGGCTAGGTTACACATCATGAATAAATAAGGTGCATTTCATAATCACATAAAGGTCTCTGAGAAAAAAGTTGATTTCTGTTTTATTGAGAAAGCGATAAATAAGTTGGTCGCTTGACGCAGTTGGCCAAATGAGATAACTATCAACTATTACACTAGTTTACAGCCAAAAACGTCCATTTCTACTAGCCCTATACTTTAGTTAAGTTTGGAAAATTTTGTATGGAAACTTTTTATACCCGTTACTCGTAGAGTAAAAGGGTTTACTAAAGTCGTGCAAATGTATGTAACAGGCAGAAGGAATCATTTCCGACCATATAAAGTATATATATTCTTGATCAGCATCAACAGCCGAGTCGATATAGCCATGTCCGTCTGTCCGTCCGTCCGTCCGTCTGTCCGTCCGTCCGTCCGTCTGTCTGTATGAGCACCTAGATCTCAGAGACTAGAAGAGCTAGAGCAACCAAATTTAAAATGTACACTCCTATTGTCTGCACGCAGATTAAATTTATTTCAAATTTTTGCCACGCCCACTTCCGCCCCGACAAAAAAAATGTTGAGTAGCTCCCACAATTTTTTAGATATCGATCTGAAATTTAAAACTTACATTATATTCGCAATATCTATAAGCCCTGATATTTTGATCAAGATCGGATGATACATAGCCGAGTTAAAAAAATGTTGCATTCTTTTCAGCTGTCCCACCTCAGGCACACATGAAGGCTGTTAAACATTTCTTTCCATGAGTAACGGGTATATCGAAGTCGTTTAGAGCCGACTTTAACTTTCGCTCTCGTTTAAATATGAATTTGAATCCATATCGCAATTTAGAGACTAAAGATGGAGTGAAGCAAGATTTGAATCGAAAGATTATTTGATTCCCAATAAGTGCGTAAAACATTGTTTTTAAATCTTTTTAGTAGTTTGAAAATAACGAGCAAAAATATTTTAAATAAATGGATTTTTTTGCTCGAAAATTCACAAAATGTCTTTTTTTAAACGCACAATTCTTTTGACAAAAAAAAAATTCATAAATAAACCATTTTATCTTTTCAATGTCAAGAATATATATTACCAGGCTGGCTTTCGTAAAGGATACTCGACAATTCACAATATATTTTACGATCACAATATAAAGGTCCGACCCTCCGAATCGAATTAACCTGGAAAATTTGGATAGATGGGAGGGGATCTGCTGACTTAATACGCACTTATTTAAAAATGGGGACAGTCCAGCTGAAGGTTGTAAGGGCTAAGTTGTAATAGTACACGAGATGGCCGTAGCTTGTACTCCACTTTAAACCAATTAACAACGCTTCCTAATTACAATTTGCTGAGACACAAGGATAAGAATGGTTTTAGCAATTGCAGACAACGGAGTTATAACTACCAGGCTATTAATCATCCAGAAAATCTTGGCTAAAACTCATGAATTCATTGTTGGACCTAGACAATAGCGCGAAGCAATTATTGACTTCCTAGAGTTCAACAAATAATGGGACGAGGGGTGTGATTAAAATAATTAAAGCTCAAAGACCAAAACGAAACTTGCCAGATGGTGTTGGCAACCTGTTACAGGGTATGTTTTTGGGTCGGGACAAGCCGGATCGAGGCCCCACGTTGGGCGCCAAATAATATAGTCATATGTACATATAAGTACTGTAACATACAACAATGGATATGTCCAGTCTGACGAGCTGATGTAGGGTGTAACGACGAATGAAGCACGCGCTGATTCCGGCTCAAATTAACAATAAACTGTATGAAATTTTTGTTGATTTTAGTTCTTCTTTTGACTCTATGGACAGAAGAGCACTTATGATCAAACTAAGCAGTATTGGCAAATACGAATACGATTGGCTCTTTGAAATTTTTAAGCCCCTTCCTAGAAATGTGCCACGCAAACGAAGCTGCAGTATGGGACGGGAGCTCCTTATCGAGATGGTTTCCCACATAGTCTGGAGTTAAGGAAGATTGCCTCTTAAGTTCAGTCCTCTTCACCTTATACCTAAACGTCTTAAAAGACTATCTCCCACAAGTTATCTCGGTAAACGGACGGGAAATAAAAGTCCTTCTGAATGCATATGATATAGTGGTCTTCGCTGAATCTCCTTTGGCTATGCAACACTCAATAGATTCATACTGTAAACTCTGGGGGCTTCGAATCAAGGCTGCAAACCAGTCCGCAACCGAACTCCTGAGAACTGGTCCGGTTCGGGTTTTTTGCGGTTCGCGAACCGGACCATGAACCAGGCGCTCTATATTTTTGACTCCTCGAACCTGAACCCGAACCGGACCAATTAATCGAAAAATGAGGTTCGGTTCACCACTTTAATTAATTTATTCAACGATACAATTTGCAATATATTGGAAATCTCTGGGGATTTTAATATAAACGATTGCATTTCTAACTAAGCGTGAGTAATATTTGATGTAAAGTGACAAGATAAAGTAGTATAGAATATACGGAAAGAAACCGTTGGACCGTATAGATCACAATTACTATAAAGTAATATATATTGCGCTTGGTTTTCTCGCCGCGCAATTGATTTAAAATCTTCAGTAAATCATTGTTTATTACTATCTAAGTGCCCCGACAAACATTCTTTTACTATGACTTCAGTACCAGTATTGGCTGCAGAATTCGCAGACCCGAGATTTCACATTTTGCCTACAAAAAACAGAGGCAAAGCAACTGACTCAACGTCTGATTGTGAAGAAGAGTAGCTTATGAAAGCAATCAAAAATATCAAATATAAAAGCTGTGAATGATGTTATAGATTTCCTGGGAAATTGTCAATTAGCACATACATTACAAACATCGACAAATGTTTTCAAATTTTGGAAAAGTCATAAAAACGAAGGCTTGAAAAATATTTCCTTTACTACAGCAAATCAGGTATCAGTTGAACGCGCATTTCAATACTTAAGTTTGTACTTTCTGATTTGAGAGCTAGTATAGATGAACAGCTACTGGAAGATATAATGCTTAAACTAATCAGTTCCTAAAAATTGGTAATGTCAGCTGATGGATTTGATAATTACAATAACTTAAGTACTGAATATTATGATTAAGTATATGAATGGAGTGGTGTATAAATTTCATTATAAGTGAAACTATTCTTTTTTGTTCACGCGAACCAAGGTTCGAACCAAAACCTTGGGTTCAGGGGTTCCAGCAACCGGCCCGTGAACCGATGGGTCCGAACCCCAGGACCGAACCTTCTGCAGAATTTTAGAGGTTTGCATCGAATAATCTCCGAAAAGTCCAAGATCATGGCGTTCAAAAAGCACTGGAAAAGACTGGCTGTAAACGAAAAATGGCATTTGGAAGGTGAAGAGTTACAAGTTGTTAAGGCCTATAAATATCTGGGAATATGGATTCACCATGACGCACAATTTAAGTATCACTTAAAAGAAAAGCTAAGGGACGCGAAAACAGCTATTAGCTGCACCTGGAAATATCTTCTCAGCAAACGAGACGTACCTATAAACACCAAGGGCTTAACTCCATATAAGGAAGTTGAAAATCTTCTCAGGTATTTTATAATGAAACGTTTCCACCTGCCTCAATACACCCCAAATAGAATGTTGTGCTTAGAGACGGGACTAGCGCCGCTGCACCAGCACTTCACCTACATGCACGAGCACAGCCTGCCGAAGATTTTAGCAATTCTGATTTGCAACGAAAGAACTTAGCAGTTACCCATGGTGAATTGCTTAATCTCGAGGAATGTATGTCATGGAGACTCTGAATGAGAAAAATCGTAATGAAAATGGATGCATCGTATGGGGCACGCTTTATCCAAGAATCACATAGAAGCGCAGCAAGGGAAGTACTTAACTACGATCTTAGAGAGAGAAACTATTTTAGCGAGGCATTTACCGCAAGACATTTCCGGTTAATCTTCATGGCACGAGGCGAGCTTTTGGGACTAAGCTTCACGCCGAATATAACGCGAATCGATACAAACTGCACTCTATGCAATGCCCAATACCACGGGAACATAGAATAATGCTTAGGCAAGGCATATGCATCGACTCCTGCTCGATGGCGAAGATTGGATACACTTAGTCAACTACTACTCAAGCCCTACTCTACAGAAATAGAATTATAAATGGTTCGTTTTAAAAAAAGTAAAAGAATAACATGTAACATGAATTAATTTAGTTATTTTGTATTCATCGATCTAATATATTATCATAATTTAAATAAAGATTACTTTTACTGTTTCCGTTTCATATTCTTGATCAACATCATCAGCCGAGTGTATATAGCCCTGTCCGTCCGTCTGTATGAACACCTAGATCCCAGAGATTAGAAGAGCTAGATCAACAAAATGTGATATCTAGACTCCTATTGTCTGCACGCTGATCAAGTTTGTCTAAAATGTATGGCACGCCCACTCACGCCTCCACCATAAAATGTTGTATGGTTCCCACTTTTTTATTTAAGATATCATATTTCTCATATTCTATTCGATCTCATATTTGAAACTTACATTTATATTCGCCAGATCTATAAAACCTCAAATTTTCTTAAGGACTGGATGTTAAATAGTTGTAGAAAATAGTAGTAGAAAATGTTGCATTTTTTTCGGCTTTCCCTTAAAATCACTGTAATGGTGTTCAACATTTCTTTTCATGAGACGCGGGTATATCGAAGTCGGGAAGAGCCGACTTAAGCTTATGCTCTCTCTATTTTATTTTACGTTAGTTTAACGTTAGTTAGTTTGATTCAGGGCTGCAAACCCAAAAAATGATGTATATGACAAATTGTGGAACTTTTCGGCCATATTTGATCAAATTAAGTTTTTAATCCTGTAAAATCTTTAATCATGGCTATTTTTATCAAAATTTAGCCAAATTATTTGGATGTGTAAACTTAGCTTAAGCAATGAACTAGGGGAATCAGAATGTGCATCTGTAATTTCAGCAATGTCTTCAAGTGTTCTTATATATTAAGGGCACATCCAATATTTTCCATTTTTGGTTTACTTAATAACAACTCAGACTTTACTGTTTTAAGCAGCAGTTGTTTTTTGTTTTCAAATATTTTCCAGCGTGACCATAAGCGCGGATGCATAAAAATACTTAATTTGCATAAGAATGTAGATGGTTTTAAAATCAATGAGGGTGAAGTAGATTGCTACGAAATTCATCTAGATGGTTAGCATTGAACATGAGCAAAGCAAATGCAGCAAATCCTCCTAAATTTGCAAAAACAACGAGAAAACGGCCCTTAGTCCGCATGTACACGGTCAAGCAAACTTCATGAAGTTCCTCATGGCAATGAAGTTTTTCGGTATGTATATGTATAAGATTAAAAATTTGTGCCAGTTTTCTCTGATTTAGTGTCTGTTTATGTTCTGTACCAAAGGTACACAGAATATTTGTGCAAATGTATGTAACCGCCAGAACAAAGCATCTCTGACCATATTAAGTGTATACATATATTAACTTTCACATGTGCAATGTATATCATAGTCTGGCTTGACCGACTTTCCGAATTTCTAATTGTCGAGTCTGCTGTTACGTACATAGAAGGGTACCCAAATAAATTTTAATGTGCATAAGCATTTTTTTTTTGAACCGAACAAAAGCTTGGGTTCGGAACGGGTTCGGGTTCATCTATTTTCGTCCTCGAGGTTCGGTTCAGGGTTTGGTTCACAGTAAAAACAAAGCCGGAATTCCGGGTTCGAACCGGATCGGTTCAAAACCGGTTTGCAGCCCTGGTTTGATTACGTTAGTTTAAGCCAGTGTGACTTAGCATGTTTATTCTTAAATTGAGGTTATGTTTCTAGTTACACGTTTCTTGAAAATGGCAGGCATGGATGTCTCTCTTAAACGCTTCCATTTCGTATTGAAACTGTTTGCCTTTATATGTAAACTTTACATTGTAAAGTTACACAAATATGCTCGGTTACTAGATCAGAAGACGAAAGTTAAGCGATTGGAGAACGACTGTTCAAAGCCAAGTTGATAGAACCTTTTCTTGCCACATAACAAATAAAGTCATTAAAGTCATTCTCCTAGTTTTTTCAAACTATCCAAGCTCCAAACTATCCACCTACTAATTGGTTTGTTTTTTAATTTGGGGAAAAGGTAGATTGTGTGCAAACACCAAAATTGATCTATTTGCTCGCTACATATCGATATATCACATCCAAGTATCGTACATTTCCCTCTTCTGGAAAAACTGATTATGCTTAGAAGCTGAAAGCGAAAGATTATGTGTTCACCGAAAATGTCGACTGTCTATAGAAATTCAAAAATAAAGAGAATTTGATTGCTTTAAACTTGTGCTCTCAAAATGTATTGCAAGTTTTTCAACATCTTATGATTATGATACGCAGCATATTTAAAATAGACAAGAATTGTCAAATGGAAGCAGTCTCTGTGGCAACCACCGATCAAATTGCAATAGCTTGAAAATTGTGTCCTGTGGTGTGGAGCTTCTTTTTTGCCATTTACGAGTACTTGTGCATTTAACTGAATGTGCTGCTAATGAAATACAGTCAGGGACGGGCCAAATGAAGTCGAGTTAACAAGCAAATGCAATTACTAGCAACTAAATAAACTTAAATTGCATTTTTAATTCGATTTATGGTGCCCTCCTTTTTGCCCCCTGTTTGCCCAGTGAATGCAAGAAATTTGCGATGCTCAATCAGGACAATTTGATGCAGACTGCTGATTCAACTAGCGCTTACGTACAGAAATCAAATAAAAACTAAGTAGGCGCTGTTTTGAAATTGATTAAGCTGTTCAATTATTAAAGCCCAAAGAGCAAACCAAGCGCAATTGGCGACAAGTCAACACCTGTTGGGCTCGACCCGGGGTTGTTATTGTTGAGTTTAATTTTCATTTGGCCCCTTGGCGATGCCTTTGACGCCATGGCTAATTCAATTATCGGCAAGGGGAGCACGCTCCACTGGCAGTCAAGCAAGAGAAGCCTGTCCCCATCTGCAAGGTAAACATTTGCTTAAACTTTGCAATGAAATTATCTGAGCGTGCCACGGCAGGAAAGATACACACTACAAAGGAAACTTCACTCTTGTTTTGTATCTATTAAGAAGAACAATGAAATGACAATGTACCTGAATTTTGTTGCGGTTAGGAATATGCAAAGTAGTGAAAGAGTGGATGAAGAAGTGATACTTGATGCAAGTGTAACATTCGCTTTGTAGGTACAATTTGTTCGACACACAGAAGAAAAAGTCCGAGACTTATCAATTTTAGTGTAGTGACAATTTTCAACAACTTGCATTGCATACTAATGGGCAGATCAAAATGCTTTCAAAGGGTAAAAAAAAGGCATTTTAATCAACTTTAAGCTAAAATTACCAAAAAAAAATTCACGTATTTCGAAAATTGATTCGTGTTTAAGTGAGTACTAAGCGTAAATGTAAAGGTACTAAGCGTTCTGGGTAATTTAATTAAAAATTTAAAGCACCACAACTGAATTTCTCGAACATTATGGTCATTAAGATAACTTTAACTTATTTTGCGGGAATATCTTAAGCAGGTTCATCAATCTTAACTGGAAACCGGGTTCCCTCATATACAATTCCAAACTTAACTCGAGCATGGCTATTTAAAAAGAAAAATATTTTTTTTCTCTAGCTGATTTTGGGGAAAAAGCTCATATTTTTAAAGGCCAAATAATGTATATTAAAATTTTACAATTCAATTTCGTATGATTGATTTGCATAGCTTTAACATATTTTGAATTTTTGGCTGCAGCGTATAATTAAAGTTTCCCTGTCCAACTTGTTCGCCGGAGTAAGTAACAATAAGGCAAGTCCATACCTACAACAAAACAAGTGAAGGGCCTTTGTTTCTCTACTCCATTTACTGTGAGTCCCTGTGTCCGGACAGTGCCCCTAGTTCATTACAGAGCTGGTCTATCGGGTAGTCAAGCCCGATCTGAGTGATGGGGTGGTACTCACATATGTTCCCTTTGGCAAATCTCAGTTGAGCGTCGGCCGATTCATATACAACAATTGCTCATTTGCATTGGCTTTTGCTGTTCACAGTTCTTCAGGCAAGGTTCGAAGGTGACTTTCACCTGGTACCATGACCCAATCAAATGCTAAGGCAACAAAGTACATGCCAGTGCCTTTCAACGCATTCAGGCCAACTCATATCAGGGTAGCTTACTTTGACAATGGACTTTTCGGGAAAGTGTTGCTCCTCAGCAGCAACCGCCATTGGCAAGTTAAAATTGTACGTACAGTGGGGTTTAAAAGAGTTCTTACTTGCTTCATCTCTCATTTTCTTCCGGTATCGAAATTTTACAGCAGGCATTGCTCATTCTACAATAAGTTACAATTAAGCTGCTACACTTTCTATATTAGACTATTCCGGATTTAAACGAGAGCGTAAGTTAAAGTCGGCTCTAACCGACTTCGATATACCCGTTACTCATGGAAACAAATGTTCAATAGCCTTCCTGTGTGCGTGAGGTGGGTCAGCCGAAAAGTATGCAACATTTTTTAACTCGGCTGTTTATTATCCGCCAGATATTAATAGACATTTGTCAATTACTAAATCCAACATAAATGACTCCAAATTCATCACGATAAACAGATCAGACAACAAAAGTTTTGAAAACGTGTCACCTTTCCTAATAAAAACAAGAAAGAAAGTCGGTCAAGCCCGACTATTACATACTCTGCACCCTTAATGTCGCAGCTCGAATTTGTTCACGAGTCAAACGGCCAGTTAACACACAACGCACAACGCAGTGCGCTCTCTAAGCTCTCTCTCTCTCTCTCTCTCTCTCTCTCTCTCTCACTAAGATTGCTGCTGAACGCAATGCTTAGGTTATGGGTGGGATGGGTGGTGGGTGTTAACTGACCGTTTTTTGCTCATAACTTGAGTATCGTGTATCCGATCTTTATCATTCCTTCAGCAAATCGATAAATAATTTTGAGTACTAGATATCTCAGAAAGTCTATCATCAAAACTGTAGGAGATATGACGTTTTTTCCAAATTGCGGGGGCGTGGCAAAAATTGAAAATAAACTTGATCTGCGTGCAGACAATAGGAGTCTACATTTCAAATTTGGTTGCTCTAGCTCTTCTAGTCTCTGAGATCTAGGTGTTCATACAGACGGACAGACGGACATGGCTATATCGAATCGGCTGTTGATGCTGATCAAGAATATATATACTTTATATGGTCGGAAATGATTCCTTCTGGCTGTTACATACATTTGCACGACTTTAGTATACCCTTTTACTCTACGAGTAACGGGTATAAAAATTCTAAATATTGAAAAACATCCCGACGGATTCTGAATGTTTGACACGAAAAAATATTTGCCAAATTTTTTCGGAATTTTCGTTGTGGAAAGTCAGACATCTTTTCGCTAGAAAAATACATATTACAAAATACTCTTTAACTTAAATAAAAACAAACTCACATTACATTTAGACAGGACTTACTACTTCATTGGCAAAAATTGACTACACAATGCTAACAATAGAAAATATTATTCATGCACCTGCATAATCTGATTAAATTGTTGGCATCTAAGAGCGCCCAAGAGTCTGCTGACTACAAAATTAATCAAAATGGAAAGCCGTAAGCCTACTACTTGATTTAATTACCAAAGGCATCAGGTTGCTTATTTAATTTGGATTATTAGTGAAAATAGAAATATAACAATGCATCTGCTATCTGACAATCCCATACGTGAATTATTTAATATGAGAAATTTAAGAAAAACCCATATAAAACCCAAATGTTTTATGGGAGAATACTTAGAATCAATAATAATAAAAGTTCATAATGGTACTTAAAAAAGCAAAGAAATTTTTTTCACTAGATTCTATTTCAAGAGCAATACTTTCTAGGGCAACTCCTGCTGCTGCTTGTGCAGAAATTTAAATGTATTGTGGGTGAACATTTAGAACTGATAAATATGTAATTTGATGGTGGTAGCTTACATAGGGTAAGAGTTTTTCATAGAAGAAATTGGTAATCAACTGGTAGCTGATGTCAAATAGCTATGTGTTTCTTCTGAAGTTCACATATTTTATGGAGGACAGTCATAAGTCAATAGGTATAAAATTTCGTTGAGGGCTCTTTACAAGCAAGCAAGTTATCCCACAATTTCTTTGTTCAACAGCAATCATCTCTATAAGAGCTACTTGATAAATGCGCAGTATGCGGATAATTAAAAATGTATGTTATAGCAGACCATAAACAGGACACCCGTGCAAAGTTTCAGCTTTCTACCTTTTAAGCCTAGGTCAGCAAAATTAAGTCAAATTTGAGTAAGTCAAATTTGAGAACTTCAGCGGCCTCTTAGCATGAGATTCCAAAAAAAAAATTTAGAAAATATTTTTTTGTGTCAAACTTTCAGAATCCGTTGGGATATTTTTCAATTTCCAGAATTTTTAAATCTGGAACAGTCCATTCTTTATATTTGTATATTTTGAAATCTATAACATTTGATCAGTACCAAACGAAGTCAGAAGTCGGTCGGATGTTTTAGTCCCGGAATTCTTGTCTTTATTTGAATCCGAAACGGATTAGTAATAATCTGGCCATATTTAAAAAAACACTCGAGATTGATTTTATCTTAATACAGCATTCTGATCTTTTCAGAAATTTGACGAATTTCGATATTGACTTAAACTTGTAATTCGCTTCATTTCAACTCTGGCCAATTCCGATCAATCGAATTCAAAAACGAGAACAGGCCAGTGTATTCCATCCGAAGAAGGATTTCTGCAAAAATGTCCAAGATTGACTTGAGCACAATATTCAAACTCGTTTTGATCCCAAAATAAAATTGCTTCAAGTGCTCTAAGCGACTGTTTAAACGACCTTTACATGTTTCTAACTAGCAAGTCTTAGCCGACTCTTTAAATTCAGGACACACACAACACCACAATTTATGAACCCCCCGGTTCTATCTTCAGTAGACTTTGCACATAGCAAAAAAAAGTTAACCATAAAAATTACATTATCTATTCTTCTTAATAATTCAAGTATCAAGTTGATATATTCGATAGTATTATATATTACATTTTTATTATATTAGATATTTCAAGGATATCAAATTGATACTAATTTGTATCAGGTAGACACTTTTTTGTATGCATTTTTTAGGTTCAATTTGATACTAGGCCTTATCGATTTCATATTTTATGCACTTATGTTTTTGCTGCGTTTGCACTTAAATCAAAACACTAAATGGGACACGTCAAACATCGACTCAGCTGCCAGCTGCGGCATTCGGCATGCTTCGTTTTACATATGAGCATGACTTTTCGAATTTTGGAATTACCATTCGTTGACATTGAAGATTTTTAAAATTCAAATTAATACTTTCTCGTATCAAACTAATATTCTAAGGATCAAATTAATACCCAAATTATCAATATTATACACTCTTGGTTTATTTTGATACAAAAGCGAAAAAGAAAGTCGGCCAAGCCCGACTATAATATACTCTGTACTCCCCCAAAGTTAGTATATATCTGATTAATTTTAGTTAGAAGCCACAAAAAGTGGCAAAAATAGCCATAAAGTGTGTGAAATGCTGCCCATCATAATTGTTTGCTTTCTTTATAGCGCGATTTTTTTCATCCGATCTTTATTATTCCTTTGGCAAATCGATAAATATTCTTGATTACTAAATATCTTAAGAAGGTATCTGCTTACAAACAGGGGAAGATATGACTTGTTTCCAGATTGCTAGGCGGGAGGGGGCGTGGCAAGACTGAAATGAAATATTTGTTCCATACATGTCAAACCTCTATCTCTTACCATCTCTCAGATCGTACCTTTCACACCGAAAGACAGACAGAGGGACAGACGGACATGTCTATATCGACTCGGCTGTTGATGCTGATCAAGATTATATATCCTTTATAGGGTCGGAAATGATTCCCTCTCCCTGTTACATGCATTTGCACAAACTTATTATACACTGTGTACCTTCGGTACAGAGTATAAAAATGATACTGGTTTCAGATTCAATTTGAGACATCGCGTATCAAATTGATATTGAGTCAGCAGCTGACTTCTCATAGGAGGTCTATTCCAAGGAAGCATAAGTGCAAACACCGACACCAAAAAACAAACGCTAATTTGACAGAAGAATTTGTATAATTTCCATTTAAGTTCAGTTTTAAACCTGCTCTCGCTTTCTAAATGCTCTATCGCTTTTTCGTTGGAATTCCATACTTACTTTAAGCTCGAGGCACGATTATTTCATTTCAAGTACCAAAAGTCTCAAAAATTTTATTCGGATCGAATCCTAAAGCGCACAATAAGTCAAAAGCGCAAATCGAATTCAAACTATGCATTTTCGAAACGGAACATTTATTTTTGTGATCATGCAAAGCCTTGTATTCAATGCTTCCCAGTACCGAACAATTTGCAGAACCTTTAAAGTGTTCACTCTTGACTTTAAATCACACAATAAGAACCTCCTGCCACCTAAGACACTGAAGCCATTCACGAAAACTCTGTCACATTTAATTAAAGTCTTTTGCATAATACTTTTGTGGCGGTATTCAGCTGCCTTTAAGTATTTAAACATTTCGCCTTGTTTTAAATTTTCAATATGCTCGGTGCGTACAGTTCTGCAGCGCTTTGTCAATCGTTCTCTGTGTGCGCGCCGTACATAATTTAATTTGCTGACATAATACGCTGAGCATTAACAAAGTAATTACGGGCATTATGGCAACCACATTGACTGAGCGGAGCAACCAGCTCCAGCCTGCTGAGCTGTATAAGGTTGCCATGGTCGATGAGGAGCGTGAAACGTTCATTGTTGTTGCCAGTCGCAAGTTTTAGAGAACGCCTATCCCTAATTAACGGAAAACTTTCACTGAATGGTCGACTCTGCACGCCAACGGAAGTGAAAGTGGCTAAGTAAGAAAAATTATCACATGGCCCAAAAGTTGGACACAAAAATCCTGAGGAAGTTTTGTACAGAAATTTTAAATTATTTGCCATAAATCATTTAGCGTTTGGCAAAATGGTTCCATTTGGGATTCATATATATTTGAGGCGCATGGGGGGTTTTTTGGGCAAGAGGGGTTGGAGAGGTGGTGCAAATTTGTATGTGTGATGGTAAAGGACATGGTCCACACATTACTTAAGTTGTCTAACAAAATAGCAAGTCTTTTTGGTATAATATACATACAAGGAGATAGAAATTTTTGGTGCCTAGTTCTTGAATTTCCCAAGCTGGCATTTACAATTTACGAGTTTAATCGAAACGAAATCAAGCGAGTTCTATTTATACAACTTTAAGGAACATAAGGACACCAAGAAGTGATTTCGTTGCCGGCACAGCGCTAGTTTAATTGGCTCACACGAACAGATTTACGTTTATATTACTAACTAGCTACACACTCGGCGTTGTTCGGGTCCTACTAATGGTGTTCATTAGAGCAAACCCACTGAGTATGACATTTTTAAGGTCATGATCTCACCCCTGTTTGTTGCTTTTTGCTGTATAACCAGCGTAATCAAAAACAGATGTAAAAAAAATTGAGTTTTAAGCGGTGCGAGGAGGTTTTTGAACGTTTTTTAATCACTCATACGCAGTGTTGCCTATTTTCGTTTATTTGTTTAATTTTTAAATAGTCGGCGTTGATTTAATTTAAAAAGAGTGGGTGTCAAAAGACGCCCGAAACGAGCGAAGCTCTTTATGAAGATACGTCTGATTGTAAATTTAGATCCTGGCGAAACGAAATTTTTTTGCATTAGTTGGGATAAACTCAATCTTGAAATAGCAACAAATAGAACTAGTTTGAACAAATTTTTGACTATGGTTTCTGAAATATAAGAAATATATTTTTGGCTGGGAAGGATTGTGGTTCATTGTATGACTGAATATTTGATAGGAAAATCATTTTCTTTAAAGACTCAAGCAGATTTATAATTAAGTTCAGGAACTGAAGTGGCAATTGGTGTTTCTGGTAAATTGATTTCATCGACTATGGGCATGAAATCCCGATTTTGACGCGAGCTGATTCGATATTTAAGTCAGGAACGGAAAATGGAACCACCCTCTGTTAACCCACTTTTTACCCACTGTTTACAAACTGTTACACTGAATACAAGCCACTGAGCTTACAGTGAGTTAGCTCACTGTTAACCCACTATTAACTCAACGTTAACCCTCTGTTAACTCACTGTAAACTCACTGTTCAGCCACTGTTCACCCACTGTTAGGCCACTGTTAACCCACTGCTAACCCACTGTTAACCCACTGTTCCCCCCATCGCCTCCTTCCCCCTCTTCACTCCCCTCACAACAAACCACACCACACACCCACACAAACACACAACCCACCTGCTGCTACGGCAAATGGTAAAAGCGGCTAGCTTTGCAAAGACAAAAGCGTAGCCAAAGAAATTGGCGCAAAGACAAAATTTTTCTAGTTTTAGTCCCCCAGTCGAACATCCGTAAACAGAGCTTCGTCCTAAAAATAAATTTGCTCAGTAAGCCAAACAAAGACTGCCTAACACTGTTTGATACATAAGACATGATGATCTTGTTGGCCTGCATTTCATCTTGATTCTTCTATGAATTTGACAAGCTATTCACATTTAAAACAAAACATAAAGTAGGACCACTAGACCAAGGTGGTGACGTACTCCGTTGTGGTGATAATTTTCAACTCGCTTTTTGCTATTTGCCGTAGCAGTAGATAAATTATTTGGGTGTGTACTGAGCTCTGATGTCAAGTACTGACCATCTAGTATAGAGTACTAAGTATCGATTAAAGAGTATTGAGCACTGAGTATCAAGTGCTGAGTATCGAGTACTGAGTATCAAGTGTTGAGTATCGAATAGGACTATAGTATTGAGTTCTGAGCATCGAGTACTGAGCTTAGACTAGTGTGTACCGAATAAGGAGTATCGAGTTTTGAGTATCGAATACTGAGTATCGATTATTGAGTATTGAATACCGAGTATGGAGTACTGAGTATCGAATACTGAATATCGAATACTGGGTATACTGTACTGAGTATCGATAGCAGAGTAATACACACACCCACACTCAGTAAAAACGACTGGCAGAGTTCTAAGTCGATCGGGAAAGAATTTATACCGTTTTGTATTTAAAATTTCAAGTATGTTTTGTTGTCGGATGTACTTAAACAAAGTACGTAAAGTAATTAAGTAGGATCGAAAAACGACTGTAAATGATATTAAAATAAGAACAAACGTTCTTGCATCTAGAATGTTTTGTACTTACAGTAAGCCGAAAAATGTATGAAAAGCGCATTCTTAGTTCGAGTAAAAATATCTTAGATTGAGGATAAAATAAAATTACAATGCTTGCTTCAAAAAGTGTGCAATGGAAAATGCGAAATATTTAAATCGAATTTGTTCTTAAAATTCCCTTCAGGTTCTAAAACTTTGATTATGGAGTGAGGATAGATTTCTAACGTATTGTAAAGCCAGCTTGGTCTTTGGTTAATTAATTTCCTTTGGATTTTTCCAGCCTTAATTGATTTAATACAGAGGCATATTTTCAAGAACAAATTAGGAATAGCTTTTGAATTCAAAAGGCTTAAGCCAAGAGCATTTTTTACCTATTTTATGAACTGTTGATTTGTTTCAAGAATATATAGGGGTTTACTTAAGAATTTATTAGACTTCAATTAAGCATATTTTGCACTTATTTTAAGAGTAAAATGGGTTGTACTTAGCACCATTACAACCTAAAAGCATGATCAAAATAATTTTAAAATCGTTCGACATATACTTAATATATCCCGAAACAGTCTTAAATCAAGTATTTCGGAATTGAAGAAATCGTACTTGAAATTAAAATTTAGTACTTGAATCAAGTATTTTCCAACTTAGCGTTTTGAAAAACTAGTTGAAAATGGAAAGTTTGCAGCCTTGTGATAATGATTCAAAAGACGCTAAGGCCGAAAGACACAATCGTCACGAGCAGAGCAAAAGGTGCACTAATTTAAGATAAGAAGAAAAACTCGTTAAACAATAATCTTCGAGAGAAGAGATCGACTTGATCGTCTTCAGCCAACGCGACAGACACATTGAAGCCCAAGAAATCAATGGGGTAACATCCCGTTTGATCCATTGCAATGCTTGCTTACGTAAGCAGACAACTTAATCACAGATCCACATGTTTTCATTAAAAAAAAAAAATTAAAGAAAATTCTTGTTTCAGCCCGCAAATCCACTTTGCCCTTTGGGCTAGAGGGTTTTTGTGATTTAATTAGCGGCCATCGACCGTGACTTTTGACTGGTTGAATATTAAGAAAATCTCTGTCTCTTATTTATTTATGCTGGCGTTTATCTGCTGGCCCGTTTGTCTCACGACTGAAGACAAAAAGATTTAAAATAATAAAAACAAGAAAAGAAAAGCTGCCACAATTTCTTTTTGGTGGAGGATAAACGAAGAAAAACGCATTGCCCCAAGAGGGAAAACAAATATGCACAAAAAAAAATCAAATAAAAATCCCTAAAATGTCAGCGTTAAAGACAGCAGCAGAAGGAGGAGGAGGCGGCAATGAGCAGATCGGCGGTGAGCATAAGCATAAAATGAATTAAAATGCGAAACGAATAAGTAAGGTTTTCGAATGTAGCAGTAGACAGCTCGGCTGACTGTCGTTAGTAGCGACTTTTGATTGTTACAAACAGTTTTCCTTATTTGTTTTTTTTTTCTTTTTTTGTGTGCGCACAGCACGCAGCTGACATGGCCCGAAGGAACGTGAAAGCTCAAATAATTTTCGGCAAACACTCACATGTTTTATGCAATCAATTTAGCGAGCCTCAAATTACGAAATTAACATTCGGTCTGATTTCCCCTGCCGAATAAATGTTACTATGCAAAATACGTTGAAACCTGTACGAATAACTTAAGTGAAACAAAAGGTTAACAAAATACGCCAAACTATACCAAGTGGGCGCCCCGCATACATTCGACAAGGAGTGGGCGTGGTACATGCGCAGTGGCCGCCAGTTGGCAACCGACTGAGAAGCAACAGTAACATCAGCAGCAGCAGCTGGTGGCAACCACCTTCCAGGAATGTGGTGGCATTGGGAACAGCAAAATGAAACACAATAATAATACCGCACGACAAATGCTCCCACTTGCATAATAGACTAAATCTGATTTATCTGTCTTCAAATTGGTAATGAGCTTTCGCAATGGATTTATGGCCAAGTCGCTAGCTAAGTCGATTTTCCAAACTAGCCACAGCCCACAGCCCCTTTGTGGCTATCAACTCAGTAAGCAGCTTGTCAACATCCCCGAGCTGTCCACAAACCAAATCACCTGTTGATTTCACCTGCAATTAAAGCCTTTAAGCCAAACCAAATCAACTTTTTCTTATCTTTGGCAGAAAGTTTGACAGATCCAAGAGTGCGGTGGTGTATAGAATGAAACAAATTAATCCACTCGGCTGAAATTTGTCAGGAATAAAGTTATTTGATTCAATGTGACAGGACATGCAGGCTGCAAAGTTTGTTCATAAAAAGAAGAAATGGAGGCAGCGAAAATCAAAAAATGTCATGGGCTTACTTTGCTGTCACAGTACACGGAGGGGAAAACCCTGTTCAGAAAATAAGTTGCCTTCAACTCAAAATACGAACAAAACTTTATCAAAAATGTTAAGCACAAATGTTCTAAAAGTGCTTAAATTGATCACAATCCAGCTCAACTCAATCATCACACAGAACAGTATAAGTAGCACTTTAGACGTGTAGCTACAAATGTAGGCAATGGAGGAAGGTGCTAGCACGCCATTCCATTCAGGTTCGAGTACAAATTATCTTTTCTTTTTTTGAGAGACCTAAATGAACCAAGTCGGGTGGAGCTCTTGGTGGTCTTTGGACTTGTTGTCTCACTCTAATCTTATGGTATATAGGCGGAGCAGCAGCAAATCTAGCGCTTGTAAATTATAGTCTCCTACCTTCCCTACCAATCCACACTGATAAATCCTGTTCCCTATTCCAAAGCCCCAAAATGTGAGGCACCGCTTATTTGACCTTATCCAAAATCAATCAAATTCTGTTCCCAGTTGAGTTTAAAATGTTCTTCAATCAAATCAAGTTTTTACGTTTTCAGAAAATGATTCTTGAAGTGTGAACCGTTAATGCAATGTTTTTGGTAACGTGTGTGCTCATTTTGAGTCGAATGTTCACGGTTTCCCACTAATTCCAATAAATACTCATAACTATATAAGTTATAGAAAGTTGTAGTCTAAGCAGTACGTTTTACTCAAGTAAGTGACGAATCCATTAATAAACAAATTGGTCGCAAAAACTTTCAACGCTAGTATGAAACTAAGATCCAATCATATGTAATTTACCCGGTTGGAATACGGTAACCGAAACGATTACCACCGAGTACCAAAGGAACACAGAGTATATCAAGTTTTTGCAAAAGAATGTCATAAGGAGAAGTATTCATTTCCGACATCGGATAATTACATCACAAACTTCTTCGCAAACTATCCCTTAAAACCGAGTTTCAAGTCAATCGGATGAAAAGTAGTTTCTTGCAAGCAGAATTACCCGGCCTTTTGTGCGTATTTTCCGAAATCGGGGAAATACGTGTCCAATTATTTCGCGTACTATTACCGTCCGGGGTGTGCGTAGATTGCCAGTCAGTCAATGAATCAGTCTTGACAAAATCTTTTATATATACAGAGAGAGGTAAGGAGATGGTTCCTGATTCAAGAATGTCTGTGCTGATACTTGAATATTTAAGTAATGAACCGAAAAAAGGCTCCACACATTAAAAATAATATTTCTTCCACTGCGAGCTTTCGATCACGTCATGCAATGTGCTGTTAGAAAGCTTGATCGATTCTGAAGAATTTTGCATTGTTCGCTTGCTCTATTTTCTTTAAGTTTTTGCCTCGAATCGAAGAGTAAGTACGCACGAACAAAAAGACTTGCCAAAAACTGGCAGAAAAAAAGAGGCACATAATCAAAAACGAGAACAATCGGTGTTAACCATACTTAACAGAAATAAAACGATGTCGGCTCTAGATTTTGAAAATCGAGAAAGCAAGCTAACTTCGTTTGCCGAAGTTTTAATACACTTGAAAAAATTAGCTTCAACGGTTACCGATTTCGATCAAACTTTGCAGAACAGCTCAAAAACATATAATATTAACAATGACCGAGTTTAAGAGCGCTAATATTGAAAACAATAAAATTTTTCTCACTCAAACCCATTTTCCGACCGAGCATTTCTATGGCAGGTACAAAAAGTAGTCATCCGATCCGGTCGGATCCGACATATTAGGAGCGTCCAGTAAAAGGAAGCCTCTGTGCAAAATTTCAGCTCGATAGCTTCAAAACTGAACGACTAGTTCGCGTAGAAATAGACAGACGGACAGACGGACGGACAAAGCTTAATAGACTCAGCTCGTCATGCTGATCAAGAATTTATTCACTTTATGTGGTCGGAGATGATTCCATCTATGCGTTGCAAACTCCTGGGCAAAATTATAATACACTTTTCAAGTGTATTATAAATGGACACAAGCGTGTCAATGAAACAAAAGGTGAAGCAAATGAACAACCTAAAGACATACAAAAAACCAAAAGCTTTCAAAAAAAAGTCAGCGACAAGTTGAAGTTGGAAAGCAGAGAGCTCAAAAGCATCATGATCGGCTGCAATTCAATGATGCAGTCGAATGCATTGTGATGGACGAGAAATCATATGTGAAATTGGACTCAACAACTTTACCCGGCGAACAATTTTACACTTAAAAGAGAGAGGCAGTACTGTTGACGAGTGCTGACTTGGCAGACCATTTGCACCTGTTGCCTTAAAACAAGGGTATTTTTTACAAAAAAAGCATTAATTTTGTGCGAATAGAGGAAGGACGGTAGAGTTGCCGATAACATGGATGAGATGCAAAAAAAAGGTGTGAGTATCGTTAAGGGCTTAATTTCAAAATCACAAGCTCTCTCAATGGTATATAAATCAAAAGATTTGAAAAGTCGCTAAGAAATAATAATCTTAGCCCTGTTCCGTCACTGTTCCCTCTCGGTCCCCCACTGTACCACCACTGTACCCCCACTATTCCCCCACTATTCCCCCACTGTTCCCCCACTGTTCCCCCAATGTTTAGTGGCTGTTTAGTCACTGTTTAGTCACGGTTTAGTCACTGTTAAGTCACTGTTTATTCACTGTTTAGTCACTATTTAATCACTGTTAAATCACTATTAAGTCACTGTTTATTCACTGTTAAGTCACTGTTTATTCACTGTTAAGTCACTGTTTAGTCATTTATACAACTGTTAAGTCACTTCCCCCTCTTTCCACCTTTTTCCACCTCTTTCCCCTCTTTCCGCCTCTTTCCCCCTCTTGCCTCCTCTTTACCACCTCTCTTCCCCCGTCTTTCAACCCTCTTTCTTCCTTCTTTCCCTTCTTTTCCCTTTTTTTTCTCCCTCCCTTTTTTCATCCTCCTACCCCCGCCCACCCCTCTTTCAACCCTCTCATGTGTGTGTGTGCTGGAACACTCCACAAAACAACAACTCAAAATATGCATGACGTCAGCGTCACGTGACGCTAAAATCAAATTTTACCACGTCTAAAATTTTCCGTACAGATGTACAAAAACTGAATAAGAGCATTCCTAATGAATGGGGTCAAACAAAAAATTTGCGGAAAAATAGGTGAAAAATAAGTAATTGGCCAAATTGGCAAATTTCTCGGCCATATTTGTTCGAATTATTAGTGAATGGAACCAGAGTTTATGTGTTAAGTCCTGCAAAATCTGCCATCAATGCTTTTTAGCAGAATTGGCATTAAAAATTTCACAAATTATTTTCCTTTGCGAACTTAGCGTTAGGTAAAAGTAAAATTGGCTCAAACAGCACCTCCAGGAGGGGCCAGGGTTAAGCTTCTCTCAATCTCTTGGCGTGTGTGCGCTTATAATTTTTCGCACAAGAGAAAGGGACCCCTACAGTTTAACGCCGAATCCGAACGGCAATAGTTAGAGAAAATTTGCTTTTTTCATGGCTAGTTTACTTCATCACAGCTGGCGCCAGTAGCTGGTGAAGGTGATCGGGTGTGTAAAAGCTTTTTTTTCTAAAGAAAGAAAGAACTTTTTCTATTAGATGGTCCGAGGCGGGATCGAACAAACAACCTACCGCACCAGCCGCCACACATACGACTGGTACGCCACGCACGACCACTTAGCGTTAGGTACAAAACGGAAATAGTTTCTTTCCAAAACTATAAGACAAACAAATATTTGTAATATTAAGTGCGCGCGTACGTATTTTGGCAATTTCATATTTTGGAATATCTTACATTATTTATTAGCTCGTTATTTAGATATCCATTACTCAAATGCCAAAAATGAAATACTACACGTACTTGGGTTGCCTGTCTGGCAAAACCTGACGCCAACGCTTCTTGCCATTTTTGTATTAAATTATGCAAGAAAGTCGATAGAATCGGAGCACGATAGCCGCCTGATAGGCATAGAAGGCATCTCGCAGACTTGTCCCAAGGCAAATAGTTCAAATTACACTGACACACATATTGGCATTATGACATTCTCAAATTGTACATGGAAAACCTTTTACCTACTTAGCTGCTTAACAATGAAAGTGAAAAACAAGCCACTGTCTTGCTTATGGAAAAAGAATAATAAATACAATATGTAAATAGTTTCGACAAGGCTTATTACAAGCTTATTACAAGGCTAAAGATCCAGGATGCTGACATGGCGGCAATGTCGTTGCCGTTGCCATTGTTGGCACTAATGACACTTTTATAATTTTTTATAGATTTTTCACACTTAATGCGAACTCTTGGGCCATTTATCGTTGCGACAGCAGCAACAATCCTTTTCTTTCTTTGGCCTGCTTTTGTTGTTGAAGCAAATGTAGGCAACACTTATTTCGTCGTATTTTCTATCGTTCGCTTACGAAAGCAGAACTTATTTACGAGAATGTGCGGAAGATGCTGCCGGATTTGTTCAGCAGTCCCAATATACATACATATGAGTGTCTGTGTGCTTGAGCGTGTGTGTGATTCTTACTAGTGTTTGGCTTGGGGGCATACAGCGCGTATACGCAACGTGGCGCATATGAAACAAAACTGGCGTTCTGGAACATGCCGCAATATAATTTTGCAACAAATTTCAAATGCCAGACATGAACAACTTTTAAACTTATCCTCACACACACACACACACACACACATGCTCGCACATCAGCTTAATTTTAGGGACAAATAAATTGTGTTGGTCTTGGGATTAGGGGGAAGGAAGGTAAAGTGAGCAAAATCAAAAGTAATCATGTTGATATTTGCATAACGCACACGAATAATCATTTAGTTTAGCCAGGGATCGTTTAGTTTGATTTGATGAGACCTGAAAGGTAATGTTTACGTATTGATTGGCTACCTTAACATTTTTGTAGTTTAAGAGCATGCTTCGCTTTAACTTAAGTTTATAAACGGCTTCTTTTTTTGGGGTATAAGAAATTTATTTTTTTTTAAGCAATGAACAAATGGAGCTTTAAGCGCATTTTAGTTGAAGCTTATAAGGATATAAATATTCCAAAAAAATATTCTTGCTTCTTAATTACAATACCATTTGAGGATATCCATATCTCGTATCAGACGCCTGCTAGTCGATGAGGTTTCACTCAATGTCAGTTGAATTTTTAATATCTACAATATACGGAAAAAAAAAATTTACTTGAGCTGGATTTCTTTTCAAATTTCTCGGGATTGTGTGGTAAAAGCTCTGCCAAACTAAAACTGGCTTACGACTTACTTCTATTATATTGCATTAAATTTAATCGAAGCAACGTGAACTTTTCTAAGAATGTGCAAAATTTTCAGTGTAATAAATATTTATTTCAATAATTTCTCACAAGGTGGTCCAAACATGTGGTAAAAGCTTTGCCAAACTTAAACTTGCTTGCAACATACTTAAATTATATTGCATTCAAAGTATCCAGCTAAACCTATCTCACCATAACAACAAAGCATACAATTTCGTCGAAACCAGTTTAAAATGACCATGAAACCAATGAAAGTCACATTATACATACATATGTACATAAGGGCGTACATTTGATATATGTAAAATTGTAAATACGGGGAGTATACGATGCGATTTAGTAAAAAAAAAGGTATACCTGTCGTCAGGTCTGACCATGAAAAATGGACATCTTTACAACTTCTTTTTCACCTAAGAAGTAGTTCCCAAAACTGAAAAGTTCCATTCGCTTTTATTAAGGCGTAAAACCGTCAAAAAATGCGTCTTTGGGTTGGTATTTTGGCATGGGTTTTTGTTGTTGCCTTCAACTTCGTGAATCGTTCGGGTGGCCCTTCCAATTTCACTTTCTCAAAGAACAGTTCCAGAAGTCCATCCGTCGGAAGGGAATATTCCATGCATATAACACGTTCTTTTGGAACACATTTTGGATGGCATGAAAAAGAGCATATTAAAGATGTGACTTTGGAACGGGGCAAAAACCCAAATCAAAACAAAATTAGAACGAGAAGGCCACGCTAACTTCGTCTGTGCCGAAGTTTTTATACCCTTGCAAAAGCTGTTTTTGAAATGACAGAGTTTAAGAACGCTTGGATAAAAATCAAAAACTTTTTTTAACTAAAATCGATTTTCCGTCAGATGAACATTTGATTTCGAC
This sequence comes from Lordiphosa magnipectinata, assembly GCA_037044535.1. Lineage (NCBI taxonomy): Eukaryota > Metazoa > Arthropoda > Insecta > Diptera > Drosophilidae > Lordiphosa > Lordiphosa magnipectinata. The sequence continues at coordinate 350,354 of JBAMBO010004105.1, forward strand.
CAAATTTCGCGAATCTTTTTGAAAACATATCAAATTAACAATCGCCAAGTTTAAGAACGATAAAATTGAAAACAAAAAAGTTTTTCTCACTAAGACTCATTTTCCGACCGATAAGTCCTATGGCAGCCTGCAGATATAGTCATCTGATTTCGACCAAATTTTTCAAATTAGTTTGAAAGCGTTTAGTGTTAATAATCACCGACCTTAAGAACGATTTACTTGAAAACAAATATTTTTTTTCAGTAAGACCCATTTTCCGACCGATCGGTCCTATGGCAGCTATAAGATATAGTCTTCCGATTTTGATAAAAGTTTGCGAATCTGTTTGAAAGCATATAATATTAATAAGGGACGAGTTTGAGGACGCTAACATAGAAACCAAAAAAGTTTTTCTCAGTAAGACCCATTTTCCGACCGATCAGTTCTATGGCAGCTATAAGATATAGTCATCCGATTTTGACCAAAGTTTGCAAATCTGTTTGAAAGCTTTTAATATTAATAATGACCGTGTTTGGGAACGCTAACATTAAGAACAAAAAAGTTTTTCTCACTATAACCCATTTTTTTACCGATGGTTCCTATGGCAGCTATAAGATATAGTCATCCGATCCGGTCAGTTCCGACATATTATCAGCGTGCAGTAAAAAGAAGACTCTGTGCAAAATTTCAGCTCGATAGCTTTAAAACTGAGAGACTAGTTTGCGTAGAAACAGACGGACAGACAGACGGACAGACAGACGGACAGACAGACGGACAGACAGACGGACAGACAGACAGACAGACGGACAAAGCTCAATCGACTCAGCTCGTCGCCCTGATCAAGAATATATATAGTTTATGCGGTCGGAAATGAATATTTCTATGCGTTGCAAACTTCTGGGCAAAATTATAATACCCTTTGCAAGGGTATAAAAATTAAAGTACTTTGTATTTAATTTTGCTTTTTTTATTATACCCTTGCAAAGGGTATTATAATTTTGCCCAGAAGTTTGCAACGCATAGAAATATTCATTTCCGACCCCATAAACTATATATATTCTTGATCAGGGCGACGAGCTGAGTCGATTGAGCTTTGTCCGTCCGTCTGTCTGTCCGTCTGTCTGTCCGTCTGTCTGTCCGTCTGTCTGTCTGTCCGTCTGTTTCTACGCAAACTAGTCTCTCAGTTTTAAAGCTACCGAGCTGAAATTTTGCACAGAGTCTTCTTTTTACTGCACGCTGATAATATGTCGGAACTGACCGGATCGGATGACTATATCTAATAGCTGCCATAGGAACCATCGGTAAAAAAATGGGTTATAGTGAGAAAAACTTTTTTGTTCTTAATGTTAGCGGCCTTAAACTCCATCATTATTAATATTATATGCTTTCAAACAAATTTGCAAATTTTGGTGAAAATCGGATGACTATATCTTATAGCTGTCATAGGAACCATCGGTCGGAAAATGGGTTTTAGTAAGAAAAACTATTTTGTTTTCAATGTTAGCGTCCTAAAACTCGGCCGTTATTAATATTATATGCTTTCAAACAGATTTGCAAATTTTGGTCAAAATCGGATGACTATAACATATAGCTGCCATAGAACCGATCGGTCGGAAAATGGGTCTTAGTGAAAAAAACTTTTTTGTTTTTAAGTAAATCGTTCTTAAAGTCGGTGGTTCTTAATATTAAACGCTTTCAAACTAATTTGAAAAAGTTGATCGACATCGGGTGACTATATCTTATGGTGGCCATAGGACCGATCGGTCGGAAAATGAGTCTTAGTGAGAAAAAACTTTTCTGTTTTAAATTTTATCTTTCTTAAACTCCTCGATTGTTAATTTGATATATTTTCAAAAGGATTCGCGAAATTTGGTCGAAATCAGATGTTTATTTGTCGGTAAATGGGTTTTTGTTAAACAATTTTTAGATTTTTATGTAAGCGTTCTTAGACTCTGACATTTCAAAAACAGCATTTGCAAGGGTATAAAAACTTCGGCACAGACGAAGTTAGCTTGGCCTTCTCGTTTAAATATGCAAGAAAGTGATTATTTAGAAATCAAATTGGATGCATTTTACTGTGTTTCTTAACGCCATGAAACCCCAAAAACCCTCCTTCTCTTTTTCCATTCCCCTATTTAATCCACTATTAGGCATCGCAATGGGCCATAAGGCCTCCGGATGATTTCGGCGTCAGCCGATCAGCTTTTCTTGAGACGGACTGTCGCGGTTAACAGTGGTTTATGAAAACAGTGGAGGAACAGTGAAAAAGGGGGGTTCCATTTGCCGTTCCTGAATTAAATATCGAATCTGCTTGCGTCTATAAACAAAGAACTCAGAAGCAAACCAGGAAAAAGCCGATTTCGAGATCAAATCAAGTATGAAAATCGAGTTTAAATTAATGTTCGACCTTCTTAGTTGGACCCGACTGAGGGATCATATCGAGGTCGAATAACAAGATAAAATCAATCCCGTGTGTTGCTGAAATAAGCCTATATCGAGCTAAAATAAAGTTCTCCTGGGTTGAAATCGGGATCAAGACAAGAATTCCGGGATTGAAAAATCAGTACTCAAATCAATCCTTCTCGTTCTTAGTTTGAGAGAATCTGGGCTTAACCGACTTTTAACATCGTTTGGATTGAACTCGGATTTTTTTTCTGTGTTGGGATCGGATGGTCGAACTATTAGAATATTAATCTTAGCATAAAACTACACTCAGAAAAAATTTTCCATGTAGCAACTTAGAAGCCGTATTTAACCTTAAAATTTCGAATTTTTGTTTTTCATTACGGTAACCAGAAATTATTACGAACTTCTTGCGCATTGAGGAATATAACATTTCCAATTTCTAATGTACAATGAACATTTTACATACATTCATTGCGCCGCACTGGTGCTGATGGACACAAAGGAAAGAGAGCGAACGAGAAAGAGTGCAGCTAACCAAACTCTTTACCTTAATCTTCTTTCTTTACCCATATGTAAAATTACACTGTCAATTTGTTCGGTTGCTGGCAAGTTTAGCCGATCCAAAAATGCACGACTTCCGCTCAAATTTGATGTATGTTTATCTTATTAATTAAACTGAACATGATACTTTTGTGAATGAAGTGGTTTCTTATCTTTTAGTTAAAAATTATAATGTATAAGAATTTCGAGCTTAGTAACTTTACTCCATGATTTGTCATCTGCTTAGATGTGCTTAGATCTGTTTAGGCGAGATCCCAGTCAATTCTTTATCTAGCCTTTAAAGTTAAGCGAATCTTTAGCATTTCTAGTTGAAATTCTTCATCTTCTATAATTTTATCTTCCTTCTTTATTGCCCCATTCGTTGTCTTCCACTTTACTGGTTCTTTTCTCAGTTCAGTATTTCCTTTCTTGCTTGCTTCCATCTTCTTTTTTTTAAACTTCCATCATACGTTTGGATGTTTGAATTTTGGACAATCATCTGAATCTTTTGCAGTTTCAATTGATGTCATCGGTTAGTAAGCTGTCCACGTGGTTGCCTCTGGGTTTGTGTGAGTTGTATAAGTTGAGACATTGTATATATAAATATACTTAGATATTTATACTATATGTTCTGTCGTTTGTAGCCAGTTGGCCTTTGTTCAAACTGTAAGTTACATTCTTACCCTCCCCCTCAGCCGAAAAGTCCTGATGACAATGAAAGGACTTGCGACTTATACATTGGCATTGTTGTTATTGTTTTTGTCAATATCCTGGCAGCATTGTTAGAGCTCTTACACACACCTGCTCGTTAGTTGAAGCTACAAAATGTATATTGTCAATGCCAACTTTGACATTTGATCAACGCGAAGTGTTGAGGAATACGGTCCTTGGCTTGGACTGATGCAGCAGCTGAAGCTGAGGTATTTAATTCAATTTGATTTCGTTTCCGTAGTTGCCGCGCACTTCCGGCAGGCAAATTACATTTTTCTGCCAAGTGGAAGGAACCACGTCCAGCCGTAGCTTTCAACACGAACGGAAGATGCATTTTAAATCCAAACCACAAATCGATGGCCAAGCATGAACTCAAATTAATTATATCGATTGACGCTCAATTAAGCAATCAGCATTTCGCGCTTATAAATGCAACAGCAAGAACAGCGAATCGATTAACTATTTACTCACAAATGTGCCGGTTCACTGGCTGCGAATAAATTGCATTTGCTGAACCATTAAGATTATAAATTTAAAAAAAAGTTTGTACGTGTTGCTTATTAATTATGATATGAAATTAATTAATTATGAAAATTCATTGGTGTAAGCGAATCAAAGTATGCTTTAAAGAGGCTGAGATGATACACAGTAGCGATTTTTGTCCCTTAACGAAAAGTTGCGACAATAATTGTGCCTAAAACTTGAAAGTGTCATTCCAGCCTTAGTAAAATAAAAAATTGCTAAAACTTTATTTTAATTGTTTAACAAAGCCTTTGAGCCGAGTCGAAGATGGGCAAACGATGTGGCTTATTAAGGACAATAATTTAATTAATTTAACAGTTAGGAATTTGAAATTGATATTGACATATTGACAGAGAAAAAAAGTTCAATTTAATATTGAGGCAGGTTAATATGAACTTTTTAAAATATAATTTTTTTCAAATCAAAAATATTGTATTGATATTTTCGAACATATTAATTTAATCTTAGTTATATCAGTGAAAAATTGATATGAAAAAATTTCGAATTGAGTGCCATTTCAGAGATTGAGAAGCAGTCTTTACTGATGGGCTTAGCGGTAAACGAGGATAAGACGAAGTACCTAGTACCCACGGACAAGAAGTCGACTCGTCTTGGACAATTTGTGACTATGGGGAAGTACAACTTTGAGGTTGTAGATGATTTTGTCTACCTCGCGACGATGATTACCGGCGATCACAAAATCAGAGCAAAAAATCAAGAGCAGAGCCATTTCTCGAAGAACAAAAATAGCGCTATACAAGTCGCTCATCATCCCAGTCCTGCAATACGGCGCAGAAGCATGGACAATGACAAGAGGCGATTGGCGTGTTCGAGCGAAAAATTCTTCGGAGGATTTATGGACCTTTAAAGGTTGGCGATGGATTCCGTATTCGAATGAATCACGAACTGTATGAGCTCTATAGGGACATCAGTCTGGTGAAGCGCATAAATCAACAGCGGCTGCGCTGGCTAGGACATGTAACCCGGATGGATGAAGAAGATCCAGTAAAAAAGGCGTACACAGCGAAGGCGGCTGACTTTGGAGGACAAGGCAGGAAGGGTTGCCCACCACTAAAAAGAGGAAGGAATTTGAAATAATATAGCCTCGAAGTAAGTAAGAGCGATATAAACGACTTTAAAATACCCTGTATACTCAACTTCGCTGGTTTCTTAGTTCATAACTTCGGTGTTTTTTGTCCGATCTTGATTGTGATTTTTGAAACAGCTGGATATAATTTAAGTTAGGAGCTTCGAAAACGAATTAATGCCTTTTTAAAATATTTTACAAGAAGAGAAATTGCAAAGCAATTTTTCCTCAGTATAAAGTGATTTTTGTATGATTCTGCTGAAGTCGTGAAGTCTGGAGTAAAGTTATTTAATGTTTTGAGTGATCCTGAACTCCGACAGAGTGATTTTGAGAGCTTGCACTATTATGGGAAAAAATTTTGCATCTTTGGCGGAGATAAGATAAGAATAGCCCTAAAGAGCAGCAGTTTATTTCAAGTTATTTTAGACACTAACAGAGCTGAATCGTACTGCTCACGACTGGGCCCAAAACGACTGACTCATCTCCATCGCAGTGGACGTGAAAAGATCTTTCGTACAGGTACACAGAAAAAAAAAATTGCTAGCTAAAATCAAGTCCAAAAAAATTGATTTGATCTCGCCTTTCGCATTGCAATTTCAAGTACGAGTCGTAATAGATTTACTTGAATCAAGCACGAAAAGATTGGAACAATCCTAAAAGGCTTGAATCAATCCGAAAACGCTCATTTGAAGTACTGATCCTACTTTAAAATCAAATGATCCTGACCCGAGATTGAAGTAGGTACGAAGTTCCACTGTCAAAGCGAAAGAGCGAAAAGAAACTGAGAGTAAGTTTAAAACTGAGAGTGAAAGCCCTCTTAGGCTAAATGGGCACAAACACATATACAAATTTCTCTGTCAGCACATCAGTTATTGGTGGGTGGGGCGCTAACCGTTGCCTTGGAATTCCTTACCAGTTATAGAACTTACAGCATGAGAAGGTAGCTGCTGAATTGCAGTTGATGGGTCAAGTATATTGAAGAGACTTCAATAGCGACCAGCCTCCATTGTTATGTTGTTTGTGTCCTGTTTTTACAGTTTTATGTCATCGAGCGGGTACACTTGCACCAAGCTGACTTCGAGATCCAATCAAGTATGAATATCGAGCTTAAATCAATCGATCCGACTGAGCTAGTTAAGTTGAAGTACGAAATATCCTGGATTGAACACAAAATAGACCTACAATGCTAGCTCCAAAAAGTGTGTAACGGAAAATGCGAATTATTTTAAATCAAAACTGTTCTTAAAGTTTTCTCCTAGTTCTAACACTTTGCTTATGGAGTGAGGGTGGATTTCCATCTTGGTATTTGGCTATGAATTAATTTCCTTTGTATTTTTCCCGCCTTATTTGATTTAATACATGGACATATTTTCAAGACAAATTCAGAATAGCTTTAGAATGAACTTTTGTTAAAATTAAGAATATTTTGCACATATTTACAGAACAAATCGGATGGTAATTAAGAGCATTACAATCTAAAAGTATGATCAAAAATATTGAAAAACAAGAAAGAAAGTCGGTCAAGGCCGACTATAACATACTCTGTACCCTTACACTCGCATTTGCTCAGGAGTCAAACGGCCAGTTAACACCCCGCGCACAACGCGGTGCGCTCTCTAAGTTTCTCTCTCTCTTTCTCTCTCGCACTAAGATTGCCTATGTTGAACGGTTAGGGTATGTTGCTGTGGTTATTGGTGGGGGGGTGGTTGGGGTTCAGTGGCCGTTTTTTGCCCATAACTTGAGTATCGTTCATCCGATCTTTATCATTCCTTCAGCAAATCGATAAATTTCGATTTAAATTTTGTTTACAAGGTATCTCTAGAAGGAACGAACGATCTATCTCCAAAAATGTAGGAGATATGAAGTTTTTTCCAAATTGCGGGGGCGGGAGGGGGCGTGGCAAAAATTGAAAATAAACTTGATCTGCCTGCAAGTATAAGAAATATATGTCCCATACATGTCAAACCTCTGTCTCTTCATACGGACAGACAGACTGACGGACGGACGGACGGACAGACGGACAGACGGACAGACGGACATGGCTATATCGACTCGGCTGTTGATGCTGATCAAGAATATATATACTTTATAGGGTCGGAAACGATTCCTTCTCCCTGTTACATACTTTTGCACAAACTTAATATACTCTATGTACCTTCGGTACAGAGTATAATAATGCGAAGTGTACTTAATAAAACCCCGAAACAGTCTTAAATCAAGTATTTCGGGATTGAAAAAATCGTACTTGAATAACGAATTTTGTACTTGCATCAAGTATGTTCGTACTTACCGTACTATGGACATCGTTTGTACTTGATTCATGTACAAAGTTCTTGGAATTTTTTCTTAGTTTTTTTTCTCTCGGAATATTCACGAACTGACACGAGTTTGGTTTTGGGATATTGTTAATTTATACCTTGAAAGTAGGCAAGTGGAACTAGTTCCCAGGCATGCCTATATCTCACACGTTATATCACATAGCGGTCTTGCATTATCACAGTAAACCAGTTATATTCGATGATTATTTTCATTTGAAGTCAATTATTTGTGTTATTCAATATTCATAAGTACATTGAGTAATAAATACAACTCGTTGCATAACCGGCTTCTCACTTACTCCATAACCAGACAGCTTCCTCAGTATAAAAGCTAATCGATTCAATGGCACAAGCTCAGAGTAATTTTAGATCCGACAACATGCTGTTGCAATTTTCTTTTATTCTGCCTCTGATCTTAGGTAGGTAAAACTAACTACTCCAGAAAAAGATGCAAAATTTAGCAAAAAATTCATTTTATTTAGCATTAGAAGCGGCATCGGTGAAGGAGCAGGTCTGCGGCAAACTTAACGAGGCGCAGCTCAATAATCGACAACAAATTACCGCTCTGGATGAATATCCTTGGATTGGTCGTTTTTTTAATGAAAATGGCCCTTTCTATTGCTTAGGCGTGCTCGTAGGCACCCGACATGTTTTGACTCCTGCTCACTGTTTTACACTGGATCCACCCCCGTTTATGGTTTTCGGTGACTGGGATACCAGCAACAATATCACCGAACGCGACTGCAACGCTCAGAAGGAGTGCGCACCTCCACCTCAACAAATTAACATTGAGTCTATAGATTTTCATCCAGATTTTGACGCACGTGCACATTCGAATGATATAGCCGTAGTCAAGTTGCAAAAGGATGTGGAGCTCACTGACTACGTTCAGCCAATTTGCCTGCCTCCTGCTAAAGAAGTGGAGAGTGAATCAGCCGAAGGGCTGCTGGAACTAGCCGGCTTCGCTCGCCCTTCGCCGGGAGACAAAAACAGTGAAACGCGGCGCGTAAAAACGCAATTCAACACAATTGGTCAGGAGGAATGCCTCCGAAAATTAAACCTCGGAAAAAGATTTAATTTGACGAGCGAACAGATCTGCGGATATGCAAAAGGAAGTGGTGAGCGATTCTCTGGGGCCCCACTGATGGGTATTATTGGCGATCCACGAAAGTTCTATCTGGTGGGTATTGCTACAGCCGGAATACGTGGAGTGGAGGAAGCTCCTGAGATATATACTCGCACTTGGCCCCACAGAGATTGGATTTTGGAAAATATATAAGCAAAATGCGACTGAATAAATCAAGAAAGCGCGCAAATGAGTTTTTACATTTTTGCCAAAACAGAACTGCAACTTTTGACAGGTAGATTTATGAATTTGTTGAGTCCAACACAAGAAACCCTGTGCTAGATCCTTTTCTAGCTGTTTCTTGTCCATTGCACCGTTAATAAATTGAAAATGCTTCCAAGTTATTTACACAAAGTGAACCCGTGTTGCCCCAAAACCCAAATGCATAAATCACGCGAAACCCAAAAACAGGTTGTGGCAAGCGGGGGGAGGTTGGGTTGTCGCCTGCACGAAATTTAATTTCAGACCCAATGCTGAGCTCTCCACTTGGTCGCACAACTTTCGCCATTAGGCCCCAAGCACTCGCCCTGTCTCTCTCTCTCTTTCTCTCTCTTTCTCCACCTTTGGCCCCGGGTAAATGCAGTTTTTCACCCGAAGTTGGTTGAAGGCAGAAACCTTAAGTACATATCAGCATGGCATAATTTATATTTTACTATGGCAAACAGACAAATGCCATCATCTTTCTGTATGTCAGGAGCGCAGCTTCAAATTGTCTTCCCGGGGTAGACGACACTGGGTTGGGAAGCAATTTTTTTTGTTGATAAGAAATAGTTTTTCGGTGGAGATAAGAAAAATTCTCTATGACGAAATAAGAATGAGTTTACAATATTCTGAGGTGTAACTGAAAGTCTTTTCTAAGAAAACAAATAGAAGAAGTTTATAATCTGAACTATTGTTATGAAAACCATCGATAGCACTATTAATACTATCGATGGTTGTGAATTTGGCCAACAATCGATTGTTGTCGGAGTAGAAAACTGGAATTTCTTTATGGAGCTCTAAATATTATGTTGTGTCCGATCGAATGGTAAACAAAAAAGATATTTTTTGTACAATATTTCGCCAAATTTTCCCGATTTTGCTAATTTATAAAATCAACTTGGTAAAATTTTGTTATGTGAAGCTTTCAAAATTGGTTTGGAAATATATCTATAAAAAACAAAAAAAAGTTTCATAAGACCGTCTTCCGCCCATTTTCCGAGGGGGAGATTTCCCTATACTTTAAAATCTTCGATTGAAAATGAGTTTGAAGCTAATAAGTTATGTTTCAATGGTCATATATCGGTTATTACTAATGGGAGTTCTTGGCTTCATCAAAAGATGGTCTAAAGAATTAAATGACCCTTATGTCACCAAACAACAATTCATTTCTCTGGTCAGACCTATCCTTGAGTATGGATCATGTGTCTGGTCTCCACACTATCTGAAATATCTGGATCAACTCGAATCTGTACAAAAACAGTTCTTACTTTTGGCCCTGCGTGGCTTAAACTGGGCTCCCAATAGGCATCTACCACCATACGAGCACAGACTACGCTTATTGGTTCTTTCATCCTTGAATAATCGCTGGATCTACCTTAGTGTGCTTATCCTTCATAAGCTACTGTCAAACGAGGTTGACTCAAGCGCTCTGCTTAGCCTAATAATCCTTGCGGTGAAATTATGTCCAGATTTATTTAAATCCTTGCCTCACGAACTGTGCTCATCATGATCACCTTATGTAATCTCTGACCAAATAACAACTGGTACTATCACCTGTTCTCAGTAAACTCCCTATTGTTAGAAGTAAGGAATAGTAAATAGTTCGACTGAACTTTATTAAACTTTAAACAGAAAATAAAATAATCGGCCGAAAATTTAAAGCTATTTACACTAATTTCTACGTTGGGTGGATTTTCCAAAAAAAACATGAACATCAATTTTAAAAATGGTTTTGTATCCGATCGAATGGAAAACAAAATACTTTTCTTGTAAAAATTTTCCGGCAATTAACCGGATTTTCCAAAATTTGGAAATCACGTTGGTAAAGTTTTGTAACTCGAATCTCTGAAAATAAGCTGATCGAATGAAAAACTTAAAGTATTCATAAAACAGCTTTCCGCTTATTATCCGACTTTGAGGGTTGCTTTATATAAAAAATATAAAAGTCACGTATTACATACTTTTGTATGTGGAGCCTTAAAGATGAGTTTGGAACTAGTCGCTGGGAATTTAGTTTTTGCGCAAAAAACTTTGACCACCAATTTTTCACCCAGGCGGGTGAATTTTCCGAAAGTTGGCTATGCAGTCAATGTTGAATTTTCACATAGATTTTTGATATGAATTACAACCTGATCGGATGAATAACAAATGAGTTTCATAAAACAGTTTTAATTCCATTTTCCAACATTTGCGGTGGATTTCCCAAAATTTAAAAGTCACATATTCCATATTTTTACCAAAGGTACACACTGTTTACTGTGTACTACACAGAGTATATAAAGTTTAGGCAAAAGTGTGTAACAGGGAGAAGGAAACATTTCCGACCCTTTAAAGTACATATATATATTCTTGATCAGCTTCAACAGCCGAGTCGATGCAGCCATGTCCGTCTGTATGTAAGAACTCGTCAATCTCAGAGACTATAAGAGATAGAGATACAAATTTTAACCCTTAAACCGCAAAAAAACTCTCAGAGCCACAATTTTTAAGTTAGAACCTCGTTACCGTTATCGTTATCGTTGTCGTTGTCGTTGTCGTTGTCGTTGTCGTTGTCGTTGTCGTTGTCGTTGTCGTTGTCGTTGTCGTTGTCGTTGTCGTTGTCGTTGTCGTTATCGTTATTAATTATTTCGTATTCTATCCTTACAAACCGGTTTTCCGGTTGGAATTTTCCAAAAACCCGTCTTAGTACGCACTTTTACCACTAAAGGAACTCCTGTCCAAATTTCAGCCTTCTATCTCCTACCGTTTGCGCTCTGCGTTGATTACCAATCAGTGAATCAGTCAGTCAGTCAGGACAAACTGTTTTATTTGTAGAGGAGAAGTAGACTAGTGCTAAAATATTTTTAAACTTAGTACCTTATTTTTGAAGAATATGATTTAAATTTTAATTATAATTTAAACATTCTTCATAAAACATATAACATAATCAACCAATTTTGTTCAAAATTTTTCCTGGTATTTATATTTTATTCCTTTTATTCAAGTAATAACAACAAATGCAAATACAATTCAGTGTACCGAAAGTGACTGAGAAGAAAACGCAATTAATATTTCGCAGTTTTTTTCATCCCCTTTCAGAGTACACCACTGTTTCCTGGTAATAGCCGTTATCAGCCGCAGCCAGGCATTCCGTAGAATATGAGAATGTGCAAGCAGGTGCAACCATAAATTCAAAATTTTCTTTTGGTAAGGAATCAAATGGGAGGTAAAAGTACTTCAACTATGTTGTTCTTAACATGCGAAACAAGAAATTTGATTTACTTTTGATTTAATGCTGCTTACAATCGTCATACACTGCGTATGAGCAATGCACATGGCAAACAGGAGGAAGATTTAATGAAGCCATCAGGTGGGTGCACACGCACTCAATGATTACGCATACGCAACACACCACGCAGTTCCATGCTGGTGATTAATGTGCATGAAATGCGAATTTCTAGGAACGCGCCAAAAACATTCACAGTTGGTCCATGGCACGCGAATGTCTTTGCAAAACCAAATAACACGCAATCACACTCGCACACACACACACACTCATACATACAGAAGCAAAGTCGCTCCGACTCTAACTCAAAATACAATTTTTTTATGGCATTTTTATTACAACACGTAAATCTCAAAATTGAGTCTTGAGCCGAAGGCGAAGAAAGCCCTACAAATGCGTGTGGCAATTACAGGCAATTAAAATTTTAAATGCAACACATAAAATGCTTGAAATGGCTTTTTAAACGTTTTCAAAAACAGTTTGATGCAAAGAGTAAATAAACAATTTCTATACGAAATAATGTGGATTATCATGGGACATTATTAGGTACGGTTACCAGAGGCGCCATCTAAGGGTTAGTTGTGAAAGCCACTAAACTATCGTACAGCTCCCAGAAAAGTTGCTATTTATTGTTCAGCTTGGGTAATCTCACACATAGATCTCTGAGAATTGGCAACAGCAATGTAAACTCGATATATTTAATTTAATTTTATTTTATTTCAGTATTATCCAAATGCTACTGGTACATAAGTAATATAAATTAGTGCATAGGTCACAAAAACAGAGAGATCACTAGAGATAATGAAATGCAAAATATATAAAAAAAAGCATGATATATAAAATAAATAAAATATAATCCTAACAAAACTAATTCAATACTAAACTTTTTGCTAAAACGTTTTTAAAATCTATGTTTGTCTTTTGAGATGATTAGTTAACTGAGATTTAAAGTGCGTTGCGTTCATAAAAGTCTTAATGTTATCTTTTTTTAGAATCTTATGGACTAATAATAAAGTACGGAGTCTGATCCACGACTCTAAATCTAGGCCAAGAATTCGTTTAGGAAACTACGAGATATGGTCTCTACGACCAAGATTACATACGTATCTTACGATAGAGTTAAATGTCACCTTTAGCCTTTGCTAACTGTTGTCATTACTACAGGGTGGTCCAGTTAAATTGGAATTGAATTTTGCTATAAAAAAAAAACGGCTCGATATTTTTCAAAGGTTGAACATTTATTGGAAAGGTTGGTTCATGTCATTTATTTATGAAAATTAATATCGGTCAAATGACCACCACGGCTGACTTGGTAGTAGCCCATTCGATCCACCCAATTTTTGAGAACATTTTCAATTGTTTCGGCACGTATGTATATAGCAACTCGAATCTCGTAGTTCAACTCATCAATTGTTTCAGGACTGTTTGCATAACATTTGTCCTTCACCGCTCCCCAAAGATAATTATCTAACGGTGTCAGATCACAGCTTCTTGGCGGCCAATTCACATCTCCATTTTTGCTGATTATTCGATTTTCGAAGATAGGGCGCAGAAGATCGATTTTGGCGTGCGCTGTGTGGCACGTAGCGCCGTCTTGTTGAAACCAAATATCGTCCAAGTTTTCCGCTTCAATTTCCTCGAAGAACCAATCACTTAACATTGCGCGGTAGCGCTAACTATTCACGGTCACTGTGGCTCCTTCTTCATTTTCAAAGAAAAGTGGACTAATGATGCCTCGAGACCAAAATCCGCACCAAACAGTGACACGTGGTGCGTGCATTGGCTTCTCGTCGACGATATGCGGATTTTCTGTGCCCCAGAAGCAACAATTTTGTTTATTATCATAACCACCGAGGTGGAAACGTGCTTCATCCGCACAATTTGCGAACTGTAGACGATTGGGATGGTCAATTGGCTTTAGATGCTGCACTAATTGAACTTTGTATGGCTTCATGGCAAGGTCTTTATGTAAAATTTGCATCAAAGAAGTGCGCGAAATGTCCAATTGTTGAGATCGATGGCGAGTTGACGTCGATGGTTGTTCACGCACATTTTTAGCAACCGCAGCAATGTTTTCGGTCGAGCGCACCGGACGAGTACGTACACGGGTTGGTTTATCCACCAACATTCCAATTTCACGAACTCGCTTCACGGATTGATACACAAATTGATTTTTCGTAACATTTGTTTTGTTAAATGTTTTCTTCAAATTTCGCACAGTTTGAGTCGAGGACTCACCCCTTTGGAAATATGTTTTTCATATTTCCCAACTTTGTTTAAGCAAATAGCGACCCATTTCGTAAATGGCAAAGTTTTTACTAAATATAAGTCGCTTTCCGAATGACATTTGAGGTTTTTAAAGTCAAATTATGAATAGTTCAAATTCCAAACACTAGATGGACCACCCTGTACTTGCAAATATTTCCACACCGTAAAATAAAGTCGGGATGAAACATGTTTTGGCGACCAAAAGCCTTAAATGAAGAGGAATGATTTTTTGAGTAAGCGACAACTGGATTCCCTGGAATCCCAGGTTAGTGGTATCCTCAGCATATTCCAGCGGAACATTGTTTATTGTCAGCTTAGGCAGATCACAGACATTACACTGTGCAACACTAAAGAGTTGATAGAGTCGAGACCAAAAAATTTTGAATGGGTATGATGGTAGTACAAAAACCTTCGCTGGGATTTGCCTGGTTAGCTGCCGTTTTCTTTTTATTGCATTTTGAAGTTTTCAGCTTCCGATTGGGATTCGCAACTCCATATCTCGAAAACTATTTGGAATTTCGCTTTGACTTCTTAAAGGAAGTTGTTGCTCTTGGCTAAGCTTTCAAAACATTTCAAAGTAGCAAGTCAAAAAAGTCACATCTTTATACTCAAAATTACAAAAATGTCTTAAAATCATTATGTTTTCCCCTCATTTTGTACAGTTTTTCAACTTTGTCTTGAAAACTGTAACGAATTTTACTTAGCTATGCAGAACAAAAACGTAGCTTGGATTTATTTCAACAAACGATTGGAACATAACAACTTCATTTGAATGGTCCTTCGTATAGTTAAGGGCCCTTAAGCATGTAAAATTGGAACCAAAACTCGAAAATTACAATTTTTGGTACCAATTGGCTGACAGTCAAAAATTTCGATTGTTTTGTATTAAATCAAGAAAATAGTAAGAAAACATAACTTAAAAACTATAGTTAATAAAAATTTAGTTTTTTTACTTTTTACCGAAAATGTTCGTTTTTTCGAGTTTTTATGACAGTTGTGCGTGCTTGTGGGCCTATAACTATATGAAAGAGTAACTAAATGGAGTTGGTTCGTTCTAACGGTTTGTTTATTTTGGTCTAAGCTACAACTTTGTGCTAAATTACTTGGCCAAAAAAACTGTAGAAAAGTGGTAAGAACTTGGCATTTTTTGCCAATTTTTGTAATTTTGAGTATGAAGATGTAATTTTTTTGATTTGCTACAACACTCAGAGAAAAAATAGAGAATTTCGCTCTTGAATCAAGAGCATTCGTTCTCAAAAGTACGGTGAGAGTGAAAATTCTTGATCCAAGAGCGAAATTCTTTATTCAAGAGTGAATTTTTGATCCCGACATTCTTAATTCAAGAGTTTCAGCTCTTGATCCAAGTATGAATAATTATTGATTCAAGAGTTTCAGTACTTGATCCAAGAACGAATAATTCTCAAAATAAAAAAATTAAAAATAATATTTGGGGTGGGGGGTGGGAGAGACACGACCGACCCGACCTGACCGACGTGGTGGTCCGCGTCTCGTCCCCCTCCCCCGGTCCCACGCACCATTATCAACCACACCAACCCCAACCACCACCACCCACCAAACTTGGTTTTAAACTGTGATTGATTTTTAGATAACCACATAGATTTTTTTTTTTTTGTTACTCTTCTGGGACTTGAACACGGTACCTTGAAAGACTGAAACACACACAGGCGACGGGCAGCTTAATGAGCTCAGCTAACTTCCTTAAGCTGGAAGACGCGACGAAATCACACTTATAAATAAACGCTTTCGTACGCATCGCACAACAATAAACTGCGCATGCGCTCTCAGCCTCTGCGCTCTCATTCTCTCAACGACCAACTGCGCATGCGCCCTCACTCTCTGCGAGAGCGACTCCAACGCTACTCTCTCAAAGTTAAGTTGCCCTCACCCCCCTTGCCTATAAAAAACCAAATTGAGAACGTTTAGAACGAATTTATCTCGATTCCAAGAGCGAAATTCTTGAAAATTCAAGAGCGACTAATTTTTTTTTCAAGAGCGTTCGTAATCAAATTATTCGTTCTAGTTTTTTCTTAGTGAAAGAACTGTTTTGTAGGTCAAACCAATTGCAACAACTTTGTTGAAGATTTAAAAGCGAAATTCAAAATAGTTTACGAGATATGGAATCGTTAGTCCTACTCTGAAGCTCAAAAGTTCAAAGTGCAGTTGGTTTGTTTCTGTCACACAAATAGGACTTAATAAGACGCGTTGCAGTTGAAGAATAATTGTAAAGATTTTTAAACTTGGTACTGAAGATATTATGGTCAACTGCATCAAATGCCTTGCTGAAATCCAGTAAGGCTAATAATGTAACATTGTTATTGTCCGTCTGACTTCGGATATCTTCTACTATCTTTAAAATAACTGTCGTGCAGCTTCTGAACTTTTAATAACCAGATTGCAGTTGGCTTAACAAAGAATTTCTTTTTTTTTTAGCTTCGTTAGTATTTATTGAATCTTCTCTTAATGAGACTAACAATAATTTTTCAAATCTTAATATAGAAACTATTTTAAAACCATCCCCTATTGGAGCTATTTTATGTTCTGCGGCCCTTTAATTCAGTAGCTGGGTTGGTAGGTCTTTTCTTCGGAGGCGAGAATGCGTTGCTTGCAGATTGTGTAAGTTTATTAGGGTTGGCTAGAAGCTTATCAGAGTATTGCTGCATTTTAGTTTCGACCAATAGAATCCTCAGGTCGTTGTGGGTACACTAGTTGCGAATGTACCATGGCGCTCTAGTGAGTGTTCTAAGAATTCTTGATTGTGATCTTTTAAGGATGTCCACAGTGCTCGCACAGGCAGTAAGACTTTATATTCCAGTTTTAGAGGATGACGGGAGTTAATTAGCCAGTGAAGGCTGTTGGCCTTTAGCCTTATTTGAAGTTTTTTCGAGTCTATGTGTTTGCGCCAAGTGAGCCTTCTGTCGAGGTGGACACCAAGGTAAACAACATCGTTTGATTGTGGTATCATAGTCGCGTTTAGGGATATCTGGGGACAGGTGCTTCTCTTGAGTGTGAACGTCACGTGCTTACACTTTTGCTCGCTAATTTTTAGTTGTTCAAATACGTTTGCCAAAAAAGGAAGAATGGAG
This sequence comes from Lordiphosa magnipectinata, assembly GCA_037044535.1. Classification (NCBI taxonomy): domain Eukaryota; kingdom Metazoa; phylum Arthropoda; class Insecta; order Diptera; family Drosophilidae; genus Lordiphosa; species Lordiphosa magnipectinata. The sequence goes on from JBAMBO010004105.1 coordinate 367,881, forward strand.
ATTGGTCTAAACTCGTTTTTAGCTTATAATTTTAGCAACTGTCTAACAGTCAGGAAACACAGTGGTTATGAAAATCATACTAAATATATAGGTGATATGATCAAGAAGCATAGGAAGTAATATCTTCAAAAATTTTTGATTAACTTTGTCTAAGCCTTCCGCATTTGGTTTCACTTTTAGGACACCTTCAAGAACATCACATGAACTTACGCACTCAAAATTAAAACTACTTTCACATAAGGGTAAAGCATTTAGGTACAAGTTTTGGGTTGCTGCAGGTACATTCCAATTTACTAATTTTGTATTGAGTTCCTCCACATCCAAGTCTGATTTTGATTGAGGCTTTGCCTTTCCAAGTTTTATAATTCTCTCAAAGTCTGATTTGGTGTTCTTGCATTACAAAATTTAGCCTTGATATAATAACATTTGGCAGTGCATATCGCTTTTGTACGTTTTGTTCGTAGAGACTTCGAGTCCCGAAGCAGATAGTCCGATTTATAGCGCTGCCATCTTTTATATGCAGCGTCTCGCAATTTTATTTGATATTTAATGTATGGGCTGAACCACGAATGTTGTGTTGGCTATTCAATTAGTGGAATTTTATATTTATAATTTGTTTCCACTTAATTCGACAAACATTTATTCTTTTCCTCAGAAGTGTTCAACTCATTAATTCTCTCAAGCGGCAGCCAGCAATGACCAATCTAAAAATACCGTAAGTATTGTGATAAAGATTTTTAAGTTGAATTTAAAAAAAAACAAAAAACACTCAGAAAAAAAACCAAGAACTTTGTACTTGAATCAATTACAAACGGTGGTAATATAAGGGTAAGTTCGAGAATACTACATTCAAGTACAATATTTTTATTTCAAGTACGATTTTTTATACTCTGAACCAAAGGTACATTAAGTATGCGCAAAAGCATGTAACAGGGAGAAGGAATTATTTCCGACCCTATAATGTTTGTATAATCTCTATCAGCATCAACAGCCGAGTCTATATAGCCGAATACCCTAGAACACAAAGAGGCGTAACGGCCATCAAAGTGATTGAGAGGCAAAATTTTTAGCGTGGATTTTCGATGTGGATTTTCGATTTTACATTAGTTTCTCTTCAGTTATGCTTTTTAGCAGTCTGCTCAGTTCCACGTCTTTAGTGTGCGCTCGTAATTTTTTTGGGGTGGTTTTCTGTGTGCATTGCTTTGTTTGCGACGAAGAGCAGCATTACTAACAGTGGAAGTAAGAGAGCGAAGGAATGCAATGAAGAGTAGCTAAGGAAATTCTAGGAATTGTAGTAGCACCATTCGTGCTCGTGTTCGTTAACGAGCATCAACACAACACAACAAAAAAATCTCCACCTTGTGGCATTTTGATCTAATGCGTTACGCATCTTTGTGAGTTCTAGAGTCTTTGATATAGCCATGTCTGTCTGTATGTACGAAGAGAGATCTTAGAAATGGTAAGAGATATAGGTTTTACATGTATGGGACATATACTTCCTATATTTGCAGGCAGGTCAAGTTAGGTTTCAATTTCTGCCAGGCCCCCTCCCGCCGCCGCAATTTGGAAACTAGTGAAATTGGAACAAAATGTTCCTTGTTGAAGGCCTTAAAATTCAAAAGCCGCGGTGGGCATGCCCTTGTTCCTGTTGTTCCCATTGCTCCGTGACTTATTTTCCGGCAACTGGCGTCGCTAAGACTTGTACGAAATCGCGTCGCAATTCGCTCACTTCGAAGTGTGTTATAACAACAAAGTCCATGCGAATCGGCGCACGGCGCCAGGTGGACGCACACACAAGGTGGTTTTCCTGTTGTTGTGGTTGTTGAACTGCTCCCTAACTCAAATATCGTGCCCAACGCGGTTCTTAAAAGTAAAGCTGCCTTCAAACTATATTTGATTTGCTATTACACTATTGTCAGAGACTATTTTAATATTTAGAAAATTTACCTTAGACCTTTAAAATTATTTTCATTTTCCGTTTTGGAGCTTGCAATGTAAGTCCACACTAGAAAAAAGTGGATTTAATAATAATGCTCTGGAAAAAGACTCTATTCGTTGTTGAATTTTAAAGAAATTCGTTCTTGAAATCGAGCTAATACCGTTCTCAATTTGGTTTTTAGTAACTCATCGGATAAAACAGTCAAAGTTGAAGATTAAAGTGTTTAAAATTCTTGGATCAATAAATTGGGGAAAGAATATGCATGCTTGGATCAAAAAATTTCTTGTTGGGTCAATAATTTTCACTTCTTACCGAACTTCTGACATCGAACATTCTTGATTCAAGTATAACATTCTCTACTTTTTCTATGAGTGTATTTTATCTTTCGAATTTCTGACATCAAACATTCTTAATTCAAGTATAACATTCTCTATTTTTTCTGTGAGTGTATTTTGTCTTCAATCCAAGAGACTTGAATTAAATTTTTCGTTTTACAGTAAGTACGAAAAGTTCTTGATGACTCTGCTGGTTTTTTTTTTCTGAGTGTAGAATTCTCATTAACAGTTTCTGCTCGTAAGTTTCGGCTTCTATGTTGGCAATCTTCTTGATAACCAGCTTAGTTCAGTCGTCAACAGAGCGGTACGGAGCACGGACACCATGAATGATTTTCCCGCTTTTATTGTTGTGGGCGTCTTATCGCTTCTACGTAAGTGTTTACTTTCCGACTGAGCGGACTTCCTAGTAACTGAACTGTTTATCCGGCAGCGACAGCGCTTGCAACTTGTGGATGCCTTGAAAATAAGCTAGATTGCCCTGATAAAAGCTTTCCCAATGATATGCCCTGGCTGGGTATTATTCGTTATCACAACAAGGATCTTTGCACTGGAGTTCTTATCAGCGCAAATGTGGTGCTTGCGCCCGCCCACTGTGTCTTGTGGGCGGATTCGGAAAATGATGTCTACTACTTTAGGAATGAAGGGAAAGATAAATTGATCAATCGTATTGTTCATACAGAATACGATTTGAATCAATTTGACAAAGATATAGCCGTATTAGGGCTTAAGGAGTACTTAGCTCATCCCCTGAGTATAGTTGAACCTAGTGGAATTTATATGAATGCTCAATACCTGACGGTATTTGGATATCCTTCGAGCGTCGAAAAGAACCAAGCCCGCACGTTGATCCAAGCTCAGGCTCAAACCACGGGTCGTAAACATTGTCAGCGAAAATACGGATATCAGGCTGGTGTTGACGCAACGAATGAACTATGCGCTTATATCAAGGATGAGAAGATTTGGATGACTGGCTCTGTTTTGATGGGAATCAATGTGGATAGTAATAATGGATCCTGCAGTTACTATCCCATAGGTCTCTTAACACACGGACTTATTGTGCGAAATGCACAAATGCCCGACTTGTTTACACTAATTTCTCCTTATAGGGAGTGGATTAATAAAGTTTCTGTTGAATTAGATTAAGCATGGGAAGATTAAAGAGGAGAATTAATTGCTAGCTTGTTGTATAAGTGATTTATTTTGTTGAATGAAAAAAAACAAATATAAATTATGCGACGCCGTTACGATTTCCGAGTCAATTTGAATAACTATGAGAGTTCATTCTGAAAGATTTTATAAACGGCGATTCCCACAACTCCAACAAATTACATATTCCATTGTTTTGATGAAACAAATCCAGAAACATAATGTTTACATTTCCAAAATTAATTTCCCTTATCAAAATTGTTTAGGTGGTGAGTTTAGCTAAATCTCTTTTCAAAACACAAAAGATTCGAAACCAACCGAAAGAAATTTCTGTGACACCGACAATTGGTTTAGGGTTGGAATTTCGCTGGAAGATATTTCCGAGCAAAATGCTATAAAAATGCTAACATGAAGCAGCGTTTCGCAAGCACACGAAAATCAACTAGAATCGACATCAGCTCTTCTGTAAACTTAAACTATACACCAATCCTCCAGGCTATTGTTATCTTTTGGAGATATTACCAATCTTTAAAATGGAAGATCCGTAGTGGTCGGTGAATACTGCAATAATTTTGATGGCCCTGGTTGGGGTTCAATCAAGAGCTAATGCCGCTGGTACTTATGCAGAGTTTTTTCGTCTACGACTGTCCTTGTCATACACTGAGAATCGGAGGTGCCACGGAAATCTGTACCAACCAAATTTCAACCCAAAATCAGTTCTTGGTATCGCAGAAATCTCTTTCGGTTGGTTTCAAATCTTTCGTGTTTTGTTAGGAGATTGATTCGGAGATTTTAATAAGAAAAATTAATTTTGGATCTGGATACAAAATTGTTTTTCTGGATAGGTTGCATCAAACGATTTAAATATTTCAACAATTGTTCGCAAAACCAACTGAATGTGGCCGTATCAATTAAATACAAATTTCCACTCAACCTCAGGTGGCTCCATCTGTGTACAAACAAGAGCTAAGGGTTACCAAGCATGACTATATCTAATGTCTGTCATAGAACTGATCGGTCGGAAAATGGGTCTTAGTGAGAAAAAGTATTTCGTTTTAAATTTTATCGTTCTCAAGTTCAGTGATTATTAAAATTAAATACTTTAATAATTTGAATAATTTGGTCGAATTCCGATGACTATATTTTACGGCTGCCACAGGACCGATCACTCGGAAAATGGGTCTTGGTGAGAAAGAATTTTGTGGATTTCGATTTTATCGTTATTAAACTCGGATATCATACGTATGAAATGCTTTCCAAACGACTTGCAAATTTTGCTCGAAATCGAATGACTACACAGAAAACGAAAAGGCCAAGCTAACTTCGGCTGTGCCGTAGTTTTTATACCATTGAAAATTCTGTTTTTGAAATGTCAGAGTTTAAGAACGCTTACATAAAAATCAAATATTTTTGCAACTAAACCATTTTTCGACAGATAAACATCTGATTTCGACAAAATTTTTGAAAACATATCAAATTAACAATCGCCGAGTTTAAGAAAGATAAAATTTAAAACAAAAAAGTTTTCTCACTAAGACTCATTTTCCGACCGATCGGTCCTATGGCAGCCTTAAGATATAGTCATCCGATTTCGACCAAATTTTGCGAATATATTTGAAAGCATACAGAAAAAGTAATCAGTGAGTTTAAGGACGCTAACGTTAAAAACAAACAAAAATTCTTACTAAGAAGCATGTTCGACCGATCGGTCCTATGGCAACCTTAAGATATAGTCACCAGATGTCGATCAACTTTTTCAAATTAGTTTGAAAGCGTTTAATATTAAGAATCACCGACCTTAACAACGATTTACTTGAAAACAAAAAGTTTTTTCAGTCAGACCCATTTCCGACCGATCGGTCCTATGGCAGCTATAAGATAAAGTCATCAGATTTTGACCAAAGTTGGCAAATCTGTTTGAAAGAATATAATATTGATAATGAACGATTTTAATGACGCTAACATTGAAAACAAAAAAGTTTTTCTCAGTAAGACCCATTTTCCGACCGATGGTTCCTATGACAGCTATAAAATATATGTAGTTATCCGATTTTGACCAAAGTTTGCAAATCTGTTTGAAAGAATATAATATTGATAATGAACGATTTTAATTACGCTAACATTGAAAACAAAAAAGTTTTTCTCAGTAAGACCCATTTTCTGACCGATGGTTCCTATGGCAGCTATAAGATATTGTCATCCGATCCGGTCGATTCCGACATATTAGCGGCGTGCAGTAAAAAGAAGACTCTGTGCAAAATTTCAGCTTGATAGCTTTAAAACTGAGAGACTAGTTTGCGTAGAAACAGACAGAGTCTAACAAGTCTAAACCGTTCATGTGTGAGAACAAAATGTTCATAGCATAATGTGAACGAATGTTCATGTATTTCGAAAAAGCGTGCTTAGTAGACTATCGTCAATAAAATTTCATGATTTCTTTACAATTCGAACGAATATTTTTCTCTGTGTATATCTTATTATTGCCTTAGGACCGATTGGTCGAAATCGTTCCTATGACAGCTATAGTCATCCAATTTGGATCAAAGTTGGCAGAATTGTGTGGTGGCATGTAAAATTGATCAGTAACAAGTTTGGGAGCGATAACATTGAAAGCATAAAACTTTTACCTACTAATTATTTTTTTCTGAGATATATTCTGTATGGCAGCTATACAATATAGTTGTCCGATTTTCATCAAACTTGGTGGAACTATGTGAAAGCATAGAAAACTTATAAATACGAGGTTTTGGGGCGTTTGCATTGAAAACAAAAACAGTTTTTCACACTAAAACTACTTTTTCGACCGATCGTTTCTATGGTAGCTATATTCTATAGTCATTCGATACGGCCGGTACCGACAAATGTGCAGCGTATTTGTAGCAAAAGACTTTCTGCAAAGTTAGGTTTGGATAGCTTTAAGACTGACGAACAGAAAAAAAATCAATCCACATCAAATCAATCCAAATCAGTAATGAAAACCACGTAATCCCGTATATTCTTGACCCAATCCGGAAAAAGATTGAGTTGATCTGACTTTTTTAATCCTGAAAAAGATTACATTTATCCCGTGGTAATCTTAAAAAAGATTGAATTATGCAAAAAATTCGAGCACGATTTAATCCCAATGCAGAATCATTTATCTCTTCATCCTTTCCTCCGCCATATTCCATGAAATAGGACATCTATGCGTGCCTTCTTTGCGTTACAAACATCTGGACAATTTGAATATATACAAGGGTATAAAAAAAAATTTTTATTTTTAGTGTTAGCGTTCTTAAGCTCTGGTATTATTGCCATATAGCTAAAACTTCCTGAAACAAGATTTCGACGATAGTGCCGTGTGGTTTGCCCTTGAAATTCTTAAATGAAATATGACTTGGGCTTGCATTTATCATTTTTTTAAAAAAAATTCCAAGTGTAGATTACTCAAGACATTCTCAGTCACATTTAGAGAGAAAAAAGAATTTTAAAGTTATTTTTAACCAGAGCTCTTGTATGTACATATCTGGTCATGCTCAGTCGTTGTTGAGCCATAGCTGAAATCTGATCGAAATGTCCGAATCGGGTTGTTCCTCATTTTGCGTTTTGATCCTACTGTTGCTGCTGGGTAGCGTATGCTAAATATCATCCTTAAACCATGCTTCTAAAGCATTTCCTACATCTCAGCAGCGATAGAGGTAACATCGGAAGATAAATGCGGAAAGCTGGACGAGAGGCAATTTTACAATGATCGGAAACACCCTGAACCTAACGAGCAGCCTTGGCTGGGTTGTATTGTTTCCAGTCAAAGTACCATTTGTCAATGCGTTGCAGTTCTTGTCGGGACACGTTATGCTCTGGCCCCTGCCAATTGCCAATACCAAAAAAATAACCAATCTCCTTATGCGGTGCTGTTGGGTACCGATAGAGAAGAATTTTTGATTAAGCATTTTACTGAGCATAACTTGTACTCCAATGATAGCCTGCCACATGATCTGGCCGTCATCGAGTTGAAACGTGACGTCATCTTCTCCCCTTATGTACATCCGATATGTCTACCCTTACCGGGGGAGGTGCTTGAAACGCACAACTACCTTGGACAGCAGTTAGAGGTGGCCGGTTTTGAAGGTCGAGACACCAGCTCGCGCATGAAGACACAGGTGCTTGTGGTACACGCAAAGAAATGCGTAAATTATAAAAATAGCTCACCGAATGAGATGTGTGGCTATATTCATAACAGTTCATTTGCGAAGCACGTCATGGCGGGATGGCCTGTGATGGGTGTTCGTGTGATCGACGGCGAGCCCAAAAATTTCTATCTAATTGGTATTTTGACAAAGCATATGGATACGAAGTATTATAAGCCCGCCTTGTTTGTAAATTTATTCCCATATAGGGAATGGATTTTAAAGAATATTTCCTAGTTGGAGCAATAATTGGCCAATTTCTGTTTACCTAATATGTTAATATAGGCAATAAATGGTAAAGACAAAGCTGCAAACCTGTAAAATTTTAATCAAGGTTCGGTCCGAGGATTCGACAGTTTAAGGTTCGGTTCACGGACCGGTTCCTGTATTTATTGAAATAAAGGTTTTGGTTCGAGTCTGGGTTCATAGATTGTTACACAGTTGACCGATTTTTGCCTCTACTTTCGGTCCAAAATTTAGCCAATTTCATTTCATCATTCAATCATTCATAGGCCCACTAAAAGGCTTTCAAAAGTGCTACACAGAAAAAAAAACCTCGAGATATTTTCAATATTTTTAATCTTGGAGTAAACCCGGGATGAGCTTGAAAAATCAATCTCGACTTACAGGATATTCTACACAATTCAAGCTTTCAAGGATTGTCCCAAGCCTTTCGAACTTGTATCATTCCAAATGTGCTTACTTCAATCCCCTTCGAGATCACATGTTCATAAATAAGAGAGCGAGAGCGACTAAATTTAAGTAGCATTTTTGACATGCGGCAACAAGCGATGGAGTTGGTGGTGTGCGTTGAGATGCCATTCCATTCGTGTTCAGAGAGTGCGTATGGTCATGGGTTCGAATCCCAGTTGAGCCCTAAAAGTTTTTATATTTCTTTGTTTTTCAGAACCAAAACTGGTGTGGTCTCTTTGAAGTGTATAAGGATTGTCTTATGGAATATAGCAGAGGAGAGAGGAAGAAGAGAGATATCTTTCCTGGAATCAAATAAAGGAATATTACATATCGATCTCAAAAATCTCGAACATGCTTAAAGTGATCCTGCATTGGGATTTGCTTAATTCAATCTTTTTTAAGATTACCCCGGGATAAATGTAATCCTTTTTGGGATTAAAAAAGTCGGATCAACTCAATCCTTTTTTGGATCGGGTCAAGAATATCCGAGAGTACGTTGTTTTCATTACCGATTGGGATTGATTTGATCCCGTATGGATTGATTTTTTTTTTTTGAGTGTTGGTCTTTTTGAAGAGGAAATAACTAAGGAACATTGAACTCAAGATAAGGCGAACGTTGTCAAAAACAGCACAATAAACAGTCAAGAACATTTAACACATTTGTCTCATAAAAGTTGAGAATATTTCGTTCTTGTTCTGAGTTGACGGCAACTTTATTTTTGAACAGGTTAATTCCCTCTGTGTACAATGTACATAAATTTACGAGCTTTGCTTTCCCCTTTTCCACTTGGACTTATGTTTTATTTCCATGTCGAAATCGCAATATGAATTGGATTTCTAAAACTCATCTGTAATTATAATTTCAACCGATTGTTTACATTAAAAATATGTATTCCGGTCATAATATTTAGAAAGATATTTAAGTTCTTAAGAAATCGACAAAGGGTATTATAATTTTACCCAGAAATTTCCAACGCATAGAATTATTCATTTCCGACTCCATAAACTATATATATTCTTGATAAGGGCGACGAGCTGAGTCGATTGAGCTTTGTCCGTCCGTCTGTCTGTCTGTCAGTCCGTCTGTCTGACCGTCTGTCCGTCTGTTTCTACGCAAATTAGTCTCTCAGTTTTGAAGCTATCGAGCTGAAATTTTGCACTTTCTACTGCACGCTGCTAATATGTCGGAACCGACCGGATCGGATGACTATATCTTATAGCTGCCATAGAAACCATCGGTCAAAAAATGGGTCTTAGTGAGAAAAACTTTTTTGTTTTCAATGTTAGCGTCCTCAAACTAGTCCATTATTATTATTATATGCTTTCAAACAGATTTGCAAAAGTTTGGTCAAAATCGGATGACTATTTCCTATAGCTGGCATAGGCCGATCGGAAAATGTGTCTTAGTGAGAAAAACTTTTTAGTTTTCATGTAAATCGTTCTTAAGGTCGGTGATTCTTAATATCAAACGCTTTCCAACTAATTTGAAAAAGTTGATCGACATCGGGTGACTATATCTTATGGTTGCCATAAGACCGATCGGTCGAAAATGGTTCTTAGTAAGACATTTTTTTTGTTTTTAATGTTAGCGTCCATAAACTCACTGATTACTAATTCTATATGCTTTCAAATATATTTGCAAAATTTGGTCGAAATCGGATAACTATATTTTAAGCCTGCCATAGAACCGATCGGTCGGAAAATGAGTCTTAGTGAGAAAAACTTTTTTGTTTTAGTTTTTATCTTTCTTAAATCGCGAAATTTGGTCGAAATCAGATATTTATCTGTGGGAAAATGGGTTTTAGTTAGAAACATTTTGGATCTTTATGTAAGCGATCTTAAACTCTGACATTTCAAAAACAGCATTTGCAAGGGTATAAAAACTTCGGTACAGACAAAGTTAGCTTGGCCGTCTCGTTTTGTGTACATTGGATCCGGTTCGGGTTTAGGTTCGGTAGGTTAAGAATTTGAAAGGTTCGGTTCGAGGGGCCCAAAAATCCCGAACCGAACCGGTTCTTTCTCTAACTATTCCATCCATTACTTTGTTATTTACAACCTACCTGAATTTTTCCTGGAAAAAATTATGCAAAAAAAATCGAAAATTTTTATAGTTTTTGGGCTATAACTTTTAAAACCGTGAAGATACCGAAATCCTGAAATTCTGGTAATTAGAGGAAACAGAGCACTATCCATTAATATTTGTTAAGATTTTTTCTGTAATCAGACCTTTTTTGTAGAATTTTGAAAACTTTGAATAAAATCGATTTTATCAAGAAATAACCACATTTTCTTTATTAAAATCCAAACATTTGTATCTTATGAGCACGGTTGCCACTTGTCAAAATTAGACTACACCAAAAACAATTAAAAAAAAAACCATTTTCAATAAAAAAGAACAAAAAAAATTGTATTCCCTTATTCATGTTATATTTGCATTTAATAAAATATAAAATATCACTTTCACAAAATCGTTAAATTATACATCCATTTCATTTCTTTAGTATTTTTAACCGTACAAATAAACTCAAAAAATATTTCATATATTACTTAATTTCTATGGCAATAAGGCATAGCAGCATAACTCGAGTTACATTAAATTTGAGATTTTAATACCTATGGCTTCCTCGGATTTAATTCTATATTGTGTCCCAATTTCACACCAATCGGATGAGTGGTTACAAAGATAAAACGGTAAAACTAAACAACATAAGTCTTGAGAAGTCTGAATAGGTTAAACAACAACTTCATCTTATTAAAAAGACTTATATCAGTATACTTAATACTTCAATCTGTTATTAATTTTCACTTAAGATCAAACACTTTTTTCACATACTCATTAAGGGCCGACTTCTCTGTTAGTTGTTAGTCTATGTGATAGTTAGTGCTTTGTAGAAGCTGTGAAATCGGCCCTTAAAGGTAATAATTGCTTCCTAAAAAATACGGAAAACACACTTTTGCTTTTATTCCTTATTGCCACAGATTTCTTTACATATTAAAAACTAAATAGTCAATATTTTTATTGTTTATTTAACAGACCACACATAATGGGGATCGGTACTCGTACACAGACCCTTGCAAAGCCTTATTTTTGAAACTGAATCAAATTCGAGTTTGCACGAATTTGTCGAACCAGCTCCAGGTTAAAACTCACGCACCGATTCCTTTACCTTTAAAATGGTGGATTTTCCTATACACTTGATACCCATATGTTGTTAGTCCAAGCAACTAAGTTCCAAATTATATCTATGAGTATGTAACAAAGGTTTTGAGAAATACACTAAACAACAAGGTCCAGTATATTGAAGAGTGGGTGGTGATTAGAATCAGAAACATGTATGTATAGATATGATTTTCGTTTGCAGAACACGAATCTGTTTTCGAATATGGTCCATCACGTCTAGATTTTAGGTAATTTGGTCTTAAAAATGCTTAGAGTCCAAATTTTGAACCTTTTTAGGCTCGTTTTGTAAAGGAGCTACACCTTGTTTTGACTCTCTTTTGATAATATGATGGTATAGTACTATTTCTAAGGACTAAAAATATTATCCCAAACAATTCTACGATTTTCTTAAAGGAAGATATTCCATTTTGCATATATGTTTAATAGTTTTTGGTCCATATCATTTGAAAGCGCGATTGTATCGAAAAAGTGAGAATATGATACATGGTCTTAGTTAAAATACGATATATCTTCTCTGTTGCAAAAGTTGGCCTTTTTTGTAAACCCATAGACTAGAATATCTAGATTTAAGAAATTAGTCAGCTGCTCGCTCTCACTCACGCTCTCCAGATACATTTGGGAATATGTCCGTCTCACTCTGACCACTGTGATTTCCTACTGAAATTATAAAGTATCCTTTTAGGCACTATCGTTAAGCACCAGCAAAATTAATCGGCAGCGCGAATTCTATCTCTACTACTCATTCTTTATGGTAAACCTGAGTAGTCGGGGAGCATCCCACTGCTGAAACAAGCTCGCGCAACATCTTTTTCTAAGGACAGTCGTCTTGTCACGGTTATTCCCAAAATTATAACAGGTGTTACTTCGCATAATATTTGGAACTCTATTAATTTATACGTCATATTCGGGCTCAATGCAAATGAGCCAATGTGTGAGTTTGCAATTCAATACAAATGCAGCCCGCATGTAATTGAATTTTTATTGATATTTTTGCAGACTGCATTGAAGGCAAGCAAGACTGTGAAGAGCGATCAAAGTGGGTCGGAATAGAAACAAACCTTTCCATATTTTATTGCTATGTTGTTTTTTCAGCCAGTATTGACCATTCAAAGCAAGGACAGAACTGCATCTTTGGTAATATATTTCATTTCATTTTGGAACTGCACCATGTTCCGTGGAAAAATGTTGGTTGCAGCCTCGCTAGGACGGCCAGCATTTATCCTTGATAGCGAACAATCTGTTGCCGACTCACGCCGTATTCCCGGTATAAGCTCTCCATCCACCTCATGATCAACGAGGTTGCTTTGCACTCCATTCTTCTCCAATAGAAAACAAGAAAGAAAGTCGGTCAAGCCCGACTATAACATACTCTGTACCCTTACACTCGCATTTGCTCAGGAGTCAAACGGCCAGTTAACACCCCGCGCACAACGCGGTGCGCTCTCTAAGTTTCTCTCTCTCTCTCTCTTTCTCTCTCGCACTAAGATTGCCTGTGTTGAACGGTTAGGGTATGTTGCTGTGGTTATTGGTGGGGGGGTGGTTGGGGTTCAGTGGCCGTTTTTTGCCCATAACTTGAGTATCGTTCATCCGATCTTTATCATTCTTCAGCAAATCGATAAATAATTTTGTACAAGGTATCTCTAGAAGAAACGAACGATCTATCTCCAAAACTGTAGGAGATATGACGTTTTTTCCAAATTGCGGGGGCGCGAGGGGGCGTGGCAAAAATTGAAAATAAACTTGATCTGCCTGCAAGTATAAGAAATATATGTCCCATACATGTCAAACCTCTATCTCTTACCATCTCTGAGATCTCTTCGTTCATACGGACGGACGGACGGACAGACAGACAGACGGACATGGCTATATCGAATCGGCTGTTGATGCTGATCAAGAATATATATACTTTATAGGGTCGGAAACGATTCCTTCTCCCTGTTACATACTTTTGCACAAACTTAATATACTCTATGTACCTTCGGTACAGAGTATAATTATGCAAAGCGCAAAGAGCCAACACAATTTGGTGATGGCAAAATCCAGAGTATTTTCGGACAGTGCTTTTAAAAGAGTGCAACTGAAAATTTACAAGAAATTTATATTTATTATTGAATTTCATTCCATACTTCCCCATCTGAATCTCAGTCGTACGCTCCCACATCAATATAAGTAAACTTATAATCCGCATCTGCCAACGCATTTAGAACAATGCTATTCGTTTTCTTGTAGTTGAAGTATTCAGATCCAGACTTACATATGTGATGCTTGGATAAGAAGGTGCTTTCCATCTAAATCACCAATGCATTTGGGGAAGTTTCACTTATCCTCAAAGCCTTTAGCACTATTAAGCTAGTCAGCAGCTGTACCTGGAATCTGTAATTAATTAAAATTAATATAACTTAATTCGTTTCAGAATCCATCATTATCAAGCTCCGGATCGGAAAAAAAGTTTGGAGAGCGCAGCGTTTTCTTGCTCTGCGGATTTAGAAGCAGATGAGTTTTTGGATGTATCAATGTGCTCTGAGACTCAGAGTCCGATAATGAAGCGTCGGAAACCAATACCGGATAATATGATAATATGTAAATAAACATGTTTTATTAAAGTCAGTGTCAGTCAAGGCAATTGGATGAACTTGACCAATTTGAAGGAGAGAAGAATGTATTCACAGAGTATGAGGCTCTGGAGGATTATCAAAATAAATTAATTATTCATTATCGGCATATAATAGTAATATCAAATACTATTACTATACATACTATGTACACACCTGATCATATTAATAGGTACACACCGGAATTTTTAATTATAGATGGTTTTTTCGTACTTTTAGTGTTCACAACTTTTTAATATTTGGTTTTTTGTTGTTATCAATGTCTGGCCACTCTGTGACAAAGAGTTGAAAGAGGGGCTGCCCCGTATATTAAAGCTTTTCTATAAATTGCGAGTCCACCATACCTTTCGCCTGATCATAATAATAGGTACAGTCTCTGTTTCTCACAAGTATCAAGTGAATAATTTTGTAATCAGTGATCTTTTGGTATCTAACGGTAAATTAAGTAGCTCCTGTCAATACAGAGAATTAAATAATTATTTTTTTAGAAAACATGGGTCGAAATGCTCATTGTACTAAAGAAGAAGGTTTGGTTGGATTGGTTCTTAGTCTGAGAAAAGAAGGCAAATCAGGTGTCATAATTTTGTTAAAAATGCATTAGAAAGAAAACCAAGACAGGAAACCCGTGGAAGGCCACAAAAAACAACAGAAACCCTTGACCACTACATAGTAACTTTGAGCAAAAAGGTGCCATTTAAGTCATCGAAGGCTATTACAGCCGAAATTGGGAATTCAGTTAGTGCTCCAACTATCCGAAGACGACTACAAGATGCCAACCTACCAGGAAGAATTGCCAGAAAAGTCCCACTTATGCGCAAAAACAATACCACCATGAGGCAAACTTTTGCAAGGGACCACAAAGACTGGGTAGGATGCACCGGGGAGAAAAAATGGAGAAACATATTATGAAGCGATGAAACCAAGATTAATTTGTTTGGGAATGACTGTGAAAGGAATGTTCGACGCCCTAATGGAAAGGAATTCCATCCACGGTTTACAAAAAAAACAGTCAAACATGGAGGTGGCAATATAATGGTATGGGGTTGCTTCTCCTGGTACGGCGTAGGTCCAATTTATCAGACTACGAACAAAATGAATGCTGAAGACTACAAATCCATATTGGAAACAGTTATGGTACTGTATGCTGAGGAAAATATGCCATTACGTTGGGTATTTCAGCAAGATAATGATCCTAAACCAGAGATGGGCGCGTCGCGACGTTCACAATGCACACGAGGCAGCGCTGCCTTCGTGTGCATTGTGAGCGTCGCGACGCGCCCATCTCTGTCCTAAACACACATCAAGGCTGTTAGCTAAATTTTTCGAGGACCAAAAAGTTGACGTTCTGAAGTGGCCAAGCCAATCCCCCGACCTTAACCCCATTGAAAACTTGTGGGAGACTTAAAAAAGAAATTGGCAAAGCTTTCATTTTCAAATAAACAAAAATTATGGGAAGGTGTCCAAAAACTGTGGTATGAGACACCAGTAGAGTGCCAGACTGCCAGGCTCTTATTAAAAGTATGCCAAAAAGAATAGCAGTAGTGGCCAAAAATACAGGTGGATACTCTGAATACTAAGTTAGGAAATACTAATTTACCTAAAAATAGAACACAAAATGGAAATAAAAATTTTTTTTCTTACCAACACATGAAGTGTACCTATTATTATGATCACACTGAAAACGTATCTGAAACACAAAATGATCTCTTTTATGTTATATTATTATTCTATGTTACAATTTAGTTTATTTTATTAAAAACAAATAGTTTAGGAACCAATGAGAACAAATTTTTAGTTTGAAACAATGAATAAAACTGTTTTCTGTTACCTTAAAGTCAGAGTTGATGTGTGTACCTATTAATATGATCAGGTGTGTATGTATATCAAATAAATTAACATAATCAATTACCTTTAAGTACTCGTCTTTCAATACTTCATAAATTGGATCGCATGAGAGTGACGTCAGCTGGATCCTGAAGCCAAATAGCGGAGTGTCACTGCTAATCCTTCGCCAGGTGAAATGGGCTCACGAAAATTCGTCGTCTGCTTTCTGATAAGTGGCGTCACCCAACATACCAGCTGATCGAAAGTGGCTGCGTCCATGCGCACATAATTGTTAAATTTCTGCGGAATACTTCACAACTCTGTATTCATCTTGGCAAACATGCCTTCTTCCCTTCGAGTCAAATTAATTTTGTCGACCCAGCAAGAGCTCTTTGGCTTGTGTTCATCTTCGTCCAGCACCCACAACGCAATAACAGCACACGCCACTAGCTCTGTTGCCTTTCGCGCATTCATTTCTTGCAGCTAAAAAATGTAATTGGCAAGAAAGCACTAAAATTGACGCCTATTTACCTTTATCAAAATTTTTAAGTCGACAATAACAAAACAAAGTTTTCTCAATGTGACAGGGAAACGCACATGCGCGATTTGCTTGGCACAGTAAAAATTGTTCAAATGAGCTAATTTTGAGCTAACTCATTGGATCAGCTGCTCAATTAATTATGACCACAAACGTGCCCGCCTCGGTCACAGAACCACTGTGACGCCAAATAAGTACTTGTGGTCACATTGAAAAGTACTCGTGCCTGTGACACACGATTTCTGTGCCAAGGCATTGGCCGTTCACATTGCGCTGTGCCACTGTGACCCTGAAATGTGCCGCACCGTGCCTTAATGTAAACATAGCAGCATAACTGAGATGTTGTAATTTGTTCAAAGAGTTAAGGTATTGCAGAGAGTTTCGCAATGCCCCTGTAGTT
The DNA here is from genome assembly GCA_037044535.1 of Lordiphosa magnipectinata. Classification (NCBI taxonomy): domain Eukaryota; kingdom Metazoa; phylum Arthropoda; class Insecta; order Diptera; family Drosophilidae; genus Lordiphosa; species Lordiphosa magnipectinata. Next base: position 384,715 of record JBAMBO010004105.1, read on the forward strand.
TGAAATGTCAGAACGTGAACCGTTTTTATAATGAAAGATTCTTTCCATGAAGTTGGAAACCTAAAATGCGCAAGTGATTTGGAAAACAAGATGGGTATAGGATGGGCAAGCAAGTCTGCATATCTGGGCCAGGAAAATCGTTAGATTTTAGCGAAAGTAAACCATTTAGAACAGAAGAAAAAGAAATCGAGGGGCAGCTTATGAAATCATATGAGGAAAAAAGGATAAGTATAGAAATTGCTGACTTCGGACGACGAGTAAGTTGATTGAAAGAATTTTGCGAAGAAATTTGCAATATCAATGTCAGACGAGGCATATTCATGTTTAAATTAAAGAGAAGAAGGTAAGGCATTCTATCACCTTCCCTTTCGAATTTTTCAAATATCTCTTTCCGTTCAAAAGTTACAATTTTTGCAACTCGAGACCGGCCCGACTCTTGTGCACAAGAAAATTGCTTGCATTTCATATCAATACATAGATTTGTCAAGCATATTGATATGTTCAAATCGCTTATACTCCGAAGAGGCAAAAAAGGGCAAGCATATATTCTTAAATTTTATTTAGAAATATGTATTTTACAAAAATTTTCACTCTAGAAGCGTGAACTAGCGTGGATGCACTCTTTACAGTCCGTCAAAGTAGGAAAATATATTGTGCAAAAGTAGTACTTTAGTAGAACAGATTGATGACAGTTTCAACACAATGAACTTGATTAAGATATGACCAGTCAGTATTAAGCCACAAATTGTTCAGAAGATTAAAGTCTGTTTTCCTAAAGCAACGTCTAAGAAGCGCATTAGTTGGTTTTACTTCCTCGGGTATGCCTGGAAGATCCAATTGAAGTTCTAAGTTAGGATGATAATTATCTTCAGGCAAAGAAATTGGAAATGTACGAGATATAGTAGCACATGGACTATCAGTAAATAATAAATCCAGTATACGACCAAGCGAGTTTTGTTGAAGAATATTAAAATTATCAGGCAGTCTGAAAAGATATATTAAATAATTAACTAAAATTAATTGAACTCGTTTTTCATAAAAAAAAGCTAAAAACAAAAAAGCTGAAAGGGTTTTTAAAAAATCCGATTTTCTCGCCTCCCGCAGTTTGCTAAAGCTAAGTTGACACAAGCCAATAATTTGACAAATTTTTAGATAATTTTGATGAAAATAGCCATGATTGCAGATTTTACAAGACTTAAAACATAAACTTTGGTTCTAAAATCACTAAAAATTTAATCAAATATGCCCGGGAAGCTCGTCAATTTGGCCAATTTTTTATCAAAATTTCCTAAAAAAAAAAATGGCAAATTATTTGCCTGTGTGAATTTAGCTTCAGTTTAAAAGCAATCTGTTATACGAAAACGCCAGATTTGACGTGAAAAAAGGCTGATTTGACATCACTGAACCCTTAGCACAATTTAAATTTCCCTCCCTTCCTGAACTTTCGGAACTAGTGAACCAGCACGACTCAGTAAGTCACACGTGCGCAGCCCTGGCTTTAAAAAAGTTTATCGGCGGCACGCTTATCGATAACAAAAATAAAATATTTTTCAGGCTTAGGTTATTATTTGCTTTAATTATAGAAATTATAGAAATTCGGAGCTGCAAGCTTGTGTTGAAACCTCTTTAACTTACTTATTAAATGGTTTTCATGGCACAATGTCCATTTCGCAACTGGTCACACTAAGCCATCGGGTAAATGTGGTGGTGGTTGTAGTGGTGGCTTGTGTCACCTCTAGCATCAAAGCAATGTAGACCGCTGGCCATTTTCCCTCCAATTTTGATTAATGTATGTTCTCAACAATTAAGGATACTTTAAAAACAATTCGATGAGCACGGTATTGCAGGATTTTCAGCGTGCCGAGAAAATCGGCGAGGGTACCTATGGGATTGTGTACAAGGCGCGTAGCAATTCAACCGGACAGGATGTGGCACTCAAGAAGATACGTTTGGAAGGGTGGGTTAACCATTAGAAGTGTCTTCTCCTACTACACCAGGCAGCTCGGATTCTGTGAGTGCTTCGCTATGACCAAACAGGACGTAGCACCACATGATTCGGCTTCATGGTGCAGTGCTCCATCTCCATCAGCATCTTCAACATAAGATTAGGTTAAAGTTAAGTTTAAACCCCATTTCCATATACAGTGAAACGGAGGGCGTACCCTCAACGGCCATACGAGAGATATCCCTGCTGAAGAACCTCAAGCACAAGAATGTGGTACAGCTCTTCGATGTGGTAATATCGGGCAATAATCTTTACATGATATTCGAGTACCTTAACATGGATCTCAAGAAACTGATGGACAAGAAGAAGGAGGTGTTTACGCCGCAGCTAATCAAAGTAAGTGAGAAGGAGGAGGGAACAGGAAACTGGAGGATAAGTTTAATGTTTCCCTTTTTTCCAGAGCTATATGCATCAGATCTTTGATGCCCTGGGCTTTTGCCATACCAACCGTATATTGCATCGTGATCTCAAGCCACAAAATCTGCTGGTGGATACGGCGGGTAATATTAAGGTAAAGTTCAAGTCATGGAAGGAAATACCTACCCCATAACTTGCCAATCCTCCATTACAGTTGGCTGACTTTGGTCTGGCGCGCGCCTTTAATGTACCCATGCGTGCCTATACACACGAAGTGGTTACTCTTTGGTATCGTGCACCCGAAATTCTGCTTGGCACCAAATTCTATTCCACTGGCGTGGATATCTGGAGTCTGGGCTGCATATTTGCTGAGATGGTGGGATAAATTAGACCTCAATTGAAAATTCAATGTAATAGTTTCTATTTTCATCAGATTATGCGACGTTCCCTGTTTCCTGGTGACAGTGAGATTGATCAACTGTATCGCATATTTCGCACACTCAGCACACCCGATGAAAACAAATGGCCCGGAGTGACACAACTGCCCGACTTTAAGGCCAAATTTCCCAAATGGGAGGCTACCAATGTGCCTGTAACCATAAGGGAACACGAGGCCCATGAACTGATAATGGTGAGTGATGTCCACTCTCTCTCTCTCTCTGTGTACCCACTCTCTACTGTCAATTCCCTTTCCCTGTCTTAGTCCATGCTGTGCTATGATCCACAATTGCGCATATCGGCCAAGGATGCCTTACTGCATGCTTACTTTCATGATGTCCAGCATGTGGAGCAGGTGGCCTTACCGGTGGATCCAAATGCCGGCAGCGCGGCTCGCCTTACACAGCTCGTCTGATCTAAACCTCAAATCACTCATCACCCATTTGTTAAATACACGTTTCATGTCCATAGTTTATTAAAGATTTCTTTTATTTTTTGGATTCACCAGGCGCGCAGCCAGAAGTAGCCAGGTCGCTGACGTGGAGTGGCCAAGACTGAGCTGGCTACTGAGACGTGCCGTTCCGACTGACGTTGACGCTGGCGACTAAAGTGATCGTCGCGCATGTACGTGCCCAATGCATTGCGCATGCTCTCGGAGAGCGTTGCATCATTGACGTCGTCGTCGTCGTCGTCTTCGCTGGTGGCGGGCTCGCTCGCTGCATTCTCTTCGTCTAAATCTTCCACCACTTCATCCTCACTGGCTGTGTCAGTTAGCAAGGGCAGGGGGCGCAGTAAAGTCACCTTTTTGGTGTTCAGTTTGCCTAGAATAGGCTGAAGTTCCTGCTGTTCCATTTCCTCAGTCTCATATGGATCATAATCGAAATTCTGCTGCTGCTGTTGGTGAAAATCCTGAGCACTAAAACGCTGCACTCCGTAATAGCTGCCCGAATTGGTATCAAAAAAGAACATGGGCTGTGCTGGCGGACCATAGTAATCATACGGATCATCTTGCTCATAAATGGGTCTTAGTTTTTGTTGCTTGCGACGTTTGCGTTTACGTTTGTTGGAACTCTGCGGACGATGCAGCACTACTTGCTCCAGCTGCTGCTCCTCATCCTCATCGATATCTGGCTGCAGCAGTACGGGCGAAGTCTCTATGATATTGGCACTACCCTCATTGAAGAAGTTAGCCAAAGGATTGGTCAGATTTCGTATGCTAAAAGCGGGCTGTACGCTGCGTACGAAACTATTCCACACCCGTATCAATGGACGCTCTGTGGTCGTTGTGGCGGCTGCCTTCCCTTGGCTATTCAAGCGACGTCTTTTGTGTACACCACGAGCAGGCGGCAAATGTTGGCCATGATGATAGTTGGAATAACTGTAAGAAGGAGACATCGATTTAAATACAAGTAGTCACTTCGTTGATAGCTCTAGGTTAACTTTGATCTTTTGGATTTTATATTCTTGCAGAGGGTGTATTAAAATTGTCCAGATTTTTGTAAAGTATCGAAGTAACATCTCCAACATAAAGAATATATATATATTCTTGATAAGCTGAGTTGATATAGCCATGGCCGTCCGTCTGTTTCTATGCTATCTGCTCCCTCAGTTTTAAAGCTCTCGTGACCAAACATTGCACGAAGTCTTCAGGTACAAATACGCTGCACATTTGTCGGAACCGGCCGGATCGGAAGACTATATCATATAGCTGCCATAGGATCGATCAATCGAAAAATTAGCTTTAGTGATAGAAACTGTTTTGTTTTGAGAAAATCTTTTTTGTTTCCAATGCAAACTTCTCCAAAACTTGTATTTATAAGTTTTCTATGCTTTTTCATAATTTCACCAAGTTTTATTAAAATCTGAAAACTATATAGTATAGCTGCCATACAAAAGAACGGTCTGAAAAAATTCCGAGTAAGAAAAACTTTTTTGTTTTTAATGCTATCGCTTTCAAACATAATATTTAGAAATATTATATGCTTCCATAGAATTATGATAAGTTCGATCCAAATCGGATGACTATAGCACATAGCTGCCACAGGAACGATCAGTCAAAAAAATGTAGTTCTAGAGAAAAAAACATTTTTGTTTTCAATGGTAGAGTCTCTATACTTTCCTGTTATGAATATGAATTGTTTCAACACAATTTTGGCTAATTTCATCCAAATCGGAGGAATATATCGTATATAGCTGCCATATAACAAATAACATAACGGTGCGGTTTTTATGGGTTTTTCAGCCACGAAATGCAATTCATAATCCGAGAAGAATCTGCACCAATATCTTTAAGAACGTTAATCAGAAGTCAATCTGCCACAGCATGAGGTCAGATATATTTTGAAGAGACATCAGTTGCAGGAGATGGACAAAATCCAATGTTGTGGAAACACTGGCACCCGATACCAACACGAAGATTGCTGTCCTTTAAGAGGAAGTTTGAAACACTCTTCATCGCTGGAACTAGGAAGTCTTTTCGCATAGATCAACTTTCCACTTCATTTTTCATAAATATACTAAAGCTTTTGTCTTAAAAATGTTGGCGAACCGAACCGTTTTCTTTTGCAGTTTTGGGTTCAGCATTTTCCGGTGTTTATTAAAATAAATTTTGTCTTATATTTATATTCGACCAAGCTGACGATAATCAACATGATTTTTAGGTCGTTCCTGCAAAGTGATTTGATTTTGATTTTGTGTGACAGTTTTTTGTCGTTTTATGCAGATTATCTGGTCACACCGAAATTAAATTCAGAATCCGAATCAAAATCACTTGCAGGAACAACCCTATTGTTCAATTGTTGAATGAAAATCATTTAAAACCTTAATTTATATAAGCTATACGAGCTCCAAGGATATATAAACTTCGGCCGAGCTGAAGTTAGCTTTCCTATATTCTTAAAGATTAGACTGGTTTGATTCATAAGTTTTGGATAAAATTGCTGCTGGATGGACATTAGTTAAGTAATAAATGACACTTGCAGCATGTGAGCGACAGCCAAAAGCCCTCATTCCATTGGGACAACTACAGCAAGATCTATGCAATTAAAGTTGGGAATAAAATCGACTAGACTCTATCATATTTGCAGTTTATATGTCTCGAGTAAACCTTGAATTTTATTATTGACTGGCTCATTTTACCGATTGATGCATCACTAGTTCTATCCCGTTATGTCTTTGTTCAAGATTCCAGTTAGGTATGAGATCCAGAAATAAAATCCAGAAAATCATACATTCAGCTCAACTTCTGTGAGTCTTGGAGATTCCAAAAGCGTTAATTTAATTTTAAGGTTTAATTCACTTAAATAACTTTTTTTTCTGACATAACGGTCTTTCTCCATTTCCTCGGACAAAGAATCTGGGGTGTTCGTATCGTATCGTATGATTTTTTAAATAATTTAGATTTATGAATGCGATCATGGCTTTTACAGTGTATTTATATAAATTTTTGAAATTTTCTTTATGAAGCGTATCTTCGATTTTTTCAAACTTTCAGATAATTATCTTCAAAGTTGAAGGAAATTCTAGGAAAAGTTTTAAGGTTGCGCTACAACGCAAACTACCAAATACCAGGGAATCAAATCGAACCGTATTTCGGTTCCGGTTCTGGTACGTACTTCTGTTTTGGTAAAAGGTTCTGCTTTCGTTCTAACATTATTTCGGTATTCGGTTCCGTATCGGTACCTGAATTTTTATTTCGGTAGACCGGTATGTACCGGTAAAATAAATATAAAGAAAGATCGGTCATTGGTTTTGTGTCCATCTTATTGAATTACAGCCCGGAAAATAAACGATCTACGCTTACTTGACCTTCTCAAATGCATACATCCAGTTGTGGAAACTTTGTCGAGTTTTCTGATTGTTTTGTTAACGTTCTAAGTTGAAAAATTGATAATGATTGATGTCAATAAACTGTTTTGGGAAAATACTGAACTGTTTGAAATGTCCTGTTTCTTTTCATAAAAATACATGTATGAATCGACTTAGCCTCCACGTTCAGCCAGTGGATTAGTGTCAGAGCTGCTTTCCTCATTAAGTTGTACTTGAACCGAAAAGGATAACACAGGTATTTCTCTGTTTAAAGGTTAAAATGACATTATAATGAAGGTCTAAGAATGTAGGATGCAATATTTCTCGAGATTTTCTATTTCACAATATAAAAGTTTTGCTTAGCCAGACTATTTTTTGAAAGATTTAACCAAATTGCGTAAAAGACCCTCTAAACTAAGTGCCAGCTTTGCAGTCTATTTGTTGCACTCAGATCCGAAACTGTACCGGTACTACGTTCGGTATTTTCGGTTCCAAGAATACCGACTCTCGGATACCGGTATACAAAAAATTAAAAATATCGGTTTCGGTTCTGAGTTTTAATCGGTTCTTTTCGGTATAAGTTTCCGGTTCTGGTTTTGGTTTGATTCTCTGCCAAATACATCACACTATATTTTTCTTTTATTTATAACAAATGTTTTTAGTTTATGTCACCAAGTTTTACAATTTCGAAAACTTTGTTCAATTCCCTATAGCTGGCAATTTATTTCATTGGTCTAGCTAATCTGGTTCCCGAAATATTGCAAATGCTTTAAAAAAGGCTTATAAAAAAAGATTTTTTACGATATCTCAAGAACATGGCAAATAAATAACACAACATTTGGCCAGATCAGTTTGTTTTGAATCTATTAAATTATAAAGGAAACTTGAAAAGTCCCTACTTTAGGCCGCACCCCTTCTCTGATTGGTCTAGACCCTTCGGTTTTTGAAACAAGTTCAGTTAAGTTTCTTAAACGTGCGACGGTTCACAGTAAATTAATGGCGGAATTCCATATTTTCACGAAATTGAATTTTTTGAAAATTTTCCCCATATATGAGCTTGAATAGCTGGCAGACTACATTGAATGGAGCTGCATTTTTCAGCTGCAGTTTTATCAAAAACCTTAAGAGTGTTTTTCAAAGATAGCCAACCATTTTTTTGTTACGAAATTTCCTGATTTCTTCCAAATTTTGAAACAATTAAGAACTTCGTATAATTCAATAAATAAAATTTTTCAATTTTTATAATTTAAAAAAAAACCTTTGCGTAAAAAATGTGTTATTTGTTTTTGTTTTGCAAAGAACCTTTTGTCTGTCGCAAAGTGTAGTCTTACCCCAGGTTTGTATGTTCTAATTCCAAGGCTGTGGTCCTGGCTGCTTGTATTTGAATGGAATAGCTGCAAACTGCCATTAGCCACAAGGCTGTGCACAATTTCCACAGCATGATGTCCAACTGTTATCGTTCCTGGTCCAAAGCACACTGTCACCTCTTCCAGTTGCTGTTGGAGTGGTCAACCCAATTCGTTGGCCCTGCCCATTGTCTTATCTAGGCATTTTGCTCTTAGAACCCACAAGCTCATTTGAATTTTGTATTTTGGCTCGCGAAAGTCTTATAACCAAATTGATTCGTCTTGGCATTGTGCCAAGTCAGCGCGATATTAATTTATGCCCGACTTCAAAACAAACTAACCCAATTCTAAGAGTGTCGAAAGTCTTTCACCCAGAAGTATGTATGTATGTTGGCGGCAGCCAATCTTGGCCATACAAATGCAAATTGGTTTTTATTGATTACACAATTAATATGCCATTCAAGGTGTTGGGACAGCAGTTTATGGTCAATTGGCTGACTTGATTGCGTATGTGTGTGTGTCGCTAACAAGAAGTTGACGATTTCTCGTGTTAAAAATGGATGATCAGAAATTGTTTGATGGAACTGATTTGTTTTGGTGAATATTTATTGATGAAAGTAATTCCTTATCGAGTCTAGTTTGATTTGGAGCAAAATGGTTATGTCTATGAATATATCTTGTTCATTTACTAAACTGCAAGTAGCAACGTCTGTCAATCATGAATACCCATCAAACTGTAGATATATATTTAAAGCATTTTCGTTTCTACAAAAAAAAAAAAAATCTTAATTGTAAATCCAATCTATATCTATAATTTTAGCTAAAAATTGTTGATTTAGCAATTTTTCTTGTTGATTTGATTGATAAAAATAATTTAGAATCAATTGTGCGTACCTTTGATTTGATTTGATTTCTGCTGCGAATATTTCAGTTGCCCCTTTTATATTAGTCGAGAATGGAACTTGAACTTGAGAATTGCAAGCACGCAATTATTGGTGTATGTTGTTAGTCGGATGCAATACAAGTAATATCTTAGAGCCCGTGTTAGAATCACCCCAAAGTAAGTAATCATTTTTAATATTAAAAATATAAATTTGTTTCATTCGTTGTATTTCAGAATAAGAAAATAGTTGAGCTCAAAAGTAGCAAAAACTAATATAAAATGTATTTTTTTTTATGAAAAAAACTCAAAAGTGCGGACATTTTGTTTTTAAATGGAAATACTTTTGGGTGAAAATCAAAGAAAATTTTCAATCTACCAACGTATTTTCTTTGTGATGTTTTCACATATTTGGCTATAGCTTTTGAAAAACAAGCGATTTTTTATATGATATAAAAGAATGTAATACTATTTTATCATCAGTCACAGTCATAACAATAAAGAATTTAAAGTTATTCGTCTTTGAGCTATTCAAGCTGCCTTTACACTTGTCATATATCTCTAAAGAGACTCTCTAACAATAGTGTAATAGGAAATCAAATATCTCTAAATATTTAGAAAATGTAGACTTCTTTGATAGGACCGGTTCTATTTGATAAAAGTTTCTCTTTGGAGAAATTTGACAACTTACTATTTAGAGGTTGTCTTTGCATTGTGTATTTGAAAAGTCAACCGCTTTTACCATTTGCCGTAGCAGCAGGGGGGGCTGTGTGTTTGTAGGTGTGTGAAGTGGCAGAAAGTGACGTAACAGTGTCTTGATAGTGACTTGACAGTAACTTGACAGAGACTTGACAGAGACTTGACAGAGACATGACAGAGACTTTACAGTGACTTGACACTGACTTGACTGTGACTTGACAGTGACTTAATAGTGACCTGACAATGACTTGACAGATGCTTGACAGTGACTTGACAGTCACTTAACAGTGACTTAGCAGTGAGTTAACAATTAGTCTTATCGTCTTAAAGGGTTTCGCTCGTACCGGGCGGACACCCACTCTTTTTATTTTGCTATCGTTCGTTTAACTCTGCGAATAAAACGTCAACATTTTAGATATTTGAGAAAGCACAAACTAAAACTAATTTTCCGACCGATCGTTCCTATGCTATGGTCATCCGATTTGGATCAAACTTTGTAGAATTGTGTGAAGCATTTTAAATAAATAAATGCCAAGTTTAAAGACGATTCCATTAAAAAAAGGATCAACCATGGGAACCACTTGAACAGGTCATCCGGTTCCCACCACTTAATATGCGTCGTGTGAGGCAATGTGTATTCCTCTCACGAATGCATTTTTATATTTATACACACGCAGCTATCTTACAAATACTGCCTTAGCTAAGAATATAAATTAAGGGATGAGAAATTTAGAAATAAAAGCAGAATCGCTCGACAAGAGCGAGTCAGTACAAATGAAATCTGACAACCGTTCTCAACTAAAAGTGTATAAGTCTATACACACTATAACTGTTTCTCAGACCAATATTTTCTAAGGCAGCTATACTATATAATTGTCAGATTTTCATTAAACTTGGTGGAATTTTGAAATAGCATAGAAATCTTGTAAATACGAGGTTTTGGGGCGTTTGCATTGAAAGCAAAAACAGTTTTTCACACTAAAACTAGTTTTTTGACCGATCGTTCCTATAGCAGCTATATGCTATAGTCATCCGATCCGGCGTGTAATGTTTGGTCACGAGAGCTTTAAAACTGAGGGAGCAGATAGCATAGAAACAGACGGACGGACATGGCTTTATCAACTCAGCTTATCAAGAATATATATATTCTTTATGTTGGAGATGTTACTTCGATACAAGTTTTGGAGACGTTTGCATTGAAAAAAAAGTTTTTCTCACTAAAACTAGTTTTTCTACCGATCGTTCTTATAGCAGGTATATTCTATAGTCATCCGATTAGGATTAGTATACCCGTTACTCGTGATAAGAAATGTTTAATGGTCTGTTGTTTAATATGCAACATTATTTTAAATCGGCCTTTTATTATACGACCTACGAATTTCAGAGATAAATGTAAGTATTAAATTTGAGATCGATATCTTTAAAATTGTGGGAGTTATTAAATTTATTTTATTTTGATTCCTTCTGCCTGTTACATACATTTGCTAGACTTTAATAAATCCTTTTTACTCTACGAGTAACGGGTATAAAAAAGTTTTAAAATTGACACACCAGGGACTGATGTGATTTTTTCTTAGGTGCGGATGCGTGTTAAGAGCATTTTTCGACCGATCGGTCCTATGACAGTTATAAGATATAGTCATCCCATTTCGACCAAATTTTGAGAATCTGTTGTCATGTATTTAATGACCGAGTTAAGGGACGCTGACACTGAAAACACAAAAGATTTTCTCTTTAAGGCCCATTTTCCGACCGATGGTATATCAGCTATAAGATATAGTCATCCGATCCGTCCGATTCCGACGAATGTGCAGCGTATTTGTACCAAAAGGCTTCGTGCAAAGTTTGGTTAAGATAGCTTTAAAACTGACGGAGGAGATAGCATAGAAACAGATGAACAGACAGACGGACATGGCTATATCAACTCAGATCGTCATGCTGATCAAGAATATATATACTTTGTGTGGTCGGAGATGCTTCCTTCTATGCGTTACAAACATCCGGACAACTTTAATATACCCTCTACAAGGGTATAATTAAATAAACCAAATTTTCACCAGTGAAGATTGGTTAATTACACAAGGCAACAAGATCCAGTATATTGAAGGGTTGGTGGTGATTCTTGATGATTTTCGTGTGCTGAACACGAATTTGTTTTCAGAAATGGTCCATCATGTCGAGATTTTTTTAGTAATTTGAGCTTAAAGGCCTATTCTCAGATGAGATAAAAATTTAGTTCGGCTCTATATTTCATATAAAAAGGACTGCCGTTCAAAAGCAATCAGATTTAAAACTGTTCAAAATTGTTTCTATTTATATGAAATATAGTGCCGAGCCTAATTTTTATCTCATCTGAGAATAGGTCTTAAACCTATACTTTTTTTGTTTTGACTTTTTATACTCTGTACCGAAGGTACATAGAGTATATTAAGTTTGTGCAAAAGTATGAAACAGGGAGAAGGAATTATTTCCGACCCTATAAAGTATATATATTCTTGATCAGCATCAACAGCCGAGTCGATATAGCCATGTCCGTCTGTCTGTCTGTCCGTCTGTCCGTCCGTCCGTATGAACGAAGAGATCTCAGAGATGGTAAGAGATAGAGGTTTGACATGTATGGGACATATATTTCTTATACTCAATACAAATATACTTCAATTTTTGCCACGCCCCCTCGCGCCCCCGCAATTTGGAAAAAACGTCATATCTCCTACAGTTTTGATGATAGATGGTTCGTACTCTCTAGAGATATCTAGTACTCAAAATTATTTATCGATTTGCTGAAGGAATGATAAAGATCGGATGAACGATACTCAAGTTATGAGCAAAAAACGGTCAGTTAACACCCCCCACCCACCCCACCCATAACCTAAGCATTGTGTTCAGCAGAAGCAATCTTAGTGAGAGAGAGAGAGAGAGAGACTTAGAGAGCGCACTGCGTTGTGCGTTGTGTGTTAACTGGCCGTTTGACTCGTGACCAAATGCGAGCTGCGACATTAAGGGTGCAGAGTATGTTATAGTCGGGCTTGACCGACTTTCTTTCTTGTTTTTTTAATATCGTAAATTATTATTTCTTGACTTTCAAACAGGTCTTAATCACGAAACGAATATCGGTTCCGGTACCGGTTCCGGTACGTACCGAAATGGATGTTTCAGTTAAAGGTTCTATTTCGGGTTTCAATTAATTTCAGTTTTCGGTTACGGTACCCGGATTTTTATTTCGGTATACCGGTACGTACCGGTATAAGTGCTACTAATTATTAATATTGGAAAAATTAAATTCTAAGATAAATCTAAATCATTTTATTCCTGTGTAATAAAACGAATCAGAATCCAACACAAAATGAATGGTTTCTCATTTAAAGTAAAATTATGTAGACTATTTAATATTTCGTATTGTTTTACGTCGTTAACAAATAAGAACTTATGATTACATTATATACTCATATATATCATATTAAATACTATTAGTTTTCGAATTAAACTTTGAATTTTATACGTTCAGCATTCTTGTGATTTGCTCGCAGTTACATAATTACGTCTTAGCGGATTCATTATAAATTACGCCAGTGAACAGGCGTTCCACGCTAAAGGCCTGTTCTGAGAAGCGCGGAAAATAAATTTTTATGACGCACTCCATATAAAAAAAACAGTGGCGGAAACTTTCCGCGGCGGAATTTCGTTTCTGTATTCTGAGACGCGCTAAATAAATAGACAATTGGCCTATCGATAGTTGACGTATCGATAGCGGTGTGGGTCGTGAGTGGATTGAATGAACAGCTGATGCCATGGCGGAAATATAAGCAGCTCATTTTTTTTGACGTCAAAATCGACAATGCACGGGAAACATGAACCCAAAAGAAAACGCACCGAGAGATTCAATCGTGAGGAAACTATTAGCTAAGAGCCACAAATCAGCCGAAGAAAGTTACGAAATCAGCACTGGAGTGCCATACCCCTAAAATCGTCTCCTATGCCAGCGGACGCAAGCGTCCGCACTCGGTGGATGCCAAACAACAGGTGGTGACATCCAAACCCGGTCATCAAGTTTACCACCACCGCGGACCAGCTAAAAATTGCCAGCTCCAGCGGTGTGGGCGTGGCTGTCAAACGTGAACGCCAGGAGCAGGATTTTGAATTTACGACAAATAAAACAACAATTTTGTATGAAAACTAAAAATATATTTTCCAATCTTTAGCATTGCGTTTCACTTGAGAGCCAAAATGATGGCACAGCCCAAATCCATGATTTCCAGATACTCCGAGCCGCCGTCCTGGAGACGATAGCAGCATTCCTACAAAGAAATGCATATTCAACCAACTTTGAATCAAGCATCAAAAGTGCTACCCCCCCATATTGTCGCATATCTGGGCATTCGTCAGGGCCGCATGAAGCACTATGTACTCCACAAACTGCTTCAGCTGACCCACACTGTATGACCCAATCTCTTGTACACACTTCTCCAAACGATTACAGTTGCCCGAACGGCAGACTTCCAAATAATCCTTCAAGTAGAAGTCCGGGATTATGCCCGACATCTCAAACAGATCAGCCTTGTTGGCGACATGCTCGACCCCATTAAGACGATGGCAGGACGCATATCATCTCCCAATATCCGTAAAATAGACTTGTAGGCCTCCTCCTCGATCTGCACCTACTCCAAGTGTGTCTCAAACGGGCAATAATTTGATCCTCGCCCAACACCTTGAACCGGAATTTAATGCCGCTACCTCCATCAACAGACATATCTGTGTTCCTGTTGCCCAGCTTAATTAAACTATTTTTGAAAAAAAAAACACTTTCAACTTTTGTTTGTAAACAAAACAAAACAGCTGATCCCCAGTGTGGCCGTTTCTGTATTTGGTCTCTTTGACTTATATATGGGCTCACTAATAATTTATGTGGATGCTAAATTTATTATGTGCAATTTAGCGAGCTAAATTTTCCGCGCTTCTCAGAACAGGCCTTAACCAGTTAAGAATGTTTTCATGGTTTCGAACACGCTTAAGCGAGAAAAGTCTTAATGGAATCCACAACACACAATTGACACAATTGAAGTGTTTTTATCGCCATGTTTCTTTTCATGCAATATCATATATGCCTTAACTTTGTCGGCGCTTTCAGATGAACTAGTATTAGAACTGCATTCATCATTAAGCAGTGATTGATCAGGAACCGACGAAATTTGTGCATAAATATAATATTTTGTAAAAGATTGATACAAGGATTTTTTGATCAGTACTTAGCGTTACGTTATATCTAGGGTCCAAAAATATGCCACATAAAATAGCACTGTTCTCAAGAAACAATTTCCCTCCTTTTTCGATGAACAAACTTTTTCGCTAGAGAGGACGAATTTTTGGATATTTCCAATTTGCTGTGTATCCAAATGGAATAAAATCACCCAAAACTAGATTTTTGGCTTGAAGTTTTGTTGTGGCAACCTCCGCTGGTTCTAGTATGCGTATAATTTGGCGAATTAAGTCCCACACTTTCCGGTGCAAAAGACAGTCGTTATCTGCAGCCGCAAAACTTTAGCAAATGTTGAAAATGTCTTTCGCTGCAAATATTTTAGCATCCTGTAGGTTGATCTCCAACGCATGACCAAACTACGATGCGCTCTGCGCTCGTTCCGGTTCTATCGGTTCCATTAATAACGGTAAACGGTTTTCGGCTCCCAAAAAATATTTGTATGTGTTCCGGTTCCGGTTCCGGTACATGATTTGAATTGGTTTATTTCGGTTAACGGTTCCGGTACCGGTTCCGGTATTAAGCCCTGCTTTAAAATAAACTATCCCTTAGAACTGTACGATTATTTTTAGCGAAGATTTTGAATACAGCTAATAAAATAACAAAATTGTCTACTGCCAAATGCTATGCCTTGCAATAACAGTACACCAGGCTTGTAATTTGTATAGAATTTCAATGTGAATTTTCAACAACACACAATGCATACTTTGTGGCGGCAACAATATATTCGATTTTTTGTAAAAACGAATACAATAACTAAAAATGGCATATCTTTATTGAAAAAAATCGTATAAATGTTTGGGGTGGCTTATTTCAAAGTTAAGAAGTAGTACTTCACTATAATATCAAAGAGAATCAAAACAAATATATAGGTTCCCCACAAAACGTTTCTAAAAAGGGTCAAAATAGGCATTTTTTGCAACTTTAAGCTCAAATTAGTAAAAATCTCGACGTGATGGACCATTTCTAAAAACCAGATTCATGTTTAGCACACGGAAATAATCAAGAATCACCACCAACCGTTCAATATACTGGAAAAGTCTAATTTTGATGCCTTGTGTTATATATTGTCACCTCAAATGTATCAAACAAATTGGTAAAGTTTTTCGGCTATTGCCTAGTGTTGTCAGTGAAGCAGTATCAGGGACCTACATATCATTAGCATACTTTGCTATAGACTCTGGACAACATGCAACTGCATTTTATAGATTTTACTTTTGCAAGTTATTACGACATTGTTTTAGACTTAGTTTTCCCTTTTTCCTTGCTTAGTTTTCTCTTATCAAGCCACATCTCCAAAAGTTGCCGTAACCCAATAATTTATTGAGTCCTTCGAACCGAATACAGACACAGACAACGTGTCTGCCTCAGACCCAAAAGAAAATAAACAACATGAGGCTGGCAATGCGAACAAAGTATGACAAAACAAAGGCACACACACAAGCACACGCACCTACATCAAGACGCAAAGAAAATTCCTAACAAGTGTTTTGCTTTGCTAGGCCATACACACAGAGAGAGAGAGAGAGAGAGAGAGAGGAAAAGCGAGAGAGTGTGCTTTCGCCAGCTGCCAAAAAGCAGAGAGAAGCTTTGACTGTGGCCAGCTTAGGAAGCACTGTTTCAGTCCACCTCGAGATTTCTGGCCAGAGACTACATTAAGTTTCCGAGTGGCCGCGCCGCGCGATTTTAAAAGGAAAGCTGGAAAAACGCCAGCAGCAACTGTAACAGTTTTTCTTTCCCCTAAACCTAGGGAAAGTAGTGAAAAGGCAACATTTAAGTGGCAGTTGCGTTTTTTTGGGCTAAGCAAACGGATTCGCGTGCGTTGGTATAAGTGAGGCTCCCCAATATTGTGTGTGTGTATATCTGTGCGTTTTGTGTATCCGTGTGTGGTGTTCAAATATTTTTAAGAGTTGCTCCAAATTTTTATATATTTAATTCAATTAACCAAACATCGCCTTATCAATTTATGTAAGACACAGCGAGCGCAGAACGAATCACATGTGAATGTGAGCGAATTGCATAAAGTTCGCTGGGCAGGTGCCCGGGGAAAATGCCATTAAGTGCTTAAGTAAATTACATAAAAACATTTACCGCCTCGCTAAGCATTCGCCACAACAATTACACACTTTTCTTTTTCTTGGCGTATATGAAAAATGGAAAACGCCATCCTAATGGGGAGGGGTTGGGCCAGATTTTTGACACTGCCCCTGCCATTGTCAAGGTGTGTGCGCGCTCCCTCAAGGCCTAGCAACTAACCCTAACCAAGCTCAAACCACACACTAAAATTAAAACATCTCGTCGGGTGTTTTCTGTTTCCATTTGTGGTCGCCGCCCTTCTCCGCCCGCTCCAAATCTGCTGCTTGTTGGTTTGTGTTCAGGTGTCTGGCTGTTACAGTATTTGGCGTCACTTTCGGTTTTTTTTTAGTTTCAATTTCGCATGTGCCCTCCCTCAAGTGCCTGCGCTTGACCATAACCACTAAAAATGTCACATTGCGTATACGCCGCGTGTTGTCCTCGGCCATTGTTCTTGAATTTGTTGTAAGCTCGCTGACTTTTTGGGCACCCACGTTAATACAGAGAAGGAGAGAGCGTATAAGCTTGCTCTCTCCCGTTGGGTACTCTCTCTGCTTGAGCTGTTTGTTTTGTTTTGAGTCGCCTTCAGCACCAACAACAAGCATTTTGTGCGGTCGAACACGTTTTTCTTCGACTTTCCTTTGCCTTTTGCATGGTTTTGTTTGGCCATTTAAATTTTATTGTGATTTTTATTCTGGGCAAAAAAAAAAACAAAAAAACCATAAACAAAATACCAGACAAACAAACAAAACAACGTGCTGGCATCCTTCCCTTTTTATAGAGCAATTTGGCGCCTAAAAGTATGCATTAAAATTATAGGTCTGGGCATTAGCCTGTGCAGAAAGGCGCTTCAGTGACGGCATTCACGAAATAATGGTTATTATGGTGACTAGAAGAAAAGGGGTTGGAAAAATAAAAAGACATTCAGTTTGTTGTAAATTATTTTAAATTAAGCTGTGCCATGTCAAACATCGTAAAGTTGTGGGAGCTTTTATTTGTGAAGGTTCTCAAAATCTTTTGCTTTTCGCTGCGAGTCGACTGGTTGTTAATATCTGTAGAAAAAGACCGATTGTCATATTGTACTGGCTTTTAGCTCAAAGATAGTTACCTGCTCTTGGAACTCAACCCTAAAAAAACTGCCCCTTCTGTTATCGATAAACTAAACCCTATTTTAAATAAAGACTCACTCAGCTTCTGGAAGAAAAAAATTATTTATGGCTATCATTTTGAAGTAGTATATATAGATGAAAATACCCCAAAATGTTTTTCCCCTGCCGTCAATAGTTCTTAAGATAATGCGGAAAACACATGAAAGTTTAAAAAATCATAACTCTTGAACGGTGCATCGGATTTAATCATACCAAATACCATTTTTATCTAAAATCACGTGAACTATTCGAAAAAAAATTATAAGACTACTATCAGAGCTGTCAAAATTAGTTTTTTTTTTAAAAAAGCTGTTTTCTTTATTTTTCTTTACGAGGACCACTCTGTATTTGATCAAAATATTTTTTTTCAATAAGAGCATATTTTTATGTATATTTCACAATTAAGTACAAGATGGAAGATAGCCTGAGAGCCCGGAAATAATTTTTTTTGTATTTTAATTTTTTTGGAGTTTGACTGGTTTTTCAAATATTATGTATCGGAGTGGCCTAAAAAATTAACAATTTATCAAATATTTGTTAAATTTTGTTCACCGCGCTAAAAGACTTTTATTACCCAAGTAAATAATCCAAATTCTGACCAAAGAAAACAAACAAAAGATAAAAAATAGAGGAAAGACAACTTCGACTCGACCAAAGTTTATATACTCTTGTAGGTTGTATAATTTATAAAATTAAGGTTTTAAATGATTTTCGTCGAACATTCTTAGCTGAGTTATTTCCCAAACTCAGCTATAGATGGCGCCACTATTTTGACCATTAGCTTGCCAGTTTGTTATATGGCAGCTATACGATATATTCATCTGATTTTTACCAAACTTCCCAAAATTGGGTGGAAATTGATAATATTTAAAACTGAAAAGTATAAAGACGCTACTCTTGAAAACAAAAAAGTTTTTCTCACTAGAACTACTTTTTCGACCGATCGTTCCTATGTCAGCTTTATGCTATAGTCATCCGATTTGGATCAAAATTGGCAGAATTGTGTGGTAGCATATAATACTGATCGGTAACAAGTTTGGGAGCGATAGCATTTTAAACAAAAAAAAGTTTTTCCCACTAAGACTTTTTTCAGAACTATATTTTATATGGCAGCTATACTATATAGTTGATTGATTTTCATCAAACTTAGTGGAATTATGTGAAAGCATAGAAAACTTATAAATACGAGGTTTGGCGCCGTTTGCATTGCAAACAAAAAGTTTTTCTCACTAAAACTAGTTTTTCGACCGATCGTTCCTATGGCAGCTATATGCTAAAGTCATCCGATCCGGCCGGTTCCGACGAATGTGCAGCGTATTTGTACCAAAAAACTTCGTGCAAAGTTTGGTTACGATAGCTTTAAAACTGACGGAGGAGATAGTGTAGAAACAGACGGACGGACAGACGGACATGGCTATATCAACTTAGCTCGTCATGCTGATCAAGAATATAAATACTTTATGTGGTCGGAGATGCTTCGTTCTATGCGTTACAAACATCTGGACAATTTTAATATATACAAGGGTATAAAAAATTCAATGTATTTCTATTATTGTCGGAATCAAGAAGAGGAAATGTTCGACCTGATCGCACATAACGTGGAAGTTGTTTCGATGAGGGGCAAGATGATGGCCCAATGTAGCTTGCAGCCTAGGTTCGACGACGCATTTTTTTTAGGTTTTCGCATTTTGTGGTACAAAGGGAAACTTTGCATGTATTGCTGGTTAAATCGTACGTAGATTTATTCCAATGTGTCTTTTCTCACCAGGGGACCACATTGGATTCGCACATCTATCGCTGTGTGGCATTCTACCGATCAAGCGTTAATAAATGTTACAAATAGTCTATAATTTCGACTTACTTAATTAATGTTTAACGTCAGAATACAGTTGGCCATTAATAATTTTTTGGAAATTAAAAAAAATTGGGGTGGCCGAGTAGATATGGAATATCCCATATGCGTTTTATTTGTTATTCAATGTCTCTGGACTACGGATGCTGGAAGTAATTTTGATATATCGAAATATCGATATTTTTGTTTAAAATGACAATTTATCATTATCGAATATTTTTCTGAGGCGATATATCAGAACTCGAATATATTTTGGTTATAGTTGTTGTCGATATTTTTATTCGTTTCGGTCACAAAAAGTGAGGTTTACTGAATGCACTCTATTGGATATTAGTTTACTCCAAACTACCTCGTCCCTAAAAATTGTAGCTTAACGTTTTATACATAAAAATATGTTTTCTATTCAAGTTAATAAAACCCGCTTATTTGAATTCATGAGTAAGTTTTCACTATAAGTTTCTGAATGAAATAAAGTACACATTTTGGCTGTTATCACCACCTTTATAATAACACTAGGCAGCAAGATCCAGTATATTGAAAGGTTGGTGGTGATTCTAGACTATTTTCTATTGCTAACACGAATCTGTTTTCAGAAATGAGATTTTTAGAAAATTGAGCTTTAAGATGCAAAAAATGCCTTTTTTGACCCTTTTTATACACGTTTTGTGGGGAACCTATAGTTGTGTTTTTATTTTTTTTATTTTAACGAAATTTTAAATTACTATTTATTAACTTTAAAATAAATTCAAAAGTTTTCGATTGTGCGAACACAATTTTAAAAATTGACCCTGGGTAGCCCTTTTTCGGAAATACTCATAAGCTTTCGAGTGGCAGCCAATCCTCAACTGAGCCACATGGAAGCGGAGGTATATGTCACCATCCCATTTGCAGAAGACATTGAACATCTTCCTTCCTACCTTCTCATTGTTAAAGAAGTTAACTATTGTACTCTTCACATGTAACTCAAATGGCTGTACAAGGCAAAGCACTCCAGAAAGCAGCAACCCTAAGCACTTTGCATAAAGTACAGAGAAGTGCTGAAATATGCATAACCAGCGCAGTCCAAACAACCCCAACGGAGACGCTTAACCATATTTCATCTCCTTCCGCTGGACTTCATATTATAGCAGATAGCGACCAACACCGGGCGGCCCTGCTGCAATATTACAAGCCGACACGATTGGGATAACTTACAACATAAAAGAACAAATGGCATCAACATCTCCACAGACGAAAAATCCGTGTACAGCTAATAAATTGACTTAAAATTAAAATGGGAACAAAACTTTCTCAAAAATGTTGAGTACAAATGTTATAAATGTGCTTGAAATGAGCACAATTCAACTCAACCACTACACAGAAAAGTATAAGTAGCCATTCAGACAATGTCTAATTGACATGTCGCTACAAAAGTGTTCGATTGTATTCGTTGTTCGGTGAGTGCAAAGATCCTGGGTTCGATATCCAGAAAAGTTAGAAAAAAATTATCTGAATAAACCAAGTCTGGTTTGGTGGGGTATGTTAGTGTTGTACAGAAGCAATGTCTTCGATACTTATTCGAGCTTTTGTCAATAATATTACCTGTCTCCTAACCCAAAGAGATACAATATGTCCCCCATTCCGAGCCCCCAAAATTTGAAGATCATTCGCTAAAGCTGGTCTAAAATCCATTAAATTTCAGTTGAGTTTAAACTATTCTTAAATACGGAACAATATCAACTCAAATCAAGTTTTAATGTACTCAAAAACTTGTTAAACCCCTTACTCGTAGAGTAAAAAGTATACTAAAGTCGAGCAAATGTATGTAACAGGCAGAAGGAAACATTTCCGATCATATAAAGTATATATACAGGGTGGTCCATTTAAAAATTAGAATTTAATTTTGCCATAAAAAAACGGCTCGATATTTTTCAAAGGTTGAATATGTATTGGAAAGGTTGGTTCATGTCATTTATTTATGAAAATTAATATCGGTCAAATGACCACCACGGCTGACTTGGTAGTAGCCCATTCGATCCACCCAATTTTTGAGAACATTTTCAATTGTTTCGGCACGTATGTCAGCAATAGCAAATCGATTTTGGTTTTGGTTCGAACCTTAGTTCGTTCCTCGATTTCCCAATATTTTAAAAATAACAATACAATAGGTATACACCTGACGACTAGATACATTGTTAGTCCGCAATTACACGGTGAAGGGAAGAGTTGTAGGGGGCAGTCGAAGCAGGCAAGGCTTCATGGCAAGCTGGAATGAAGTTTTCGATATGTATATGTATAAGATTAAATATTTGTGTCAGTTTTCTCTGATTTAGTGTCTGTTTTTGTTCTGTACCAAAGGTACAAAGAATATTTGTATGTAACCGCCAGAACAAAGCATCTCTGAACCTATAATGTGTATACATATATTCACTTTCGCATGTGCAAAGTATATCATAGTCTTGCTTGACCGACTGTCCGCATTGTTATATTTCTAATTGTCGACTCTGCTGTTACGTACATAGAAGGGTACCCAAATAAATTTAAATGTGTATAATCTTTTTTTTTTTAACCGAACCAAAAGCTTGGGTTCGGAACGGGTTCGGGTTCATCTATTTTCGTCCACGTGGACCGGTTCAGGGTTGGGTTCACAGTAAAAAAAGCCGAACTTATGTACCTGTAGCATTGGGATAGTACCGAAATAAAAATTAAATTAAATTAAATTAAAATATATATATTCTTGATTAGCATCAATAGCCGAGTCGATATAACCATGTCCGTCTGTCTGTATGAACGTACAGATCTCAGAGATGGTAAGAGATAGAGGTTTGACATATATGGGAAATATACTTCTTATACTTGCAGACAGAGCAGGTTAATTTTAAATTTTGGCCACGCACCCTGCCGCCCCCGCAATTTGGAAAAAAGGTCATATCTTCCACAGATTTGTAGATAGATGTTTCTTACCTTTTAAAGATAGCTATTAATTTATATTATTTAGCGAACTGCTAAAGGAAAGGTAAAGATCGGATGAACGATACTCAAGTTATGAGCAAACGAGAAGGCCAAGCTAACTTCGTCTGTGCCGAAGTTTTTATACCCTTGCAAATGCTGTTTTTGAAATGTCAGAGTTTAAGAACGCTTACATAAAAATCAAAAACTTTTGTTACTAAGACCCATTTTCCGACAGATAAACTTTTGATTTCGACCAAATTTCGGGAATCTTTTTGAAAACATATCAAATTAACAATCGCCGAATTTAAGAACGATAAAATTGAAAACAAAAAAGTTTTTCTCACTAAGACTCATTTTCCGACCGATCGGTCCTATGGTAGCCTTAAGATATAGTCATCCGATCTCGACCAAATTTGTCAAATTAGTTTGAAAGCGTTTAATATTAATAACCAACGACCGATTTATTTGAAAACAAAAAAAAAAATTCAGTAAGACCCATTTTCCGACAGATCGGTCCTATGGCAGTTATAAGATATAGTCATCCGATTTTGACCAAATTTCGCAAATCTGTTTGAAAGCATATAATATTAATAATGGTCGAGATTGAGGATGCTTACATTGAAAACAAAAAGTTTTTCTCACTAAGACCCATTTTCCCACCGATGGTTCCTATGACAGCTAAAAGATATAGTCATCCGATCTCGACCAAAGCTTGCAAATCTGTTTGAAAGCATATAATATAAATAATAGCAGAGCTTAAGGTCGCTAACAGTGAAAACAAAAAAGTTTTTCTCACTAAGACTCATTTTCTGACCGATGGTTCCTATGACAGCTTTAAGATATAGTCATCCGATCTTGACCAAAGTTTGCAAATCTGTTTGAAAGCATATTATATTAATAATAGCCGAGTTTAACGCCGTTAACATTGAAAACAAAAAAGTTTTTCTCACTAAGACCCATTTTTTGACCGATGGTTCCTATGGCAGCTATAAGATATAGTCATCCGATCCGGTCGGTTCCGACATATTAGCAGAGTGCAATAGAAAAAAGACGCTGTGCAAAATTTCAGTTCGATAGCTTTAAAACTGAGAGACTAGTTTGCGTAGAAACAGACGGACAGACAGACAGACAGACGGACAGACAGACGGACAGACGGACAGACAGACGGACAGACAGACGGACAGACAGACGGACAGACGGACAGACAGACGGACAGACGGACAGACAGACGGACAGACAGACGGACAGACAGACGGACAGACAGACAGACGGACAGACAGACGGACAGACAGACGGACAGACAGACGGACGGACAAAGCTCAATCGACTCAGCTCGTCGCCCTGATCAAGAATATATATAGTTTATGGGGTCGGGCAAAATTATAATACCCTTTGCAAGGGTATAAAAAGGCCAGTTGGCAATATCGATAATATCACACACCTTCTATAATACTGTTCAGCTCTTAGTAAAAGGAGACTCCAAACATTTGTTCATCCCTTTCTACTTTAACTCTTGGAAACATCCAAGATAGAGGATACCTCTCTACTGAAGTTTTTACTCTTTTCGAGAGGAACCCCCACTCTGGTTTAAATAGTGAACAAATGGTAACATAATGGTCCTCTCTTGGCCTAAGTATAGTCTTGTCTCTTTTAATGAGCCTGAGCCAAGGGCTTCCTTTTTCGGAAGAACTTTGCACTGCAGTTTTCCTTGATGTCTCTTAAACCTGGGACTCAAATAGCGGACTGCTCTGCAGGCTAGAGGGTGTCTCCTGTTTCTAGTCTCTCATGCGAAGAGCAGATAGACTTGGCTTAGCTACTTATAATAAAATATATTTTGGAGCAGGGCATTGGAAGGTTCACAACTTACTTTCAACAATCTTGGCAGTCTTCCAATTGCCGCCTCCTCCTTTCACCTATCCACCCACCCTTCGCCATCCGGACCATCCATTTCCGTTCCGCTTGGCATGACAACATTTTGGCTGTCGCTTAAGTGCTGTCTTCTGTCACAGTCCACATTGTCATAGTTATAGTTTTTGGAAGACAAGAAAAAAAAAACACGTTCGCTGAGTTTCCATTTTTGCCACATTAACCATTGAGCGGCGGCTTCTCTGGCTGGTTGACTGCTCATTAAAATGCTATAAATACTAAAGGAACAATTTGCATGTGGCCTGAGCTGAATAATTAACACGCCAAGTCACGACTGGGAGATGGAGACCTGTTGGCAGCAAGTGGCCCGCTTTATTAGCTTCAGGAGCGTACAATTGGGGAATCGGCATTCTGATTAATGAATTCCAGATAGGGTCGCAAATCCAAGAAGCTGGACACAATACGATTATCCTTTTTGGTCGAGTCCAGCAGCAGACCCACCAAATAGAAGTTCTGGGTAACATCCGACCTCACCTGCAAGCCCACCAGGGGTGCTCCAGGATAATAAGATTCGGCTTTATCCTGGTAGCCGCAGACAGTACTGCTGCTGGTGACCAGCGAGCTAATTTTTTGACACAGAGGAAGACTTATGGTATTCACCCAGGTCTTGTGCTTGAGATCCTTATCGGTACGTAAGCCGACAACCATGAAAAATTTCCCAACCAGCGACTCACTGACCAGATCAGGCGGAGGCATGCAAATGGGCTGCACTACGGCCGTCATCTTGGCCTCCCGCTGCATGGTGAGAACTGCCAAGCTATGCTTCAGTGTAAGTGGATCATACTCCGGATGAATGGCAATCTCAGTCAGTTTGATCTCTTGGGCCGGCAGAACACAATAACCCTCTGTATCGCAGTCGACCCGGTGGGCATTAGAGCTTTTATTCCAAACACCCAATTGCACGGCAAAGGCTTCCGCCTGGCCATTGTACTGGACAAAACAATGGGCAGGAGCCAGTACATTTTTCTTGGAGATCAATACTCCTAGGCAGCCATCGTTGGTTAGCTTCGACTCGTGCCCTGAGTGATTGAAGTATGATGGGGGGCGTGAGAGCAGGAGTGATGTCGATTTGATTTCGTACTTACCTTTTTCATATGTAATACGAGCCAACCATTGATGCTCGGTGGGTATGGCAAAGTCTCCTTGTTTCAACAACTGATCCTCACTAAAGAAGCCACACTCGGGAGTCTTAGAACTGACCGAGTCTAAGGAACAAGTAAAGGTCAAAAGTAAGATGATTACTCCGATATGTTGATGCATTCTGAAGAACGATTGAAAGTCAACTGAACTTGGAAACTGGAAAATGTTCAGCGTTCAGTTTGATTAATGCCAACCGCTTAGCTAAGGAGAGGGTTGGTCAAGAAGTATTTTGTTGTTTTGTACATGTGCTCAGAAAATGCAACCTGGTATCCTGGTTGTCAAAGTTTATTCCTTCATTATTATTATCTTTTAGGGCCGATTTTTCATCCTCTACATAGCACAATCTAGCACATAAACTATAATTTAACAGAATAAATTGTTAGTTTATCTGACACATAATAGGTGTCCAGAAGATGTGAATCGGACCGTAATTAATCGGTACCCAAAATTAACAATATTTACTTTGATTTGACTAAAACATATTTTAACACAAAATTTGAGTTGTCGCTTTTATTTGAATTATCCAGGAATTTCGAACTTGAGAATTACAAGTGGTCTCATGTTTTTATAGATAGTAGTTTCAATTTAGTACAAGTAGTAGTCTTAGACACTAGAAAATTGATTTAAATTAAAGTGTACACACTTTATATTTATGAATTCCATATCTAACGCTGAATCAAAGGTAAAATTGATCAAATTAAATTGTAAATATTAAAATTTCGAAGCACTTTTTCCTCACAGACTTGGGAATAGGCTGTCCCTGTTTGACTGTATGACTGTTTCCTGAACGAAATGAACATACTGGGAAAATTTCGTTTTTTGTAACAATTTTCCGCCAAATTTTCGGCTAATCTTTGAAATTAAATTTGAAACTGATCGGATGAAAAACAAAATAGTTTCATAAAACAGTTTAACTAAACTTTCGCCCACACAACCTTGACCGCTCATTTTCCACCCAGGGGTGTGAACTTTCAGGTAGAATGGAATGCAGTGTTTGCTGAATTTTCGTATAGATCTTCGAAACTTAGATTGGACCAATTCGGATGATAATCAAAAAATTGTCATACAATATTTTTCAGACATTTCACATTTGCCGACAGAATTTTCCAAAATCTGTTCTTAGTACTTACTTTCAACATAAGGTAATACTACTGTTAAAAATGTCACCTTCCTATCTGTTATGGTCACCAGTCAGTCAGTCAGTTAGGTTACAAAGTTATCTGATGCCCTCTTTTTTATCGGGGTAATAATTTTTAACAGTAATTTTTATGTTTTCCATAACTGTTAATTTCGGTCCCTGATAGATTGATATGCGTGTGTGTTCTCGATCGGTGTTTATTTATTGTGTTTCCTTCAATCCACAAACAATTCGCACAAACTCTTCAAGTAACCCCACTCAAGCCTATCATATGCAATTCATACAGCTTTGTAGTTAATGTAATGGGATAACTGGAAACTGGTTTTCTAACACGGAAATGTGGGCAGAACCCAGCACGAGGTTAGATAAAATATTCCCATCAATACACAAATTCTAAGCAAATTTTTTATAGAAATTTTTTTTTAATAAGCATCAATTGATTAGATGAATCATAAGATAATTAATTTGTACAGGTTAAGACGACAAAGTATTCTCCCTAATCCAGGTGCGCCAAGGTCGTATATCTTGGAACAAAAGAGTGGTGGTTTGACCCACATTTACAACTTTGACCAATATGGCAAGCAAATAGAAACTACGCGGTACATCTTTCTCCACATTGAGACCCATCATGGCTGAGGCCTCATAGAACTTGGTTCGCTTGGGGGGATATGCACAAAACTGGTATTCTGGTGGTGGCTTCTTGGAAGATGTTAGCGTGTTGCAGTGCTGACGTGAAACGGTCAAGGTTAAACCTTTGCCCTTGAGGTAGCTTGAATGCGTAAAGCCAACAAATGGCAAATTACGATTGGTCAGCGAGAGGGGCTCTGAATCGGGCTGCATGCAAACGGGCTGAATGTAGGGTGACCATTCGATGGGTTCTGTTAGCCGCAATATAGCCAAGTCATTGTCCCCCGTATCTTTGTCCTCCATCGGATTTACTTTGATATCAGCCACGTCATGCTGCACGGGTGCAGGCACACAAAAACCCTTATCATTGCACTCGAATTCGCTATTGGGTGTGTTGGTCTCATTCCATATACCCACCAGCACGGCGAGGTTCTGGGGAGGATTTTTAAAGCGACGCACACACGACGCGGTGGTCAGTACATGCAGCTTGTCCACAATAACCACATTGCAGCGTGTGTTCTTGAGGTTATTACCTGATCAGAATGGAATACAATAACCAGGGATATCATATTGTTCGCCAACTTACCTTCAACTTCCATTAGAAGGCCTATCCAGGTGTATTCGCCAGGTCTTGTGGATTCAGCATTGTTGTGGAGCAGTCGTTCATCGAGCGTGCCGCAGTTAGATTCAGACCTGGCAGTGGCTTTCATTGCAAGGACATGTCAATCAAATAGAGAATACGTAAATTTATAAAATTAAATATATGTGCACTTACCGCATAGTAAGGCCACAATTAGCAGAGCAACAAGTTTCCCGGCTATTTCCATTACGCGCTTATCCGCTTGACTCTCCCGTTTGTCTCAGCGTTCAAAGCAAACTGGCATTAGCGAATAAACGAGAATTTATTTATGAACTGCAAAAAAACACTAAGCTGGCAATGCAACTGTTACTGTTTTAGTGGAGAATTGACTCTATACAAGTAAGAGCACTGTAAAACATGTTGATGGGCAAGCAAAATTGTTTCGTGCATAGGTTCGGTGTTTTTTATCGCATCTTATAAGTGATCTATCTCTATCATGGTGATTCTACCTATATATATAATATATAATATATTGGTGTATAATGAATGCACTTTTATAAATTTATTTCCGTGCGATCTGGAAATCGGCCTTAAAGGCTTGATTCCAGATGACATAGAAATTTATTTCGGCACAATACTTCATTCAAATAAGTCTGCTGTGTAATAGCATTCAGATTTCAAAACATTTTAAAGGTGTTTCTATTCATGTGAAGTTTAACATAAAAATTTATTTTCGTGCGATCTGGAAATAGGCCTTTAAAGGGGATCATGAAGTTGTGCAAATGTACGTAACAGCCAGAATGAAGCATCTCCGACCCTATAAAGTATATATATTCTTGATCAGCATCAACAACCGAGACGACTTAAACATGTCTGTCTGTCTGTCTGTATGAACGCGTCGATCTCAGAGACTATAATAGATAGAGCCACAAATTTTTGCATATAAGTATGTGTGTCTAAATAATATACACTAAGTAAAGCCCAATATCTATCTATTCTGAAAACCACAATAAGATCCGAACAAAAACACCGAAGTTAAGCAAGTGCTGTGACCCTTAAATTAAAAACAAAATTGTTTATATTTTTATACTCTGTACCGAAGGTACATAGAGTATATTAAGTTTGTGCAAAAGTATGTAACAGGGAAAAGGAATCGTTTCCGACCCTATAAAGTATATATATTCTTGATCAGCATCAACAGCCGATTCGATATAGCCATGTCCGTCTGTCCGTCCGTCCGTCTGTCCGTCCGTCCGTATGAACGAAGAGATCTCAGAGATGGTAAGAGATAGAGGTTTGACATGTATGGGGCATATATTTCTTATACTTGCAGGCAGATCAAGTTTATTTTCAATTTTTGCCACGCCCCCTATCGCCCCCGCAATTTGGAAAAAACGTCATATCTCCTACAGTTTTGAAGATAGATCGTTTGTAATGATCGGCCAGTAAACACCCACCACCCCCCACCCATCACCACAGCATTCTATTGAACAGCAATCTTAGTGAGAGAGAGAGAGAGAGAGAGAGAGAGAGAGTGAAATTTAGAGACGAGCGCGTATAACTCGTGAGCAAATGCGAGCTGCGACGTTAAGGGTACAGAGTATGTTACAGTCGGGCTTGACCGACTTTCTTTCTTGTTAATTATAATATATTTATATTATTTAAAAATGAAAAGCAAGCCTATCAAAAACAGAAAATTAAAAATCATGAGAAGCATTTCAAGCCATACATTCAATATTAACATAGGATATCAAAGCCATAGGAACAACATTAATTGGGACAGGGTATTTTGAAGTCGAGGCACTCACTTGTTTTTATATCAAAACAAAACAGTTCCCGGAAAATGCTTGTTTTCAATCGAGGCATCGCGCAATTAAAAATGTTAGGTTAACAGTAATGTTTACAAGCAAACTTATCAATAGTCGAAACGCGAAAAAAATTGTTCATTCCTCTCTTCCAACCACTGTCAAGATCATAGCGGATCTTGTCAAGTTACTGGCGCCAAGCTGACAAGCTATCAAGATGATGGCGGGCCAGAAACATTTTTGTTCTCACACATATATATGTACATACACTAGCATAGTACCCGTCACGCTTCGCTGCGCCGCCATCAGTATAGCCTTATTAATTTGTGTCCCCCGTAGAGCCCACAATGTGAATCTTACATCGGCTTGAATTCAACGTCTTACTACTTACCGTTTTCCCCGTTACGACTTTGCTACCGGATTTTTCCTCCAATTCATACCCACATTCTATTGCCCACTCACTTCCCACCCACCGTTACCGTTATCGTTATCGTTATCGCTACCGTTACCGCCCCATTTCACTTTATTTCGTATTCTATACTTACAAACCGATTTTCAAGCCTATCGGATGAAAAATAGTTTTTTACATACAGAATTTTCCGGGAATTTTCACACCCTGTGGCCGGATTTTCCGACATTGGAAAATAAAATGTCAAATTATTTCGTATTTTATTCTTACAAACCGAGTTTCCAGCGAATCGGATGAAAAATAGTTTTTTTGCCCACAGATTTTCCAAAATCGGAAAAAACAAATTTCAAGTCAGTCGAATGAAAAACAAAATTTTTCCCATACAAACTTTTCCGACGCTTTTCCGGTTGGAATTTTCCAAAACCCCGTCTTAGTACGCACTTTCATCACTAATGGAAACTCCTGTCCAAATTTCAGCCTTCTATCTGTTACCGTTTGCGCTCTGCGTTGATTGCGAATCAGTCAGTGAATCAGGACAAACAGTTTTATATAGAGAGGAGACAAGCATGTTTACGATTTTCTTTTTCATTCACATTCAGAGGAAGAGTGTTACTTGAAAAAGGCGATCGCGCAAACAGCAACAATATGTGTAAATACTTACGTTTTTATGCAAGCAAATTGGCAGTGTAATAAACAACATAAGGAGAGATGAGGGAGGTAAAGATTTGGTACACATTTTTGTTATCTGCGTTATCTCTTTTTTGTTCGCTCTCTTCCGTTAGTGCCCATTAACAAGAGTGCTGCGCAAAATAAATAAGCAGCAGATTTTAGTGAATAAATACATATGTATGTAAAATGTTTATTGTACCATACAATGTATGACATACATTCATCAAAACTTACGTTTATCGAAATTTTTACTAGTACAGGAAAAACTGAAATAAACCCATATATTTGTTTCTGTTTTGGTACTGATAACCGTGTAATGTTAAAGGTTATAAGATTACGTATACAAGAAACCAGAAGGTGCAACCAGGTGTGTTGCGCACTTCTCGAGAGAAGGATGATGATCCAGAGCAGCTAAATTGAGTGCACAGATGCAATGGCGTACTCTGATCCACGAAATTGGATGCAATGAGCACTCCAAGAGGGATTAGGGTATTCCGGAGCAGGTTAGGTGCGCGGACAGATGCATTGGCGCACTCTAAAGCACGGGATTGGATGCAATGCGCACACCAAATGGTCATTAGGATATTACGGAGCAGGTTCGGTATGTGGGCAGATGCAATGGCGCACTCTGAAACACGAGCTTGGATTCGAGGAGCACTCCAAGCGAGATCTATGACACTACCATGATTAACGGCTTACCTGTACGCTTTAAGCTCCGATCGAGAAGTGAAGACTCTGGAGCATGGTGGATTTACTATATAAAAATAAATATTTGGCCTTACACAGCCCAAAGGGCCACAAGCCGAGCTTCTGTCAATCTCTTGGCGTGTGTGCTTATCATTTTCGCACAAGAGAAAGGGGCCTACAGTTTAACGCCGAATCTTGGCTCTATTATCGGCGCTCTATTGGCGCTATTCATGGCTAGTTACTTCACATCTGACGACAATAGCTGGTGAAGGTGACCGGATGTGTTTGTTTTTTCTAAATAAAGAAAAAAACTTTTTATTGGACGTTCCGAGGCGGATTAGAACCCACGCCTTCCGCACAGCAGGTTCACACACTAACCGCTTCACCACACCCGGCCGAATTACTATATCAAGCAAGGCCGTCTTTTATAGCGTCCGCTCTGTCTTTAGCTCACGCAATGCCGAGACAAAATCCTAACGCGTTCGCTCAGTTTGCTCGATACTTTCTCGATAATTTTTGATATTTGGAGTTAGGCGCCCTATCTTAACAAAATGTCCTTTTTGAATCTTAGCTGCTGGTTGGTTATCAATTTCATGTATGTTGTACGAGCCACTTTCTCCGTCCGATTTCTTGCAAAATTCGAGATATCCGGACTAAAATCAATACCAAACGATGTCAGAAATCGGTCAATGCCGAATTTTCTCAAACCAAGTTCGACAGGATTGACTTGAGTACGGATTTTTGAATCCCGAAATTGTTGTCTAATACCCTTGTTCCACTGGCGAACATTCAATTACATTCTTGAAAAGTTAATTTTCCTTGTTCCACTGACTAATGTTGTTCACGGCCACACTAGCTTCAACAAAGAACAGCTGATTGAATTGCAATGTCTGCAATTGTAAATCAAAGTGCGCCATCCACATGTCAAGCAGCATGCCCTCCTGGTAGTCCCACCACCATAGGTAGTTTGCGGGATTCATCCATCAGAAATATTACTGCATGGCTTGCCTTGGCCATGTACAACTCATGGGCGTAGTCGGTTTTTAATAAATGGGGTCCATACACTTCTCCCCCTTGTGCTAAACCCCCACTCACTAAGCTAGAACACTCTCCGCCCATGGCCACGCCATTGGCAGAGCAGCTGTTCCTATTGTTGACGATTGGCAATTTCGATAGCAGGTCGATAGAAAATTTAGCCTTTTAGCATAAAACAGCTATATGTCTTGACAGTAGCTAGATACCGAATGGACATTTATCTCTTATGAGGAAATACACAGAAAGAATGAGGTCATTTAGATGATCCAGCGGATGACCTCTAGAATGTGCCCGTGGAACAAGGGTATTAATCCCTACTTTAGTTGGGGAAAGCTTGAAATTAGCTCTATATAAAAACTTATTTTGACCACAGAAAAAAAAAGAATCCTACTTTTTTAGTTTTTGATTTTCAAGCTAGCAAGTTCAAGCATGAGCTGTAAGAACAAGACACAAACAACACCACAATGTAGGCTGGTCGCTATTTTTAAAGAATCTTCAATAGACTTGGCTCTTGGTATCTCGTGTCGGAAGTGCAACTGGTAGGGAATTCCAAGGCAACATAAGTGCAAAAAACCCCCAAGTGAACAGAACAATTTGTGTATGTGTGTGTACCGCATTTAACCTGACTATATTAGTGAGAGAGATTTTCTTTGTTTCGAGCTTGCTCTCGGTTACTATTTGCGCTTTCGATTTTGCACTGGAATTCCGTACTTACTTTAATCTCGATACTGGATTATTTGATTTTTCAGATTTTTCGGGTTGATACACGAGTTTTCGAATTGTTCCAATACTTTCGTACTTAAAATTTCAATCCGAATGTCGAGATCAAATCAAGTATTTTGAACTTGATTTTAGCTTGTCCTTTTTTTTCTGTCCATTTCTACTCACATGGAGATACAAAGTTCCACAACTTGTCCCTTCTAGGCTAATCCTCATAAGTCTGGAATGCAGGAATAAAATCAAAAATCTTCTCATTGTTTTGGATAGCAAAACTACTTTGGCACGAAAACATCGCACAGCGAGAAAAAAAGGCAACTACTGCACTCTTCACATGCAACTCAACTGGCTGTAAAAGGCAAAGTCATCCAGAAACCAAAAGACCTGAGCATTTTACGTTAAGTACAGAGAAGAGCCGTTTAAACAACCAGAACGGCAACGCTTAACAATATCGCATCTCCTTCCGCTGGACTTGATATTGAAGCAGATAGTCCCAAACACAAGGCAACTCGGGACACTTAACTATATACCCACATTTACCCAAAAGGTCAATCCAAAAAGTTTATGACGCCAAGACAGGACCGTCCAGCCCATACCCGGCGGTGGCCAAAGACGCACGTGTTTTCAAAAGCAAGGCTCCTCTCACCTATTCACCCACCCTTCGCCATCCGGACCTTCCGTTTCCGTTCCGCTTGGCAAGACAACATCTTGACTGTCGCCTGAGTGCTGTCCTCTGTCAGAGTCCACATTGTCCTAGTTATAGTTTTTGGAAGAAAGTGAAAAATAACGTTCGCTGAGTTTCCATTTTTGCCACATTAGAGATTGAGCGACGGCTTCTCTGGTTGGTTGACTGCTCATTAAAATGCTATAAATACTAAAGGAACAATTTGCATGTGGCCCGAGCTGAATAATTAACACGCCAAGTCACGACTGGGAGACGGATACCTGTTGGCAGCAAGTGGCCCGCTTTATTAGCTTTAGGAACGTTCAATTAGGGAATCGGCATTCAGATTAATGAATTCCAGATAGGGTCGCACATCCAAGAAGGTGGACAGAATACGATTATTCTTTTTGGTCGAGTCCAGCAGCAGACCCACCAGGTAGAAGTTCTGGGTAACATCCGACCTCACCTGCAAACCCACTAGGGGTGCTCCAGAATAATAGATGTCGTCTTTATTCAGGTAGCCGCAGACAGTACTACTGCTGGTGACCAGCGAGCTAATTTTTTGACACAAAGGACGACTAATGGTGTACACATAGCTCTTGTACTTGAGAACCCTATCAGTACGTAAGCCGGATACCATAAAAAATTTCCCCACCAGCGACTCACTGACCAGATCAGGCGGAGGCATGCAAATGGGCTGCACTACGGCCGTCATCTTGGCGTCCCGCTGCATGGTGAGAACTGCCAAGCTATGCTTCAGTGTGAGTGCATCATACTCCGGATGAATAGCAATCTCAGCCAGTGGGATCTCTTGCACCGGCAGAACACAATAACCATGTGCATCGCAGCCGGCCTGGTGGGCATTAGAGCTTTTATTCCAAACACCCAAATGCACGGCAAAGGCTTCCGCCTCTCCATTGAACTGGACAAAACAATGGGCAGGAGCCAGAACATTTTTCTTGGAGATCAATACTCCTAGGCAGCCATCGTTGCGTACCTTGGACTCGTGCCCTGATTGATTAAAAAGTGAGAGGGGCTTAAGAGAAGGCTTAATATCGATTTGAGTTCGTACTTACCTTTTTGATATGTAATACGAGCCAACCATTGATGCTCGGTGGGGAAGGCATAGTCTCTTTGGTCTTTGTTGAACAAAAAATTCTCATTAAAGGAGCCACACTCGGGATCCTTAGAACTGGCCGAGTCTAAGGAACAAATAAAGGTCAGCAGTAAGATGATTACTCCGATATGTTGATGCATTCTGAAGTACGATTGAAAGTCAACTGAACTTGGAAACTGGATAATGTTCAGCGTTCAGTTTGATTAATGCCAACCACTTAGCCAAGGAGAGGGTTGCTCGAGTAGCTTTTTATACCCGTTACTCGTAGAGTAAAAGGGTATACTAAAGTCGTGCAAATGTATGTAACAGGCAGAAGGAATCATTTCCGACCATATAAAGTATATATATTCTTGATCAGCATCAACAGCCGAGTCGATATAGCCATGTCCGTCTGTCCGTCTGTCCGTCCGTCCGTCCGTCCGTCCGTCTGTCTGTATGAACACCTAGATCTCAGAGACTAGAAGAGCTAGAGCAACCAATTTTGAAATGTAGACTCCTATTGTCTGCACGCAGATCAAGTTTGTTTCAAATTTTTGCCACGCCCACCCCCGCCCCCTCAATAAAAAATGTTGAAAAACTCCCACAATTTTTGAGATATCGATCTTAAAACGCAAGTTTATATTCGCAACATCTATAAGCCCTCCAATTTTCATCAAGATCGGATGATAAATATCCGAGTTAAACATTTCTATGCATGAGTAACGGGTATATCGAAGTCGGTTAGAGCCGACTTTAACTTACGCTCTCGTTGTTGCTATTTATGTCCATGCTCTCAAATGCGCTTTGACTTGGCTCTTTTGTCGAAAGTATCTGTTTTTCCGATGGCAGACTCTTAAGCAATGTACATTGTCTTTTAATTAATCCGTTGGTACGCAAAACGTTTTGTTGATTTCGCTTTATTAAAGTTGAGAAAAATATGAAACTAGCTATGTATATACCGGGAGTCGCTTGGGTCCTAAGTATTGTGTTGATATGTTTGTATTGTTAAAATTCTAAACAGTTTTTGATACCGTTATCAGAGAGTTTATTGTTATTATCAGGTTCAAATTTGTTCGGGAATGGTCTTTGAACCAGTACAATGTATTACCAACCTACACATCGAATTTAAGTTCATCGAAGATAAGACTCTGAACCACTTTTTAACCGGTTTGGACCCGCTCTTGAACAAGTAAAATGACTAACTTCATTTCACCAACATTGCAAATTTAAAGTTGATAGCTTAAATAATTTATGAGATCATGATTCGGGAATATATCTGACTCCCATTTATAAATAACATTGCAAACATCAAACTGAAGGATTAAATAATTTATTGTTCGTGAACGCTTTTGAAATGTATTAACAATTTTTTCACCTACCCAAAAACCAAATTTAAGATTCATAGCCTCAAATCGTTTTTGAAACTAGGAAGCACTTTTGAACCTGCTCAAACTGGCCAAACACCAAATTTTATATTCATAGCTTAAATCGTTTTTGAGATATGGCTCTAAGCCGCTTCTGAACCAGTTGACTTTGGTTTATTAGTCCAGTTAAATGTCTAACTCAATGTTACAAACCTGAAGACCAAAATTCAAGATCATATCTCAAATAATATCTGTCATGGGGCTATAATCCACTTTTGAACCGGTTTAAACTGGTCCGTAGCCAGTTTTTATACTGGAAAATATCGAACTCCATATTACCAACACAAACGGTCAATTTTAGCGTTTTAAATTTGGTTTCTAAACCAATTTTAAACCGTTTTGGACCGCTTTCCCACCAATTCACAGACTTGGGACATATCCTATGACTATTTCCTGAACGACATAAACATACTGTGAACATTTCGTAAAGATCGGTGCAGCATCTTGGACGTCTATAAAGAACAAACAAACATACAAACATTATCTTTTAAATATATAAACTAGCTTATACCCGAGACTTCGCACGCATTAATGTATGAAGATTTTTCCAATATTTGAAAGTCATGTTTTACATATTTTTATATGTGTATTCTTGAAAATAAATTGGAATCTAATCGACCGAAAATTTCCACAGAGAGCTTTGAAAATGATTTTAAATCAAATCAAATGGAGGCTTTGGGGGTAGATTTTCAAAAATTTAAAAGTCACCTAATACATATTTTTGTTTGTGTAGCTTTGAAAATGAGCGGTCTGAGCTAACCGCTGGAAACCAAACTTTCGACCGTACAACCTTGACCACCCATTTTCCACCCAGGGCACAGTGTGTCGTTTCAGCACTCTAGACGATGAAAAAGGAAAAAAAAGTTTTCACAAAAAATATATTTTCACATGTTATACCAAAATGTCCCACTGTTACGAAAATGCACAAAAAATAAACCAAGAATTGCGAACTCAGAAGTAACGGGACATTAAAGATAAGAAATGTTATTACTTGAGAATGTAGATGACTATAACCTTCAAATTTTTTGCCGGCTCTAGGTCTCGCTATGTTGGTACATAACTTTAAAACAGGGGCACACCACACCACAAAGGAGGTTAGTTGACCGAACAGCTGTTTTTAATGGTATCTCTACCATATCATCAGCGGTCTTCACCTGGTACCACAGTCAGAAAACAACTCCCTCCTCATGCCTGAGATGCCATACTCGCTTGGGAACTCCAATGCGATTCAACAGCAAAAACCAGACACAACGAGCCAAAGCCGCGCCTGTGACCTTTGTACGTGTGTGTGTCCCCCAAAGGTCTTACAATGTTAGTGAGAGAGATTTCCTCCCCACTGCTAACACAGTGACCAATAAGTCTGAGTGCAGAATTGCATTCAAACAGGGGTTTTTATTGCTATAAACGAAACTATTTTTAGTTTCAACAACAACGCCGTGCCTAGCGTTTTATACATGCATGTATGTTTTAACGACCTTTATGTTAATTAAAACCTTCAAATTTTTTGCCGGCTCTAAGTCTCGCTATGTTGGTACATAACTTTAAAACAGGGACACACCACACCACAAAGTAGGTTAGTTGACAGAACAGCTGTTTCAATGGTATCTCTACCATATCCACCATACCATAGATGACTATGTCGAAAATTAAGTGCAATTTTAATTGATTGAACTGAAAATAAAAACGTATATTCGCC
The DNA here is from genome assembly GCA_037044535.1 of Lordiphosa magnipectinata. Lineage (NCBI taxonomy): Eukaryota > Metazoa > Arthropoda > Insecta > Diptera > Drosophilidae > Lordiphosa > Lordiphosa magnipectinata. The sequence goes on from JBAMBO010004105.1 coordinate 423,115, forward strand.
ATAATTGTTTTGTTTTAAATTATTAGGCTGATATATTTAGCTAATTTTGCACCACAAGTGAACAGAAAACTATTTGACTACAAAAGTTGTGAAGCTTTTAAAAATTGTATTTTTTGATCGATTTTTTTGTTTTGTTTTGAATGAGTGGATAGGAGAAGATAGGAAGCAGGGCTGCAAACCGGTTTTGAGCCGAACCGGTTCGAACCCGGAATTCCGGATTTTTTTTTTACTGTGAACCAAACCCTGATCCGAACCACGAGGACGAAAATAGATGAAACCGAACGCGTTCGGTTCAAAAACAAAAAAGATTGTACACATTAAAATTTATTTGGGTACCCTTCCAAGAACTTGACAGCAGAGTCGACAATTAGAAATATAACAATACGGAAAGTCGGTTAAGCCAGACTATGATTTACTTTGCACATGCGTAAGTGAATATATAATATGTATACACTTTATAGGGTCAGAGATGCTTTGTTCTGGCGGTTACATACATTTGCACAAATATTCTTTTTACCTTTGGTACAGAACATAAACAGACATTAAATCAGAGAAAACTGGCACAAATTTTTCATCTTTTACACAGGGCTTAATACCGGTACCGGTACCAGAACCGTTAACCGAAATAAACCGTTTAAAATAAAGTACCGGAACCGGAACCGATACAAATTTTTTCTTGAGAACCGAAAACCGATTACCGTTATTAATGGAACCGATAGCACCGGAACGAAACCGAAACTAAAATATTTGCTGGCAGAAGACATCGTCAACATTTGCTCCAGTTTTGCGGCTGCAGATAATGACTTTCTTCTGCACCGGAAAGTGTGGGACTCAGTTCGCGAAATTGTACGCATATTAACACCAGCGGAGGTGGCCACAACTAAACTTCAACCGAAAATCTTGTTTTGAGTGATTTTTATTCCATTTGGATACTCTGGATTAAGACTTTTCTCGCACTTATGCGTGTTTGAAACCATGAAAACATTCTTAACTGGTGGTCAGAATCCTCCACAAAGTTCCCAGAATTGTATGAGATTTCAAAAGTCGCGCTTTCTGTTTCAGCTACGCAGGTTCTCTGGCGAAAAATTTATAATGAATCCGTTAAGAAGTTGTATAGACTCAGCCACAATGAATGCAGTTATGTTACCGCGAGCAAATCACAAGAATGCTATAATAGTTACATAAGACGTGGACGTACCGGTACGTACCGGCATACCGAAATAAAAAACTGGGTACCGTATTGAAACCGAAATTAATTGAAAACCGAAATAGAACCTTTAACCGAAACATTAATTTCGGGACGTACCGGAACCGGTACCGGAACCGAAACTCGTTTCGGGATTAAGCCCTGCTTTTACATATACATATCGAAAAACTTCATTGCCAGCTTGCCATAAAGCTTTGCCTGCTTCGACTGCCACCCTACACCTCTTCCCTACAAACGAAAACTTCATGAAGTTGGCTTCACCGTGTAAATGGGGACTAACCATGTATCTTGGCGTCAAGTGTATACCTAATGTATTGTTATTTTAAATATATTGGGAAAAACGAACCAAGGTTCGAACCAAATCCAACACCCAAAAACCTCGAACCTCAAATTTCCGAACCTTAACCGGATTTTCGAACCAGCAAACCGGAGGCTCCGAAAATTTTTTTGTGTTTGCAGCCCTGATAGGAAGTATACAGTTTCGGCTTGTTTCGATTTGTGCTTCACGCGAAATTGAAGGTCGTTTCAACGTCTTTTTAAAATGCATAAGTTTGTTTTGCACCGATTTGCACAAAGTAGTTTTTTTTTCGATAGACTGTAAGTCTAAAAACAATTTGGTGTTCGATGGGCGGTCAGAAAATTTCGCCTCAAATGAGTCTGACGCTGTGATACACATAAAATTGGAATTCACTGATACTTCTACGTTAAAACTAATACATTTTTCTTCCATAAAACTTATATAAACGATTTAGAAATGATTAATAAAATATTACATGGAAAATGCATCTCTAATTTTTAAGTGCCCCTAACTAACGAACGGTGTATGTCCGACACCCCCTCTGGAACAATTTTTTTCTTATTTCGACCTCATACGAACAAAAACATCGTAAAAAAGTTTTCATTTTCTAGATTGTTCTAAACGGCACACTGTGCAGGGGTGTGAATATCCCGGAAGATTGGTATGCAGTCATTATTGAATATTTATATAGATCTTTGAAAATGAGAACGACAAACGAGTTTCTTAGTTCCATTTTCCGAGATTTCTGAAAATTTGAAAGTCCCGTTATTCATATTTTTATACGCTGTACCAAAGGTACTCAGAGTATATTAAGATTGAGCAAAAGTATGTAACAGGAAGAAGGAATCATTTCCGACCCTATAAAGTATATATATTCTTGATCAGCATCAACAGCCGAGTCGATATAGCCATGTCCATCTGTCTGTCTGTCCGTGTGTCCGTCTGTTTGTCCGTCTGTATGAATGCACTGATCTCAGAGATGGTAAAAGATAGAGGTATGACATGTATGGGACATATACTTCTTATACTTGCAGGCAGATCAAGTTTATTTTCAATTTTTGCCCCTCCCGCCCCCGCAATGTGAAAAAAACGTGTTTAGAAATATATAGTAATCAATATTGTTTATCGATTTGCTGAAGGAATGATAAAGATCGGATTAACGATACTCAAGTTATGAGCAAAAAACCTCCATTTTCATTTCACTCAACCCTCAAAATATCCGCGATTAGGTAATTTTAAAGTCAGAGATGGCCTTAAAGCTGACGGTCTTACGCACTTGGGATGATATTTTTTGGTAAATACGTGGTTTAATTACTTTTTTTTTTTCGTCCTGAAAGATTCATGTTTTTTTTATTCAGGAGTCCATATTCAGTACGTTTTCAAAGGGAAAGTCTATTTGAAAACCCGAGCTTTGGAGAAAATGTTTGATAGTCAAACTGGTGAAATTTTTAAGAATGCAGTTATTTCCATTTTAAGTCGTTATGCAATTGAAAGAAATTAAATTTACACCTGCACTACGGACAACAATGCAAAAGAGCTCAAAGTTAATTGTTAAATAAATAAATAAATAAAAATCAGATAAACAGAAACAGATAATAAAACAGATAAGATTATACAATGAATGTTTTTTGTTCTATACCGTAACCTTATCCGAAATTTGTTTCGGCCTTAATCCCTGGTCACCAGTCAGTGAGGACACACTCTTTTATATATATATAGAGTTCGATATGTGTGTACTCGATCGGTTTCCAAAGTTTTGATTCCTTCCACAAACAATTTAAACAAACTCTTCGAGTAGCCCCACGTTATCTTATAAATGCAATTCATACAGCTTCGTAATAACGTGGGGTACTATTTATATGTCGGGAACTGGCAACACTAATGTCAATTGTTAAAATCTGGTAATACCAAAATAAAGTTTGACATTCTTTAGCATGAATGGTCTCACAACGTTATGATGTACTAGCGCTATTTGTGTTGTTCACAGTGAGTTGAAAAATTCAATTTGGCTTTCAAATGGAAACTTCAAGATTATTTTATACAACTTTCGACGTAGATTATCTCAACAAGAGTGGGTCGATGAACTCATTTTTTTGTAAGGCGATAAAGCACCATCAAAAACCACAGTATATCGCTGGTATTGTGAATGAAATCGTGTTCGAATTTGGCCCAAAATCGGTTGTTGTGCCAGAAAATATAGATGCTGTGCATGAACTGATAATGCATGTGACATAGCATGAAATTGAGGCATCCCTTAACATTAGTTCCACCAGCATAAGTAAGATTTTGCATGAACACCTGGCTGTAAAAAAGATTTTTTCGTGTTGGATTCCGCATAATTTGACAATCGCTCAAAAATTGGCTCATGTGGATTGGTGCAAAGAAATGCTGAAAAGATACGATCCCGGTGCTTCAAAAGACATTTATAATGGATATATGCGTATGAGCCGGAAACAAAGCAGCAATCAAAAGTGTGGGTGTTCCAAATCCAGCCAAATCCCACAAAAGTGGTTCGCGCACGAAGCACTGCGAAGCAAATGGTCGCCTATTTCTTCGGCAAAATGGGTCATGTGTCCACTGTTCCGCTTGAGCAACGTAGGACTGTCAATTCTGAGTGCTACACGATCATTTTTTTTTCGAAAGTCGCGGAAGACGAATCATTGTCCAACATGACAATGCGAGCTCTCACACATCAGCGCACACAAGCTACTTTTTAACCGGCCAAAACATCAAATTGATGGGTCATCAATCGCAGTACAGCCCTGATTTAGCACCCAATGATTTCTTTTTATTCCCAAACAACAAAAATAAAATGCGTATTGAACGTTTTTCTGCGCTGTTCGATGCTGTTGATGCGTTTAAAACTTATGTTTTGGAGGTTCGAAAATTTGTTTGAGCGAATGCAAAAGTGCATAAATTTTCATGGAGAATATTTTGAAAAGCAATAAAACCATTTGCATTTAAAAATGTTTGTTACTATTTGCTATTCCCGAAATATACATAGTGCCCCACGTAATTCTCTATTGTTAAGCTATACCTGGAAACTAGATTCCTAATCCGGAAATGTGGTTAACATTTTCCCATCAACAAACAAATTCTAATGAATTTTTATACTCTGTACCAAAGTTACACAGAGTATATTAAGTTTGTGCAAAAGTATGTAACAGGGAGAAGGAACTATTTCCGACCCTATAAGGTATATATATTCTTGATCAGCATCAACAGCCGAGTCGATATAGCCATGCCTGTACGTCTGTCTGCCTGTCCGTCTGTATGATCGCACAAATCTCAGAGATGGTAAGAGATAGAGGCTTGACATGTATGGGACATAAACTTCTAATACTTGCAGGCAGATCAAGTTAATTTAAAATTTTTGCCACGCCCCCTCCCGCCCCCGCAATTTGGAAAAAATCGTCTTATCTTCCACAGTTTTGAAGCTAGATGGTTCGTACTTTCTAGAGATATTTAGTAATCCAAATTATTTATCGATTTGCTCGAATTAACGATTCTCAAGTTGTGACCAAAAGAAAGTTACTTCCCCCTCCCTGGCAGTAGTGGCGTCATCTATTGGTCAGTTTTGCATTATTCAATGCAAGTAGTAGCGCCATCTATTGTTCAGCTGCGCTGCAATCATCTGCTACCCCAGGTACTGAGTATATCACAGCCTGGCTTGACCAACTTTCTTAATTGTTTTATGGAAATTTTTATTTAATGCGAATCAATTGATTAGATAAATCAAGAGATCAGTTATTAGTACAGGTTAAGACGACAAAGTATTATTCTTAATCCAGGTGCGCCAAGGTCGTATATCATTGAAAACAAGAATGGTGTTTTGACCCACATTCACAACTTTGGCCAATATGGCAAGCAAATAGAAACTGCGCGGCACATCCTTCTCCACATTAAGACCCATCAGGGCTGAGGCCTCATAGAACCTGGTTCGCTTGGGGAAATATACGCAAAACTGGTTTTTCGGAAGTGGCTTGGAAGATGTTAACGCGTTGCAGTGCTGACGTGAAGCGGTCAAGGCTACTTCTTTGGCCCTGAGGTGTCCGAATTGCTTAAAGCCAACCAATGGCAAATAACGATTGGTCAACGACAGGGGCTCTGAATCCGGCTGCATGCAAACTGGCTGAATGTAGGGTGACCACTCGATGGGTTCTGTTAGCCGCAATATAGCCAATTCATTATCACCCGTATCTTCGTCCTCCATCGGATTTAGTTTGATATCGGCCACGCGACGCTGCACGGGTGCAGGCACACAAAAACCATTTGCATTGCACTCGAATTCGTTTTCGGGTGCGTGGGTCTGATTCCATATGCCCACCAGCACGCCGAGGTTCTGGGGAGGATTCTTAAAGCGCACACACGAGGCGGTGGTCAGTACATGCAGCTTGTCCACAATAACCACATTGCAGAGTGCGTACTTGATGTTATTACCTGTAGAGAATTAAACACACTAACCAGGCATTTCTTATTGTTCAAGAACTTACCTTCACCTTCCACGAGTAGGCCTATCCAGGAGTATTCGCGCGGTCTTGTGACTTCGGCAGCGTTATGGAGACTTGCTTCATCGAGCGGACCGCAGTTTGATTCGGCCCTGGCAGTGGCTTTCAGTGCAAGGATATCTAAAAAAAATGATTTTAAAATTTCCTAAGTTAAATATGTGCACTTACCGCTTAGTAAGGTCACAATTAGAAGAGCAACAAGTTTCCCAGGCATTTCCATTTCGCGCTTAGCCGCTTGATTCTCTCGTCTGTCTCAGCGTTCAATGCAAACTGGCATTAGCGAATAAACGAGAATTTATTTATGAAATGCAAAAAACCACTAAGCTGGCAATGCAACGGATACTTAATCAGTTCTGTTAGTTTTATGGCTAGTAATGAAAACAGTGCATAAATTAGTCATGAATTGAAGCAATTCCTACTCTCAGGCCTGAATCAGCACCGATAAATTCAGTACTGAGGCGAAGAACTGCAGGGTATATAATATATATAAAAAGACTTTAACTTGACTAATTGACTGACTGAGTGGTGACTGCAGCAGATCCTTAACCATAAGAGACAGGAAGCTGAATTTTGTACAGTAGTTAATTTTAAGAAAGTTTTTCTTAATCCTTCCTCCTTTCTTAAAATGTTTGCGAAATTGCTTTGTGCTATGCTGTGGTTCGGTTTTAAAGACGGGGCATTTGTTTACACACACTAATGTACATTCGCAATGCCTGAAGAATGCAAATGTATTGACCAAATTTTTGTTTTGTTTGCACTTGCGTTACACTAATTAGTAATTCATTAAAGAGATTGCATAAAAGATGTTCAAAACACCTAAAATAAAAAATAACATAAAATAAAACAACATCAAATAAGAAGAAAAACTATGCTCCAACGGGGACTTGATACCAGGCCTCGACGTTTTCTAACCGAATGTCTTGTCCACTAGACCACGGCCCTTGTTGCTTGCTTAACGTCAAAATACCAACTGCGTTCATACTTAACTATAAGGTCTGTTCCAGTTTTCACTTTCGACAAAAATTGCTGAATGGGAATTCCTGAATCTGGTGTTGTATAAAATTGATTGGATTAATCAGATTAAAACGCTTTAATTTGAATCCGGCGAGTAAAGAGTAAGTAGAAACTTAAGGTTTGATACGGATTTACGTGATTGTTTAATAGAAAAGAGAAATTGTAAAAAATTCGATTTCACTTTAGTGAAAACCGGAACATGGCTGTATGGTTTCGACGCAACGTCTTATACCCTTGTTCCACTGGCGAACATTCAATCAAATTCTCGAAAAGTGGATTTTCCTTGTTCCACTAACGAATGTTGTTCAAGGCCACACTAACGTCAACAAAGAACAGCTGATTGAATTGCTATTTCTGCAATTGTAAATCAAAGTTCGCCATCCACATGTCAAACATGATGCCGTCCGGTAGTCCCACCACGATAAAGGTAGTTTGCGGGATTCTTACATGGCATAGCGTCATATCTCCGACGTCATATCTCCGACCAGTACATTTTGCCGTCGGAGATATGACGTTTTTTTTCTGGAGGAGATAGCTCCGCGCGGAGATATGACGCTTTAATTCTGTCGGAGATAACTCATGGGCATAGTCGGTTTTCAATAAAGGGGGTCCATAAACTTCTCCCCCTTGTGCTAAACTGCCCACCCACTAAGCTAAAACCCTCTCCGACCATGGCAACGCCATTGACAGAGCAGCTGTTCCTCTTGGGCAGTTCGATAGCATATCGATGGAAAATCTAGCATTTTAGCGGAAAATAGCTATATGTCGTGACAGTAGCTAGATCATCCATGACAGTGACTTGATCACCCGTCGCGGATGATCTACCGAATGGAAATTCATCTCTTATGAGGAAATACACAGAACGAATGAGGTCATTTAGACCATACAGCGGATAACCTCTAGAATGTGCTAGTAGAACAAGGGTATTACTTATGGCTGAAAGTCAAGTGGGCTAAGGTGCCGTCGTCCTTGTGGGTTGCGTCTTCGAGGTCCAAAGTTCAAGTCCCAGTGAAGAAGGTAAAAAATAAAATTGTTAATGCCATCTCACCTCATCATCACAGTTGAGAAATTATTAAGCTTAGAAAACTCACTGGTATCTACCCATTATACAATCACAAACGACTCACTTCCAGACGTATTCTTTGTAAGCGATTGACCAGGTCTCCGCACCAGTATTCTCTAAAGATGATCTCATATTTATGACATGATGATGGACATTTCATTGAATACAGAAACATCGACTACGGCCTTCAAGGCAATGAATTTTCTAGATGTGACTGGGACTTCACATACTCCCTTCTGACTGCTGATCTGCAATTAGAACATCTAAATTCAAACATTGACTACCTTTTTAACAAGTGCGTACCAGTTCGTCGGAAGATGTTAAAGTCTACTCCAAAGCCTTGGTTCAACTAAGAAATTAAATGTGCAATATCTGAACACAATAAAGCATTTGTTAAATGGAAAAGGTACAAGACATCTGCTTTCAAGGAGCAGTATATGGCATTGCGTAAACATGTAGTGCTAAAGATACAAACTGCTAAAAATTCGCACTATCAAGAAAAATTCAACAATGTGCTACATTCTAACCGAAAATGGAGTGAGTTCCGTCGACTAGGAATAGGCAAGCAAGTGCAATCTAAGCAAATCAATGTCAACATTGATGACCTTAACAAAAAATTTACCCAAATCCAAGTACCTGAAGCAACAGAAAACCCGTACCTGAATCATTCTTCGTATAACAGTTGTGATTGTAGCTTTAGTTTTGCGTGTGTTAATGCCTGTGCCATCCTACAGTCGATTCTAAGAGTCAAGTCAAACGCTATGAGTCTGGACAATATATGCCCGAAGCTTATAAAAATATTGCTGCCCAAGTTATTGCCATTTATAACACACATCATGAACACTGTCTGCACCACATTCCCTCTCGCAAGGAAGACGGCGAAGATTATACCCATTCCCAAGTCTAACTCGGAATTTCGATCAATTTCAACTCTGCCGTTTTTGTCAAAGGTAATTGAGCAACTTATGGCAACTCAAATAAATGACTTTCTATCAGCAAACTATCAGCATCATGTTGTGATCGACGGAAGGCACTCATCGAGTGTTCTAGACGTGCGTGCGATTCGAGGTGCCAACATAGACTCGGATCACCACCTTTTTGCAGCCAAAGTGCGCACGCGGCTCAGTGTGGCACATGCCTCACGTACTAGTACACGTCGAAAGCTAAATGTCGATAAGCCTGAAGCCTACACAGCTAAACTCACCCAACTGCTCAGGGAAAACTCACCATTCCCTTCTGGTGTAAGCGAACAGTGGAATCATATATCACACTCCATGAGTACGGCTGCCAAGGAGATACTCGGATACGCCGAGCACCCTCGAAAGCAGACTTGGTATGATGAGGAGTGCCGCGACGCTACTGCAGAGAAAGACGCTGCCTACAGGAGAACTCTGCAGTCGGGAGCAACGCGGGCTGTTAAAGAGCAATACCGGAAGAAAAGAAAAGAGGAGAAGCGCCTTTTCAGAAGGAAAAAGAATGAGCGAGAAAGGCGCATGCGTGAGGAAGTCGAGATGCTATTCGGCATGGGTGAGACTCGAAAATTCTATCGAAAGATTTGACGACTTACCGAAGGTTTCAAACCCGGAGTCACACAATGCAAGGACGAAAATGGAAATCTGGTCACAGATCCGCAAGTGGCGCTAGACAAATGGAGAAGTTATTTCGCCAACCTGCTGGGAGGCGACAACGAACACAATACCGCCTCTGGAGTAGTAGCGACGCCACCAATCGACAACATAGAGATAGACCCACCGGACCATCACGAAGTCTGTGTAGCCATAAAAAGGCTTAAGAACAACAAATCAGCAGGAGCAGATGACCTGCCAGCTGAACTGTTTAAGGCTGGAGGCGAGGAGTTGGTAAGGTGCATGCACCAACTCATCAGCAGAATATGGTCCGACGAGAGCATGCCTGAAGATTGGAGTCTAAGTGTAATTTGCCCTCTTTTTAAAAAAGGAGACCCTGCAGTTTGCGCCAACTACCGCGGGATCAGTCTCCTTCCCATCGCATATAAGATTCTGTCGTGCATTATTTGTGAACGTCTAAAGCCGTTTATTAGCACACTGATCGGACCTTATCAGTGTGGCTTCAGACCTGGTAAATCCACCACAGACCAGATATTCACATTACGACAAACCCTGGAGAAGACCTATGAGAGAAATATCAAAACGAACCATCTTTTTGTTGATTATAAATCAGCCTTTGACACACCGATAAGGTCAAGGTTCTTTGAAGCCCTGTGTACCTTTGGTATACCAGCAAAGTACGTTCGACTTTGCATGATGACGTTGAGAAGCACTCGAAGCTCCGTCAAAATAGGAAAGAACCTCTCCGAACCATTTGATACCAAGAGAGGTTTTAGGCAGGGTGACACCCTATCGTGTGACTTCTTTAATCTACTGATGGAGTATATACTGCACCTGTGCCCAAATGCCAACAGATCGGGCTCATTTCTTTATAAAGATCTAATGCTACTCGCATACGCCGATGATTTTGACATTAGCGGCAAAAACGAACGGGCGGTAAGCAGGGCGTTTACAGAGATTGAGAAGCAGTCTAAACTGATTGGCTTAGCGGTAAACGAGGACAAGGCAAAGTACCTAGTATCCACGGACAAGAAGTCTACGCGTCTTGGACAATTTGTTACAATGGGGGAGTACAACTTTGAGGTTGTAGAGGATTTTGTCTACCTCGGGACGATGATTACCGGCGACAACAACATCAGCCTGGAGATCCGAAGAAGAATTACTCTTGGAAACCGATGCTACTACGGGCTCAGTAGGGAGTTCAAGAGCAGAGCCTTTTCTCGAAGAACAAAAATAGCGCTATACAAGTCGCTCATCATCCCAGTCCTGCAATACGGCGCAGAAGCATGGACAATGACAGCAGCGGGTGAGGAGGCGATTGGGGTTTTCGAGCGAAAAATCCTTCGGAGGATATATGGACCTTTAAAAGTTGGCGATGGATACCGCATTCGAATGAATCACGAACTGTATGAGCTCTATAAGGACATCAGTCTAGTCAAGCGCATAAAGCAACAGCGGCTGCGCTGATTAAGACATGTAAACCGGATGGATGAAGAAGCTCCAGTAAAAAAGACGTACAAAGCGAAGGCGGCTGACTTTGGAGGACAAGGCAGGAGGGGTCGCCCACCACTAAGATGGGATGATCAAGTGCGGAAAGACATTTCCAACCTTGGTGTGAACAACTGGTGCCAGCTCGCACAATGCAGAAGCGAGTGGAGGGCATTCATTGCAGAGGCCGAGACCGTCAAGCGGTTGTGATGCAACATCGGGCCAATAAAGAAGAAGAAGAAGAAGAATCAGGATTTAGAAAGCAAAGAAGTTGCATCACCGCAGATATAAAAAAATTACTGATGACATCCGCGAACAGCTTGACAAAAACAATGTAACTTTTCTTACCCTCTTGGACTTTAGCAAGGCTTTTGATTCAGTCAACCATCAACTCCTCTGCACAAAACTTAGCAAATTGTAAAATTTCACATCGTCTGCCCCTAACCTTATGAGCACTTACCTATGTGGACGAAGTCAGGCAATTGTAAATAACTCTCAGAGATCTTCCATTGAATTTCATGCGCGGGGTTCCGCAAGGATCTATTCTCGGACCGATTTTGTTCTCGTTGTACCTCAATGATCTTCCAAATGTTTTGTCCAAATGCCAAGGCCATATGTATGCTGATGACGTCCAAATCTATGTAACCCGTTATTAACGCATGGTCAAAACTAATGGTATATTTTTAAACCCTACGAAAACCAAATGTATGATCGTTTACAAAAAAATTACTAATAATAGTAGACTACGAAAGATCCAGATTGGTAACAAAGAAATTGAGTTTGTCGACAAAGCAGAGAACCTGGGCATAACACTAACTAGCACCCTACCATGACAAGAACATTTAATAAAACTTCAGGCCGAACCTATGGTATTCTTAGGCATTTGTACTTGACCCAAAATCTGATACCGACCAGCCTACGACTGCTAATTGCAAAAGCATATTTAATACCATCTCTGTTCTACGGAGTTGAACTGTTTGGCGCAGCAAGTCAAAAGAGGTTAAAGCTAGCTTTTAATAGCATCGCTAGATATGTGTTCAAAATAAGTAGATTCGTCCACATCAGTGAACATGCAGATAACATTTTTGGAATGTCTATGCAATCTTGGGTCAAACTCCGAGTCTAAACGCAACTTCACAGAAATATAATGACGGCCGAGCCAGTATACTTATATCATAAGATTGACTTTTCTGCTTCACGGCGAACAAATAATATTTAAATTATTAAAAATCGATTGGCATGTTCAGATAAGTACTTCTTTGTGCATGCTGTTAGGCTTTGGAATCAGCTATCCAACAGTCTTAGCGCCACAATTTAGAATTCAATTAGAAGCAATATTTGCACCATAAAATTAGTATTATCACCCTCTGTTAGATAAAGTTAGAATATGTAATCTATTTTCTCTACACCACCTGATTTATGTATGTAATATGTTTAAGCTAGTGATTATCATATTTGTGACTAATACCACAAATAATAAGTCAATGTACTTGTAGTATTAGAAAGATCATCCTCAATAAATACAGAATACAAAATAGAAGAAAGCATTTCCGACCACATAAAGTGTTTATATTCTTGATCAGCATGACAAGCTGAGTTGATATAGCCATGTCCGTCTGTCCGACTGTCCGTCTGTCCGTCTATGCTATCTCCTACGTCAGTTTTAAAGCTATCTTGAACAAACTTTGCACGAAGTACCCTGCACATTTGTCGGAACCGGCCGGTTCGGATGACTATAGCATATAGCTGCCATAGGAACTTTCGGTCGAAAATGTAGTTGCCCGGGTCCTTTGCTTTGAATGGATAAGTTTCTTATGAGATTATATTCAATTAACATTTGAAACCACACATCAAATTTCCAGATCATTGCTTAAATCATTTCTGAGATATTTTGTATGTCTAACACTTGCAGTGTAACCCTAAAGACCAATATTTCATATCACAGCCTAAATCATTTCTGTGATGTGAACTTGAACCACTCTTGAACTGGTTCAACCGGATGGTTCGCCTAATTTGAGTATTGCACAACTAATGAACCAATCAAAATAATCAATAATCTAATCAAATAACAATCGAATCGCAGCTAATATTCTGCCCTGTGCAAATGTTCCATGCAATTATATCATTAAGGACATTCCGCACAAAGCTATTAAATTGTTAAAAACATCTGAGCTCTTCTTCTATCGGTTATGCATTTGTCTATACCCACCGATCTGAATAATTAATGTTTCAATTAGAATGTAATTAACGAAGGCGAGCACCAAACTGTGAGCAGTGGGTGGCAGGAAACGAAGGTGAAGGGCGCAGAAGGACACTTGTGGTTGTTTGGGTGCTCTAAAAAGGATTACAAATTGCCCAACCGGAATTGGGTGCCCCTGTTTATTGGCCATTTCGACCAGCTTCAACTTGACCTAGCCAAACGAGGCGTTCATAATTCGCATTTCCACCACAAACCTCCCACACATGTTGGACCCCCCCCCCCCCCCCGGCGTCGTCTGGCATCCAATCGATGGTATCCTGGCCTGCCTAGGTCTTCTAGTCTGGCCTTTAATGTAAGCACAAGCAGTCGGTCAATAAAAACTTGGCCTGGCCTGCCTTGAGTTTGGCCTAGTCTTAAAGGTTCTTGGTGGGTTGGGGAGGTTGAGCAGAGCAGGCATGCAAATTGCGTGGGCATTGGGTGTGCCTTTTGCATGTAATACGGACGAAATTTGCTTCTATTGCCTGTATGCTGGCCATCAAAAAATTGTATAATATATATGTATATTCGGCTACCTGCACTTTGCGTGTGGCTCCATCTTTAATCGCAGGGAGCACGTGAGCAGCAGCATGTTTCTTAACTAATCGCAGTCCATTTGGCACAGGGATGGAAACCGAAACGAGGATTGATTTGATTAGTGATAAATTGTTTTTAAAACCAAAATATACCGATATATTGATACTATTTCCAGCATCGCTAGTACCGATACGAGTTTAATTTTCTAATATTCGAAATAATTAATTGTCAATTAGACAGCAGTTACGAAAGAGTTCATGAGGAGCATATATAGTTCGTTAATCATACTAGAACCGCAAAACTTATTATGCTAAAGCCTAATTTACACGACCTAATCACTCAGCTGAGTTTTCGTCAGACCTAAACTCATCTGAGCAACTCAGTTTCGCTTTTACATAGTTACAGTTACAGTTACAGATCCATTGATTCATCGGAATCATCTGGATCGTATGAGCATTGTGACGTTGCTTTGTTTACATAAAAGAAGAAGACCAGAAGAATAAAAAGCGAAATGCAGTCTTTCTGGAAGCCTCGTGCATTGCAGCTCGTTCGAGGGAGGGCTCCGCGATTGTCTTTGTCAAGACACTTGTTGTGCTCAGTCTTTTTCAAGAAGCAGTGGCGATTTCCACAGAAAAAAGGGGGCGGCCAAATACTCCCAAGTTGCCTACGGGTTTCTTGGTAACATAAATTCACAAAACAAAAGCGAAATGAATAAGGAAGCATTTAAAATTATAGTTGCAAGTGAAATGCAGGACGAAAAAACTATGGAAGCGAAAACGAATGTAATGGAGGCAGGTGGAAACCGTGCTGCACTCGCACCAATGCAAGTGCGCGAAAAGTTAACTCAATATTTCAACGAGCAAGGTTCAGTTCCCTGGCAGCAGGAGGCGATAAGAAAGTTTAATTTTGAATTCAATTTACTTCATTTACTTAAAAAATTATTTTTAACTTATACTAAAATGTTTAATTAATTTTAATTGTATACATGTACACAATCATTTTTTGGAAGAAGACTTCCTGGCGCTCCTCTGGGACTGTGGCTGCTTGAGACTTAATAAGTTCGCCAAAAGAGTTGACGCTTGATGAATATTGGTTCGCAGGTGTGGTTAAAGCCAATATGGCCTTCTCTAACACCTCTGCCCGCTTGTCGGTTGCGAAATTTTCGTCCATGTTGGCCCGTTTTGGATCTGGTGCTCCAAAAAAGAATCCTCTGAAAAGGACTTCCCGACACGTTCAATGGCCACTTGCAATAAAGTCAATTAACTTCAGATTGCAAATACTCGACTGTACAACATACTGAAAAGGTAGACTCCGATGCTCGAGGCTTAACAGAGCGAAGACGTCCAAAAAGCGACGACGGTGGAACCAAAATGGGCACTCCCGCTCATCCGTGCCCATTCCGCTTTTGCTGTTAGCTTTCTTTAATTTGGCCAATTCATTAATTTGTGAATTGGCCGCGCAAATTGCATATTTTCGATGTCCATAGTTTTGCTGTCCACCAGTGTTTTGCCCTTAAATTGTGCAGCAAATTTCTCCATGGTTGCAATCCTTTAAGATCTGCTCTTGTAGGTAGGATTGAAGGAGTCTTATAGAGCAGGCTCAGCCTTGTACATGTCAATAAGTCGCGTAACATCATCCTTGGTTCACTCGGCAGATGTGAACAAAAGTAGTTTTCAGTACTGAGCCGAGAAGAAGTGGGTCTTTCTGTCACACGTTCTTCACACTTATCAATAAAATGGGCTAAATCAGTGTAAAATTCGTTGGAAAGTTGGAATGAAGTGGCAATTCTACGAATGTGGTCGATTCTCCATTCATAGCAATCGCGAAATATTGTCTTAATTCGCATTTGATGAGGAGTACATAGAAGCGGAGAAAGTTCATAAAATTATACTTACTTGAAGATGAAGTACCACGATGAATTTAAAATATAATAATAATATTCGAAATCTTTAAGTTGAACCTCACTTATTGTCCTCCTCTCTCTCTCTCTTGCTTCTTTCCCACCAACTAGGCCTTCACTATGAACCCCACCAGCCGCCCATGTCAATGATAGCATGACGCGTGACGGCGAAATTCCAGCCATCTTCAATCCGAAACGCGTGCGCACTCCTTCTGTGGTTGTTACCGGTGAATCCTCAACGAATGGGCCGTTCAATAACAATAACAGCGGACCTGCGGCCAGCAGCAGTGCTGCCGGAGCAGGAGCGGTCAGCTGTGGCTTTAGCAACGTGCTCACCTCCAGCAATCCTCAAATAACCCACCAAGATTCAATTTCATCAAGCCAACAAGATCCCAATGAGGTTATTACCATACAGGCGGACACCCCAACGGGCACACAACACAACGCACATCTTTTTGGAGGAGGCGGCGGCGGCGACTCCACTGACACGCAGACCGGGCACGAACAGCAGGCAAATGGCCATGGCGAAGAGCCGGAGTTGCGTTTCCGTAAACTGCAGGCCTGCAAGGAGTCCTGCTGTTCCGAGCTGGCTCGGAAGGTGAGTGCACACAAAGCGTTGGGTATTTTGGAAAGTTAATCGTGACAGCTCCCCGTTCCCCGACACGACAGATGTACTATGGTGTATGCGTGACCATAATGGTGACTGGCTCCTGGGTGGGGGCCACACACACCATCAAGTATATGTACAAGTATCGGGCTCCGTACGATGATGTCTTGAATGATGATCAGGACACCTCGTCGAGCCGCACTGACCTGGAGGATATACTAGCCAGCAGCGACTCGTCGCTGCATCATGTCGAGGACGCCACCGAAATGTTCAACATACCACCGCGGCAGCCCGTCTACTTTAGTGCACCGTTCTTTGCTGCCTGGTTCTTTACCAACTTCTCACTGCTCTTTTTTCCCATCTATGTGGTGGGTCTCATATTGGCCCGCAAGTATGACAAGCTGGGCGAAATACTGGGCGATGTGTTGCGAGGATTTCGAGAGCGGGGCTTTACCGTTGGTGAGTCCATGTCGCACCCCAGATTCCATTTGATTTTTCCCACAACGAGAAAAAAATAGAAATCAATTCATTAAATTTTTCTCCGATAAAGCTATCACTATTTTTAAGATTATCCGTATCTTTTCGTCATATCAAATTTTCAATATCAATAAGTTTATAAGATCATCTTAATACAATAAAGTATCATTTTGATATTATAAAAATATTATTTCTTATTATCAAAATTATTTTCCCAATATCAAAGAGACATTTATAATATTACTTTTAAATTAGCACAATTATATTTCTTTTTTTTTTACCAATATTTGTAGTATCAGTTATTCAAAATCATAAAAATATTTATTCTGATAATATAATGATTTTAAAAATATCAGTATTTTAATATTTAATTGGTATTTTCTTGGATCAAAATGATTTCAATATGAAAATCCCTTAAGGAAGTCTAATTGAACAAAATAATTCACATAAAACAATGTATTAGCTTGTTTTATTGTACATTATGTTCATTAGGGTGCTTTTTTTAAGACAAAAATTAAAATTTGGGGAGGGAGCCCCTACACGTATTCCCTTTGTATCAAAGATAATACAATTTCAAACAAAATTTCATCTTAAAAGGGCGCGACGAGGCCACAAAGTTTGAACTAAAAATCACCCACACTCACTAATGAACTCAGTACCTCGTCTTTCTAAGATGCATAGTTGAAGCTTTTGACATGGTCTCTTAGCTCGCTTTGCTAACGGGCGTCACTTTTTAGGCGCAACCAGTTGCAGTATAAGAAGAGATTTCTGCCAGCTGAGTTCTTATACTGCAACTGATTGCGCCTAAAAAGTGATGCCCGCTAATGTGCTTAAGACAACCTACATAGATTGTGTTTAGCCTCTGTGCTAAACTGCTCACTAAATAACTTTAATTGAAGTCTTTTGATAAAAAAAAAGGAATTTTGAAAAATACGAGGGCTGATGAAAATTTTTTCCATATGCACCCAGAGAAATTTAGCACGAATTGGCGAGTCTGAAAACGGCATCAATTTAGATTTTTTATTCTTGATTTTTTAATACGAAAACTGCTGGAGTTCGAGAAGACAGTTGATCTCGACTTCGAACTTTTGTGCGTTATTGACAAAAAATCCATTTTAGGATTGTATAAAATGTATAATGTTAAAAATACTTCAAATAAAAAAAAAAAGAAGAAAACTATGCTCCTAAGCGAGTGTCTTTTCCACTCGACCACGGCCTTTATTGCTTGCTCAATGGCAAAATGCTAACTGCTTACATTCTTAAGTATGATTGACGTATGACGACGCCAGGTCTTGCTTATGGCTGATAGTCGAGCGGGCTAAGGTGACGTCGTCCGTGTGTTCAGTCTCAGTCTTCGAGGTCCTGAGTTCAAGTCCCAGTAAAGTAAGTAAAGAACAAATTTTGTTTAAAGGTATCTTAAAATTAATTACAGCTTAGAAAAAAGTAGGTGCTGGTGTGATTTTGGTCGGTCGTGTCTCCGTGCTTGATTTTGTTGATTGTTGTAAAATATATTGTCGGATCTGCTTGAAAGTTTTACAGAATGTTTTTAAAGACCCTAATAGAGCGATTAAGTTAATAAAAATTTTCTAGACCATAAGAATGCCTTAATTTCAGTTTTCTGGCACACTATGAAAAGAAAACATATATTTTTGAAAGCAATACTTACATATGCTAATCAGCAATTCCAGCTCCATATACTGCTCCTTCCTCCCCCTCCTCAAAAAAGCTGTAATCAGCGTATCTTTCGGCTCTGCGGGCAGTACGCCCTCTTTTGATGATGAGGCCATTTCGAATTCCGAACGCTGGCATCGAACTTCATTGCGTTTTATAGCATATTTATGTGATTGTGGGCCAATTGTGATACCCATTAAGGTCATTACTTTTAAAATGTAAATGAAACCTTCGTTGAAAATGCATGTAGCAAGAAAATGTGCAATTTCAGCGGTGTGTGCACCGCAGTGAATGTGCTTAGGAGCAAAGGTCCACAATAACGAATAAAAAGACTCATTGTTATTTTGAGTTTCTCCTCCGGTGCATCTTTGCGGCAAGTCGTTGGACGATAAAGCCGTTAAATAGGTTTTATAACCTTCAGCACCTAATCATTAAGTGGTGTGTATGTATGAAGAAAGGAGTCTAGTGTGCCTTCTGCCATAGATTTCTTATACGCACACCAGCTAGATGCACCAGACGGACAGTACATGTGCTTAGGATTTTCGTCTATTCACTGCTTGATTTCCAATTCTTGCACTCTTGGCAAATGCTAGATTTCACTACGGAATCAAGAACTTTTTTGCAATATTTTCGGATAAGCGTCGTGGAACCGAAGAGTGAAGAAAAACCTCGATTCTTCCACGTACCATCTTCTGATACAGTTAGCAATAAAGGATAGCAGGTTGGATTTTCTGTTATTTTTAGGTCCTTCTCTGGATTCAAAAAATTGCTATATCTCCGAAAGTATTCCGAATTTTGGCGAGCCAATTTTTGTTTAGAGCTAATCTATTTTATGTATGTTTGTGTGGCGATTCAAGCTCGACTCGGACTCCCAAAAAAAAGGTGTTTGCAGACCGCATCTTAAGTAGTTTTGAAGTCTTAACTCCTTGAGAAGTAGTTGTAAAAACAATAATTTTTTAATTTTTGACTTTTAGGAACTTTTTTAAACCACTTTTTTTATTTTAAGCTATTTCTTTTCTGTAAATTTAGCAATTTTCGCTCCTCATATTCAGGCAACACTGATGACAACACTGTTTGTCTCTGTCACAGCTAAAATGCGTGTGCGGTCTCTTTCTGTTTTACGAATTTCGTAATCAAATTGATACTGAAGTCATATCATTTTAACATTTTTGGGATCATTCTGAATCGTTTTAATATCAATTCTAAAATATGGTATTATTTTGAATCGAAAAGATATTTTTTTGTACCGTAATGATATGAGAATTATGACATTTTTAAAAGTTCACTTTAACCAGAGGATATCAATATAAACCTCACCTTTATTTTCTCTCTGCATTAATTTGTTTTCCCTTTGCAGGTCGCTTTTTTAACCGTTGCCTGTTTTTCTGCATACTGTTCCTGGTCACCACCTACCTGTATACACTCTCCCTTCATGTCCTCTATGCCACAGATGCACTGGCTCTGTTCGCCACGAATGTGGCCTGTGTCTATTTACTGTCCTGGGTCATACTGCACGAACAGTTTGTGGGCGTACGAGTGAGTAGAGCGGAAGCTTTCAAATGAGTTCATCCTGATTAACAGACACCCATGCAGATTGTGGCCGTTATTTTGTGCGATACGGGCATCGCCTTGCTAGCCTATATGGACGGCATCACGGAGAGTCGGACGCTGGGCGGAGTTGTGCTGGCCACACTGGCTGCCGCGGGCTATGCCGTTTTTAGGGTAAGCATTTCGTGTCCTGTTCCTGTATCGTGCTCATGTTGTTTCCGATTTTATTTTCTAGGTTATGTTCCGCAAGGTGATGGGTGATCCACCGGTGGGCCAAATTGCATTTACATTTACCGCTTTGGGCTTTCTCAATGCCTTGCTGCTGTGGCCCGTTGTGCTGGGTCTGTACCTGACT
Source organism: Lordiphosa magnipectinata (assembly GCA_037044535.1). NCBI lineage: Eukaryota > Metazoa > Arthropoda > Insecta > Diptera > Drosophilidae > Lordiphosa > Lordiphosa magnipectinata. The sequence goes on from JBAMBO010004105.1 coordinate 443,610, forward strand.
GGCACGGAAAGTCTGACATCGGAGAGCATTCCCTGGAACCTTTTGCTTGCCGCAAGCGTTCTGCTTTTGGGTAGGCGGTGCTCTTGCTTGCAGTTTTTGTTGTGTTATAAACTTTTATCGTTGTAATTAATTTTGATTGCAGTTTTTCACGTTCTAATGCAGTTCAGCGCCGCAGTTACCTACAACATGTTTGTGACATTGGGTCTGATTACCGCTGTGCCCGTTTCTGGTGGTATGTACAAATAAAACACAAGCCGACTAGCTAACAGGACTCCTGACTGTAGTGGCACTTGTGCCCAACTTGTTTGGGAGGGGTTAGGCACTTTTTTTGTACTTGAAAGATTCCGTGACTACATATTATGCATTTTAAATTGAAATATAAAAAACGGGTACTTATGTAGGACATAATGTCAGAGAATTGTTTGGATACACGAATCTTGATATAAAGTTGAAAAGTAAACAGCTTGAATCAAATCGAATGGGATATCGGTTATGGTAAGGGTTTCGGTACCTACCGAATCATTATTAAAAATTACGATTTCTGTTTGGCATAATGATTTACCATAAAGATGACTTGATAATATTGAAAATAATCTTGATGTAGGCAGAGTGTAAGAAATATATGTCCCATACATGTCAAACTTGTATCTCTTATACCACAGATGCACTGAGATCTCTTCGTTCATACGGACGGACATGGCTATATCGACTCGGCTGTTGATGCTGATCAAGAATATATATACTTTATAGGGTCGGAAATGACACCTTCTACCTGTTAATACTTTTGCACAAACTTAATATACTGTGTGTACCTTTGGTAAACCTCCACGTCGGTTTTCATTTTGTACAGTGTGACCATTATTCGATTTCGAAAAATGCCGTTAACCCTGAAATATCGATATATTTGTTAGCTATTTTGACCCCAAAAAAAGCATCCCACAAGAACACTATGCAACTTTTTTAACAACCTTTTTGATTTTCAAACTAGCAAGTATTAGCCGGCTGGAGGTCATTCGTTGCTTGCACACAACTGTAAACTTCACAGCGAACCGAACTTTAAACCAAACCACGTGTGACACCTATTCCGAACCCAAGTTATCAGCTCGGTTGAACAATAATTATACCTCAAATATTTGAAGCGATTTATTTGTTATCTGGTCGATATAGTGCGACAGAGTCTCAAAATAGCCGTGCAAGTACAATGCCAACTTTTTAAAAGATCTGGATCCTTATATTCGGCACCCAAAATATGTTAAGTTCTTAGATCCTTGATTCAAGCTTAGAAAATAATTCTAAAAGCAAAGAGGTAAACGGCATATTGAAAATAGTTTTCAGATACTACGTTTATACACAACAAATTGATCATGATAAATGCCCTTCAAAGTATGCAAACTTAATTTCCTTTTATAATTATCTATTATAACGCAGACATTGATGGCCAGGTATGACAGAGTCATACATAATCCACACTGTATATTCTTCCAGATTACCGTACCAATTATGGGTATACAATATAATCTGTGTTAAGCCAAATATAAAATAAACATAATTCTAAATCATTCCTTTTCAAAAGAACTGCATACTTTAAAGGGCACTAAGCACAATTCATTTTGTGTGTATAAACGTAGTAATAGACTACAACTCTTATTTTTTTTTATTATTTATTTTGCTTCTAAAGTTTCTGTCACCTTGCGTAAATTTGGTAACTTAATTTAGATTCTGTAAACAAATCTTAAACATGACTAATAGCCTAGTTCCATTGACACATATATGTATATTTTCAAACTTGGTGATTCCACTGGTAATGGACATTCTCAATAAAAAAAACCATAGTACGTTTAGAAAAAACGGGGCGAATAACAAAATATTTTCTAATTGTAGAAAATTGGGCGACAAAAATATATACAGGAGGCCTTGTCAAAATTATGTACATTTGGGCCAAATGATTTGGCCTTATGTACATAAATGTGTCAGGTTATTAAATCTCACTTTCGGAGGATGGGCATTTACAGAGTTATCTCCGAAACATTGACACTCGGCAATGTCTTTCAAAAATTAAAACAATAAATTATATTATTTTAGATTTTAGATTTCAAGTCTAGGTTAAACAGGATTTTCCAAATATAATTTGTTTCTGTCCCTTATTGTGTTTGTTTAACCGAACCGATAATTAAGATTTAGAACATGTTCAGATTCAACTATATATTAACAAGTGGTACGATACAAAATAAAAATATTTAAAACGTTTAAAACCGATTTTCAGCCCTGTCAACTGTAAATTCTATGATTGTATAGTAGAAGTCTACAAGTTATTGACCTGAGAAGATAGCAAAACTTTTTTAGTGTATTTTTGAAAAAATTAAAAAAAAAAAGAGAACCTCATCTCTGCTGAAGTTTTAATACCCATGTAGGTGCTCATCCCATTTCGACCAAATTTTGCGAATCTGTTTGGAAGCATAGAAAAATAACAATCACCTAGTTCAAGAATTAGAAAACGCAAAGTTTTTCTCACAAGGACTCATTTTCCGACCGATCTGTCCTATGACAGACATAAAATATAGTCATCTGATTTTGGCTACACTGCACGTTATATATGAAAAGTTGTTTCCAGGGATACCGGATAAATTATCGATATGAAAACGAAATATCACTATCGAAATATGCTCCCGCGGCAATATATAATATATGATTTTGACAATATTTTGGTTTTAGCTTTAACCACATCTTTATGTACCAAGAATTGTGCTAACAATGAAGCTATGACGCTTCCGTTGCAAATGCTGGTCTTGGGTCCTCTCTTTTAAAATATAAAGTAATGTTAAATAAAATGGGACTCTTTTAGTGAACTCTCTGAATATCAATCATAGAACTTTTAGCAAGCTGCAGGTCAATAAGTTATGTTTTTGTTCATAACTTTTTTAAAACACGACACAAACACACCACAAAGAAGGCTGGTTGACTATATAGCTGTTTAATGATCAATCACTGCTGATGATTGAATCGTGGTGGTTCATGAAATAGCTATATAGTAAAACAGTCTCCGTTGTATGTGTGTGATTGTCTTGTATTGGAAAAGTTATGAACAAAAACATAACTTATTGTCCAGGAGCCTGCTTAAAGTTCAATGATTGTAATGTTAATTATTTACAAAACTGCTTAAAAAACAATCGAAGGAAGTTTAAATCAAGGCTGCAAACCGGTCCTGAACCGAACCCCAAAGAACCGGTTTGGTTTGGGTTTTCCGGGTTTCTCGAACCGGTCCATGATCCGAACCCTTCAAATATTTGAGTCCCCGAACCTGAACGCAAACCGAGCCACTGTATACAAAAACGAGAGCGTAAGTTAAAGTCGGCTCTAACCGACTTCGATATACCCGTTACTCATGGAAACAAATGTTTAATAGCCTTCCTGTATGCCTGAGGTGGGTCAGCCGAAAAGTATGCAACATTTTTGAACTCGTCTCTCTCTCTCTCTCTCTCTCTCTCACTAAGATTGCTGCTGAACGCAATGCTTAGTTTATGAGTGGGGTGGGTGGTGGGTGTTAACTGATCGTTTTTTGCTCATAACTTGAGTATCGTTCATCCGATCTTTATCATTCCTTCAGCAAATCGATAAATAATTTTGAGTACTAGATATCTCTAGAAAGTACGAACCATCTATCATCAAAACTGTAGGAGATATGACGTTTCCAAATTGCGGGGGCGTGAGGGGGCGTGGCAAAAATTAAAAATAAACTTGATCTGCGTGCAGACAATAGGAGTCTACATTTCAAATTTGGTTGCTCTAGCTCTTCTAGTCTCTGAGATCTAGGTGTTCATACAGACAGACGGACAGACGGACATGGCTATATCGACTCGGCTGTTGATGCTGATCAAGAATATATATACTTTATATGGTCGGAAATGATTCCTTCTGCCTGTTACATACATTTGCACGACTTTAGTAGACCCTTTTACTCTACGAGTAACGGGTATAAAAAGGTTCGGTTCCAACAATCATTTAAGTCAATTTCTTAAGATCTTTACCGGTTTTCTCAATATTATGACCGAAAAAAAACTATTTTAGAGTATAGCACAGAATTGCTTCAGTTGAAAATGCAAAATGCTTTTTAGAAATCCAATCCGTATTGCGATTTCGGGAAGAAAGAAAAACAAGTATAGTCGCAAAAGGGGAAAGCAAATTCATTTAAAAGATCATTTTAACAAGAATCGCACTGATGAGTCCTCTTTAAGCTCTCTTGAAGATTAGAGAGATTAAGTTCATGTCCGATTTAAAGAAGACTCGGAAATGACTCATGTATTTGCTCAGAACGTTCATTGAAATTCATTGAAAAACGACTAGAAAAAGACTCGCCAATGATTGGGGATATGACTCGAAATCGAGTGAAAACTGATGGGAAAATCGGGCTTTAAGAATATTTTCGACTTGGGCACCATATTCTCGCGACAAAAGTATCATTTATGACTATTTTAATCAAACAGAGACTCAAAAAAGACTCAAATGCGATGAAAAATTACATGAAATGCTGGCTAGGTATGTACTTAGAAGGTAAGACTTTCAAAATTCAAAGACCAGGCACTTTTCAAAGACTTTTTAGAAACACCTATGAATGATAACAATAAGGAATGTGGACCAGTCGAATTGACGACTCATATACATAGCTTGGTAATCTGGAAGCTTTCTCCTGATCAAACTTTCCTAATTTCTTAATTTTGACCGAACGTTGAGGCAAAAATCGGTCAACTATTTAATAATCTATGAACCCACCCTCGAACCAAAACCTTGGATTCGATTATTATAGGAACCGGTCCGCGAACCGAACCTTAGTCTTTACCACGGGTTCGAACCTCCGGACCGAACCTTCACCAAAATTTTACAGGTTTGCAGCCTTGGTTTAAATTAACGAAGAGCTTTAAAAAATTCGCTCGATGTTTGCCAACAATCGAAGAATCGAGTGTTTGACGGACATTTTGGGAACTTTCGTGAACGATTTCTTAACTGCCACAAAACTAATCGATAAAAGAATGCTTTTCTTATAGTTTTCGGAACAGTTTACAATAGTATTAGTCATTTAAGGTTTCACAAGGGTTTTATTTAATGAAGAAAACTAATGCAAATGTTCAAGGCAAATAATTTGACCAAATTTTTATGAAAATTTGGATAAATAGCCATGATTGCAGATTTTTCAGAACTTATAACTAATATTATGATTCCAATCGCAAATATTTTGTTCAAATATGACCAAAAAGTTCCCTAATTTGGCCAATTTAGCCAAATTTTCATCAAGATTTGCCTGTGGGACCATCTCTTTAGTCTTTAACTTAAATAGCTCTTGTTTTACTGTTTAGACACATATATTACTTATGTGTACATGCAAACCGGATGCATTAAGATAATAAAAGTGTTAAGTTTATGCAAAATATTCCTTATCTAACTGCTTCTATTACACTTTGCCTTTATATATATCTCAAAACTCATAACACATAGCACTCGACGTCATACTGTATAGCGCGAATTTTGCGGGCATGAAACTGGCCGGCGTTGTTCTAATCGGCATTGGTTTCTTCTTGGTAATGTTTCCCGAAAACTGGCCCGACTACATAACTCGACTGCTGCGGTAAGTAATCTTTTGCATAATTTTGGTTTACATATTGCTAACTTGTTATGCCATTTAAATGCTAATTTTCTTTGTGCGCACAACAACACGTGCGTGTTTTCCTTTTAGTTTACGACTTGTGTTGGGATATTGCTTTGTTTTTTATTTATTTTTTTAATTTCTGTGCATCTGGTTTTTCTTAAAATAAAAGTTAATACTTTTGTTGTAACATCAATGACTTAAATTAAACGTTAACAAAATGCCACATTAAACTTGTAACACATCTCTTTTAACATCATATATCTATATATTTAATTTTATGTAAACAAACATCTTGCAGAAAGAGCGTTCGTGCCATACTCCGTTACCAATGTTGTTGTGAATTAGCTGAAATTCGCTATGCTCATTCGGTAGGCCAAAAACACAAACCCAAAAAAACCAAAAACAAAAATCATTTAGTTTTAGTGGACAAATTGAACACGTATCAAGTAATGAAGACTGTAGGCCTCATAACGAACCTTCCCAATGGACTTTTGTATGAAAATGTATCAGAAACTTGGCAGATTTTTTACTGAATATGAAAACTCCTATATAAACAATATCTATATGCTATAAATAAACCCATACTCTATCCACACATAAAAGTGAAAAATACAACACCTTGGCTTCCAACTTTGCGCTCACCCTATTGAAGATATATACAGTTTATACCATATATATATGTATGTGTAAATCTGTTTCAACTATATGCTGACATATATATGCCTTGTTACACACTATACCCAATTATGTATACAGATCTATAAGCCGTTCAATTAACACCACTTCGGCTGTTCGTGCAGTTGGTTCAAAAAAAACCCTTTTCATTGTTGTTGTTATTAACGTTTATTGTTGTTGAAACTTTTAAAAATAATTTCGTTAAGTTTCGGCAAATCAGCAACTCCATAATCCCCACCAGCCACCACACAGTGGCTCAATCTTTACTTTTCTTTTGTGTTTTGTAAAATATATCTTTATAACTGGATGTTGATTGCAAATGTTGCTGATGCTGAGATTCAACAACTGTAGTTCCTAAACCACCCACGCAACACCCACCCAACACACACCACCCACACATCACCCACTCCCTTTCTACGTATATATGTATCTATGTATGTATATGTAGCTTGCCCTTCGCTGGTGTTGCGAAATATGTATAATTCATGTAAAGTTCCTCTCAGAACTTTTCACAAGTTGGTTGCTAATGGTTTATGCAGAACCGTTTCCTATCATTTTGTTCTTATGGCTGATTGTTGTGCGATCTCTTCTCAAACGCAGCTGCTTTTTGTAATTGAGTTGAATTTCATGTGACAAAAATTGTAAATACTTTTAAGTTTTAGATTCCTTTTGGTTTATTCTTGAAATTGTCTGCACCTAGCGAGGAGACAGCAAGCTATACGAACTAAAAGCAGCATGATCGAATGTGAGGACCCTTAACCCCATTGAACCTTAAACTTAAGCTGTTTTATTTACTCGATTGTCAAATGCATCGGGAGTCCCAGATAAAATAAATTGTTTTCAAAATATCTGTGAACATTTTTTAGTACGCAGATTCTCATTATTCGAACTTTGAATTCTATTTTAGTTATTCCTCCCCGATTTTCGAATGCTTTGGGAGTCCAAGATAACTGAAATAGTTTTAAGAATATTTGTGCAACTTATCGATCTTAGAATTATATTTGAGTTATTCAAAAATTAATCTAATTTTATACAAATTAATGAGGCAGCAGCAGCTCAGCAGTATTCTGTAAAGGAGAAAATAGAAGTTACAGTACCAAATAACAATGAACCCGAAACGGAACAAGTTTCTTTCTCTTTTCACTGACAGGTTTTCAGTTATCAGAAATTTAAATTGGAAATCTTCCACAATGTGTTTCTAGGTTGGCCGAGCTTTGTACTAGCGATGCGACCTAGTTGATCACCCATTCCATATTTCAATCTGACAAGTAATTCCAGCGTATCGGAGTTAGCCGTGATCCTTCCAGGACGTAGAGAAACAGTTGGAAAACTGTTCACGTGATCAAAGCCTCTTTCTTATCGGTTAAGAGTTATATCTCTGAAATTATTTAAGCTGTGAACTAGAAATTTGGTGTGTAGGTTGATTGTAAGAAGTTCCAGTTTCACTGTGGAAAATTGGTTTGTAGGTTTATAACGTGAGTGTTAGACATTTCACTGGTTCAAGACCGGACCCGCAGCAGATTTAACCGGTTCAAAGACATATTTCAGAGCTTATTTAAGCTATAAACTTGAAATATGATGTGTAGGTTGGAAATATGCAGTTTGATACTTTTCCAATTCCAAATTGATTCCGAAAAAGAATGGACGAGTTCGAATGTTAATAGAGACATTTAGCCAGTTTCCACCCAATTCAAAGGGCAACGCCCGCTACGTTGATGAATCCGTAGTACTGAGCATTTGCACCGAGTATTCGCGTTGTCACTTTCGTTTGCCACTCGTTGTGGACTTTCGGAGAGCGCGTGCTGAGTTCGAGAGCTTGTTTGTGGGCTCAGGCTGCCATCAATTGCCATACGAAGAGCCTCTAGAGTGGTAGCAGGTCGCTTGTGGCCGGTCGGATATGGAGGTTCGATTTGTATTAACAATCGTCTGGCAGGCTGCGTACAATGTAAGATCTGAAAAAATTCCGGGATACTCAACTAACCTGGTCGGATATGGCTTAGCGTTTAGTGTGACGCCCTGCTGTGCGGGAGGCGTAGGTTTAATCCCACCTCGGACCATCTGAAAAAATGTATTTTTTTTCTTTCTTTAGAAAATAGCTTTTACACATCCGGTCCGCTTCACCAGCTTATTGACGCCAGCTGTAAAGTAACTAGCCATGAAAAAGCAAAATTCTCAAACTTTGTGTCGTTCGGATACGGGGTTAAACTGTAGGTCCCTTTCTTTTGTGCGAAAAATTAAAAGCACACACGCCAAGAGATTGAGAGAAGCTTTGCCTTGGACCTCTTTGGGGCTGTTGAGCCAATTTTACATTTTACAAACTAACGCGAGATCGTTTACATGTAGGTGCGGGGCGGCTGCGTACAATGTAAATTGGCGGGATTGGTGAATGTTGACCAACGTGCGATTGAATAAGTGTACGTGCAGGACCAGCTACATGCAGATACGAGGCGATAGATAGAAGGTCGGTGAACGGCAGGGTTGGGCAGCGGGACGGTGTCATGCAAGCGAAATTAGCGCTTTAATTGACGCATGTACTTGTATGCAAACGCATCACAGGCATTTGTGTGTGTGGCTGGTAGATGCAGCCAGACTCCACCACACCATCTGCCTGAAGAAAAAAGCAACGCTGCATAGACTGACAGCAGAACGAGTGCACAGAAAAAAAATCCGAGATATCCGGGCTGAAATCAATGTCAGAAGTCGGTCAAGCACGGATTTTCTCAAACCAAGTAAGAGAAGGATTGATTTGAGTACGGAATTTTCAATCCCGGAATTCTTGTCTTGATCCCGACTTTAGCTAACACTGGATTGATTTTATCTTGTTATTCGAGCTCAATTTGATCCCACACTCGGATCAAATCATGAAGGTCCCATATTGATTTAAGCTAGATATTCGTACTTGATTTGGTCTCGAAGTCGGTGCAAGTGTACCCGAGATTAAATTGAGCTCTATACTCGAACTACATCCAATTCGAAAAACGATTGCATCAAAAATGGCATGAGATTGACTTTAGCTCGATGTTTAAGCTCATCTTGACCCAAAAAAAGCAACTCACAAGAACTCCATGCTACTTTTTTAACGACCTTTTTGATTATCAAACCAGCACGTTCTAGCCGGCTGGAGGTCATTAGTTTGCATACAACTGTAAAAACAACATTACAATGGAGGCTGGCCGCTATTGAAGTCTCTTCAATAGACTTGACCCATCAATTGCAATTCAGCTGCTACCTTCTCATGCTGGAAGTGCTATAACTGGTAGGGAATTCCAAGGCAACGGTTAGCGCAAAAAACCCACACCATCAATAACTGCTGCGCTGACAGAAAAATTTGTATATGGATGTGTACCCATTTAGCCTGAGAGAGCTTTTCACTCTCAGTTTCTTTTCGCTCTTTCGCTTTTACAGTGGAACTCCGAACTTACTTCAATCTCGAGTCAGGATCATTTGATTTTTAAGTAGGATCCGTACTTGAAATGAGAGTTTTCGGATTGATCCAAGCCTTTTAGGATTATTCCAATCCTTTCGTGCTTGATTCAAGTGAATCCAGTACGACTCCTACTTGACATTTCAATCCGAAGGTCGAGATCAAATCAATTTTTTTGGACTTGATTTTAGATCGCCTTTTTTTTCTGTGCATAAGCACACTGCGATGCTCTAGCGAGGAGCAGACTCAACAGATTTGGGAAGCACATCCTACACCCAAACAATATCAGTAACTGACTTTCGTACTAGAAATAGGACTGCTAAAGGAGTTGTAAACTTAGAAGGAGGACACAATAGTCCAGGATTGGTCACTATTGGTGCACTATTGTCCCAACCAAAAATCATGAAGTAGGCCTATTTCCTAGCAGTGATTCCATTATGTATACCACAATGATACAAAGATGATCATACTGGGAAAAATTAACTCGGCTTTTGTTGATGCTGTTGAGCCGATGCTGTCTTGTATGAACAGTTCAAAAAGATACGTTTCGATACGTTCCCATAAGCCCCTTATTTCAAATCGATCGGATCTATGAAAGCTTAGTGGTATAGATCTACACTCCAGGTGTATCCCACAATTCTACATCAATACAATAGAAGTCCCCTTGCAGTCTCTGACAGGTCAATAGCTTTAAAACTCAATAACATCTTCTGGGACTCCTAATGCATTTCTCAGTTTACTCGGTCAAATACAAAATGGTTGACTTGAATTATATACACATATGTATACTTTTATATTCAATTAAATGTCGTCAGTTCAGGACTGTAGCATCAATAACCAAATACAACAATTAACCTAATTTAATTAAATATAAATATCCATTAAAAAATTATTGAAAATGTTACTGATTGGCATGTCTTCTTTTTGTTTGTGTTTACTTTTATATATGTATCAGTACAAAAAGACCAATCGGCAACACTTAATTTATGAAAAACATTTGACTTTTCCTTCAGTTTCTCTAATTTCCATTTATCTGTTTTGTGCTCTGTCTCTAACCCTAAACTCTTCGATCTAACGTAATTCTCTACTCTATGCTTTACTCTACCTACTTCTTCAATATAAAAATCGTGTCGACATTTCTCAATTGTATTTGCAGAAGCATCATAATGCTGGGTCACAATGCGAGGTGAGTTTCTTGAGTTGGCAGGCTGCCTAGCAGAATTGAAATGGTTTTGTTTCTTAATTTAAGCCTAAACTACTTGTACACGGTGCAAAAAATCTATAGGAAATACCAATTCCGAGATAAAATATTCAACAACATTTACTAATTATACAATATTAATTCAACTGTAAGCGACGTTTGCTTTTGAATTCGATTTCAGTTTTTTTCAAATCTTTGCCTAGTTTTGATATGATGCGGGCTATGAGGGTTTGCAATTGATTCTTCTTCACTTTTCCTTTTTGGTCTTGCATCTAAGTTATGATTTCGAAGTCGACCGTAAAAACTATTTTTAGTATTTAGAAATAATTCTTAACTTGGACATTTTGTAGTTGAATTTATTTTTCATAAAAGAGCTAAGGTAAGTCAAAGCGTAGGTTTTGATCTTCTCTTTTTTCTAAAGAAAGCTCAATCACCCCACCAAATGTTTCTATGTCATTCACTCATTCGGTGCCACCGAAATGAAGTTAGATCTGCATAATTTCCACACAACTTTTCAAAACAAAAGCAAAATCTGCCAACTAGTAGTAAATCATAGTGACTTGTATATAGTAAACACGGCTAATCTGTACTATTGCTTCTTTTTCTTCTTGTTTTTTCTATTTCACCTCTGCCACGCCCTGACTTTCTCCCCTCTGTCTCTCTCTCTCTTTCTCTATTTCTCTGTATATTTCCTCACCCTAACACCTGAACACTAAATTGGCAAATTCTATTATCAAATTCGCATTAAAAAACAACAAAATACACCGAAAAAAAAAAATCACCAAACACACACATTAACCATGTAGCGGTAGGCCAGCGCTTTGTAAACGAGATGCAATAGTCCCTGGACCCTCCACGAGATATGCTCAACGGCACATCACGCGAACTCACCACATAAGCTAAAACTTGGACAAATCACTGAAATGTACAGAAAAAAGAAACTAACACGAACAACAACAAGAAACATATATTTTGTAAACGATTTTCCAAGACAAGTCCAAAGAATTCCACTGACGAGCCCGAGCCACGGGGTAAGTACCTGAACTGAGTTTGCTTTTGTCTGTAAACCAGGTACAGTTTGTCACTCGTAGAGTTGTCGTTAAACAGGTCTCAGCGTATAAATAAATGTTGTTGAATGTTATGTTATTATGCCTACATTTTCTATCTCTTCTTTTTCCCTCTCTTTGATTTCTGTTGTTTTTCTGTTTTCCTATATTTTGAATTTCCATTCACAGATCTCAGCATATTTATGCGTCCCATTATAAACATAAACGAAAATATTATGCGGTCAATACGAACTCATATGTTGTTTAATCCCCCCCCTCCCCAGAGAGAGCATGACAAATAAACCAAAATCCTAATCAACAAATTGAGGCGATTTTTTGTAAATGTTGAGAGCATTTTTTTATACCGACGTACTTACTTATGTAGTAGAAGTAATGAAATCGAACGAACGGTGAGCGCTTTTGACATACATTAAAAAAAATATGCTAGAAATTCACTAGAAATCGTCGCCGTCAGCCTTTGTAAAAATCACCACATTTCTTTTTTCGTTGTAAAATAGTCGTTTTTTTAAAGCTTTTGTAAGTGTTTGCACTTTGCTTATAGACCTATATATATAGAAGAGCACCGCAATGCACCGCTTACTGGTAAATTTGATATATACCACCCGCAACTCGGAACCACCCCGCTTAACCCTTCACTATCCAACATACCAAACATGTACACCACACAAACACAACAGATTTGTAAATATCGAAAAAAAAAACATCAGTAAAAAATCAGTAAAAATTCTAGCATACTACAAATATTGAACGTGAACAAAACTATAGTGCTTAGACTTTATGTATAGTGTATATGTGGACTGAAGAACAAGAACTCCATGTGCCCAGTGGTACGGTACTGGTGATTTCTCTCACCACCGGTGGAAAAAGACTTATAAATTCAAGTAAGGTTGCAATGATACTGTTAATTTTTAGGAACAATTGCTGTCGCAAATTTTCGTTAAAGGCCTGTTCTCAGATTCGTGGAAAATAAATTTTTATGTCGATCTATTTCATTTAAACAAGAATGTCGGTGAAGCCCGACAATAATATATACTCTGTATCCCCCAAAGCTTGTATATATCTGATCAATTTATGTTAGAAGCCACACCAAGTGCCAAAAAACGCATGAAGTGTGTGAAGTGCTGCCCTTTGCCGTTGCGGCCAGTGCCACCCATCATAATTGTTTATTTTACTTATAAATCGACTATCGTTCATGCGATCTTTATCATTTTTTCGGCAAATTGATAAATAATACTGATTACATCTTCAAGTTTTTGCTGGCTCGAGGTCACGTAACAGGAACACACCACACCACAAAGAAGACTACTTGACCGAACAGCTATTTCATTGGCTTCTCTGCCAAATCATCAACGGTTTTTGACTGATCCTCAGCTGCCTCCTCATGCCATAATCGCTTGGGAACTCCAATGCGATAGCAAAAACCGGCACAACGATAAAGCGCTACGCTGCCTGTGGCCTTTGTATGTGTGTGGTTACCCACTACTAAATATGCGTAGAAGGTACGAACCATCTGTCTACAAAACTGTCGAAGATGTGACGTTTTTTCCAAATTGCGAAAGAAGGAGGGGGCGTGGCAAAATTGGAAAAAAAACGCTATATCTTCCACAGTTTTGAAGATAGATAGATTGTACCTTTAAGAGATATTTAGTAATCAAAATTACTTAACGATTTGACGAAGGAATGATAAAAATCGGATGCACGGATGAACTGAACTCAAGTTAAGACCAGAAGAAAGTACGCTGCTGGATTGCCAATGGCCACAGTAGTGGCGTCATCTATTGGTCAGTTTTGAAAATCCCTCAACAAGCATTTTTCGAAACAAAAATAAAATTGTTGTTTGAAAAACATGCAAACAATGCGGAATGATTGAGATCCTACAATCCCAGTGTATATTACAGTCGGGCTTGACCGACTTATTTACTTGTTGTTAATCTCAAATATGTCTTAAAAAATTTTAAAAAACAAATATTGAAAATTACCTCTCGGATATTCGCTAGTCTTAAGACTTAAATTGTAAACTTCAAAGTTTAGAACACAAAAACAAATCACATGCAAAATATTTAAGACAATTTGTGTCGTCATGTCATAATCAGGGCAAAATTAGATTTAAGCTCATGCAATTATTATTTTATTGATTGTCGTTCTCGAGCTATTGTGTCTTAAATTTATGATCTAAGACAAAGCTTGTGAATGCCCACAATTTAAATTTTTCCAGCTAATTGTTTGATTTTAGAGCTCAAAATTTAAAAAGGAAATGTCATTGTTGACAATTTTAAGGCATGTTCTATATGATTTATCAATCCCTTCAAGAAATTAGCGTATACACTCAGAAAAAAAGCAAAAACTTTGTACTTGAATCAAGCATAAACGGTGTCAATAGTGTATAGTAAGTACAAAAATTCCAGATTTATCCAAAAATACTTGATTTTCCCGGTATATTAAAAAATTTTATAAATAGATTTTATTTAAAATAATTAGCATATAAATAGATAGATAATGTGTACTTAAACTAAGACCGCGCTTTTCTTAAATTTTTCGGTTTGTTGTCAGTTTAAAATCATTAACAGTCGTTTGTCGATTGAAGAATGTTTCGTACTTAGATTAAGTACATCCAAGAACAAAAACCTACTTCAAATTTCAAGTACAATTTTAAGGTATAATTTCTATCCCAATCAACGTAGCAACAAGAACCTGCCAGTCGTTTTTTTTCTGAGTGCAGTACTATAACTAAGCTTTAAAATAAATGCAACCAAATAATTCTACGATTTTTATAAATAAATTTAAACCATTTGAAATACATGTCTTCAAATTGACAAAATTTATATTCCTTTTTGGTGCCCATAAGTATGCATTGGTTGGTGTTTTTTAAGAATTTCGATGACAATTCAAACTTTGATTGGGATTAACCATCTTATAATAAAATTTTTCTGTTATTCCGGATTCGAAACGACTTAGCTCTTTCGCTAGCAAGATAAAAAATGTCTGGTTATAAAGTAGCTAGTGAAAGGTCCGACCACTGGTAGTTAAGCAAATCACTAGTATTCAGTGGTGACTTGCCATCGACCGACTCACAGGGTGTCTTTTCTTCAGTGCATATCCAAAGCTAATTGATAAATGTATATAATGCATTAGAATCGTACACAGATAAGTCAAACTAATACGCTTCTATAACTTACATTCCATTCAACTTGTGACCTTACTAATATGCTTAACTCACATTTACTTAGATGGGGTCGCGGCCCTCGGAGCGGTACTTCAACAGGTCAGCATCCCACCATTATCGACTATCGGACGGGATACATAAGGTCCCATCTTCGTTCACCCTCTGGCCGTGTGAGATGACTGATCAATCGCCAACTACAACTGGGTTTCTGCATGGCCATCATGGCAACACCAACGCACAGCAGCATCAGCAACTTTTACAACAACAACAGCAGCAGCAGCAGCACCGCCTTCACCATCATTCACAGCAACAGCATTTACAGCGTCAGCACTCGCACACCTCGCTCACCATGATCCATCGCCAGAGCAGCAGTCATAGTGTCCATAGCGGACGTGGAGCACCAACCGGCACTGGGCGATTGTTCTCGTACTTTGGCGGCGAACAGGAGCACGAGCATGAGCGAAAAAAATCCGAAACATCGTTTTTCAATTTGGGCTTCCGACGCAAGTCGACGGTGGTGTACTATGCGCCCAGCGATTAAGATGTTGAGATTGAGACGACTTAAGCGCTTATACCATATCCATATCAATTGGAAGTAACATAACGTAAGATACAATCATGATCTGTGTTTAAGGTACTTTTAGAATATATTGGATATCATTATATCGTATTATTAACGTTGTTGTTGTAAAAGTTTATTCAAGTCACACACACACATGCAGTTACGAATTTGCTCAAATATTACGCATTACAGATTAGAGTCACCCCCTCCCATCCATGCGAAACCCAAGTGCACTGACCCCCTCCCAAAAAAAGCAAAAAACGAGCCATTTGGTACCAGCTCCAAAGTGCCCCAAAAGTTAACTATATACGGTTATAATAATAATTGAACAACTCATTAAGAAATCGAAGCCAATTGTTTTTAGCAATTATATACATTAAATCAATTGAATAGTAAAATATTTTAAAGTAAACCCACTCAATGGCACACCCTAACAAGGAATAGGAATATACCTTTATGTGGGGAATTAGTTTATAGGCATCACCAAAGCGGAAAGTTGTAAGCCCATTAGTCTAGAAGTGTTTTGTATTTAACTGTGGGTTTTGTTAAAGTATTTTGTATTATTTGGAATGGGAACTGAACATTCCAAATTGAAATTAAAATTAAAAATCATTTGTATTTTTTAAATGTTTGTGTGTTAATTAATGTAAAGTTTGAAAGTTTGTGTATCCCACTACGTATTGTTGTAAAGTTGTAAGTAAGTTGACGATGCACGAGGTGTGTCCCATGGGAAATCCAACGGAAATCATTACAATACAATCTTCTTCTGAATACAGCAATAATATCATGACAATTGCCCATCAAAGTGTGCTAAGAAAATATTAATAATTTATTTGGCTTAACTCTAATACATTTTGAGCATTTTCAACTGCTCCGACAATCTGAGTGAATGTACAATGTGGATTATGAACGACGCTGCCTTAACAGACCATTAATTTTGTCGATCTAATGGATTATTTTTAAAGGAAATAAAGTTTGCATACTTTTAAGGGCTTCTTCATATTTTTTTATATAAACAGGGTATGTATCAGTATCAAGTTTATTAATTCCGCCAAAGATAAACGTAGTTTGAAGAATTAGCCAAGAAAATTATAGCAAAAGTCTGACATTAAATCAAACGAGAAAGCAAATATAACTTTGTCGTACCGAAGTTTTAATAAACTTGTAAAAGTTGGCTTCACGGTTAGCGATTTCGACCAGACTTCGCAGATCAACTTAAAAGCATATAATATAAACAATATTGTTGGTTTCGGTTACGGCTATCTGTTTTTATTTCAGTCCGCTTACTATTCGGTTCAAATCGGTTAATTACAGAATTTGATTAAAAAGAAAAGTACATATGATTTGGTCTTAGTATCACAATTGCGCTTAAAGTTTTTGCGTCCAATTTGTTTCTTAATGGATTCATTATCAATTTTTGCACCAGTAAATGTGTATGATAACAAGTATACAGTTCTGGGTATTTATAGGAATTTTCTTCCCACCATTTGAGTATATCGGTATTAGAACTCAATCTTTTCATATTAATAAACGCGTTTAATCCAAGTTCCATTTGATTGTTGTTGTCAAATGAATTCGTTTGAAAAAACACACAGCTGTGCATTGGAAACAATGACTTTCTTCATATGTATTGGTGGCTTCACCGCCGTAAGCTGGCTGGTTTAAACCGAATTTTCGAGTCAATGCATAAATTTTTGCATGCTTACCCTAAATTCCTTATTACACAGAGCGCACTGAACGTTTTGGATTTTGTCAAATGTAAAATATTTTCGACACAGATGTAATTTTTTGGCTCAACATTCTGGAGTAACTTGAATTTTACAATTTAAAGAGAAGTGAGGGGCAATCGAAAAGACATCAAGCCCAGGCAGAGAAATAAGAGATCGTTGATTGAATTTGGTAAACTCTTCTTCTTTATTGACCCGATAGTTGCATCACAACCGCTTGACGGTCTCAGCCTCTGCTATGAATGCCCTCCACTCGCTTCTGCTTTGTGCAAGCTGGTACCAGTTGTTCACACCAAGTTTGGAAATGTCTTTCCGCACTTGATCATCCCATCTTAGTGGTGGGCGACCCCTCCTGCCTTGTCCTCCAAAGTCAGCCGCCTTCGCTTTGTACCCCTTTTTTACTGGAGCTTCTTCATCCATCCGGTTTACATGTCCTAATCAGCGCAGCCGCTGTTGCTTTATGCGCTTGACCAGACTGTTGTCCACATAGAGCTCATACAGTTCGTGATCCATTCAAATGCGGAATCCATCGCCAATGTTGAAAGGTCCATAAATCCTCCGAAGAATTTTTCGATCGAACACGCCAATCGCAATTGTCCACACTTCTGCGCCATTTTGCAGAACTAGGATGATGAGCGACTTGTATAGCGCTATTTTTGTTCTTTGAGAAAAGGCTCTGCTCTTGAACTCTCTAATGAGACCGTAGTAGCTTCGGTTTCTAAGGGTAATTCTTCTTCATATCTCCAGGCTTATGTTGTTGTGGCCGGTTATCATCGTCCCGAGGTAGACAACATCCTCTACAACCTTAAAGTTGTATTCCCCCATAGTAACAAATCGTTCAAGACGCGTATACTTCTTGTCCGTGGATACTAGATACTTAGTATTTTCATCGTTTACCGCTAAGCCCATCAGTTTAGATTGCTTCTCAATCTTTGAAAACTCCCTGCTTACCGCCCGTTTGTTTTGGCCGATAATGTCAATATCATCGGCTTATGCGATTAGCATTTGATCTTTATAAAGAAATGTGCCCGGTCTGTTGGCATTTGGGCACTGGCGCAGTATATACTCCATCAGCAGATTAAAGAAGTCACACGATAGGGAATCACCCTGCCTAAATCCTCTCTTGGTATCAAATGGTTCTCGGAGAGGTTCTTTCCCATTTTGACGGAGCTTTGAGTGCTTGTCAACGTCATCATGCGAAGTCGAACGTACTTTGCTGGTATACCAAAGGTAGACAGGGCTTCAAAGAACTTTGACCTTGGTAAACTCAAATTAACTCAAAATCTGCCTACATCTCGTTTGCTGCTGCCGAAACGTAGAATGTGAGCACAATTTGAAATGCCTCTCTTTTTTAAGTGATGTTAACTCCATTGTGACAAAGAGATACTTCATTGTGCCAACAAGACACTTTACATAAAAATATTGTCGACATAGGAAAAAAAAAAACTGTGAGATCCAAAATGTCAGCAAACAGCTGAAAAATATTTTAGTGAAAAGTTGTCGATGCAGCATATTGTGCTTCTATTTTAAATTTTCTTTGGCATGTGTACATGTGTTTTGCTATTGATGGTCACGTTCCTTAGCGATGAGAGTCTGACTTGGGATAGTCACGATAAGTGTAAATGAATTTTCGTAACTTCCACAGACGATAATAAAACACTAAAAATATTTTTTAGCTCATAATATTTTAAAACCGAAATGGAACCGGTTATTTTGTTTCGGTTATGGATGACCAAAATAAAATCCTTTCCGGTTTCGGTAACGGTCACTCCAAAAAATGTATTTCGGTTACGGTTTTGATTACGGTTTCGGTTTGATTCGGTTATAACGGTTAACAATAACGGATTTTGTTTCGGTTGGATGCCCTGTTTTAAGCATTACTTATAATCCCGAAATGAATCAAGGTTTCAGAGTTACTGTTATTGCAATAACTGGGTTACCTACATATTTTGGAACCTTCACAGATAAAATATTTATTACGAAATCAAAATTTTGAAATATTGACAGATTGTCAAGAATGGATGGTTAAAGTTGGAAATTTTGACCAGGGGACACACCTTTAATTACAGTGTGGAGTCATATTACACAGTTCATAGGGCATCCTTATGCACACTTAGGTACAATAGTGGGCAAAAGTTGTTTTATAACAAATACATTTTTGTTTGTATCTTCAAAATTAAAAAGCGGAAATTCTAACATTTTTAATGAATTCATATACTGAGTAAGCTATAAATGAAGCATACAGTACAAATATAAGCGATATGATTGCTTAGCAGGAAGTATTCAATGTTTGTTGTTTCAAAATAGTAAACCTTTTGGCTAAAGCCAAATTCGTTTTTCTTAATTAAACAATAAATCAGTACTGATTTATGAGCGTGATGGACTTAATTTAAGAATATTTTGTAAGTCGGTATTGGGTTATTCCGACCTTAAAAGTAAGATCTAATCGATTTCAAAATAAAACGAAACATACTTAAAATTGTATATTCCGAAGCGAACTAGGGTCAAGTTAACTGATCGTTCTTTTAAAATAATTAGTAACTCCCCAAACCCAAGCTAGTTAGACAAAATTCAAAGCGAGATGGATTTCAATGAGAATTTTTAGAATACTGGATATGGTAATTCTCTAGCTTCGACTGATTAAAAGTTAGAAAATACATTGTCTGAGGATAAACAAGAGACTAGATCAGCGATAGAAATAGAAAACCGATTTTTGCCTGCTGATGTGTGCATCTGCTCGTGGCTCTCTGATACACACAAAATCATTCGTCCCACAACAATAAATATCAAGTGGCATAGGAGCAAAAGAGAAGAGAGAAAACATATGAAGTTGTTGTTGCACTACGCTTAGCCATAAGCCAGAGTTCCCCAGACATAACCCCTGGGGGCCGAACGCATTCGGTAAGTATCGGTAAATGTCTGAAAGCCCTTACACATTTTTTTTCCTCTGTTCTTGGGGAACCCTGCCATAAGCTATGCGTGAGGGCTATACGCACAACAAGTCTTCAACAGTCTACTCTGGGGTCAAAACCAAACCAAAAATAAGTCATTGGGTCTTAAGTGAGGAGTTTCATCAATTCGTTATATACGGTGCACGTCGAAAATCGTAATAAATCACGAGTTATGCTAATTTGTTGAAGATAAGGTAACCAATAGACATATTGACCGTACAATTAAATGTTTTGAATAAGATTGTCAAACTTCTTATTGAAAGTGGCCAATCCGACCTGTATTAGCCAAGCCTACAAATATAAAAGGGGTGCCTGATTGTGAAATTGTTATGCTTTATCGCTAGCTCACCTAGTATACTTCCAAAGAATTTTGCAGCTTGTTTTAAATACTTAAACACATTATGTGTGGAATGTAAACTTGATCATAAAAACAGATTTTGCCCGGTATTGTACACGTGTGTAGTACTATAAGTTATGTAGCCACATCCAATAATTAATTTGTGATAGTTTTTACAAATGTTTGATAGCCAAGTACATACAAACTTACATAACATGAAAATGTAACTAGAACACACACACACACACCCAAAGACACATAGACACTAAAATAAATAGTCAAGAAAAACAACAAATTTATATTTTGTATTTGATTTAACTGTCATTTGAATGCCCAAATGTCATGTGTGGGGGAAAAATTAAATTTTATTCAGTACAAAAACATCTCCCATTCAAATTAAATCCCACTCTTCCCAAAAATTTGTTAAAATTCTAAAAGGATCACAAATAAATTAAAGTTTTAAATATTTCGTGGATTGTCATCGGTTCGAGAGTGCGACACCAACCAGATTTTGTAAATCGAGCGAACGCGAAATCCAAGGAGAACTTGCGACGCTCGTCAGTCCAACGGGCGGCGTCAATTTATTTTGGTGTTCCAAGATCTTTTGTAATTTGTTTATCATTTGTTTCAAAAATAATCAAATATTTTGAAAACATTTTGCAATTTTTTTTAAAAATCCAAAAACAAAAAGAAAAAACCAAATTTGATTTGAATTGTATACGCGCGGTAAAATTTCAAAGCGTAAACATAAATTCGTCATTACTGAAAGGAATAGAAACGGAATTCTTCGTCAGACGTTGGGGATACACGAAGGCAACATGAATAAGTTTGGTAAGTCAAAAATAACAAAAGTCATTGAGTTTTAAACAGAGTTAAAACCGAAAAGAACAAGGGTCATACAGTACAGATATTATTGCAGTAACATTCCAGGTTGTAGATTATCATAGGCATTGCTATCCTATTTAAGCGTCCCATTCGCTTCGGTGCTTGAATTATAATCGCTGTGACATCCACAAAAATATTGTGTGACACTCTAGCTGATACATCCGCACATTGAATACTTACATATATTTTCATTACCTGTTCATAAGGAACAGGTTTAACTGAAGAGGCACAACTCAAAATTTGTTGTTCTTGTTGTAGCTGCAAATAGCGGAAAATTCTAAATACTAAATGTTCTTTTTGGGTACCCAGGTCCAAATCAAGGAAGGTGGCATCCTCGATGAGATGGGTCCAGAGTGTAATAGGAGTCAGGGTTGGGGTTTAGTGGTGCACGTTTTGGGCATGTGTCCGTTATTTCTGTGTTTACGCAGGCCGAATTACTGTTTTGTTGCCTGGTCGGTAGTGACTTATCAGTCTGATCTTCAGGCGGTGGTCTGCCACCGAGAGCCACGATATCTTGCATAGCCAGAATGGTGTTCTCGACCATGTTGGTGTGGGCCTCATTCCTGGCTTCTATGCATCCTTTGTGTGTTATGGGATCGGAATCGAGAAAGCGCTCGATAGAAGAGGGGTAAACCGATCTCAGGGCGAATCGGACTTCTACACATTGCTCCTCTGGTGCTCTTGTGGTTTGAATGGGTTGGCTTCTGGCAATAAATTAAGAATTGGTGGGTTAGTTGCTCATTATGCTGTCTGACTGAAAGGATTTGTTTCCTGCTGCAGATGGTCTGGGTGTGTCATGAGATTTTTCAAAACTGACCAACTAGCCCAGCGCCAGCGAACTTTCTTTTGAAGCGAACTTGATTATCGTTCATCCAATCTTTACCATTCGTTTGGCGAATCGATAAATAATGTTGATTACCAAATTTCCAGTTTCTATCTACAAAACTATGGGAGGTAAGACATGTTTTCCAAATTGCGGGTGGTTGGGAGAGGGGCAAAAATTGAAAATAAACTTGATCTGCCTGCAAGTATAAGAAATATATGTTCCATACATGTCAAACCTCTATATCTTATCATCTCTGAGATCTGTTTGTTAACACGGACTGACGGATATGGCTATTTCGACTCGGCTGTTGATGCTGATCAAGAATATATATAATTTGGGGTCGGAAATGATTCCTTTTCACTGTTACATACATTTGCACAAACTTAATATACACTGTTTACCTTTGGCTCAAAAATGATTCATCCCAAATGGATCTTAACGGATCTTTTTTCCGAGTAGTTAGGTCAATTCTTTAATACGAGTCTTGTATCAAAACCCATTCGAAACAGTAGAGAAATAGTTTGTTTTTCGCACTTCGAGGCTTCAACTGGGATCCGATCAAAATTGTACCTCCATTGTTCGGATATATCTACAGTCAAATTCCACAAACTATGCGCATCTGTTATCTTTGCCTTGTTTACCATATGTTTTTCCACCTATGTTCTACAAATTCGTCCTTGTGGGTTATAAGACATTTCTTGCCAATCATTGTAAAGTTTAACAAAACTTTGTTAAACAAATAATGCGACTGATAAGTTTTTTTTACAGGAAATCATATTTATAAGTATATATGTATATATTTGAACGACATTTTGTATAAAGATTCGTTTTGAGTTGTTAGATTCTTGTTGTTTTCTTACAGTTCTAAACATTAAGCTATAAAAAGAATGAAGTTTCGTTATTAATACAAAAACAGACTGTACGTAAATGGACGGACATACGATGTAGTCTTTTATGATATTACAAATATTCGAGCATGAATCATTTTGATTTGATATTAAGGCACAATAATACACTCTTTGTTTTTGTTTTTTGTACTTTTCTACAAAATGATGTGGAATATTTTTAAACTTAAAAAACCAATAGCGGACACAGCCAGTGGTCACTTGAACGTGTTCCCGCAGAGCGGTTGGAAATTGGAAATGGAGGAGTTGCCCAAAACGCAGCGGCCGTCACTGCCCACTGACTGCCCTGATATGACTATGAAAAATGTGTGAAAATTTTTTTGCAGCAGCAGCAGATTTTAATGAAAAAAAACCTAGCCAATTTTTTTCTCCTTTGGCTGCCCTGGCAGGAGACCAAGTGGCTGATAAACTGGTTCCTGCGGCGCATAGAAAAAGTTCTCAGGGTACAGATAATAAAAATTCAAGCGTATATGATAATCAAGGAGCAAAAAAAAATTAATTCAGGCAAAAAAAGTAGCCAACGGACAACGGAATGACCAGCGGACGCAGCGTCGACGGTTTAATATAAGAAAAACAGAACGGCAGCAAAAAACAGGAGAGAAACAACCCTCAGCTTGGATGGGTGTAGGTACAACAAGGACGAGGACTCCTAACTGGGTTTTGATGTTAACAGGTTTGCGATCCTCTCGCACTCGCACACGTACACAGCTGTGCGTTCTTCACGGACATTAGCGAGAGGACCTCGACGCTTCCGTAATCTGAGCGCAGTAGGCGCGGCTGTTTGCGCTTTTCTGCTTGCCCCTACTCCTGCTGCCGCCGCCTTTGATAGAAATGACAAATAACCAGATTCATTGTAATAGATTATGTCTACAACTTAATCGCCTTGCAGATAAATGATGACGACAATGTTCAAAAAAGGCGCAGAGCGGAGAGCAGAGAGCTGGCAGTGCGTTTTGTTTTTGGGTGTCAATTTTGTTTGTGTCTTTTTGTAGTTATGTCTTTTGTCGCGCTAAAGAGAGTGATTCGCTTGGACGGAAGTTGTTTTTGGCATGATGCGACTCTTCCTAACTAAATCTATACAGCAGCGTCAGCGTGAGTCCAATCAATGAGATGATCAGTCCCAAAGCCGATTGCAGGCCTGCAGCGCCAGCCAATCGACACTTGAACATATCATAGCGTGTCAGCGAATCCTCCACTATATTTTGATATTCAGCCTCCACCAGCTGGCCATCGTAATAGGTGATAAGATCCTCAAAGGGATACTCATAGCCCTGCAGGCATTCACATTTGTACCCGCCAGTTTCATAGCCACGACCCATGATAGGTACACACTGAAAGAAAAGACAGCAATTTTGAAATCATGTAAATTGATTATTAAACAATTAAATAATTAATAATATTATTGCTACAGTCAGAAATACAAAACAATCAGTAAAAAGTTGTCCCAGCCTAATTTACTAAACTAAAGCTGAATTATGCTTTAGTTTCTAGATAAATCAGGGATCGTAACGATAACATTTTCAATATAAAAATTACGATTTAAGGATTATTTATTGAAATATTTTTTCATTAAATTCGAAAATAACGCATCAAATTCAGTCGTCCAAAAAAGCATTCTGTAGCGATTTTATAAATTTATTTAATTTTATAATTCTATTCGTGCCTGGTTATCTCCTGGTCGAGTTCAAAACCTGTCGTAAAAGATAATGCAATATGTTGAGAAGTTAGGGATTCTGCTACGAATAATCTTTTGTGGCAGCGTTTGCTCTTTTGTAGTTTTCTTTGTAGACTAAAAGAGATTCCCTTTTTAGTAAGTTTTAGCAGTTTTCGGACATGGTTGCGTGCAGAATCGTATTCTCGATCAAACCATGGTTGACTCTACTTTGCTTTTGCATTTTGTGAGGTCCTCGATTGTCGTGCTTGGGGATAGTTCAAGTTTTGGGTCGAGAGTCTGCCTGTAATTCTGCTCGTTCCACTGTAATTTTTGGCCGTAGCGTTGATTATTTCTGTTATTGCGCTTAAATCTGCATATGATCTGAATAAGATTCGACTGCTACTTCCAGGTCCTTTAAGTGTTGGTTCTAGCTTACACGTATGAGGCAATAGTCTATGGTTGACGCTGTTTGCGACCTTCAAAAAGTATGGCTTCCTTCGCTGTCACTGATTGCCCGGCCGACTACAAAAGTAAGGTTGTGGGACTCACAAAATTCGCTCAATCTTTTGCCGGATCGATCAAGTTTTGTTTCCTTTGCCTGGTCATTCCCTCTGCGTACATTTAAGTCTCCTACCGCCATTACATTTAGTGCATTGAGTGGCAGAAGTGTATCATCTAGCGATTCATAATCGCTGATCCACTTGTTGCAGTTTAGGTATGGGGGAATTATCTTAGGGATTTCATCTGAGCTCAATTTTCAGGATTTTCGTTGTTAATGAACTTTGCGAAAGCACATCTCAGTGACTCTTTGAGGCTTTTGTTAATACCAAGGACTACTCCATTGCTAGCCCGACCTCTTGTGCACGTTCTGGTAGCTGGCTTCCAGTGCAGGACGTGATTTTTAAAATAGGATCTCTTCTGTTGCTTGATTTTGGAACATAAGAACTCTATTGTTATTAAAGCGCACTCATTTGCCCCCCCTAGGTATATTTCGTAATTTCTGACAATTGCTTTAAGGTCGGGATTAACTGTCGACAGCTCGCTTTTAAGCTTTAGATTCTTGTTGTACAGTTCTCAAGTCTTTGTCTATGTAGATAGCAGTTCCTGTAAGCTTTCTTTCAATTTTTATAGAGGCCATAGATTTCATTTCTGCTGAGTCCTACTTTGTTCCGTCTTTCAAAATGAATCCTCACCTTCACATCGGGTAAACCAAGCTTGTAATGGCATTCTTCTTTGTGGCAGTCTTTCTAAGCAGTCTTTTGACAATCACATTTGGGCTCTAACCTGATTAGCTCCGCTCGGTCACTTTCCACTTCGCTTCAATATCCTTCTTGACGCCTTCTAATGGATCTTTAGCTAGCCTATGTCCTCTTTCGAATGCAAGTCGTTCTCCCATACTGTTTAGTTTAGCGTCTACGATTCTCTTGTTGCCCCATAAGGCTGGGAGGTGTCAAGACTCCATTATCTACTTCCAATCAATCGTCCATTAATTTTTTATAAGAAATTCAAAAATTGTAGTATGTTTGGGCACCCCATTCAAAACTTAGATGTGTCGCTTACTTCTGAATAAAATAAAACACATCTTCCGCATTGATTTTTGTCCACCCCAAGTAAAGTTAGCCAACGTAGCGTATTTAGGCGTATTTACTTAACAATTAGAGGAATGTGTAGCATCTACTTACATAGGAGGTTTGCTCGTCGCACTTGTGCGTGTTCTTAAAGGCATTCGCCTCATAGTACCAGTCCGGACACTGATTAATATCCAGCTGCATCATATCCATGGATACGGCCACCACACCCCTGCGTAGAGCGAAAACAAATTAGTCAGTTTAATTGCTATCATTTGCATGACAATTGGACTGGAGTCACAAAGTCATGTCAACACTCAAAAACTACAACAAAGCATTTGCATCTGAATGGGATTGGCCCGCGACAGACCGGCCGAACAACTATCAACCCCTCCCAGAGCTCGGCTATACTCACTTGAATTCCAGTTTCACTTTGAGGCTATCCCAGCCAAAGAAGGGCACCGCATAGGTAACCAGCCATTTCTTCACATAGCCGTCGCAATCGAACTGCGGCTGTGCCCAGTAGCCGTGCTTTATGTTGGCCGCCCTATACGAGTTGGGGTAGTGCTCGTACTTTTGCTGGTATTCACCTGTCTCGTTGTGACGTATCTTCATCTTCATGTAGAATGTTTCGAGATCATCAAAGTTCGTATTCCAGCGTTGCTTTAGGAACTTGAAGTACTTCTTCTCCGTGTAGAGCTCGTGCGTTTTGTTGAGGCGAGCCAGATCCTCCACCTTGAACTTGCGCGTGTTCAGTTCCGTCTTGTAGGCATAGGGTGCGAAATAGGTACGATTGGTGAACTTATTGCGCTCCCAGAGCATTGTGGCCGACCAGACCTTGCTGTCGCCCAAAACAATGGCCAAAGTCTCGCCGATCATTTGATCCTCGGTCAGTGGTTTGTCCGCCACACGTTTGCCCGAATAAACCTCATTGGGGTCGGATATCTAAAAGGAGAAGTGAACGAGTGAGGGTGGTCTTTTGGGGAGCACGACGGCTGCATACTTTTTCCGACTCGCGAGAGAGAGAGTGAGCAAGGAGGGAGGGTGGGTAAGAGACAGCTTCCTCCTCCTTTTAATAAAGACGACGCCTTGTGGCGAACCCGTTTTTCGTGTCCTTTTGCGCTCAAACTAATGAATTTAGCATTTTGGTAATGGTTTGACACTGAATATTTAATTCATGCCGCGCGGCTGCAAACTCCCAGAAACCGAGACTGAAACTGGCATTGCAGGAAATTCGAGGAAGTTGAATTACGCGTGGAAAATTATAATTTACACTTGAGAAGTTTTCAAGAGCCGTCGTCGAAGGCTCTTAATAGGTGTCGGGTTATCAATTATTGCTCTTCATTTAGCGTGAAGTCGAGCAATCTCTCTGCGTGTGTGCGTGTGTGATGGGAATATTATTTTGGCTTACCTGTAGGAAGGCGCTAATAAAGTTGGCCAGTCGTACGGCCATTTTGGCTTCATTTTCGAACTGCTCCTTGGCGCCAAAGCTGACATCGCCGCGCAAAATCAAATCCTGTGGATGGAAGCTGGAGAAAGGGAAATGAAATAAAATATACTTGGTTATGGCTAACTCGAAACAGTACTCCCCACTTACTTTTTGCAAGTGCGAAAGTTGACTCCATGAATGTACTTCAAAGCCTGATCAATGTTTAACTGCTGGACATGCAAGGACCTCGAACCGGTGGAATAATTGCGATACTCTGGATGCATATCCAAATACTTTTGGCGCACATGATAAGGAGCTTTCTCCCACTGAATGGGCAGCTTTTGTATCCCTGGCAAAGAAATACATAGAAATACGCTTATTACGAGTATTTTGAAAGACTCTGGATTAACCCACATCCAATCTTGAGGCAATCGTAATCATTGTAATATTGCTCCGCCGAGGCACGTTCCACTATTTCGCCCAAATAGGGTCGCCTCACTGTATTGGGCAGTCGAAAGCCTGGCTTACAGCGACACTGGTAGCCACCTCTTCGAAAGCCCCAACCATGTAAGGGTTCGCATTCGGTCGTCTCTTTTTTACAACGCGCCGTGTCCGCAAAATGATTTGGCCCCTTGTTTCCCTCTCCCAAAGGGCACTGATTGATGTCTATGCGCTCAAAGTCCATTTCCAAAACCGAGACGGCGGTGTATCTAGAGAAGAGTCGATTTAAGGATGATTTTTTTGACTGGAATCCTTGTTTGTTTACTCACTTCGGATACTCGATATGCCTAAACTGGGTGTGTCTGGGATAGATGTCGGCAATGGGCACAACAGCTGCCACCAGCCACTTGTTGGAGCGACCGCAGTCAAAGTATGGACGGGTGAACTTGATGGGACCCGGATTCTCCTCAGAGCCAGGCGGACCATGGAACGTGTATGTTTCATTTGTATTGTTTGCGTAGCGTATCTCCACTTGGTAGGTAATTTTAGTGTCATGTCGCCCCGCCACATTGTCCGGCAGCCAGGCGCGATACCATTCATTAATCTTGTAAAGATCGTGTGTGTAATCCTTTGATATGGAGTCTGGATGATGGGCACCCAAGTCCTGTACATCAAATGTATTCCAAGTGGATATCTTTTGCAAATGAATGGGATCGTTAAAGTCGTCCAAACGGAAAGTGCGTGGACCAAATCGTGGAAAGGTCTTATTGAAGAAGCCACGATACGAAGACGAATACGAACTGTTGGGCGAGAAGTAGACCGCTGAGGCGTTGATGGAAGGATTTGCCGAGACATCAGCCACCGTGGACAAAAAGTAGTACATCATGCCCGGATCATAGGTGTCATTAATGGCCGGACGTATGAATCTGGACTGGAGTATGTAACTCCAAAAGAAGCTTCTGCTCAAGGCCATGTTCTGCAGATGCAGCAGGGCGGTTCGATTCGGAAACACGGGATTAACGTTCACCTCCTTAATGTCCGGTTTGTGGGAGAGCGCATCCACGGGCATGAATAGATCCGCATGATGCTGGATAGGGCAATTGTCAGAGTTCACCTTGTCAAATTGTATCTTAATCTCGTCAAAGGCATCGCGCGCTTGCCACTCATGCTGGGCTAACACGCCCACGGCGAGTACCAGCATAAAAAGCAGGTAACTACGCCCCAAAATCGTTGAGGGAAACATTCTGAGCACGCTTTCCACTCGCCGGCCGTATACAATTAAACTTTTAACTTATATGTAAGAACAAAGAATTAAATAAAACAAATAAAAATTCCACTCAAGCCCTCAGCTCAACACCAGATTAGTAATAGAAATTAATTCTGGCTTTGCTTTGCACTTGTTGGAACTACGCCCTCAACAATGTGACCGCACGCGGTCAAGCTGAAAAATACCAAAACAAACACACTGCACACAGTGTTGTAAAATATAGCAAGGTGTGGGTGAAGAGCTATCGATTACAAGTGAGCTATCGACTTAGGCGGGACAACCATTACTAATTTGAAAATTAATTAACAACAAATTGGATTCATTTGTTAAGCAACCTATTCGATACGTTCAAGTTAGATTTGATTAATTTTTGCCAAGGTCCCACAAGCAAGCAAAATTAGAACACATTGTGCAAACAAAGTTAGCCTTGAACTGTAAATGTTTGCGTAAAACATGTTTGGTGTTCCCACATGAGCAAATATTTGCTCTTAAAAAATTTGAGCAAATATTTCCCCTCCGGAAATAATATAATAATATAATATAATAAGTGGAGATAGCTTTTGGTTGTTGCAGTATATTTTTCGAGTTCTGCACTTTACCATTAACAATATTGTTGAAAATAACCCACGTTTTTAGAGCTTTTTATCAATTTCCTTCAAATAAAAAAAAATAGCAAAAAATTGCTGAATTGATATTTTTGGAGATCTTAAGAAGAAATTCGCAGTACAATTTTTTTTGAGCTTTCGAAGCTTCAAACTTTCTTGTATGGGGACCTGGTCTCTAACTGCTTCAACAGTCCTGAAGACGCATCCTTGCCACAGCGTGAGATATCTGTGGTCGATGATACTTTTGCTATTCGCCGAAGACATGAAACCATCTGAAACCATTATCCCAAAGAAATTCATTTTTAGTCGAAAGGGTATTTAACTATCGACCTTCCAGAACCCGAAAAGTTATAGAAAACACCATTCTTTCAGCACGATTTCGCCAGATGCGCAACTGAAATGTAAATATTAGTAAGAAATCTCTACTCGGGTTGCTATTTTCTTTTTACCGATGACATCACAACAACAATACAATTTAAGTTGGGAATTTATCGCCAAAATCACAGATGATATTTGCTGTTGGGCTAAGACAACTAAAAACAAGTAAGAAAGTCGGTCAAGCCCGACTATAAGATAATACTATACTCTGTTCAAGTTAATCCCGGCGCTCGCATTTGTTCGCTCGTTATACGTATTATAACCGTTAAACGCTGTTATACGCGTTATACGCTGTTATACGCTCAATTCTAAGTTTCTCTCTCTCTCTCTCTCCCAAAGAGTGTGTTGGGTGCCGGTTAACTTTTTTTGCTCAAAACTTGTGTATCGTTTATCCGATCTTTCTTATTCCTTCAGCAAATCGAATCGAATAATTCAAAATTGTGGGAGATATGACGTTTTTCCAAATTCCGGGGGCGGGAGGGGCGTGGCAAAAATTGAAAATAAACTTGATCTGCCTGCAAGTATAATGAGTTTTTGTCCCATACTTGTCAAACCTCTATCTCTTATCATCTCTGAGATCGCGTCTTTCACACGGACAGACAGAGGGACAGACGGACATGGCTATATCGACTAGGCTGTTGATGCTGATCAAGAATATATACACTTTATAGGGTCGGAGATGATTCCTTCTGGCTGTTACATACTTTTGCACAAACTTAATATACTCTGTGTACCTTTGGTACAGAGTATAAAAATAGAGAAAAGCTAACTTCGGCTCGACCAAAGTTGGCCAAAATTGGGTTCAAATTATTGGTGCACAAACATATTCAAAGGCTACTTGGCAAATGTTTGCGCGCAAACTATTTGGTGTTTTCACCTAAGGCAAACAAAATGGGCAAATATTTTGAAATATTTTGCACACATAATTTGCGTGTGGCCCCTTACCTTAAGTAGAAAAAATACTATTTAGTCAATTTCAAAGTGACTTACACACTTGATTTTGTAGTACTTTATAAAGTTAGCGATCGTCACGTATGAATTCTAAATTTGATCTATTTTATCTTATTTATTTCAATATTTCCTTTACAAAATGAAGTCTTCATTTAGATTGTTTGCTCTGTTCATCTACGACTTTGTCCCTTCGTCATTCCGATATTTAAGCATAATGGTATTGATCCTCTTGTGATCGACCTATCTTTAGAATTACTCATTTGCAACTGCAATTAAACTTCTACAACCATAGAATAAAGGTTGGAGTTACAGTTACTGTTTTGGCCGATAACTTTTTTTTCGGTTACGGTTGTGGTATATGGGTTACGGTACTGGTTACGGTTATTAACTTTATTCTGTTTCGGGTTTCGGTTACGGTTACGGTTATTGGTATAAAATATCACTTTGACAAATCATGCACAAACAAAAGCGGCTCCATTTGAAATTTCATTTATTCAGTAAAAGTACTTAGTTCAAGTTTCTAATACAGAAGTATATCTGACATGGCTAAAAACTATGTACCGAACTTCATTTCTACGTATGATACGGAATCCATTGGACTACAAAGCAGGTCTGCAAACCCAACAATTTTTTCGGAACCTCCGGTTTGCTGTTTCGAACCAAAATTTACCAACGGTTAAGGTTCGGAAATTTGAGGTTCGAGGTTTTTGGAAGTTGGTTTTGGTTCGAACCTTGGTTTGTTGCACGTTTTTCCCAATATATTTAAAATAACAATACAATAGGTATACACTTGACGACTAGATACATTGTTAGTCCGCACTTACACGATGAAGCAAACTTCATGAAGTTCCTCATGAAGAATTTGTTTGTAGGGAAGTGGTGTAGGGGGCAGTCGAAGCAGTCAAAGCTTCATGACAAGCTGGCAAAGAAGTTTTTCGACATGTATATGTATAAGATGAAAAATTTGTGCCAGTTTTCATCTGATTTAGTGTCTGATTTAGGTACAAAGAATATTTGTGCAAATGTATATAGCCGCCAGAACAAAGCATCTCTGACATATATACATATAAGTATAAGTATACATAGTCTGGCTTGACCGACTTTCCGTATTGTTATATAGGTTGTCAAAAAAGTCTTGCGGTATTTTTATTGAATTTTCAATTGTTCATAAAATTGGTTATAATAATGCGATTTGAGTCAAATATGCGCCGTTTTGTTCGATGACGAGTTCCCAACGAGATGCCAACTTCATAATGCCCCTCTTATGGAAGCTCGCTTCCCTATTGGCAAAAAACTCGGAGAGCCAATTTTCACAGGACTCTCTTGTGGCCAACTTCCGACTACCAAGCTCGTTCGCCATGGACAGAAATAGGTGGTAATCACTTGGTGCGAGATCCGGACTATACGGTGGATGCAAAAGAACCTCCCATCCGAGCTCCCGGAGCTTCTGGCGCGTCACCAAAGATGTGTGTGGCCTGGCGTTGTCCTGATGGAAGACAATTCGGCCTCTGTTGATCAAAGATGGCCTCTTCTGCATAAGTGCTGCATTCAAGCGGTCCAGTTATTGGCAGTACAGGTCCGAATAGAGCGTTTGGCCATAGGGGAGCAGCTCATAGTGGATGATTCCCTGCCAATCCCACCAAACACACAGAAGAACCTTCCTGGCCGTCAATCCAGGCTTGGCCACCGTCTGGGCAGCTTCACCGCTTTTCGACCACGACCGTTTGCGCTTCACGTTGTCGTAAGTGACCCACTTTTCATCGCCAGTCACCATCCGCTTCAAAAACGGGTCGATTTTGTTGCGATTCAGAAGCGATTCGCATGCATCCATACGGGCAAAAATGTTTCTTTGCGTCAAGTCGTGTGGCACCCATACATCGAGCTTATTTTTGAATCCAAGCTTCTTCAAATGGTTTATAACGGTTTGATGACTCATGCCCAGCTTTTGGCCGTTGCTACGGCTGCTACTATGCCGGTCTCTTTCGATCAATTCAGCGATTTTATCGCAATTTTCGACGACAGGCCTTCCGGACCGTGGCGCATCTTCGATCACCTCTGCACCAGAACGAAAACGTTGAAACCATCGTTGTGCGGAAATGGAAATGGAAACTGTATCGGGTCCATAAACTGCACAAATTTTATTGGCAGCATGAGATGCATTTTTGCCTTTATCGTAGTAGTACTGTAAAATATGCCGTATTTTCTCTTTATTTTGCTCCATGTTTGCGACGCTATAACTCACGAACGACTAAAAACAAACAACAATAAATCAAACACGTGTTAGCGCGTGGAAAGAGCTTTCCAAAAAGCTCTAGCGTGAACCGATGCGACGAATACAACTAGAACTACGCGCTTACAAAGACAAGCTTGCGGAAATACCGCAAGACTTTTTTGACAACCTTATATTTCTTATATTTCTTACATAGAAGGGCGGGTACCCAAATAAATTTTAATGTGTATAATCTTTTTTTTTTGAACCGAACTAAAAGCTTGGGTTCGGAACGGGTTCGGGTTCATCTATTTTCGTCCTCGTGGTTCGGTTCAGCGTTTGGTTCACAGTAAAAGAAAAAAGCCGGAATTCCGGGCTCGAACCGGTTCGATTCAAAACCGTTTTGCAGCCCTGCTACAAGCTGTGGACCGTTCTCGAGGCTATGACTTGCTCTACTAGACACCCAAATATTGAGTTTTTGAAAGGCGTTCCCTTGTCCGAGCAGTGGACAATTTCTCAATGCATGAGGTGCGCACTGCGATCGATGAGTGGTCAGAGAGTTTTCGACGTTGCTGACAGGCACAAGGCGGCCATTTCGAATAAGTTGTTCTACTATTTGTAGCCATTGAATGACCGAATAAAAATAAGAAAGTTTTGAAAAATATCACTAGGCAACAAGGTACAGTATATTGAAGGGGGGTTGGTGGTGATTCTAGATGATTTTCGTTTGCTATTTTCAGAAATGGTCCGTCGCGAGTTTTAGTAATTTGAGCTTAAAGTTGCAAAAAGTGGGTTTTTTTTCATCTTTCTAGACGCGTTTTGTGGAGAACCAATACTTTTGTATTGACTTGTTTTTATATTATCGTAAATTACTATTTCGTAACTTTAAAATAAACTATCCCAAAGAATTGTACGATCCTTTTGAGCAAAGATATACGATTTGGAATACATATAATAAAATCACAAAATTGTCTACTGCCCAAAGCTATGCCTTGCCATAACAGTACAACAGATCAGATGAAAATTTTCAACAATACCCATTGCATACTTTGGGGCAGCAACAATATATTCGATTTTTTGTGAAAACGTATACAATTACTAAAAATGGTATATCTTCATTGGAAAAAAACGTAGAAATGTATTTTTCTCTACTCATTTTAAACAACACAGATAGATCTAGTACTTCAAAACGTTGTGAGACCGTTTATGCTAAAAAATGACAAACTTTATTTTGGTATTACCAGATAGATGCAAGTATAAGAAGTTTATGCCCAATACATGTCAATACAGACGGACAGACATACAGACGGACATGGCTGTATCGACTCGGCTGTTGATGCTGATAAAGAATATATATACTTTATAGGGTCGGAAATGATTCCTTTACCCTGTTACATACATTTGCACAAACTTAATATACTCTTTGTACCTTTGGCACAGCGTATACTTTTTTTTAGTAGGACTTTATAATCGCTTCTCATTTAAACCATTTTATGCCGAAAAGTTTGGCAATTAAATATAAACGCATAAATGATTTTGAAAATCTCTGCACTGCGGGTAATCCGAAACGACAAAGTCTCAATGGTTGTGTTCCAAGAAATTTGAATTTCCGTCCATTTGGTATTGGAATCGCATTAATTAAAGGGACTGCACACATGTGCCAGTAACTGGTAAATACATAGGAATACACACGTATTTGTATGTACATCCATATATGTATCTAAGCAACTGCAACATGCATTTGGATCTTTGCCAAAGCTAGGCGGCGCCTACACTGCCCCAGGGACACCGGCAGTATTTGTTGACCCCTCTGCATTATTGAAGTCTCCATTTGCTGTTCGTCCCTTCTATAGGCTGACCATTAAACCCCAAACCAGGTCAGCAGCCAGCACAGATATTTTTTCGGAAACTTGCGGCGGCTGCTGATGCTCTGGCTGCACCAGTACAGCCTGAAACCAAAGGAACCATTTCCTGGCGCTATCGCTGTGTGTCAATCTGTTGTGGCTGCTCCTCTTCCTCTGTCACCACCTGCGCTAAATGACACGAATTAGGGACTTCCCTCTCTTTCTTTCGCTCTGTCGTTGGGCCGTTGAGCTACTTTTCATTACATTTACAGCCACACAGAGAGAAAAAAGCTGTTCTTAATTGAAGTTTAGCTGAACCAACTTAAAGTAATAACAAACTTAAAAGTTTACTCAAAGTGAGTAAGAGGAATCCTGCAAGTAAAAACCAAACTAAAATTAAGTAAAATCAAACTTAAGTCAATAAAAGATGCTTTATTCTAAATATAAGACAATATTATTAGAACACAGTACAGAACCTGGGTAGGGGCACAGGAATTTGGTAAATAATCTGCTACATAATTGAATATTTTTATACCCGTTTTTTAATGCGATCCACGAATCAATCGAATTTTTGAGTTTTCGGGATTTAAAGAAGTGCAGATCCTCACGGGCATGCGTCATCGACGAACGATTTCAACGATTGTTTTGAGAGGTTGCGCAACTTGTGGCCGAGCGTTGACATGTTGCAAAATTACCTTGTCGTGCCTTTGCTCGTGTTCTGCTCGTTTTTGCTTCAATGCTCGGCTCAAAGGCATTCATAAAGTTCGGTAGAGTTTCCCTGTGATGGTTTCGCGTAAAATACAACAAAGTTTAAGCAATTCGTTATATGAAGTAGTATCCCGAATCGAACCATATTCGATAAGTCGCTTAAGCAGCTAAGGAGGAGTAAAATACGTGTTCAAACCGAATTTTACTTCAATATCTTTAGAACCAACAAAGCAATTATATGACAGCTATATGAAATAGTATGCCGAATTGAACAAAACTCGATAAGTCGCTTAAGGAGCCTAAAATACGTGCTCAAACTGAAATTCAGTTCGATAGCGTAAAAACCAACAAAGTTGCTTCAAATTGACCAGAACGTCTATATGGCAGCTATATGAAGTAATGGTCCAAATCGAACCCGATATAGTAAATCATATAAGCAGCTAAAAATACGAGTACAAACCAAATTTCAGCTCAATAGCATAAGAAACAGCAAAGTTGGAATAAATCTGACATTTCGGTTATATGCCAGCTATATAAAATATTGAACTAAATTGAGTGAATTTTTGCAAGTCGTTTTTGCGGTTCGAAATATGCGTAGAAACCAAGTTTGGGCTAAATATCAACTGGAGTTTATGCCAAAAAAAAAGATAAAAAATTTGGTAGCATATAATATTGACCAGTAACAAGTTTGGAAGCGATAGCATTGAAAACAGGAAAGATTTTTCTACTAAGACTTTTTCCCAGAACTATATTTTGTATGGCAGCTATACTATATAGTTGACCGATTTTCATCAAACTTGGTGGAATTATGTAAAAGCATAGAAAACATATAAATACGAGGATTGGGGACGTTTGCGTTAAAGATAAAAAAAGTTTTTCTAAAGCTAAGACATGGAAAACTTATAAATACGAGGGTAAGGCACTACTAAAACTACTTTTTCCACCGATTGTTCCTATGGCAGCTATATGCTATAGTCATCCGATCCGGCCGGTTCCAACCAAAAGACTTCGTGCAAATTTTGGTTAAGATACGTTTAAAACTGACGTAGGACATAGCATAGAAACAGACGAACGGTCGGACAGACTTGGCTATATCAACTCAGCTTGTCATGCTGATCAAGAATATATATATTTTATGTGGTCGGAAATGCTTCCTTCTATGGGCTACAAACATCTGGACAATTTTAATATGCCCTCCACACAAGGGTATAAAAAAACCATTGTGCATCGGTCGGAAAATGGTATTTAGAGCAGAGTTCTCCAGCGATAGCCCCTGGAGCTCGAACATAATCGCCAATTCACACCGAATGCTTGCCGAAGTCATGCATCACTGTGTGTAAGAGAGAGACACAGTACCATATTCGCGCTGTCTGCTTGGGGAACCCTGAATTAGAGGGAAACACTTTTTTGATTTCAATGTTAGCGTCCTCAAACTCGGGAATATTATATTCTTTCAGATATGCAAAATTTGATCAAAAGCGAATGACTATATCATAATTTTGTCATAAGATTGATCGGTCGGAAAAGGGATCTTAGTCAGACAAACTATTTTGTTTTCGTTGTTAGTGTCTCCAATCTAGGCCATTTTTAATATTAAATGCTTTTAAACAGATTTGCAAGATATGGGCAAAATTGGATGACTATATCTCATGGCTGCCATAGGAATCATCGGCCGGAAAATGAGTATTATTGAGAAACATTTTTTTGTTTTCAATATAAGCGTCCTCAAACTCGGTCATTATTTATATTTAATGCATTCAAACAGGCTTGCAAAATTTTGTAAAAATCAAATGACTATATCTAATGGCTGCCATAGGACCGATCGGTCGGAAAATAAGTCTACGTAGGGAAAACTTTTTTGTTTTCAATATTGGCGTCCTCAAATTCGGCCACTACTAATTAAATACTTTCGAACAGGTTTGCAAGATATGTTCAAAATCTAATGACTATAGGTAGGAAAATAAGTCTGAATATAACTTTTTGGTTTTCAGTTTTGTTGTTCTTAAACTCTGTGATTGCTTTCGAACAGATTCATCGAAAATTGGGGTTAAGTAAACAAGATTTTTAGATTTTAATGTTAGCTTTCTTAAACTCTGATATTTCAAAACCAGCATTTGCAAAGGTATAAAAACTTCGGCAGAGACGAAATTAGCTTAGCCTTCTCGGTTTTATTAAAATCTTTTTTGTAGCATTTTAAAATGACGAACATTTTATTTCTTATACTAAACTATGACAAAATTTCCTTGCAAACAGTTCACAATTTATGATGATATATATTTTTTTCCCCGTGTACTTTTGTGACTCTCACTCTAAATTCAATCAAGTTAATTACTTTATTTTCGATGGCAGTGAAATTTGATTTTAGTTCTCATTCAGTTCACTTGATATTTTCTCTCGGTGCACTTGCACGTCCTGGCCACTTCCCTGGGGTTATTTATTACACCTGTCGTTTTTTCCTTTTGCAAGTGGATCCGTTGGCCAATCCTCTGCTGGCTAGTGGAACTAAAATTTGGCACAAACATAATTTTCAGTTTGTCGACTGACATTTCCGTGTGGGTGTTACACTGGGGCCTGCAACCGTAATGCAGATAAATCTACGCGCCTCTCGCATTGTTTTATTTTACACGTGGGAATCCCAAAAACAGAAACTGAACCTTCAACTGCAACTGGCAACATTTGGCAGTTATTTCGGTTTATTTTGGTTGTTTTATTTCAGAGTCGCATTTGCTTTTTGTTTTTGTTACTTGGCTCCTGTAATTGATTGTTGTATAAACTTGTTGTTGTTGTTGTCGTTGCTGTTGCTTTTGGCGTATCCGTGTCCTAAATTGCCATGGCAATTGCTTTGTGCCAGGCAGAGTTTTTTTGTTTTGCGGATTGTTGTGATGTGTTTGGTTAGAGCAACGGGGGAGAATGCTCGTTTTTTGGGAAACATTAAAGCAGAGATAACGGATTTCATTTGAAAATGTGCCAGGGCTTAAAAAAGTTTTATAATTCCAAATGAAACAGTGGCCACAAATTTCGAGGGTTACTGTAAAATGGGGTTTAGCCACGGGCAATTGAACCAACTTTGTACATATTGAAGTATCGGTACTGGGAAAGCAAATTGTGGGTGGTCATCTAATATATTATTTAGGATTTTACTGTGAATTGACTATAATTTATTTACTAATGGTTTCATTATTAAGTGACAATGATGTCTGTCACGTGTAAAACCAGTCGCTCATATGACCGCTACAATCAGGGCTTTTCGAATTTATCCGGCAAAAACACTCATGAGATCAAATCCCATTGAGATCATTCAAAGAAGCTTATTCGAACATCTTGTGGAACACCCATAGCTTGTATTAATAATTGTGGTGAACCATTTTAAATTTTATCAATTAACAGAGCATTATCAGGCTAGCAGATTAAGTAAGCGCATGCCGACTTGGTTGCACGAACCGTCCGTCGGCAAAGCACATTTTGCCTCACCCTGCACCCGCTTACTACGCCTGACTTCCCTGGTCTTCCCAAGATATCAGACCGTTCAGCAGTACGGGGCTTTGACTAATGTGCCTGCTGTTTGGCATTAGATCTAGTTCATTTCCAAAATCTTTTTTCTATAAAGCATAGATTTTTTAATGTAAAACCAGTCCCTCCCAATTCTCGTTAGTTTTATCGTCTAGGATATCATGTAGCCCCTCCTTCGTAAAATATGGTTGGTCGCTCATCTGTGATCTTTAAGACTTGGACATCTTGCTAAGAAGTGCGTCAATTCCTCATTTTCTCCGTAATTACAGAGTGGGCACGGCATGTTTACCGGTCTATACGTATTTGATGACATCGTGATAAGGTCAAGACGCGCTTTCATCACCCATGAGATGTTGCTGGTTGCCAGGTGTTGCAATTTAAGGGCAGCTGTATGGTCGAGATATCTGTATATTCTAGTTTGGCTGGATCCTTTCCGCGTCATCCGTTCCGCATGCGTCTTCAGCATCCATTATGCCGATTCTCATTGTATTCCAATCCTCCACGGAGCTTAGACCATCTTTCATCTAATTCCATAATGAAAGTCGGTCAGCTTGTATTGGCTTGAAAAGAAAGTCATGTCGGATTTTTGCTGAAGATTGCGTTAGTCTCAATTTTCAACTGGTTATGGTGTCTTCGGTGGCGTAAGTTTATGTACTAACGATAAAAAAATGATCAATTGTTTTTACAAAATCGAGTAATATTTATTCTATCTATCTATGGGTTGACGAGAAACTCATGTCCCCATGTCATGTTCCCCATTAACAATTCGTGAAAACCTTTGGGCAGTAGACAATATCAAAAAAAGTCAAATCAAAAGAATGAATTTCCCACAAAAAGCTCCTAAAAAGGGTAAAAATATACTTTTAGGCAACTTAAAGCTTAAATTACTAAAAATTTATACTTGATAGATTGTTTCCAAAAACAGATTCGTGTTTAGCACATGAACCGATTAAAACTTAGAGCCGGAACCGATATTATTATTTTTTTAAATTAAATTTTTTATTCGAGAACCGATATATTATTAGAACCGAAAAGACCGAAAAAGTCCTACACATCGTACCGGTACAGTTTCGGTTCTAACCAAGTCATTTTGTCATCGCTATATTCAGAGCTGCTACCAGCGCCAATGATGTAAAGCGCTAAAGAGTGTCATCTCAATTTCTCTTTGGTGTAAGTATTTGGCCTTGACAGCATAAAAAAACAAACATAAAAAACAAATATTTTGATACTTAATCATAGACTTAAAAGAATAGCTCACATCGGCAAGATAAGCTAAGGCTTCCATTTCAATATTAGAATTTTTATAACAATTCTCAGTTTCATCCAATCTTCCATCACTTTTCGGTATCGTAAAAGTCTTCAAAATCATTTTTATTTGAACTCTCATTGACAACAGTTTCCAAATTTCTTTAACAAGCCAATCTTTAAAACACTTTACAATTTAGTTGTTTTAATACGGAATTCATTTCAATTTTATTTTTCGAAGTGTCCTAGTGAACAAAACCAAAGTCTTCAATAAAAGAAAATCGTTTTAAGAGCATCTTTATGTGGATCACCATTTAAGTCAAAGTTTACATCTGGCTGGCTCAAGGTCTATGGTTGAGTATAATTCTATATAAACAACACAAATCAACAAATATTAATTACAACATTTTGGAATAGCAATTGCGTATGTCCGTACAACGATCGCTGTTTCGAGTATAACCAAATTCTCTCATCAGCGGACTTGTTTTGCTGTTTACAATATTTCAAAATATGCAAGCATTGAAGTTTATGTATTACTTGAAGTAACGTAGGCAGCAAAAATTATAAATAATCCATTGAGAATGTAGATTGCTATCTATATAGTGGCCGGTTACATCAAAGTAACTTTTGTTATTGCAACTCCAGTCGTACAAAATATTTTGCAAAACCGGCGATATTTTATTATACAGCCGTAATCCCATTTTCACTTTCGTAAAAATTTCTCGATTTAAAACCGGTAATCAGTAAAATTGGTCTAAGAATCCCAAAATGAAGTGCGAAAGTGAAAATGGGAGCACGGCTAATAGTTCGCCTTCCTTTTATCTAGCATGGATCGTATAGTTTTTGCACATGGAATGTTTACCGGACATCCAGCCGAAGCGTGAAACAGGTCCCTGAAACTTTTCTTTTCAACATGGCAGAGCGGCAACATCTTGGCTATAATGTAAACGGGGTGAAAAAAAAATCACGTACGAAATTACCTAGTACCTAACCTATTGAAAAGGTAAATGAAAATTATGACCTAGGTAAGGTAAAAGGTCAAATTTGAAAATACCGAGGTAAGGTAAGGTAAGGTACACAAAATATGTATCTTGGTATGTACCTAGGTATTTGTACCTATAGGTACTTCCAAAAACTGCTGGCACAGTCTTTTTGTTTCGTGTGTCGTTATGTTGGAATTACGTTGCGTCACAAAGTGTCACAGCTCAAAATTCCCAAAGCATTTAGTACTTTTACTGAATAAATAAGATTACAAATGGAGCCGGTTTTGTCTTTAGATTTGTCAAAGTGATATTGACCGTAACCGAAACCCGAAACAGAATAAGGTTAAGGGTAACCCATATCCAACAACCGTAATATAACCGTAACCGAAAAAAAGCGATCGGCCAAAATAGTAACCGTAAACCTAACCGTTATTCGTTTCGGTTTAATTTTGTTTTATTACGTTGAAAATGCCAGTTGGAAAACTTAAAAAAAAAATTTTGTTTGAAACCGTCGTGACTACTCAAAAACGTAATGATACAGTTCGATTCCTAGGATAAATTTATCTTCGCCAAAAAGGTAGGACAATCAAGGCAGCCTAAAACAAGGTCGTTCGGAACTCAGAATTCGATACTCAGTATTCAATACTCAGTACTCGATACTCAGTACTTGATACTCAGTGCTCGATAATCACTCTGGGATACGCACTACTATGTGCTTGTGTGTACTGCACCGGTATCGATATTCTACACTCGATTTTCGGTACTCAGTACTCGATACTCGGCACTCAAAATTCAGTTTTCTATACTCAGAACTCAATACTTAGTATTCGACACTCAGTGCATGATACTCAGTCTTGGATACTCAGTACTCGATACTTCGTCCTCAAAATTCAGGTGAGCGAGTGTCAGCTGATTGAATATGTTTGCAAGTTAATCGGCTTTCGTTCTCATCAGCACTCGCACATTTTTCTGTTCTCTCCCTTTGGCTGGCCCTGCATAAAATTACAGGCCAGCTCTCTCTCTCTCTCTTTACATCTCTGTCAGCAGAGACTCGTAGAGACGTCTTAGCCCATGTGTTTTTGCACGAGTTTATAAATACGAGGTGATTCTCGCTCATTCTAATCAATCGTCTTTGAGCCAAACGAACAAAGTCCCGAATTGATTGGAATGAAGACGAACATAGTGCGAACGATATGGTTTAATAAGCTGCGAACATGGTGTGCACCAGAAATCTGCAACGAGCTGTCACGAGTAAGCTCGTTCACCCGTGCTACAAATGCAATACAAGTAAACTCAACGCTCGTAGACCGCTGAGCTCGTTCAAGAAGTATAAACAAAAGAAAAATTGCAAAAGCACTCGTGCATTAACGGATCATTGGATGGCTATAAAAAAACGGCTCGATATTTATCAAAGATTGAACATTTATTGAAAAGGTTGGTTCATGTCATTTATTTATGAAAAACAATTTCGATCAAATTACCACCACGGCTGACTTGGCAGTAGCCCATCGATCCACCCAATTTTTGGGAACATATTCAATTGTTTCGGCACGTATGTCAGCAATAGCAACTCGAATCTCGTTCTTTAACTCATCAATTGTTTCAGGATTGTTTGCATAACATTTGTCCTTGATCGCTCCCCAAAGATAATAGTCTAACGGTGTCAGATCACAGCTTCTTGGCTGCCAATTCACATCTCCATATTTGCTGATTATTCGATTTTCGAAGATGGCAGAAGATCGATTGTGGCGTGCGCTGTGTGGCACGTAGCGCCGTCCTGTTGAAACCAAATATCGTCCAAGTCTTCCGCCCTATTTTCCTCGAAGAACCAATCACTTAACATTGCGCGTTAGCGCTTATTCACCATTCACGGTAACGGTGGCTCCTTCTTCATTTTTAAAGAAAAATGGACCAATGAATGGACCTCGAGACCAAAATCCGCACCAGTGACACGTGGTGGGTGCATTGGCTTCTCGACGACGATATGCGGATTTTCTGTACCTCAGATGCGACAAATTT
Organism: Lordiphosa magnipectinata; assembly: GCA_037044535.1. Taxonomy (NCBI): domain Eukaryota; kingdom Metazoa; phylum Arthropoda; class Insecta; order Diptera; family Drosophilidae; genus Lordiphosa; species Lordiphosa magnipectinata. The sequence goes on from JBAMBO010004105.1 coordinate 487,782, forward strand.
TGTTTAACATAACCACCGAGGTGGAAATGTGCTTCATCCGAAAAGATAATTGTTCGGTAAAATTCACCATCTTTGGCGAAACGATCTTCCGACCAATTTGCGAACTGTAGACGATTCGGATGGTCAATTGGCTTTAGCTGCTGCACCAATTGAACTTTGTATGGCTTCATGGCAAGGTCTTAATGCAAAATTCGCATCAAAGAAGTGCGCGAAATGTCCAATTGCTGAGATCGATGAAGAGTTGACGTCGATGGTTGTTCACGCACATTTTCAGCAACCGCAGCAATGTTTTCGGTCGAGCGCACCGGACGAGTACGAACACGGGTTGGTTTCACCACCAACATTCCAATTTCTCGAACTTGCTTCTCGAATTGATCCAGTTTTCCGAACATTTTTTTGTTAAAGGTTTTTTTTTTAAATTTTCGCACAGGATGAGTCGAGGACTCACCTTTTTGGAAATATGTTTTTAATATTTCCCAACTTTCTTCAAGCGAATAGCGACCCATTTCGTAAATGTCAAAGTTTTTACTAAATATTAGTCGCTTTCCGAATGACATTTGACGTTTTCAAAGTCAAATTTTGAATAGTTCAAATTCCAAACACTATATGGACCACCCACACAAGTCGCCGCGAGTTCTTGTTGCCAAATCAAAGATATACTGCGAGCTGTGAACGATCACATCTCGTACACGAGTAACACAATTGTTACAAGCACAACAATTTGTGAGAGCAAAAGAGAGCCCGATTTTAGCATGTATTTGACGGCAAGGCGAGTAAGCAGCGAGTGTTTAAGTGTGCAGCTTGCTTGATACTCGCCCTTGGCAACCGTAAAGCTCGCTGAAACACATATAGCCGACATCTTTGACAAGCTTGTTCAATTATTACTCGTGTGAAAAAAATCTTACCCGTTCTGACTCAATGTGCTTGCGATCATTTCGTGTGTGTCAAATCAAAGAGTAAATGGGCGAGTACACTCGAACATAAAGTGCTCGTTGCAGGTCTCACTGCGCACTGAAACTGCAAATGGCAATACCCAAAAGAATCTGCAGCAAAGACAACATTTTTCTAGTTTAAGTCGAATGTCCGTAACTCGGTCATTTCTATAAAATAAAATGTACTCAAAACCAAAACACACATTTTGTTTCAATGTTGAGCAATTTCATTAAACCAAAGAAGTAATGATGAATTTTCTGTTTGTGCAAAAGTTCAAAAAACCAAGTCAAATAGCAACCACCACAGCAACAACAACAAAAATAAATAAATGCCAGACCAGAGTGAAGAGGCAACAATTAAAAATCAAATTAAACAGAAATTGTTGTGCAAATAAATAAAACAAGAGCGGCGCAGCAGCGGCAAGCAGCGTGTGCGTTGAGAACAATAGCTAAAGACAAGCTCGGACAGCCGCAGGACCTGGACATACACTCGTACATGTGCGAGGAGTATGCAAAGCACTCTCTGATCATTGGATGGTATTTGGGCATGACTCCCAAAAAATATAATAAAAAAATCAACCCAGAACAAGCAGAAGACGAAACCCAAATGTGGATGCCTGTAGGTACTGCAGCGACAATCACACCCCAAAACGGGAGAGGGGTTAGGGGAAAGTACAGCAACAAAGCAAAGCACCAAAATACAAAAGCGGCCTAACACAGCGCAAATTTTGTATTTTTTTTGTCAAGGGTGAATGACCCAGAATCAAAATCCACAACGTCGTCGTCGCCATCCATTTGCTCCTCCTCATCCTCAACTTGGCGGAATCTTCGTGCGTTTGGCTGGTTTCGGTGCTTTTTTTTTTTCTTTTTTCGTCATCCTCAGCCAATGCCGCTCCTCACTTTCTGCATCATTTTTGTGTGTTTGGTTCGGTCTGGCTTCGTCTCCTCGGGCTGTTATGATTGCCGTTTGCCAGACGATAACCCAAACCAACAACACAACTGCAAATATATATACATATATAAAAAAAAAGAAACGAATTTGAACATTTTTGCAGCATTGCACACGCGACTCTCGCACGCTCCATGGTGCTCACACAGCTAGCCAGACAGTCTGAGAGATACAAAGTGTGAGCGGCCCACTCACAGATACAGATACAAACACAATTTGTGGCGGGGCTCTCCGGCCAAAAGCGTTAATTGCATTGACCACCCTCTGCTTGGCGTTTGTGGAACGTAAGTGGTCATCAAATTAATCTTCATTTGTCCAGGCCGGATACGTCGTTATGAGGATGATGATGTGTTTTCTGACAGGCCAACAACTTCCACATAAAGCAATTAAAGTTGACCCAAGAAGACGGCGGCGACAAAACCTCGTCCTGTCACCTAATTTCCGCTTTAGAAAACAGGTCCTTCCCTCTCCGTCTGTCCTGCCACAACACCGGCATCGTCTGGGCTACAACTAGTTCTTCAAGTCAGACGACGGCAGAAAATAATTTTGTAATTCAATTGTTGTCCCTCTTCGCATATATGCCATATGCTGCTGCTGCCGTTGTTGTTGTTGTGTGTCCTAGCAGGTTTCCCATTGCTCGAAGGCAAGTGGCTGCCGCCTGCCCTTAAGAGGACCTACGACAATAGCAAAAAGTTGCCGAGCACAACCGGAAAAGGAATGGCCGACAAGCGACGAGCAAAACCTCCTCAAATTCAACAAATTGTACTCCATTCAGGGTGACAACAAAAGACGTTTGTCTGTGTCCCCATTTGGACAGTTAGATCCTTGGGTTTTGACTTTATTTGAAAATCGGCCGAGTGGCTACATTTCCTTTTTAGCTATTTAGTCTGTTGACTTTGATAGTTATGTGTCCAATTATGCAGAGTAAAAGGGTTTTGCAGAAGTTCAATAATATTTGAATATTACTATACACAGTAGGTGCACACTCGATTTCTTGCATGTTCGTGCTTTTTTAAGCACTATCTCTAGTGATCACAAACGAATGTTCCAAGTGAAACCTCTTCTTTGATAGCTAAACACTCAGTAAGACGTAGATTATAACTGACGTAAGATTGGCGCTCGTGTGCTGGATATGGACTTCCTTCATTGCTAGTGTACAAATCTTCAGTCCGCCCTCTAAAAACATTCGAACATTTTTGCCAATTATCGAGCAGTCTTGATGACTGACACAATGTTTGTTTGTATTAATGTAGATATGTACAGACATATTTTTTCCAAACTTACCGATTCTGCAAAACATTGATTATGCTTTCTCGTATGCACTTTAATCAGTCTTTCACTCACAAAATTGAGCATCGATTGGTGTTTATTCGCCACACTTGGAACTTTTATTCACAATTATTTGATCAAAAATGACTTTATGTGACTTACAAAATTGCTATATCTGGTGGGAAAAATAGCTAAATTGGCAACGCTGCGTGTGACACACACTTCTATTTGTATTCGGCTGACATGTTTCTGCAGTAACATGCACCGGTTTGGTTAGATTGTCGCATATGTATACGTATAAGATGAAAAATAAAACCTTCAATACATTGAGCAGTGTACATAGGTGTTTACATTGAATTTATAGTATTATATTATACATATATTATTATAATAAATTAATTACTCTGCCTGGAAGTATTGTGGTCTATGTGTATAAATTACGCATACGTATGAAAGTATACATATGTACATTCCCTCCTGGCTAAATTTCTGACCTACGCTGAGAAAAAATAAGTCAATCTAAAATCTAGATTGAAAATCTCTTTTTCTAGTATCTTAACAAAATAACAAGATATAAAAACAAGATTGGAAAACCTTGAAATGAGCTTAGAAATCTCAAAAACAAGATTCATCATCTCGCAACTTATCAACCATCCTACATTTTTCTAAAAGGCTTCAGTTGAACAATTTTATTATATTTATAGATTTATATTGTTCAAAAACAAAAATAAAAATAAAAAATATAATTTTCGGTTGCCGTGCAACCCACTCACCCCTTCTAGGACTCGAGCCCCGACCTCGTCGCTCTAAGATACATAGTTTTGGCATGGTCTCTTAGCTCGCTTTGTCAACGGGCATCACTTTATAGGCGCAATCAATTGTAGGATGAGAGCTCAGCTCACAGAATTCTATTCTTATACTGCGACTGGTTGCGCCTAAAAAGTGACGCCCTTTGGCAAAGCGAGCTTAGAGATCATGCTGTGTGTACCCGAGGTGCTGAGTTCAAGTCCCAGTAGCAGCGGATTAATAATTATCATTTTTATAAGTATTACAGAAAAAAGAAAATGTTAATAAGAAAAACCAGCACGGGATATTTTTCAAAATCCGTAATTTAATGTTCAAGAGTGGTCCAGATTTAAATAACTCTGGAATTTTTAAAATATCCCGACGGATTCTGAAAAATTGACACGAAGAAATATTTTCCACATTTTTCCCGGAATTTTCGTTGTGGAAAAACCCATGGCCTCTGAAGTTATCCCACAATTTTTATACCCTTGCAGAAGGTATATTAAAATTGTCCAGATGTTTGAAACTCTTATCAAATAGAACCTGTCCTATTTTATAAAAAAAGGCTAAATTTTCTAAATATTTAGAGTTATTTGCTTTGCTATTACATTATCGTCAGAGAGTCTCAACAATAGAGAGGGAACCCCGGTTCGAATCCGAACCTAGGTTCAGCGATCTTCTGAACCCGTTCCCCGGAGTCTCCATTTGAAATTATGGGAACTGCAAGGATACATCAACTTTGTTCGATTTTTTTTACTTGCTTTTTAATAAGCTTTTTGCAGAAATTGAATCCCGTGAACTGTGTTGCAGACATCTCATCTCCCACTTGGGGCATTTGTCCAATTTAAATGCAATTATAACTTCTGCTTCTTGTTTTGTGCTGCCATATTCATATCCTTCGACGCGCTGGCCATGTAATTTATGCGTATTAATTTCATCTGTGGCCTATGCTGCTTCCTGCGTCCGCCATTTAGGGATTGCACAATGGACATGGCTGCCATTGCTTTTTCCCCAATTCGTTATGCGTTGTCCTCCGCTGGTCGTTGCATCCCAATCCCAGTAGTCAGCGGTGGTAAACATGTTGTCGGAGCGCACAAAAGATATGGGGAAAAAGGGACTCGCTGGCACAATGCGAATTGCATTTGCTGGAACTTGATCAATCCTTGAGCCATTATTCACTTTTTTTTTTAATATTATAATGCCATTTTGATAAGTAAACAAACAACAAAAGTGGAAGCCGAGGATGAGGCCAAGGCTTTGCAAGCATTCGCATTCTAATTGCTGCCAAGGACCTGCCCGGCTGCCTGGCTGGCTGCTTGCTTTGGCCTGGCATCCTGCTAGGCTGGACATGCAATTGCATTGCAGTTGGCATTGTTTTCCGCTTTCCAGCTTCAGCTTTAGTATTTAGGGGTTGAGTTTCAAGTTTTGCACTCGTCGGGGTTATCGGACGATTACAAAAGATTTCCGACACAAAACTTGCAGCGGATGTTGAGCGTACATTTCATCAGCTGCAAGATCGACTGCATCTGAAGAACCCCCGGCCCAGGGAACATAAAGTCTTATCTATGAGATACCTAGGGGCAGCAGCTGCTACACTGCATAGCTGTTTTCTATGCGAAATCGAAGTCATTTATCAGCCATATCCTGCCATTTCCTGCTGACAGTCCACGATGCGTGCATTTGACCTTCTCCGCTGTCATTGACCCCGACTCACTACTAGCGAGGGCAACTGCATTGCGTCGTGAGGTAAAGCGGGTAGCTCATTATACATAATGTACCGGAGAGAGAGTCCTGTGGCCCTGCTTTTATATTTAGCTTACATTTTATTTGCCACTTGCCCACTCGGAACTTTGAGAATGCACTCGCAGTTTCGCATGCATTCCCATGCATTACACACTCGCAAATATTCACTCGGCCGTACTGACCTATTCCTCTGAAAATGTTAGTTGCCATGTCTGGAAACCAGCACTCACACAAGTCGACTCTTGGGATTAAGCCAAGCGTAAACTTTTCAACTTGGTTGTAATTCCTGTTCCCTTTGCCCCGAGGTAGCTCTGTGTCGCTTGAGCTTGCTTGATTCTTGGCTACCAAAAACACTGCACTTTCTTTGAGGTAAAGGAAAATATGATCTTTTGTTGAAGATTAGTGACACTTGACTGGACAGTGTTCTGTCTTCACAAATTTACTTTTACAAAGCGTTTTAACACCTCGTTGAGTGTTACACGCAAAAAAAAATCTTTGGGTAGATTTCAACCAAATTGTCGGTTAGATTTAAGAGCCAACCCAGAAAATCGGTAAAGTTAATGGAATTGTTTAAATTATATTTTTTTTTCCTTTGCAGATGGAAGCATCTTCAACCACAGAAATGATATATATTCTTGATCAGCATGACGAGCTGAGTTGATTTAGCCATTTCTGTCTGATTCAATGCTATCACCTCAAACAGTGTGAAAGCTATCTTTACCAAACTTAGCTTGAAGCTGCACATTTGTCGGAATCGACCGGATTGGACGACTATAGCATATAGCTTTCATAGCAACTATCGGTCGAAAAACTAGTTCCAGTGACAACCACTTTTTTGTTTTGAATGCAAACGTCCCCAAACTTCGTATTTATTAGTTTTCTATACTTTTTCATAATTATACGAAGTTGGGTAAAAATCGAACAACTATATAGTATAGCTGCCATACGAAAGATAGGTCTGAAAAAACTTTTTTGTTTTCAATGCTATCGTCCTATCCAAATTGGATGGCTCTAGCATATAGCTGCCATAGGAACGATCTGTTGAAAAACTAGTTTTCCCAATCTTCGTATCTATAAGTTTTCTATGGTTTTTCATACCTTCACCAAATTTGATAAAACTACAACTATATAAAACAGTTGCCATAGAAAAGATAGGTTTGAAAGATAGTTCTAGTGAGAACATTTTTTTTTGATTTTAGGAACATAGGAACGATCGTTTTAGTGTAAAAAATTTTGTTTCAACGCAAACGTTCTTAAACTTCGTATTTATAAATAACCTATAGCACACTTTGCATGGCTTTGCTTTGGTGCTCATGTGCTTTTAGAAACAGTTTCTATTTATGTGAAATACTGCGACGAAAGGAAAATTCGAACGCCCTCAGTACTAGGGCGATTTTTAAAATTTTAGATTTTCCATTCGATTTTCTTATCAATATAGAAAAATAATTTTCTGAGTGTTCAAATATCACAATAAACAAGCCCGACTATAATATACACTGTACCTGCAGAAGCAGCTGAAAGCCTCGCTGCTGCTGCGCTTTTGTCATAACATGAGTATTGATCTTCCGGCAAATCGATAAATAATCTTGATATGAGAGATATGACGTTTTTTCCAAATTGTGAAGGCGGGAGGGGGCGTGGAAAAAATTGAATCTGCTAAATCTGCCTGCAAGTATGAGAAGCTTACGGTCCCATACATGCCAAACCCCAATCTCTTACCATCTCTGAGATCTGTTCGTTCATACAGACGGACATGGCTATAAATATATATAATATACTTTATAGGGTCGGAAATGATTCCTTCTCCCTGTTGCATACTTTTGCACAAACTTAATATACTTTGTGAACCTTTGGTACAGAGTATAATAAACAAACACTGCAAAAGCTTGCAGTGGAACTCGATCTTCCTCCACATTCTAAGTCGCGACGCGGCTCTTTAGGGCCGCTGGGTTCTTTCGGGTATCAGCGAGTTCGAGTCCCGGAATGAAAATTTTTATAAGTTTTTCAGAAAGAAGCATTAAGTGAACACTTATAAAAACACAAGGCATTTGCTTCCTTGGTTTAACTTCTCTTTGTGGATATTATTTGTCAAACTTCAGAGCAATATTTGGGCACACATTTTTTAAAAAAATTACTCAAATTATGCAGTTTTTTTAATACCTAAATCTGAAGATCATTAGCAACCTTAAGCTGGCTTTACACTTGTCTTATATCGCTAAAGAGACTCTCTGAATATTCAGAAAATGTAGCCTTCTTTAATGAAATAGAAAAGGTTATTTTTGATAAGAGATTCTCTTTAGAGAAGTTTGACAACCTACTTTTTAGAGTTATATGACAGTGTAAAGGCAGCTTTAAAGTTACGATAAGAGTCTTTAGCGCCTCGCACCAACCCTTCCCTTCATTTTGTACACACAAACACACAGTACTGAGTGTTGATAATCGAGTACAGAGTATCAAGTACTGAGTATTAGGTATATTGTATCGAATACTGAGTATCGAGTACTAAGTATCTAGTTCTGAGAATCGAGTGCCGAATTTTGAGTATAGATTACCGAGTATTGAGTTCGGAGAATCGAGTTCTGATTATCGGATACTGAGTATTGAGTACTGAGTATCGAGTACTGAGTATTGAGTGCTGAGGTTGGAGTGTTGAGTATCTAGTGCTAAGTAGCGGGTATTGAGTTTCGAATATTAAGTATAGTTTACTGAGTATTGAGTACTGAGTATATAGAACCGAGTACTAAGTATAGAGTTCTAAGTATCGAGTACTGAGTATCGAGTACTGAGTATCGAATACTGAGGATCGAATACTGAGTATCGTGTTCTGAGTATCGAGTACTGAGAATCGGGTGCTGAGTATCGAGTACAGAGTATCGAGTACAGAGTATCGAGTACAGAGTATCGAGTACAGAGTATCGAGTACAGAGTATCGAGTACTGAGTATCGAGTACTGAGTATCGAGTACTGAGTATCGAGTACTGAGTATCGAGTACTGAGTATCGAGTACTGAGTATCGAGTACTGAGTATCGAGTACTGAGTATCGAGTACTGAGTATCGAGTACTGAGTATCGAGTACTGAGTATGGAGTACTGAGTATGGAGTACTGAGTATGGAGTGCTGAGTATGGAGTGCTGAGTATCGAGTGCTGAGTATCGAGTGCTGAGTATCGAGTGCTGAGTATCGAGTGCTGAGTATCGAGTGCTGAGTATCGAGTGCTGAGTATCGAGTGCTGAGTATCGAGTGCTGAGTATCGAGTGCTGAGTATCGAGTGCTGAGTATCGAGTGCTGAGTATCGAGTGCTGAGTATCGAGTGCTGAGTATCGAGTGCTGAGTATCGAGTGCTGAGTATCGAGTGCTGAGTATCGAGTGCTGAGTATCGAGTGCTGAGTATCGAGTGCTGAGTATCGAGTGCTGAGTATCGAGTGCTGAGTATCGAGTGCTGAGTATCGAGTGCTGAGTATCGAGTGCTGAGTATCGAGTGCTGAGTATCGAGTGCTGAGTATCGAGTGCTGAGTATCGAGTGCTGAGTATCGAGTGCTGAGTATCGAGTGCTGAGTATCGAGTGCTGAGTATCGAGTGCTGAGTATCGAGTGCTGAGTATCGAGTGCTGAGTATCGAGTGCTGAGTATCGAGTGCTGAGTATCGAGTGCTGAGTATCGAGTGCTGAGTATCGAGTGCTGAGTATCGAGTGCTGAGTATCGAGTGCTGAGTATCGAGTGCTGAGTATCGAGTGCTGAGTATCGAGTGCTGAGTATCGAGTGCTGAGTATCGAGTACTGAGTATCGAGTACTGAGTATCGAGTACTGAGTATCGAGTACTGAGTATCGAGTACTGAGTATCGAGTACTGAGTATCGAGTACTGAGTATCGAGTACTGAGTATCGAGTACTGAGTATCGAGTACTGAGTATCGAGTACTGAGTATCGAGTACTGAGTATCGAGTACTGAGTATCGAGTACTGAGTATCGAGTACTGAGTATCGAGTACTGAGTATCGAGTACTGAGTATCGAGTACTGAGTATCGAGTACTGAGTATCGAGTACTGAGTATCGAGTACTGAGTATCGAGTACTGAGTATCGAGTACTGAGTATCGAGTACTGAGTATCGAGTACTGAGTATCGATTACTGAGTATCGATTACTGAGTATCGATTACTGAGTATCGATTACTGAGTATCGATTACTGAGTATCGATTACTGAGAATCGATTACTGAGAATCGATTACTGAGAATCGATTACTGAGAATCGATTACTGAGAATCGATTACTGAGAATCGATTACTGAGAATCGATTACTGAGAATCGATTACTGAGAATCGATTGCTGAATTTTGAGTGCTGAGTTTAGAGGACAGAATATCGAATACTGAGTATCGAGTACTGAGTATCGAGTACGGTGTATCGAATACTGAGTATCGAGAACGAAGTACCGATTTTACTACTGAGTACCGAGAATCGAGTATCCAGAATCCAGTGTCAAGAATTGAGCATCGAGAGTAGATAACCCAAGTATTGATATTTTAAATCAGATTTCTCTTCGAAAAGACCTTCGCTCGAACCGGGCGTACCAAAGCGAATATTATCTATAGAGTTTCTTTCAAGCTTAAGCAACGAAATTTTTTTATGTGTACAATGGCTTGATGCACAGTTTGAAAAACGATATTTGTGAAGAAGGTTACCCGAAAAGATGAAGCAGGCAACTGCCTGCCAACACCTTGCCAGACTCTGGAGTATTAAATGTAATTAAAAGGAGTAGGATTACACGTGTTGGCTGCCAGTCGGTAGGACCCAGTACAAAAGGAGCTGCACAAAACAAGAACAAGGATTGGATATGACAACAGAGTTCTTCTTTTCACTTAACACACAAGTGAAGTGAAGCAGCTCCTACTCTGTCAAGCCAATGGTCTCTCCAAAATGCACTTTAAATGGCAGTTTCCGGTCACACACACACAAGCACACACAGCATAAAAAATAAAAATACAATGCAAAACGTTAAGGAGTCGCGCTGTGCCAGGAGCTGCAGTGCACCGCTTGGTACATACTGTACTCCTCAACGCACACACACACACACACACGCACACTTCCATGCTGCTGTCAGTCTTCACTTCTATACATTGCGCTGTGCTTTACTTTGCTTTGCTTTCATTTCGTGCTTAATGCAGTCTAAGCTTTTCATAGGCCTACCCCCTGCATTTGCATCTGGATTTGCATTCTCCAATTGTGTGTACAGAGGGAGGGCGCGAGTAAGTGAGAGAGCGAAACTCAGCATGCAGTCTCAAGCCAGGAATTATTAATTATTCCATACAATAACACAAATTATTAATCATCATTTTGATTAGAGTTTCAGCTATTTCTGGACAATTGTCCAGACAAGTGTCCCTTCTGCCCGAAGGTACAAAAAGGTGGTTAAAAAAAAGGTATGAGAATAATTAGCATAGCCTTGCAGAGGGTATATTAAAATGGTTCACTCCATAAAAAAGTAATCATCAAAATGACACTATGTAATCGTATATTTGAAACTATTGGGTATCAAATTCTCTTTAATACTCCAAGTATCAAGCTGATATTTTCGAAAGTATTAAAATGATATTTCGATGATATCAAATTGATACTAACTTGTATCAGTTTGGCATTTTTTAGTATCATTTTGATACTAGCTCTTATCAATTTAATATTTTTCCTTATCAAGTTTGTGGTATAAATTTAGTTCTTTACAAACTGCCATTAAAATTAAAACATACCATTTTAAAAACTTGTTACTTTATCTTGATCTCTTACTTAAGTGTAAGCACACTAATGAAACGAAATCTTCAGGTGTGAAAACGTCACTATGGATAACATTATTCTCACACTCTGCATGCTCAGTGTCCATGCTGATGTTCTTTAATCAGAAGTGGTCGGTAAGGATGTGCCTCGGGCTGGAACCCATACATGTAAATAGTTACGCATTTGCTGAGAACCGAGTGAAAAACGCTTAAGCTTACCTTGAAAATATAGAAGTATGAGCTAGATATTGAAATCCTCGGCACGTCGTCTGGAAAAGTGTTTTCCATATACTACATTTACTTTTAACTAAGTACTGAAGTGTTTGCACTACAATCAAAACAGTAAAGTGTGACCAAAGATTTAATAAATGTTCATAAAAACTTGTATCTATGAAATTTTCTGTGTTTTAAGAATAATCCATCTTAATTCATTAACTCATTACGTTTATTTTTTCTCTTTTTAATTACAGTTTCTCACACTCTTACTCGGGGTTCCTATCGGGCCTTTAACCCAGAAGTGTACACCTCTCTGTCCAGTCCAAGGGGACATCGCGGCGGTAAGTGATGATAGTTTTAATTTTAACCAAAATTATACTTACACATGGCACTTCAAGGCCTTCTTTTTGCTCTGCCTTTGTTTGCAGAGCTGTTTAGCGATGTTTATATTGGCAGGTCATGGTAGTCGTCATCGTCGTCGTCTTCATCTTCTACTTGAATTACACCCAAAGACTATGGTTACATAAAGCGAATGCCAGTTGCTCTTAATTATGGCAGCATGACATGATGTTCCTGCCTCCGGCCCAAGTTCCTTGCACTCCTGCGGGCCTATGTAGGCATGTAGGCATGTTGGTGTAGGTCCAGTCGGTTATGTAAACCACTTGCCCACTTGCGTTTACATAATGCAAATGCAAGTACATAGCACTTAGGCATGCTCTTTGCGCCACGTTTTCGCACATTTGCCGGCTGCATAAAGGTTCGCCCCTTTGCGCCAGTCTCGGCTTGGGTTTTTTTTTATTTTCGACTTGCTTGCTCAACGGAATTAATGGGTTAAGTAAATAGCCATGTAATATGTGGCAGAAGCGGTTCTGGCTGGATGGAAAGCTAGAGAAGTTAGGGCTGCTGAGGGGGAGGAAGTGAAGGCAAGTAAAGAAGTGCCGCTCTTTGCTATGCTTCAATGGGAGCACTTGAGTGTGCCGCTGTACCCCTCAGCCTTTGTGTGCAAGCCCCTCGAAGAAGGGGGAAAAGTGGAGATGTTCTTACACAAGTTACCACAACAACAAATGAGTTCTTTAAATTTCACGCTGAAAAGTGACCATAATTGAATTATTAAATTCAGTTTTTTATAGCAACATCATGTTCAGGTATCAAAGAAGTTAAACTCGCTAATTATGGGGGACAAAACATAAACGTAGAAGGAGAAAGGAGGGTCCCTAATACAGAACCAAACAACCATTTAATTATACTAACTGAATACCTTAGGTTTTGGTTCGAACCTTGGTTCATTGATTCTAAGATCGTTCATACAATTTTTGGCAAAATATTAAGCCATTTTTGGATGAGAAGGATTTGTTTGACCATTTTACTACCTGTCTTATGCATTATTTCCATCTTGAAGTCTCTACTTAGACATTTGAACAGTGCAACTTATCTGCTTTCTCTTAAGCACAACACAAAGCGAATATTAAAATGTTGCTATCTGCTGGCGTTTGAACACAAGTGCCGGGGCCCCCAAGAATAGATCTACATAGGGTCTAAAACAAAAATGTATAAAAAGAAAACTACAAGTCTGACTTGGGATTCCCAAGCGTTCTTAGCAGTTCTGGCATGAGGTAGCCTCTGCTAACTCATTGAAGTTGGGCAAAAGATCGCAGATGATTAAACTGTGGAAGTTTATGAAATAGCTATACGATCAACCAGCCTCCTTTGTGGTGTTGTGCGTGTCTTGTTTTAGAAACGTTATGATGAAAATCATAACTTATTGACCTAGAGCCTGCTAAAAAGTTCTATGATTGAAAACCAATGTCAAAATAAAAACCATTCAGCTTCTGGAAGAGGAGCTAGTCACTCGCACCATTTAAGCGACTTATTCAAAGTCGTAATATGACAAGTTTGGTTATTATTTTAAAATGATCATGCTTATTTTTATACGGCCAATATATTGTGATAGGTACATAAGTTCTGAAAAGTGAAAGCTTGAAACCTAACTTTATTCTAAGCAGAAAGGTTGGGTTTTGGGTTCAGGTTTTGCAGGGTACGGTTCGATGAAACCAAAAACCCGTACCAAACCGAATATCCGGGATTCGGTTCATGACCTGCTTGCAGCCTTGCTCTGAGCCACTATTTAACCGATTCGAAACCGGTTCGATACTGGTCCTGATCCAGTAAAGTATCCAACTCTATATTACCAACCTACAGACCAGATTTCAAGTTCATAACTTCAGTTACTTCTGAGATATGGCTCCGAACCAAAATATCCAACTTCATATACAGACCAAATTTCAAGCTCATAGCTTAAGTAACTTTTGAGGTACGGCTCTGAACCACTCTTGAACCGTTTTTAACCGTTTTTTAGCAGCTTCTTAAGCGGTTCGCAGAATTAACACATGACCTATGACTCTTTCCTGATCGACATGAACATACTCTGAAAATTTTGTGAAGACCGGCGTAGCGGTTTAAACGCCTATAAGGAACAAACATAGATATAAACATACTTTCATTTTTATATATATGTATAGATGTTGAATTATATTTATTTATATTATGCACACTTGAAAAATCCTATTATCTGTTCAAAAAAGCTTTAACGAATTTTTTTTAAGTTTGACACTAAAAAATTTGTTACAAACTTTAAACTTTATCAATCTTTAAAAACATAGTTTGAAAACAAGTGAGAAAGTTGATCAAGCCCAACTGTAGAATACTCTGTAATCTGTTCACCGAACTCACCTCTTAAGTGGGCCATTGTTTCGCGTGCTGTGTGGCATGTGGCACCGTCTTGTTGAAACCACATGTCAGCCAAGTCCAGCTTTTCCATTTTGCGCAATCATCGCACGGTAGCGGTCTTCATTCGCATTAACGTTCTTGCCTTCGTCATCCTAAAAAATGTACGGTCTAAAGATGCCACCGGCCCATAATCCACACCAAACAGGGCATTTTTCGGGATGCATTAGTTCTTGCAATGCATCTGGCTGCCCTTCACTCCGAATACGGCAATTTTGTTTGTTTACCTATCCATTCAATCAGCCATATTTCCGATAAAAAAGTGGATCTCCATCCAACTTTGCCAGCGCCCATTCACCCAAAGTTAGCCGTTGAGGTAGTTCGTGTGGCTTCAATTCTAGCACCAGCTGTATACTTCCGCAAAATCGTCGGAGAGTGAAGAGTCGTTTATACCCCGTTTTCCTGATCAGTTTCGATTCATTTGCGAGTCTTTTTCAAATCGTTTTAAATGAATCGCATTTTGAGCAAATGCATGAGTCATTTTTGAGTCCTCCTTAAAACGCACATGAAATCAATCTCTTTTTAATCATCCAAGGGGCTAGAAAAAGACTCATCAATGTGATTCTTGTTAAAATGATCTTTCAAATGTTAGATGGGATTAATCTCGTTTTGATCATTAAAAGGGCTCGATAAAGACTCACCAAGGGTGACTTGTTAAAATGATCTTCCAAACGCTGGGTGGGAAGTGTGCGAACAAGCTCACTAATTTTCATTTAAATCGGAGAGAAAAATTAATAAATATTGTACTTGAATTAAGAATTTTCCGTTTCTAAAATTCTTGATTTACCTACGTATTTATTGATTCAAGAGAATTTTTTTTGTTTTTTATTTCAAAGTTTTTAACTTCAAGACCGGCTTAAATATGTTAAGCACGTTATGGTACTGATTTAAGAACTTATAGAGCTCAATATAAGCCTGCTTAGTCTATATTCAATCCCATATGTGATTAGTTTTGAAATAAATCGTTCTTTGGTTTTTTTTTTTAAGAAGCCATCCTCCAGTTTTGCCAAGCAGTTTCTATAGATGCTGCATGTGCTTGCCTTCAGTTGTAGGTGAAACATTTCTCATTCATGCGGTGGCAACTAAATATAATCCAAACTAAAACAGTGTGACCTCCGACATCATCATCGCCGTCACCGACGCCGCCGCCATGTGTGCTGATTGCATTTGCAGTGCGTCCCTTTTCTTCCTCCGCCGCTCTCTCTCTCCTTCCCCCATGCTGGGTGCCATGTGCAAACTGCAGTTGCTCGTTGAAGCTAAAAGCTAACGGCTGTTGCTTTGGCAAGGGTTTGCCTTTGTTTTTCGCCCCATGGATGAAGATGAGAAAAAAATCAACATCAAAATGTAGGCCAAGTTAAAATTGATTTAATGCGTTGATTGCGTGGAAGTCGAGCATCACCGACCACCGTTGCAGCTGCAGTTGCTCAGATTTATGCGTTGGCAGCTGTTGTTGTTTTACTTTCAATGGATCTTAATCTTAAGCACGATCCGGTTATGTGAGATCGGTTTGACCCAGAGAGAATGAGGGTGAGAGCCAGCCGGCCGGTCGGCCGGCCTAACGTGGCGTATGCGCAATAATTTTTTGCCAAGCAGCACATTGACCTGGGGACCTCCTTCCGCCTGCCTGCTCCAACTAAGTGCCAGAGTGGGGGGAAAGTTCGTTAAAAATAATTGCCAACCCTTTTTGGCGAAGTCTTGAGTCGGCGCACAGTGGGCCATTTTAGGCAGATAAAAAAGATGTTTAAGATAATCTAGAAACTTCTAAAAGTTTCATCATTTATTTGGTCCGGAAAATTGTGAAAAATTGCTTAATTTCTTAATCCATCGTGCAAATCTTCTAGATATCTTTTTATGTCGCATAAACTTGCAAAAAACCGATGAACACTATTTCGGCAGACAATAAATATGCGGGAAGGATGGCCTGGTGTATTATTGAGTCCTTGTAATGCTGAATGATGTGAATGATGTAAATGAATTTAAAATTTGGAAGTGAGTGATAGATGTTGTTGTTTGTAGGCTAGTGCGGTTGTATTTTGCTTAGGAAGAATGTGGACGTATTGATTTGATTTCATGATTATTTTCCAAAGTGGGTGTTGCTTTTTTAGGGACTTTATCGGTGTAATTGGTGGATAATTCGATGCAGGACTAATTGGAATTTAGTTTGTTTTGACTTGACGATACTAGAGACAAAGTTTCGACAAATTTTTGAAACTAAAAAGCCCAAGAAGATTGATTTGATCTCGACCTTCGAAATGAAATTTCAAGTATCCGAAACTGCTCATTTAAAGTACGGATCCCACTTGAAAGTCAAATGAGCCTGCATCGAGATTAACGATAGTACGGATTTCCTCTAATAAAGCAAAAGGGCAAATATAAACACAGTAATTTGGAAACTAAACTAATAAAAACTCTCTTACTAATACAGTAAGGCTTAATGGGTACGAGTATGGGATTGGAATATTCTTAATCAAGTCAATCCTTTTGCACTTGATTTGAGAAAATCCGGAATCGATCGACTTCTGGCATCGTTTTGAGATTAAATTTAGTTTGCATATCTCTGATTTTATACTTTATGCCATACAATTTCGTCCCTGAACTGGTTGATGGTAAAATATTAAAATAGTGCCCAAATTTCGAGGATTTCGGATCATTAGAACTTGAGATATCATGTCCACCGTGGTGGAAAAAGTTTAAAGTTTTAACAGCACTGTAAACGTGCGTGTTAATTTGAAAATAATTTCCAAATCGACTTGAAATGTCCTGTGTGTGTACTTAAATATGTGTACTAGCTGAACACGCCGCGACTTCGTCCGCGTCCAAGATTTTTAGAAATTTTGTTGTAGGTTATTAATATGATTGGCTTCATTTTATCTTGTAGACAGTTTCGAGTTCACAGTGCACATTGGGCCAGATTTCAGTTTGGGCGGCATAAATTCGAAAAATGTAGTAAGACAATTGCAATTTGGCACATATGTTAGTCATCAAGTTTATAATAATTGGGCAAAGTTGTACCACAATCCGATCACGCCCACCCTTACCGCCCACATTAGATTAAGGCCCTCTTCTGGTGTATGCGGCTAAATTTTACCTGGTATTTTAAAGCTAATGGAAAGAAATCTGGAAAAGATTTTGTAATTCTGTTTTTTGTGTTTGGTTGTACTATTCATTACAAAAAATATAAAATTCAAAATGTGTCTATGCGAGAGCTGTTTAAAAAGCTCTCGGCCTCCAAAGCAGGGTCTTCTAAATAAAGGTGTGTTGAGGTGTGTTAGTAGAACACGATGAAGCGAATTTTAAATAGTTTTTAGAGCAAATCTCTTTTAGGGACGTTCGTCTCGGGGACTAAAACTAGAAAAATGTTGCTCTTTGCGACAGATTCTTTTTGCGTACGGCTTTGTCTTTGCAAAGTCAATCGCTTTTGCCGTTTACCGTAACAGCAGGGGTGAATTGTGTGTATCGAGTACTGAGTATTAAAAACTGAGCAACGAGTACACATAATTTCCTTATTGGTGACCCAGCAACTAAAACAATGAATATATGTACACAGGTCCTATACGTTAAGCTGCCGCCATTTTTTATAAATAAGGCAGCTATATGTTTTGCTAGTGGAGGCGAAATCTTATGGCAACGGATTACAGCTGACAACCCACCTGCCAGCAACTCTACATGCCACCTACCCTACCTGCCCACAACGCATTCTCCTTCGCCGTGGTCTCCTCTTCGATGACATTATCCTTCAATATGACCAAGAACAGTTTGTTATAGCGCGAACATTTCTAGTACATATGCATTGAGATCGAGGGCTATGTGGCCAGTTAGACGCTGGATGCTCAATCCCAATAACTGCAGCAAGTACAGGGACAACACCACGCAGGGAAACTAAAAATGTACAGGCGGCCTCTGACAGCGAACATACATTCGCCCCCCGTAAAAGGGAGTATCAGCTCCGTAGTTTCAATATCTCTACAATTTCTTTTTAATTGATTCGGGTTCGTTCAGTCATAGCAATCATACCTATATCAATACCGAAATTTAGTCCTTATCGAGGCAAACCACATCCTCATCAAGGCAAAGTAAAGTCCTCATCGAGGCAAGGTAAAGACCTCATCGAGGAAAAGCTAAGGCAAAGTAAAATCACCATCGAGGCAAAGTAAAGTCCTAATCGAGGCAAAGAAAAGTCCTCATCGAGGCAAAGTAAAATCCTCATCGAGGCAAATCAAAGTTTTCATTGAGGCAAATAAAAGGCCTCATCGAGGGTAAGCAAAGTCCTCATAGAGGCAAAGAAATGTCTTTATCGAGCAAAGTGAACTCCTCATCGAGGCAAATAAAAGTCCTCACCGAGGCATAGTTGAATCCTCATCGAGGCAAAGCAAAGTCCTCATCGAGGCAAATAAAAGTCCTCAACGAGGCAAAGAAAAGTCCTCATCGAAGCAAAATAAAATCCTTTTCGAGGCAAAGTAAAGTCCTCATCGAGGCAAAGAAAAATCCTCATCGAGGCAAAGCAAAGTCCTTATCGAGGCAAAATAAAGTCCTCATCGAGGCAAAATAAAGTCATCATTGAGGCAAGGTAAAGTCCTCATCAAGACCAAATAAAGTCCTCATCGCTCATCGCCCCAGATTTCTGCTCCCAGAGTCTACAAGTGGCACTATTGTGTTTGAGCGCGTGGCTCCTGTCAAGAAATCGTTGGAAAAATCCTACGTTGGCCTCCACAGAATTATCACCGCCGAAACCGTCGCCACCGATGCCCTCGCCACCGCCATATCCTACAGAATCAGTTTCCTTTCCTTCTCTGTCTAACAAAGTCACACCTCTTGACAACAAGCAAGCACCTAACAACTAATAGCCTAACCGTAAACTTTTGCAACGAGTTTTCGAAAATCGAGCCATTGTGCAGCGTCGCGTGTGAAAAGCAACAACCGCACCCACTTCCTACTGCAATCTCAAAATTGCGCCGTTGGCAGCATTTGCTCGTTCCTGGCACTAAGACCGCCGCTGACTGACGTCAAGTGGTCGCCTTTTCCTTTTTCCTCTTTTTGACAGCTAATTGGAAAACTGTTTAGTTTATCCGCATCAAAATGACGCAGCGCCTGATGCATCTGGCATCGGACAATCCGTACAAAGGTACTCTTTTATAATTTAACACCTTCATCCAATTTCCCTATTGTTGGTCCACTTCCTGAATTGATCCTTGGCCGCTGTCAGTAGTCCCCCTGCCCTCTCCGCCTGGCCGCTGGCGTAATTTATGGACTTTGGCCATTCGCTTGGGCATCATTTTTTGCTAAAGTGACGACAAAACATTCCACAATATGACAAAAATAAGAAAAAAAAAATGAAAGAAAGAGAAATCCTTTTTGCAAAAGAATCAACATCGACAATTTAGATAAATTTTCCCACCAGCCAATGGCCATAAAAACAAAGAACACGACCCAAGATCAGCGAGGGGTGCAGGCGAGGCGCTTCTTTTGCCGAGGGGTGCGCTCTGTGTCGGTGTCCAGGCGACGCTGCTGACCATTCGCATTCATCCACAATATAAATCCACAATCACGCTGCGCTCGATATCAAATGATGATGGTGCGCGAGGCTGCAGCAGCCTTTTTTGCCATTGCTCGTCGTCGTGTATGCTCAACGGCTCAGCAACGAGACGGCGGCGCATCCTTCAGGTACAACTTACTCATATATCACAAAAGGATATCGCACTCGCACTCCTCGATGTGTGCTTTTCTGCTTAGCTTTGTGCATGCGTGTGTGTGTGTGTCTTGTCTCTGGCTATTGCTCCGCTCGAAGGTGACACCGTGGCTCATACAATGGCAGGAGATGGTCAAGCGACCGCCTCTCACAAAATACAAAAAATTAAAGAAAAAACCCTAAGAATGACGGAATAAAAAATTAGACGCTGCGGAACCAGTCGCTGCCGCTGCAAAAAAAAACCCCGCAAATCCAAATCAACTCATAAAAAACGCAGTTTTATATGTTGGTCTGCATTAAAAATGCAAATGTCGCATTGAGTTTCCTTTCTTTCATGCCTCATTTTTTCTGCATATCCTCGCCCCACGGCTGGTCGTCCACTTCCTGCCATCCCTGGGTGTGCGTTTAAGATTTTGGGTAAACAACATTTCGAAACGGCAAAGGAAAAACCTGAAAATATATTTTGGCTCAGCTGTGCCGCCGACTTAATATAGAAATTGAATACTTGGATCAAGTTTATAGTTTTCCTATACAAAATGTATTCTAAGAGCTCACTAGGCTTTACGAAGCCTTGAGCTTTATGCAGCCAAGCAAAGGCTTCAACATATGCTCTAGATATGTGGGTGTTGTGCATGTGTACATTATGCTATATCAATAAACAATGGTTTTGAAATATTTGGAATTGGAAATCAGCGATTCATTGGCCTCAAAGCACAACTGCAAGCCAGAACCCCAAAAAGACCACCGATATGGATCGAATTTTTGGGTCCCTTGAACCCCAACCGAGCCCCATCTGCTTGAAATAGGTTCGTCTCACTTGTGGACTATCTAGTAAAGATGCAATCTAAAAATCCCATAGAATATGGAAGAAGAAAATAAAATAACACTCCAGTTACGTTTTTACAATACTGCTTTTGCATTTTTTTGTACACAGAAGGCCAAGGCAACATTACAATTTCAAATACATGGCAGATTTAGAAGCCCTTATAATGGATACCAAAAAAAGCGTATGGGTATTTCCACCGAACGTTCGAATGCAATTATCTTGAAAACGAAAAATTTACAAAAATCAGCTGTAGCACCAACTAAATGGCTTATTAAGAGCTATAAGTGAAGCTTAACTTCAGACTTTCATTTAGACTTTTGTTTATTTTTAATGGTCCCGTTCGACAGAATGTAAATGCTATTATGGTTCCTTCATAGTTGATCAGAGGTTTGTTCAAAAAGTATTGCGAATTTTGAATTTACGTATATTCGATTTTCGGCTTTTGATTTTTAGGTGGCGTTACTTTGGTACTCATGTCCCTCACTTGTGCTGACAAGGCCGTCCATTTTGTTATTGTTTACTTAATTTTTGTCAGCTATTTTGCTTGCACATGTTTTGGCTCATCTTCGAATTTTGACGAGATTTTGGCCAAAAATAACTTACAGTTAACCCACTGTTAACACACTGTTAGCTCACTGTTAGCCCACTGTTTTCTAATTTTAAGAACTCTCCGTTCTTGTTTTTGGAACCGATAAAGACCGTTCTGCTAAATACAGAAGACAAAAAACAAATATTAACCACATTAAGGAGTGTGGTGGTGGTGGTGGAGAGGAGAGGAGAGGGGGGGAAGGAAATGGGGAGGGAGAGAAAGTAGTTTAGCTCTGCTGCTGCTCAATTAAATTTTGTTACCACCCACTTATAAAATTTTTTTTTTACCTTACCTTAACTGGGAATCGAGCTCGGGACCTTGCATAATTGAATACACATAGACGGCGACAGCGCTTTAGCTCAGACGGCTATTACTCACACGCGAATGGTTGCGCCTAAATTGTACTTAAAGCACAGCAGGCAAAAGCACTTAGCGGTTATGGTTACCTTGGACAACGTACCAGCAACGAGCGGCGTGGTGTAGAGAATGAGAGGTGGCTTCTCAATGTTGAAGTCGTGGGTTCAAGTCACAGTATGGGCAGATTTTTTTTTTTTTTTTAATATTTTGATTTAGGTACTTAACCACTTTTTTTTGGTAATAATATAACATAATATAATATAGCTTAACTTTCAATATATTATATTATTTTTAGCAATTATCTTCATGACGAACGCGTCGCTCATATTTCAAGACACAATTTAAGAACGAGTTTTCTTAATTAGTTCGTCGATTTAGAACGTATGGTATATTTTTTGTAGATTTTATGGTCTTGTTTTAAGAACGTAAAAGTTGAGAACGGAATGGGTATTAAAGTAAGAACTTTGTGCTACCTTTTAGAAAGCCATTTTTTTCTGAGTGTAACCGTCAGCTTTTCTTCTGTTGTTTTAGCAACGTTATTATATTATCATTCTGACATTTGTATTAAAAATCTTCATTATTAATATGTTTCCTATATATCATAGCCCCCTCAGTAAATCTAGCCAGATTTTTCCATCCCAGCTTTCCATTCAAAGCTATGAATACCTCTTCTGCTGTAAGTGTGCCTTTCTCAAACCAACGCAGACGGAATTCCCTTAGAACCGGGCATCGCCCCACAAAATGCTGTATGTCTTCCAACTCATTTCTATTACATAGTGAGCATAAGCCACCGTTAACGGTCCTTCTTGGACAGCCATTCAACCACAGCAGATCCCCTCTCGCCTTCATTATACGTGCTATTTCCGTTTGTCGGAACAGCTCGATGCAGTATGAAGGTCCTACCTCATGGTTTAAATCTTTATATTATATATCCTCACTGCGCTTCCAGCGGCCTTGAGTAGTGTTGGTTTGGACTCTCTTCTTTAAGCGCAGTGAGAAGCTGTATGTTGCCTTCGATCCATCTTAAGTGCGATGCGTTGCTCTCCAGAGTTACTCCATTTTGTTCGCACACGTCTTGAAGCTTGGAAAACCATCCCAAGCTACTGTGCATCATTTTCCTAGCTAGGATATGGGGAAGTCTTCATACTCAAATATTACTCGTGCCAGGTATTTAAGATGAAGAGTTAAGCTGTAAATATGGCCATCCTCAAGTCCTGCCTCTATTGCCAAAATATAATTCGGCGTACAGCCTGGCAGCTTTAGTATCCTCTTAATAAAATATCGCTGTAAGTGATCCGCCTCGTCGCTTATTTCTCCTCCCCATATTTGAGCTCCATAACAGTACACCGTTCTGCTGCTGCGTTGAATATTTTCCATTTTACAGCAAGATTTAGGGATCCCTTGTTTAAAAATTTTGCCCCC
The DNA here is from genome assembly GCA_037044535.1 of Lordiphosa magnipectinata. NCBI lineage: Eukaryota > Metazoa > Arthropoda > Insecta > Diptera > Drosophilidae > Lordiphosa > Lordiphosa magnipectinata. The sequence goes on from JBAMBO010004105.1 coordinate 511,104, forward strand.
ACTGAGTTTATACTCGCTTTCGCTTCTCTCGTTCTTGCTGCCACATGTTTTTTGAAGCTCATTGTTGGCGTCAAAACAACTCCAAGTCGATATAGCCATCGCATCAGTTTGTATTTTCTATTGAAAGTTAGCAGTTAGCGTTATTTATCGATTTGCCCAAGAAATGATAAAGATCGGATAAACGATACTCAAGCTATGAGCAAAAGAAGGTCCGCTGCCGCAGCGAAGCCACAGCGCTGCTTTCGGTATGGTACAGTCGGCCTTGACCGACTTTCTTACTCTAATTTGAAGTTTTAAGCTTCTGATTGGATTTAAGAACTAAATATCTGGGGGAAACTATTTCTAATTATGTTCTTATGTCTGAGACGAAGTTGAAGTTCTTAAAAAAAGCTACACAAAACATTTCAATTTTACAAATCAAAAATACTTAAAATTACTAAAATGTAAACTAAGAATACAGTTTTACCCTCTTTTTTACAGTCTTTCAACTTTATCTTGAAACCTGTAAAGAATTTGGCAAAGCAAGGCAGGGCAAAGTGTACCGCTTACACTAAAATAAAGAAACCATATAAACAAGCCTACATCATTCGATTACTCCTTGACAGTACTATTTTTGGTAGTAATTGTCTCAACTTCAATTTTTTGAATTTTTGACCAAAAATTTAAAATTTTTTGAATTTGTATGAAAATTTTAGTTGCTTTTGCAGGTTTATTACTACATCAAGTCCAAAAAATCTCATCTTAATTCTCAAAATTACAGAAATGTGGAACAAACATCAGCTTTTCCCTTATTTTTTAAAATTTTTCTACAATATTTTGAAACTGCTTCAAGTTCGACAAAGTAATGAACTTGGTTTGCCTTTAGGGTTTCTATATTTTAGTCTAAGCTAAAATTATGCTCTGCATTACTTGGTCGAACTTAAAACAGTTTTCAAAATATTGTAGAAAAACTAAAAACATAATGGAAAAGCTTGATGTTTCTTCCACATTTCTGTAATTTTGAGTATTAAGATGAGATTTTTTGGGCTTGCAGTGTATAATTAATTGGTAGGCCATATCACGAGCTACATTTTCCAAATATTTTACGAAATATGAAACAAAAACGCCAAATATTTGACGAAATATGGAGTTTTAAAACCTAATCAGAAGCAGAAAACTTCAAGGTGCTATATAAAGAAAACGGCAGCTAACCAGACCGATCCCAACATAGGTTTTTATACTACTTTCATACTCTTTCAAAATATTTCACAGTGTAATTTACACTATAGAATGTATGACCAATAGCTTTAATCTGTGAAATTTTTAGAAAGATCGGATAATAAATAGCAAAGATATCCTAAAATTGACTTTCCATTTATTCTGGGTCAGCATGCGCTGTAACATAATGTTAATAAGTTCACATTAGTGTTAATGCTCTGTTAATTAACATAAGGGAAGGCTACAAAACATTTCTTTCCGTGAGCAAAGGGTAGATGGAAGTCGCACAGGGCCAACTATAACTTACTGCCTCATTATACCCATTGCATGTAGAGTAAGAAGGGTATACTGAAGTCGTGCAAATGTATGTACCATTTTCGACCAAGTAAACTATATATATTCTTGATCAGCATCAACAGCCCAGTCGATATAGCCATGTCCGTCCGACTGTCTATATGAACACCTAGATCTCAGAGACTAGAAGAGCCAGAGCTACCAAATCTTTAATGTGGACTCCTATTGTCTGCAAGCAGACTCGTAGAGTAAAAGGGTATACTAAAGTCGTGCAAATGTATGTAACAGCCAGAAGGAATCATTTCCGACCATATAAAGTATATATATTCTTGATCAGCATCAACAGCCGATTCGATATAGCCATGTCCGTCTGTCCGTCTGTCCGTCTGTCCGTCTGTCCGTCTGTCCGTCCGTCCGTCCGTCCGTCCGTCCGTCTGTCTGTATGAACACCTAGATCTCAGAGACTAGAAGAGCCAGAGCTACCAAATCTTTAATGTGGACTCCTATTGTCTGCAAGCAGATAAGGCTTGTTTCAAATATTTGCCACGCCCACTTTCGTCCAGTTTTCGATCTCAAATTTAAAACTCACATTTATATTCGAAATATCGATAGTCCCTCAAATTTTCATAAAGATCGGATAATAAAAGGCAGAGCTAAAAATGTTGCATACTTTTCGGCTGACCTCCCTCATGAACACAGGGAGGCTATTAAATATTTCTTCCCATGAGTAAGGGGTATATCAATGTCGGTTATATCCGACTTTAACTTGCACTCTCTTTTTGCTAACAAAATGGTTCATATTTTTTAAAAGGATATCGAAAAACAACCAGAAGCGGGGTTAAATCCGGTCCGATTATATTTAGCTTAAAACTCCGCAATAACTCTGTAAAATAATAATAGTAGCTTTGCCGGATTGCTTGAAGACCGTACTTAAAGCTTCAAGCGTGTGTGCGTTTAGCCACTGACACGATGTTTATTTCGCATTGCGTTGTTGCGAAAGAGCGCAGCGACGAGCTTATACTGTTTGTGAGTTGACTGCCACAGAGCAGTTTTGTATGCACAGAAGATAGGGATGCGCCGGACTCTGGTCTAGTTTATAAAAACCACTTGGAATTTTCTTTCTGAAGTTTAAAAGCTCACATTTTTTGTTAATCAAAATCTAAAATTAACTTTGCCCACAGCTCCTGACCAGGTTGAACCTGTTGGCTTTTAACCCCCACACATTTACTTATGCTGCCCCAAGCGATTGGAAGCAAAGCTTTTTGTGGCTCTGCTGCGACGCTCGCTGGCTTCAAATACTCAGCACTCGGCGATAAAAACAAAATGCCGAAATATCAACAGTGCTCAATAAGTTTCGGTCCCCTGGATGGACATTGTCCATCCTTTAACTCGTGAGTGCCGGAGGTTGAGATCGAGGCTGGGGTTCAGGTACATTCGAGTGCGCGTACCTACATATTCATTTGAATGCAGACAAGTCCTTGCGTCGTCGTCGTCGTCGCTGCTGTCGATCCTCCTTTGTGTGGCCAAGTGCGACTGTGTGGTTGTTGTTTTTGTTGATGTTGCTTCTCTGGTATCTCGAAGGAAATGAAAAAAAACATGCAGAAAAAGTTTTTATTATGCCAGCGAGATTTTTTTTATATAAAAATATTTAGAACGGACTGCGGCTGATGGCGCAAGGGGGTTGAGGCATAGGATTCGGCTTCGGCATCGGCATCGTCACCACCACCACCACCACCACTGGCACTCATATATTTATGTATGGGGGTAAGGTTAGGGCCAACCCATGGCTGGGCTTTTTATGCCTGCGCTGGCAAGAAGTGTTGGATGTCATCTTATTATTTGCTGAGGCCAAGGCAAGCTATCGTCTTGATGATGACCATGCGCCTGCGCTGTCGCTGCCCCTAGAGGTTTCGGGGCTCCGTTCCGTCCGCCGTCAGCGACGGCGCACAGATGTAAAGCCCTCGCCAAGACTGTGGGAATAAAAACAGGATTCGGCTATTGCCACAGATACGGACATTGTGGTTGTTGTTGTTGCTGGTTGTTGGTCTTCAGTTTTTTTTTGTTTTTTTTTTTTGATGATGCCTCTGATGATTTTTTTTATATATTTTTTTTATCATGCTGATGATGGTCATCGCCATCGCCAGCATTATTTGTGGCGGCGCACAGTAGTTCGTTGGACGAAATCACATTGAAGAAATCAAATATTGGATGGTATTGGGCACCTGGGTGTAGCTCTCATTGAATCAATTGTAAAATTATGAAGGGGAGACTAATATGATCGATTTAAATATCATCACAAGTTCTTTTTAAGCTCATTATGAGTTTTCTTCCACACAACTTTCTCTTGTCAAATGACATACATCGTACTGTCCTCAGTGGCTTAGTAGGCTTTTTACAATAGGGACGAAATTTTATAAATTTTTTGTTTTGGTATTTAAAGTTTTATTTATTGTTATCTTATTTACTTAATTACTATCAGGTACCCCTTAGGGACAATACGAAGAAGTGAAGGTTACTGGACAATTGCCATTCGTCATATCTATATAATATTATATTTTAAACTCGTTATAAAATTTTAAAAATTTTGCAATATTTTTGGTCCTTTTGATCTACATCTTCATGTTCAATCTACGCGCTATCGAAAAATATTCAAATGAAAATTTGGCCAACTTCGCAGTTATTGGTCTACACCTCTTATATACGCGTCTTCAGTCGACATCTATCCAATCTTCATATCTTAGGTCCTTTGAAAATTTTGTGATTTTGTTGACCATTTGCTCTACTTGTCCTGGTTACTTTCCAGTTTACCGGTCTACACTGAGGGAAAAATTTTCTGAAATTACAATAGTTACACTTTGACTATAACATTTTCACCATTGATTCAGCGTTAAATATGGAATTCGTTAATATAAAGTGTACACTTTAAAGTAAATAAGAAAATATTTAAAAAAATTTTGAATTTTTAATAACATTTTTAGGCCAATTAGTTTGTTCTGAATCAAGAGTAGGAATCCCCAATTGGAGCCACAACCAGTTGGGCTATGAAAAACACCAAATCATATTAAATTGTATTTAAAAATGTTTACTTACTCTGCGGGGATTCGAACTCGGGGCCCTTGCTCTGAATCACAATTGGACCTCCTCTCTACCTACTTGTATTGAATCGCTCTACCAACTGCCAAAAATCATGAGACCACTTGTAATTCTCAAGTTCGAATTCCCTTGATAGTTCATTTACATGGTGCAAAGAAAATTACGTGATTAAATATATTTCTACTTAAATCAAAGTGCATATTAATTGATTTTAATACAAAAACTGCATAGTAAAATCAAAAATGATTGTTTTAGTTTTTACTATGCGTTTTTCCCTGAGTGTATAAGATAATCTACAAACTCAAATAAGAATTTTTGACATTTCGAGATTTTTTTGAGCATTTGTCCTTTATTTACCTACCCGTGTACTCCTACCGTCTATAAAATCTTCGTAATAATTTTAGGTCTTATGAAATATTTACGAATTTCGCCATATTTTAGAACGATTAAACTACGGCTTTCATTTGCCAACGCCTGCTCTTTTATACGTAGTACTCGCAATTGTTTTGGTACACCGCTTTTTGGTCATAAAATGATAACGAATGATTTTTTTTACATTCTTTTTATTCGTTCACTCAATGTCTACAAATCGTAGAACAACTTATTCGAAATGGCTGTCTTGTGCCTTCCAGCAACGCCGAAGTCTCATTGACCTCAAAGCGCTGTCACACAGAGAAATCTAGCACGAATTGGCGAGACTGAAATGGGCTTCAATTTAGATTTTTATACCCTGTACCAAAGGTACACAGAGTTTACTAAGTTTGAGCAAAAGTATCTAATAGCCAGAAGGAATCATATCCGACCCTATAAAGTATATATATTCTTGATCAGCATCAACAGCCGAGTCGATATAGCCATGTCCGTCTGTCCGTCTATATGAACGTACAGATCTCAGAGATGGTAAGACGTAGAGGTTTGACATATGTATATTATATAATATATTTATATATATATTTATATATTTATTTATATATATATTTCTTATACTTGCAGGCAGATCAAGTTTATTTTAAATTTTTTCCACGCCCCCGCAATTTGGAAAAAGCGTCATATCTTCCATAGTTTTGATGATAAATTGTTTGTACTTTCTAGAGATATCTAGTAATCAAAATTATTTATCGATTTGCCGAAGAAATGATAAAGATCGGATGAACGATTCATCCTCTCATAATTCATAGTCATAATTCTGCCGGCGTCTCAGCCGACACACACATGGAGAGAGAGAATACATGTGTTCTATAAATAGCACGCTCGCCTTTGTGTTCTCTCACGAGACAATTGTATGTTTATTTGTTGCTCATGTCGAAATGTCAACATGCTTATTTTGTGTTTTGCTGCTACGCACACATGCGCAATGCTTGCTTGTGTGAGTTGGGACACCACAGGTACAGAGTATGTTATAGTCTGGCTTAACCGACTTTCTTTCTTGATTACTTCATTTTTTAAGACGAAAACTGCTCGAATTCGAGAAGACAATTGATCTCGACTTCGAACTTTTGTGCATTATTGACGAAAAAATCGATTTCAGCACTTTGTAATATAAAGACAAAAATAATAAAAAATATATACTCCTACCGGGGACTTGATCCATAGCCTCCACGTCTTCAAAGCGAATGTCTAGTCCACTCGACTGCGACCCTTGGTGCTCTCTGAGCGTCAAATGGTTTCGACGGCACGTATTGCTTACGGCTGATAGTCGAGTGGGTTAAGGTGCTGTCGTCCGTGTGTTCAGTTTTCGAGAGGTCCAAGGTTCAAGTCTCAGTAAAGTAAGTAAGAAAAAAAATTTTTCTGTGATCTTAAAATTAATTACATCTTTTAGGGATAAAGTAGGTGGTGTGGTCTGTTGGTCTGTGGTTAGTGTCTTCTCCCTCCCCCATATCAGGATATTCTACTTAAATCCAAGAAGATCTATGCTTGAAATCGATACTTTTTTATGCTTACAACCAAGAAGATCTCCGCTTGGTATGAAGCCGACTTAAATTAAAACCAAGAATTTCTATCTCGCAAAATTTATGCTTGATTTCTGAATTTTCGTCTTTGATCCAGGAATATTCCGTCTTACCGTACCTTTGACATCAAAACTGCTTGATATCAAGCACGGTCGGCTTGGTTTTTTTTCTGAGTGCACCTTTTGCATTGAGAAAGTTTCCACTGCTCGGACCGCTGCGCGCTTCAAAGACTCAATATTTAAATGTCGAGTGGAGCAGCGTTGGCCAAAATGTGAGAGTGTATTGGTGTGCAAAAATAAAGCGTCGCGAACCAGTGTTTGAACGCTAGCCAGCGACTGAAAGGCAGGTTACTCTCTTGGCCTCAGCTTCGGCATGCGTTCGGCTCGTATACATATGTGTTAATAGCGAAACGTCTTCGCCCTCCAGGGGTACTGGTGACCATCGCTGGAGTAGAGAAAGCCTCGAGAATGGACCACAGTTTTTAGGCAAAGGGATTCAGGTCTGGGCTATCAGCAGGCCAATCATCCGTAGAAATGAAGTTCGGTACATGGTTTTTTTAGCCATGTTTGAAGTCGTTTTTGCCTTGTGCGCTGGAGCGGAGTCTCGTTGAAAGCTCTACTGCTTGTTTGCAAATAATGTCGTGTTGAGAGGGCTCACAAACTTTTCCAAAACGACGTATTGATACACTTTCGCAGATGTTTTGACTCTTTTTTTCACATAAATGGAGCTTGGAGATCCCACATAAGCCGCATGGTGACCTCTCTGAACTCTCGGAATGAGTTCGAACGGTTGTTTGGATGCCACAGCATACACTCTATTGTTCCGTTTGATGAACGATTCCTCTATGGTGAAAATTTTCTCGTCAGTAAACAGATTTCGTCTGTGGGCATTGTTTGCGCACTGGCGACGCAATGCTTTCGATTTTGTCTTGCGTTTTTTTGTTTTAATGCTGTTGTGAGCAAGTGGCACTGAGTTCCAAGTCACATTTTATGATGCGCGACATGCCGTGCTTGCTGATATTCATCTCACAAGACATGATTTTCTGCTTGAGCAGTGGATTTCGACGAATTCGATCATTCACGGCTTTGATGTCTTGTGGTTTCGGGTGATTTCCAGTGGGTGCAACATCCGAAAGTGTAATATAGCATAAATATCAGCAGATCAAGGGACCCAAAAAATCCGAACCGGTTACTCGGAGTTCGGTTTTGAATCGGTTTGCAGCCTTAATTCTATCTCTATATGCGGCCTCAGGCTCGTGAGGACATAAATAAGGTTCGGTTCATGATCAAGTTCAAAGGACCAAGAAAATCTGAACCGGTTACTCGGAGTTGAAAAAAAATCAAATGGGGTATCGTTTCATAGGTTTCTGGGTGCTACGATTGCATTTCTGGAAATATTTTTACGAGCTGACCGAAGGGGGAGAGGCTAAACACATTTTGGGGCAGGCCTATTTTAAGTGAAGCCTAACATGCTGTCCGAGTTTCGTTAAGATCGCTCAAGTTTTATACTATTTTTTTACTATTATTAATCACGAAGAAGGAATCATTTCCGGCCCTATATAGTCAAAATTTTTGACCACTGTGCACTGTTGCCAAGTCATTTAATGCACCTGGACTACAACCTCGATTTTTGAAATTTCTGGCGGTCAGTTTTTCATTCTGCCCCCTTCTGTGCGCACTGTGCCAAGTTTTCATGTTATCCTCGCCCATGTCCTCGTTTCGTCTGCGGTCGCGTTTTATTTTCTGTCTGGGGCTTTCGTTTTCCGTAAGGGGAGACACTAAACTTAGTTCTTGGTCTTGTAAAAGTTGTTAAGAAATTTTTAATGGGCTAAGGTATCCTTTAAGAGCACCCCCCATAAAATCCCAGCTAATCTGTAAATCTTATTATTGGTGTGCTGCGTGCCTTAAAGCTTCATGGCATCCCTCTCTGAACGGTCAACGCACCTGCTGTGCTCAACCAAATTGAGTTAGCAATTCACAGAGCGAGAGAGAGAGAGAGAGATGCAAACATAGAGCAGAGAAACAGATCTTATCGGCGCATCTAGATTCTAGATACGTTTTTACTTGTCGCTCGGGCATTGTCAAGACTTGAAGTTAATTAAACTTGGACATGGACATGTCGCAGGCAATCAAGCTGAGCGAAGAGCGAGAGTGGATCAGAAGAATTGCAGTTAATTGAAATGTTCCTCTCACACACGCACGCACTCAGAGATACAGATGAGGATGAGGAGCCTGGCGACAGAATGCTGCAAAAAAAAAAAAAAAATAGCGAGAGAGAACTACAAAATGTTTGACTACAAAATGCCATAACTCTGCTTCTGCTGGGTGGTTGCTAGTCTGGGGTCTGCTGTGTGAGTTAGCGTGTGTGTGTGTGTGTAAGCTTTCTGCAATACAAATGCAACTACCGCACAGTGGTCGATTTGCAGGCAATAAATGCAAATTTTAATAGTCAAATCTTGTAGATGTTTTTCATTTTCTTGAAAACTAACGGGATGTTAGGGATGCCAATATGCAAAAGCGTGCACCAGAGAAGATAACAAACTTTTCATACTTATTTATGTCCGCTGAATTCAAATCCATTGACCGTTTTCCCGCAGCACGTCAGAGATACGAGATATTTGCATAAACGTGAGTTAAGCGAAGTTTGTTCACATTTGTAGGTCCTGTGGCTACATTAAGTAACCTTTTCAAACCAAAATTGTTTTATTCTAAGCTGCATTGAATAACGTTACAGAAAAACCAAACACGAAGCTTTGAATATGTTCATAATATACCAATTTATTGATTTTAAATTGCAAAATATGGATATTTTTTGAAAAAATTGATTTTATTTGTGCCAAGTTTCCGATTCCGCATGATCTGCAGACCTGATAATAAATATTTAAAACGTTCAAATTGCAAATTAAAAAATAAAATCTTGTTAAAAGAATTCCTTTGTTTATATCGGGGATGCAAGCCGGTTCGGAATGAAACCGAACTGAACCACTTTTTTTGCACTCGTGAACCGAACCGGTGTGTTTTAAAAAATGCTGAACCGAACCAACACCGAAAATTATAATTGGTTCATTTCAACTAGGTATTGAGTTACTTGCGAGTACTGAGCAAAATCTCAGCACATTATTTTATTTATTATTATTCATCCCAGGTATCAAACCTTACTATCAGAAAAAGAAAATAAGATACATAGAAAGTAAGATTCGTAGAACTCGAGAAGTGAAGACGAGGTGTAAATGCTTGCCAAACAACTCAATAATAGGAATTCAATTCCATCAAAAAGTAAAATATTAATAGTTAATTGCATTGAAGCGTTTGGTGGCATAAAGCATTTAGCTAAAGATAGAGATATTTTTAAATATTGATAAAGCTCTAAGAGCCAATATCGATGAATATATACTAGAAGATATATTATTATTAAAATTCCATAAGTTAGAAGTTAATTAAGTTTTTAAAATCTATATAATTCCCTGTTTATAAATCCACAAGTTAAATGAAAACAATCAAATGGAAATGTCTTTATCATCCGTGTTCTACAAACCTCTAACAACCCAAAAGCAACCCAAAAGCAACCCAAAAGCAGCCCAAAAGCAACCCAAAAGCAATTGTCGGTGTTCCTGAAACCTCTTTTGGTTGTTTTCAAATGTTCCGAATTTTGTGGCGACACTTGGTCTATGTTTTGCTAATAAAGAGATTTGAGTCAAATGTAATAATGAGGAACAAAGCTTGAATGCTTAACTGATCGAATTGCATTAATATTATTAAAGATTTGATTGGTTTTTAGTAATATAAATGAATTTTAAAATATTGTCCACCAAAAACAATGCAAAAGTCTGAGGGCAGCAGAAAGCAACAAAAAGCAAACCTGCCAACTTTTATCAAATGTGACAATATTATTTTCGGAGTTTTAATTTATTTTCCAATATAAAAGTTTGTTCGCTTTAATGAAGTATAAATTTAACAAGATTATGTGAATAAATTAGAAGTTTATTAAAATATGATTTAAAAGGTTAATTCAATGAACTATCGAATCAAACCTATCGATAAATTCTATCGGGGAGAATTTTAAACTACAAATGGAAGACAAGTTATCAGCAGTCAAATTTTTATCTGCACTTTTTACATATTTTTTGATCTTTAAACAATTTAGGATGTTTTTATGGGGGAAACATAGAACTCCGGAGAACTATGGAAAAACAGTCGTATATCGCGTATTCATCAGAAATTAAAAGTGGATTGCATCATTTTTGAAACTCTTATTACGATTATGTCTCCCTCGCCAACTGCCTTCCTCCCAGTAATATCCAAACAATTAATGCAGCCACTGGCATTTTTGAATTTATTTTTGTGCACTCCAATCACTTGTAAGCAACAGGGTTGTCAATACAAAATAGTTTTTTTGGCGGGTCAGGGTTCTCTTCAATTTTTTCCGATAGAATTAAGTACTATTGGCTTCAAAATAATTTATAATTTGGAACTCAGTGCATACCACAACCACTTGCAGCATTTGGCTTAGAAATTACCAAATAAAATTTGAATCCTACATTAATTTAAACTATTTTGAAGCCTACAACTCTGTCGTGGCAGCCCCAACGCTAAAACTACCAGTCAGCTGTTTTTGTCAGCTACTTTGCATGCAACTCCGAAGCTTAATCCGAAAAACGAAATCTCCGACATTTTGGTTGTTTTCAAAAACAACTGACCCCAAAATCTCTAGAGATTTCTGGAACACCTCGGTATGAAATGATGCAGTCTTATAGATCTCGTTATGATATAACAGCAAATTTTGAGTTTATTAAAAATAAAATGAACAAAATATTTGTAAAATTAAAAAAATATATATTTTATGTTGTTCCTTTAAGGGACAACAAACTTTGTTAAATTATCCTAGTTTTTTGAGTAGTGAATTTCTTTAACCAAATCGCCCACTGTGTGCCGCTGCGAATGGCAAAAACAAAACAAAAAGGAAGCGCAAGCTGCTGTTTTGCCTTTTGCCGGCTGTGTGTGTGTGTGTGTGTGTGTGTGAGAAGACGCCTCTCATTTGCTCTTTCGCTCTCTCCCGCTGTCGCTGCAAGCTTTTTTGTGTGTGTGTGTGTGAGGTTTTTTTTCCTTTTTGTGGCTGTAGCCCAGCGAGAAGGTCTGACTGTCTACCCAGCCGGGGTAATCTGTATCGCATCGCCACTCCACTCGCAAGTATCGCGGACGCGCCAACGACCATGCGAAAATATCGTCACAACAAATCTGGAACTTTTTACACAAACGGTTAAAAACAAAAAAAAAAAACAGCAAACATTTTCGGCACACAAAAGTTTACACAAAATTATTCAAATATCAGGAGTCCGCGCATACTACTTCCACACACATCATCATCCTCACACAATTTGGATTATCAAGGAAAAACCACAATAGATCGACAAAAAACGAAAACCAAAACAACGACCATAAAAATATAAATAAAAAACCAATCAATAGCCAAAAACCAAGTGGAAACGAAACTCAAACAATAATTTGCCAGTTTTTGTTTAAGTTTGTTTTTTTGTCTTTATTTGCAAACGGTAAATCTAGTGTTAAAGTGCATCGAATACGCTTCTATTTAAATAATCTTAACCATAATAATAATAATCAACAAATAACTACGCAGTCATAATATCATATTAATTATAAGAAAAAGAATTATTTATGGAAAAAAAATGCAGCGTCATGTTTGGAAATGCATTAAAATTAAATACAAAATTTATAAATTGCTAACCAAAAGTGAAACAAACACAACCTGAACCACATAAAGCCAAATCTCTTCCAAGTGTTTTTCTGTGTCGTCCAAACTATGATCATCAAGTGAACGCCAAAAGCAAATACTGAAAAAATACTGAAAATTATATAACTGCTGCGTTTACCACCAAAAAATCGGCACGGATTGGCAAGGATCGGCCAAACTTCACCCCCCTCCCCTACAAAACGCGCAGTCAGAGCTAACCCAACATTTAGTTTATAGCCTCACGGAAAATTCAAATCAAAATTTCACTACATTTTGTGCCTCTCTACAAAAACAACACTCGCATTTACGTAACATATATTTCAATGCATTGCATTTAAGCTGGACACCCCCCCAAAGCCAACCCCCCCGCACACTCTCACACGATCAAAGCTTTAGCGAGAAGACAGCGGGTACACGCCCCAATAACTGAACTGAGAGCAACGCACTACAATTAAGGCAGAGAGAGAGACAAACTGCATTTGCAAAAAAAAAACCCGACCAAGAGCTCGTAACTTGTTCTCCATCAACGAAGCTTCGTGCACTTCCTGCAGCAGCAACAGCAGCAGCCCCAGCCCCCAGCAACAGGCGATCAGTTGGCTGGCGAATGCAACGCTGATTGCAATTACATTCTTCGCCGAAAAGTGAAAGAGCGACCAGATAGCGCGCGGCGGACGACGATCATCATCATCATCAACAACATCGTGAACATCGCGAACATCGTTGTACTGTACGCCGGCCACTTAGCATCATCTCAGTGCAAAACGCGCAACGTGTCGGATTCGTTGGAATTATTTGTGTGTGTGTGTGCAAATTTTAGAAAAAACAACTCGAAACACGTAATACACATATTACAATTTGGATTCAAAGAGAGTGCGGTCAAGTGTGTCACAAGTGAAGTTTTTTAAATTTAAAATATATATACATTATACCCACATATATACATTTAGGATAGCACATTCTTGGATTAAATATCTGCTACACCAATTTGGATACTCGACACACACAATTTGGATACACGTAGCGACTAAGTTGCAGCTACAATTCGTTTGAGTAAGTACATACATACAGACGACAGATTTATGAGGGCGGTGTGTACTGTTGAGGGGACACACCTTGCCATTAGAAAGATTGCAAATTACTTGCAAATTTGTGGACAGAAAATCTAATCTAATTGAATTTCTTCAGGGGGAAAAGTTATACATTTGTTGTTAACATAATTTTGCGGGTGCAAAAAGTGCATTTCCTCCCTTTGAATCTCATTGTCTGTCGTTAAGTTCAAACCAGGGAATCAAACCGGAACCGGATCCGGAACCGTATACCGAAAAGAACAGTTTTAAAGTCAGAACCAGAACCGGAAACGATCATTTTAATTTTTTTGTTTACCGGCAAGACCGAAAAGAACCTTAACATTGTACCGGTACAGTTTCGGTTTTGAGTGCAACAGCTAGATTGCAAAGCTGGCACTTTGTTTGGTTAAATCGGAAGCTTTAAAAAAAAAAGTTCTGGCTTATTGCCTCCTATATTCTTAAAACCCCACTGTAATGTCATAATACCCTTTGAACAGAAAAGTACTTGTGTTATCCATTTCTGTTCAAGTGAAACTTAATTAGGAAAGCAGCTTTGACCCAAATAATTTAGCTAAAAGTGGAGCCTAAATCGTTTCATACATGTATTTGTATGAAAAGCAACAGGATAATTCTAATCGTTCAGTTTAATAGGCTAATCACAGCCCACATCATGAGTTTATAAACATTTGCCGTGGCTAAATTTGTCATCTTGGCAGCTTGGTCCTATTAGACAACGACCTACTTAATATTTTGACAAAATAAAAATTTAAAAATGGCGTAGCAAATAGTTAAGCATTTTAACTCATGATGTGGGATGTTAGATTTGCTTAGTGTGATTAGCCTATAATGGCAACAATAATTATCCATTTTCCTGAGCCTTAAGGGGGTTGACTCGTGCGACTGCTGTTTTTTGGGATTTTTTTTTGAAGAGCGATTAGAACTTGGAACTTTGAATATTTTACCATATATTTAGTTGCTATTGAAGAACATTTAGAAATTTTTTGAAGTCAGAATAAATGAAATACACCGAGGGGAACTAACAAGTTTGGGAGCGATAGCATTGAAAACAAAAAAGTTTTTCCTACTAAAACTTTTTTTCAGACCTAACGACGCTAACTTTTGTATAGCAGCTATACTATATAGTTGTCCGATTTCAATAAAACTGGGTGAAATTATGTGAAAGCATAGAAAATTTAAAAATACGACAAAAAAGTTTTTCTCACTAAAACTAGTTTTTCGAACGATCGTTCCTATGGCAGCTATATGCTATAGTCGTCCGATCCGGCCGAATCCGACAAATGTGCAGCGTATTTTTACCAAAAGGCTTCGTGCAAAGTTTGGTTAAGATAGCTTTAAAACTGACGGAGTAAATAGCATAGAAACAGACGGACGTACAGACAGACTTGGCTATATCAACTCAGCTTGTCATGCTAATCAAGAATATATATACTTTATGTGGTCGGAGATGCTTCCTTCTATGCGTTACAAACATCTGGATAATTTATATAAAAAAGTATTGCATTGGTCACCACGATTCCGGCCGATTGAGTGATATGAAATCAAAAAGGACAAAAGCATTTTAATCTGTGTGACTGTAGATACAATATATAACAGGATAATTTGAAAATATTGAAAAATAAAAATGTTACTTTACATTTTTTTCATGTTTTGTTTCTTAAAAAAAAACGACGTGACTTTTTTTAATTACCCTGAACATATCTTAAAAATTTCAAGGCGATCGGTCAAGTTGTTTTTGAGATATCATTACGACCAGTTGAAAAAAAGTTCAAGTACGAATCACGCTATGAAATCGTGCCTTACCATCTCTGCGATGCTTGGACCATACAGGACGTCTTTCTGCTCTTCGTAGAAATCGTTCATTGCGTCGTTAGGCGTAATTGTGAGCTTCATTTCCAATCGGACAGCCGATTACATTCATGATCTTAATGACTGCTTCAAATCCTTCATTAAAGATCGCAGCGTCCAAAAAATTCTGCAATCTCTGAACTGCTGGTCTTAACGGTGGCTTATCATGGCGAAATTGGTTTGGTTCTCTTTTAGCTGCTGCCTGCTGCCATTTGCACCAACTGTCTGCGCCTTCCGGGCAATATTGGTGCTGTGGATTTTCGTCGCTCGAAGATTTGTGAAACAAAGTATCCCAAATTGCTTTTCGAATTTTTTCGAGAGAATCTGGATATCGACGAATCGGCCAGTACGTAAAATTTTGTCAGCTCATCGATCACTTCATCAGTCGATTTCCCAGCGCCTTTTCCTCTAATTCCTTTGTTATTCTTTTTGGCATTCCTCAAACGTGTCCCCATTCGTTTTTCTGCGTGTCTTACGCACTCTTTCATTATAACCAATATAACCACATCGAAACGGCCCATTTTCTTCGCTGAGGCGGACGTAAATTATGTATCTTGTTCAATTGAGGGGCGATTTCCTTGACACTTTCTTCTCTTTACTCTCGAAAGTGTTTGGCTTACTTGCCCCGCATCTCTTTTACTATTTACCACCCATTTCGAAAATTAACTAACTCGCACCTGCAAATATAGATTTTAAACGGATTCGGCACGTATTACAAGCCTCAATGCCAAGGGAAAACTTAACTAACCGTTGTGTTCGAAATTTCATCTTCGGTCAAAAGTGTTCCTCTAAATACACGTATATTCTTAGTACTATAACTTTCTTCTTAAACTACTACTATATTCTATTATTTCTACTATAACTTTTACAAAATAAAGAAGATGTACTTAAAGGGTGATCAGAAAACTCAATAAAGTTTCTACAATAGTATGTATGCCTTTGAGAAGAACTTTTATTTTCCGGGGTGCAATTATTATGTCCTCGCTAAGCAATCTGATGGACGCAAAGCCAATGACCAATCTTTCTTTATACCCTACCTACCGGTATACCGATATAAAAATCCAGGTACCAATGCGGAACCGAATACCGAAATAATGTTAGAACCAAAACAGAACCCTTTTACCGAAACATACGTTTCGGTAGGTACCAGAACCGGAACCAGGCATGCAATTTGATTTTGGGAGCAGCCCAACAACAGAAAAAAAACCGTTATCAGCAAGTCTCGATCGCCCAAAATACAGCTGTTGCGCCGTCTGTGTGCGCGTCTTGTTAGCGCCGTGCTTTGATTCGCATAGGCCTCGTCGTTGTTCACAATTTGAAGCGAGTAAATTGCGACGCTGTTTATTATGAGACTGACTGGCGCCAATTGTCGCAATGGGTGCAAGGGCTTGCCCACCGTGACCTAAACTCTTCTTGTTTAGATCCATTACACTGTGCAGGACTGTCTGATTAGTTGCCGTTTTCATTTTAGTGCACTTTGAAGTATTCAGCTTCTGATTGGGATTTGCAACTTCAAATTTCGTAAACTATTTGGAATGGCCATTTAACGTCTTAGAAGAAGTTCTTGCTCTTGTTTTAACTTACAAAACACATCTTAGTAGCAGGTCAAAAAAAAATTACAATTGCAAATTACAAAAATGTTGTAAAATCATCATTTTTTCTACTCATTTTGTAAAGCAATGCTGGGAAATAAGTAGCTTAGTGGTCCTTTATATACAGGCCTGTTCCCGCTTTCGATTTCGATCAAATCTTGCGGAATCGGAATTGTTAAATGTTCCCGCTTCCCGCTTTTGACTTCAAATTTCCATTTATCTTGATTCGAAACTCTTGATGGCAAAACGTTTCAACCGAATACTTTTATAGTTTCTGGGAAATCACAACTCTAATCAATTTCGATCAGTCGGATTCGGAAACGAGAACAGGCCTGATAGTTATGGGTCCTTAAGAAAGTAGAATTTTCAGCAAAACGGAAAAAAATTACAATTTTTGGAAGCAATTGTCTGAAATAGTTAAAAATTTTAATTTTTTTTAATAGATCAACAAAATAATAAAACAAAAAAAAAACTTAAATAACTTAAAAATATTTAGTATTTTGAACTTTTTACCGTAAAAATTCGTTTTTTCGAGTTTTTATGACAGTTGCACAGGCTCGATGCATATAAATAGCTTTTTGTATAAAACTTTTTTTATACCCTTGCAAAGGGTATTAAAATTTTGGCCAGAAGTTTGCAACGCATAGAAATATTCATTTTCGACCCAATAAACTATATATAATATAATATATTCTTGATCAGGGCGACGAGCTGAGTCGATTGAGCTTTGTCCTTCTGTCTGTTTCTACGCAAACTAGTCTCTCAGTTTTTAAGCTATCGAGCTGAAATACAGCACAGAGTCTTCTTTTTACTGCACGCTGCTAATATGTCGGAACCGACCGGATCGGATGACTATATCTTATAGTTGCCATAGTAACCAACGGTCAAAAAAGGGGCCTTAGTGAGAAAAACTTTTTTGTTTTCAATGTTAGCGTCTACAAACTCGGCCATTATTAATATTATATGCTTTCAAACAGATTTGCAAATTTTGGTCAAGATCGGATGACTATATCTTATAGTTGTCATAGCAACCATCGGTCGGAAAATGGGTCTTACTGAGAAAAACTTTTTGTTTTCAGTGTAACCGTATTCAAACTCGTCCATTATTAATATTAAATGCTTTCAAACAGATTTGCAAACTTTGGTCAAAATCGGATGATGGGAAAATGGGTCTTAGTGAAAAAAACATGTTTGTTTTCAAGTAAATCGTTCTTAAGGTTGGTGATTATTAATATTAAACGCTTTCAAACTAATTTGAAAAATTTGGTCGAAATCAGATGACTATATCTTCAGGCTGCCATAGGACTTATCGGTCGGAAAATGAGTCTTAGTGAGAAAAACTGTTTTGTTTTCAATTTTATGGTTCTTAAACTCGACGATTGTTAATTTGATGTTTTCAAAAAGATTCGCGAAATTTGGTCGAAATCAGATGTTCATCTGTCGGAAATACGTTTTAGTTACAAAAGTTTTTAATTTTTATGTAAGCGTTCTTAAACTCTGACATTTCAAAAACAGGATTTTCAGGGGTATACAAACTTCGGCACAGACGAAGTTAGCTTGGCCTTCGCGTTTTTTATTATCAAAAGTATCTGATGTGATGTTACCTTACGTTACGTTAAAAGCAATAAGTAACTTACAGTTAATTGCAATCCCGTGGTTTGTTAAGGTGTCTGTCTTATGCCATATTTTGTAACTTTTTGTATCCTTAGAAAGATTTAAGAAACCAAAATTTAATGCAATCTAAATGTCAGGGATTCAAACCGCAACGATTTTCGGTATCGATTGCGGTATCTAATTCGCCCTATAGCTATATTTCGGTTAAGGTTATATCATGGCAAATGGATATGGGTTGCTTGTCCGTTAAAAAAGCTTTAGGCCAATATAAATGCATTGACCGGATCCGAAATTCGTTTCGGTTTTAATCCTATCAGTATCCGATCGTATCCAAATCAGAAAAATGGCTTTTATGCGACTTTGCGTTCGAAAATCTCGAAATAGGCTATGAATTAAGTTTAAGATTGGCTTATATTTATTAGTTTCTATGAAAATATGATAAAAATATTCAGTTCCGGCTCAAAAAAAAAACTTGCACGAAAATCTCGTATCGCATTAAAAATGCCTTATCAACTTTATACATTTATTTTTAGATTTAAAGGAAAGTAATCTTTCAAAAAAATCTGCTGGATCGTGCATTTGCAAGGTCATTATTATTTTCTTTCGCTTTTATTTTTGGCCATTCTAAGACTTGCTCTGTTACCATTCTGATCTCATATTACACTTGACTCTGCTGTTTGTGGTTGATTCACATTGTGGCTTCCTGGAATATTTCTGAACACACTCTTTCGTCGGCTTCTAAGGTTACCCAACTGTTTACTGTTATTAGTGTGGTACTTCACTCCTTTGCAACCCAAACATGTTCCCAGGGTTTCTATTTCCAAAAAGCAAAATAAATAATTTTTGCATATTTCGGCAACGCACAAAGAATTGGAATCAAATTTGAGTTTTTCGTTTATTTTTGCACTTGATTTTGCAGTCGCCCACATTTGGAGTATTGTGCGGGGTACACTTGCAGCAGCAGTTGAGTAGGGGCAGGGGGGGGTAGACAAGGACTGACCAAACAGAGGCTGGCAGACGAGTGAAGCCCACAAGTTCATGACCAAAAAGCCGGATAACAACGACAGCCGGCCAGAAGATAGCGTGGGCGCTGCTACCATCCACCTACCCGAGCTCCCAAACGTCAGTTGCTCTCTCTCCCACTCTCTCTCTCTCTCTCTCTCTCTTGTTCTGTGCAGTTTTTAGCTTGCTTGTGTATGCGTGCAGTTTTATTTACCGATTCCAAAGTAGTATAAAAATTTACACAGACAGCTTCTACTTTTTACAAACCGAAAGGGCCCTTTCGGCATTTCGTTTTTAGTTATTTCGCTCATTTAACCCCTTTGAAGGAATGTTGAGCAAACTTTTTTTTTGCATAGAATTGCGAGCATGTGTGTGTGTGTGAGTGGATGATATTGTGGAACGTCGACAGCGCTCAGATACTTTCTACATTTCATTCTTTTCTTTAGCATATTGCTTAGCAATTTTCACTTTTGTTTGTCTTTCACTTTTTGCCTAAAGATTATAGATTGCAAAATCATTCTACAAAAAAAAAAAAACTTGAATTCCACACGCCACAAAATTGTGTCCATCGACATTCTTATATGTTGTTGTTTTTTTTTTTTTTAACCCACACACTTAAAACGATCTTTCAGGAGAGCGAGAGCGAGAGGGTGTTTGCTTGAGAAAGAGAGAGAGAGAACATCATGTTTTTTCGCCATGCGTTTTGTTGTGCAAATTCTGCCCGCTCTTAGAGAGCTTAAGCTCTCTCAATGCTGTTTTTTGCAAAACTTTTGGCCTGCCTGCTGCTGTCTGTGTGTGCTGCCGTCTCTCTTTTTTTGCCTCTGTGTGTGCATTTTGTCGCCCTGCTACTGCTGCTGCTGCTGCTGCAGCTTTCGTTGCGACTGGCGACTCCCCAGAGTTGTTTGTGGGTTTTGTTGTGCGACGCAAGTGACTACGTGAAGACCAAAAACACACAGAGCCCCGGCCACAGCCACAGTCACAGTCAGAGCAGAGCCCAGCGAGTGTGCGAGCGTCAGACGTCGAGTACCGGTGACGTAGCCCCCCGTCCGCCATTATTACAACGCGCGGCCTGACTACCACACGCAACCAACAAATTGGCCAAGTGCTCAAGTGCTGCAGTGTGCTGCAATTTGTAACGAAATCAAATTTAAAAGCTTGCCAAAAATCCAAAAAATTAACAAAAAAGAATAGTTAATTTTATTATGTAGAAAGAGAGAACGAACGCGCGTGCGGCATGCAAAACGAAACGTAACGGAACGACGAGGGAACGGCAACAGCAGCCAATGTGATCTCATAAAACACAAATAATAGAAATATAATGCAAAAAAAAAAAAAAATTAATAATAATCTAGCTAACTAAATTGTGCAAAGCAAATAATAGTCAAATTGAACAGCAACGAATTAAAATTTTTGAATTTTGTTATAATAATTTTTGTTTGAAAAGCCTGCAAACTGGAAAGAAAAGAAGGTAATGTATCTTCGAGATACTTTTTGCTAAATGCAGATTGCAATTAGTGTGTGCGTGTGTGAGAGTGTGTGCGTGTGTGTGTGTGTCAGAGAGTGAGTGATTATGTGCGAAAACAAGACATTTCTATATAGAAACATGAAATGAAATTTATTCTTGAAATTAAATTTAAAAACGGGCGACAACAACGCCCACAGTTCACGTTGTTCAACACTGCAATACACGCACACACACAGACAGCCCCAATAACAAAAGCGCCCCCAACACACACACACATGCAGAGAGTGCGCTTCATTTTTTGCTTGTCTCTGCGTATGTACTTACAGTGAATCAATAAAGTATTGGCACAACTTCATTTTCAAAGTTTGGTCCTAAATATATTTGTTTATATTTAACTTGAAGAAATTATAAAGATGCAACCATTCATTGTATAACAGTTGATTTCATTTTTAAAACAGAAAAATTAATTTCCTTTATAGTTTGGTTGCTTGACTATAGCTAAAAATCACAGGTGGGGTAATATTTATATGTCGGTTTACTGGTCACTCTAATGTCAACAGTGAAGATCTGGTAATACCAAAAAAAGTTTGACATTTTTAGCATAGACGGTCTCACAACGTTTTCATGTACGAGCCGCTATTTCGAGTTGTTTAGATGATTTTCGTGTGCTGAACACGAATCTGTTTTCAGAAATGGTCCATCACGTCGATATTTTTAGTAATTTGAGCTTAAACTTGCAGAAAATGCCTATATTGGTGACTCTTTAGGTCACCACCAACCCTTAAATATACTGGAAAAAGTATTATTTTGTTGCCTTTTGTTATTTTTTACAACTTTCGACGTGGATTATCTCAACAAAAGTGTGTCGATGAACTCAGTTCTTTGTAAGCACCATCAAAAACCACTGTATATCGTTGGTTTAGTGAATTCAATTGTGGTCATAGTTCGCTCAGCGACGAATTTCGTAAAAGTCGTCCGGTAGTTGTGTGACACCGTGAGTTTCAGGCATTTGACTTGAAATTACCATTTTTAAGCGAAATTTTTTATTTTTTTAACTCACTGTAAACAACACTTATAGCGCTAGTACATCAAAACGTTATAGAAACTTTGTCTACTTTTCTGTCCACCTTTTAAGTACATATTCTTTATTTTGTAAACGTTGATGAAACGTTTGGAAAATTGATGATGATTGATGCCATTAAACTGTTTTGTGAAGAAAGAATTTTAACGATCACTGAATCGTTGTACTACTAACTATGCCTTGCATAAACCGTTTCGTGTCCTCGAGCAATCGACTCTGAAGCTTCTCTTTCTGCTTTAAAAACTTCAATTTTAACATTAATTTATGTTTTTGATTTCGTGTCACACGTTAGTGTCTACGCCTCTCGATCGTTTGGGCGGGAAGTGGAATGCTATTGTGCCTGGGGTTCTCCTGGTCTAGCGTTTTTTTATTTCACAATACAAAAGTTGTGCTAAGCCAAATTTTATTTTTAAAAGCAAATGGCGTAAAAGTCCCCAAAAATTAAGTGGCAGCCTTACAGTCTAGTTGTTGCACTCAGAACCGCAATGTTTAGGTTCTTTTCGGTTTCAAGAATATCGGTTCAATCGGTTCTTTTCTGTTTAGGTATACGGTTAAGGTTCTGGTTCCGGTTTCATTCCCTGGTTTTAACTATTGACATATAAATAGGTACCCCACATATAATATTCAATGGTTTATGTTGGATTTTAGAGCTCTTTATACTTGGTTAAGTTGGCAGTCCCTTCTGGAGGTATATTTGCCCATTCTGAATCCTTTAACGTTATGTGCTATTTCCGAATTTTCTTTTCCAGTAGGTGCCAAATTTGTTCAATGGGATTCATGTCTGGTGACTGTGGAGGCGTTTGTTAATTGCTTGAAATGATAGAACAGCCTTTTCTGACCCAGATATCCCAGATATGACGAATGTTTTGGATCGTTATCTTGTTGAAAAAACACTGCTGTCCATTTAAGTCCAATTTTTTAAAACTGTGTACCAAGTTTTAACTTAAAATGGTCATATTCAGGTCTGTTCCTGTTTTCGATTTCGATCAGATCATGCGGAATCGGAATTGGTAGCTTTGTTTCAGTTTCCGAAAAACGATCAACTAACTCAGTTTCAAAAGTTTTGCCTTTGAGTCAGTGGAATGAAAAGTAATTGACAATTTTCATATCAACGATTATACTTTTTATCTTTCAAATATTTTTAGTTTTATAAGTCAAATAATGTAAAGATTCTGAGGTATTCACAGATATATTCCGCATACAATTTGATTTTAATTTAATTGTTCAAAGTTGTAATGAAAGCAAGCAGTAGATGAAAGCAAAAACGATCGAAATGAAACCGAGCT
Organism: Lordiphosa magnipectinata; assembly: GCA_037044535.1. Classification (NCBI taxonomy): domain Eukaryota; kingdom Metazoa; phylum Arthropoda; class Insecta; order Diptera; family Drosophilidae; genus Lordiphosa; species Lordiphosa magnipectinata. The sequence continues at coordinate 534,358 of JBAMBO010004105.1, forward strand.
ATTCGCAATTCCGCATCAGCGCATGCGCAGTATTGTTTGAATTTGTTAAAGTTACCATTATCGAAAACGATTCGAACATTCATTCGAAAAGAAAATCGATTCCTATTTCACTCGAAAAGGGGAAACATCATAATGAAAACGATTCGGAATTCCAACCGTTTTACTTTCTAAATCCACTCCGTGACATCTTTTTCTTATTAACTATTGAAATGAATGGTTCACGCCGAGGTACTCGTCCATGATACCCCGCTCTATATAGCGTATTCCTCACAGTTTGTGAATAAAAGGTTGCTTCAAAGGATTCCTGCATTTCAGCGCATAATTTCATAGCCGAAATTTTTGGGTCTTGCGCCACTGCAGCAACCACTCCTGACGCAATGAAAATTTGTCCGGTCTTCCTCATCTCATCTCTTGCTCTATATCAGGGGCCGGCAAAAACACGCGAGAGCGCGTTCATTTAGCACATCTTTGTTGTTGCAAAAGAGAGCAGCATAAGCTCGTATACTGTCGACGTCGCTGCCGCAGAGCGAGGTTGTATACACCAGATAGGAAGGCGCCGGACTCTGCTCTATATTTTGCTCCAGACTTCTAGAGAAATCTCCGTACCTCTGCCCGTTTTGCCAAATCTGTGACGAAACGCAGTCCAATCCTAACTGGAAATGCATCATTGACCAATGAATATGCATTGAGAAACAAAAACAAAACAAATGTTGCATCTTCATAATTTTTGTAAGTTCAATTTATGTAAACAGATGTATTTAGGAATAAATTTTGAAAATTAGGGTGTGCCAATACTTTTTTGATTCACTGTATGTATGAATGTGTGTGTGTGTGTATTGCATTTAACATCGTCACAATCGCATTAAAAGTCGCGTCGCCGCCAACGTCTCCCCCTTTTTAGGTTCTCCCTGCTCCCTTACTCAACATCTTTGGTCTTCGGTCGTCGTCCGCAGCAGGCCCGTCCACCATTTTGATTTTTGCCTTCTTTTTTTTCTTGCATCGCCCTCCGCCCCCCTTGTGTGCTCCGCCACCGCTTAAATCATTAAAAAGTGAACTTAAAATAAAGAAAAAGTCCAGACAAAGTTTGTGTACTGCTTGTACGTGTGTGTATGTGTGAGTGTGTGCGAAACCGGTTTGCGCTGACTAGGTTTCTGTCTGTGGATCGTTTGGGTTTTTTGTTTGTTGCTTTGCCAAAATGCTCTGCACAAAAAAAAATTGTTATTTGCATTCCTATCCTTTTTCCTGGGCTCCAAATCAGCGGCCACGTGTCAGCCAAATGGCGTCCACACACACACACACACACACATAGTGAAAACCGGCCGGCGAGCAATTGCATGCAAGGGGGCACTTCCACAGAAGCTTTGGCTGCTATACTGCACAGCCAAAAGCTTTCGAGTGCAGCACGCTCTTTTGGTCAATGAGATACAGAGAGAGAGAGAGAGAGCGAGAGATTGCAGTTCTTGCCTTGCTTCCGTTTCTTGTGTCTGTCTCGTCCTCGCCGTCCCGGTTTACTGGGTGGTGGTGGGGGGGCATGTGCGCATAATTTGGCGCTTCGCCATGTTTTCTTCACCGTCTACGCTTTATGCTTGTTCCTTTTGTGTTTTATGTTGTCGCTTCATGTCGCGACCCCCTCCAACCTACCTACCGCCGCCCCCCACACACAAAATAATCTTTGAAGCTGGAGTCGATGTCGACTCTTGCTTACAGTCGGGTGTTGCATGATGCATGACTTGTCCGGTGGATGGTGGGGTTGTGTGGCGGGTAAGGTGCTTCGGTTTGCCGGCAAAACACGTTTTAAGCCTTGGCGCTATTTGCCGAGTTGGCCTTTTCCTTTTATATTTCGGCAAGAAAACAAAAAAAAAACAGAAAATTCAACTCTGTGGAATAATCAAAATAAATGGCGAAAAAGTTGTTTTGGAAAATTTGAAAGTTGAGTTTCATCATCAAGTAAAGTTTCTGCATTTGCATAAATATATTTAGTTACAAAGTGTTATTTTTCTTAAAGAACAATTAGTTTCAAATTTGAAAAGAACCAGTTTTTGGTTTTCCTTCTAACCGGGTTTCCATTTTTCAATCGGACATGCAATCCGCTTGGGCATTATAAGCCACTGTTTTGGTTCGGAACACCGGTTTTGTAGCTTTTCGAAAATCAGTTTTGGTTTTGGGAATGAATGAAAAATTCATTTTGATATTCACTGTGTTAAGTGAACTTTTGTAAAATATAAACTTATTAACTCATTTGACTAGAAATTTATATATTTTAGGTTCAAAATTGTATTTACTTGATATGATTTTAAATTGTTTCAGAATAATACTTAAAATTTGATAATAATATATTAAGATCAGGGAATTAAACTGAATCGTATTTCGGTTCCGATTTTAGAACGGACAAAAATTTGTGTTTCGGTAAAAGGTTCTGTTTTGGTTCTAACAATATTTCGGTATTCGGCTCTGCATTAATACCTGGATTTTTATTTCGGTATGCCGGTACGTACCGGTAAAATATAGAGAAAGAGGTCATTGGTCTTGCGACGATCTGATTTTTTAGCATAGATATACAAATTACACACCGAAAAATAAGAGCTCTACGCTTACTTGTCCTTCTCAAAGGCATACATACAATTGTGGAAACATTGTCAGTACATTTTCTTTATTTTGAAAACTTTTTAAGCTGTGGATCGTTGATAATGCCAATGATGCCATTAAATTGTTTTGTGATACTTCATTAGGCGCTGGTCAAAGAAATTTCACGATTCCTATACGTCCGATTCATGTAATATTCGACCCATCAAGATAGAATTGAATCTGTGCGAAAGCAATTTTTATTGTTCTCTCTTCGTGGTTTAAATTGGAAACCTTTCTACTAGGAGACTTCTTTTCTTATGCTTGGGGTAATCTTTATACATAGACTTATTAATGGTGAAATCGACTCATCTGAGTTGGTTGGCTAAATTAACCTCAACGTAATTATATCCCCTTATCACTGAAGCTTGACATGAACCGTATCGTGTCCTCTGTGCTGATAACAATAAACTCTCCCGAGTAATCAACTCCGAATTATCACTTCCTGCTTTCAAAACAACTATTTTATCTTATTTAGTCCGTACTTAACATTACTTTATGCTTTTCTTTCGCGTTTTCGTGTAGCACGTTAATGGCTACGCCTCGGTCGGTTAGGCGGGAGTTAGGCTGCTATTTTGCTTGGGGTTCACGCGTAACAATTCTCGGCTAGGTGTCGCAGGGATATAGGATGCAATATTTTCAAAGAGACTGGTCTCGGGTTTTTTAATTTTCCAATACAAAAGTTATGCTAAGCCAGAATCTATTTTTGAAAGCTTACGATTTAAACAAATTGCGTAAATGTTCCCGAAAACTGAGTGCCAGCTTTGCAGTCTAGTTGTTGCACTCAGAACTTGATCCAAGTACGAATAATTCTCAAAATAAAAGACTTAAAAATAATAAGTGGGATGGGGGTATGAGAGACACGACCGACCCGACCGACGTGGTCCGTCGTCTTCCGAGTTTTAATCGGTTCTTTTCGGTATACGGTTACGGTTTGATTCTCTGGTTAAGATTCGGGATTGAAAAATTCTACTTGAAATAAGTATTTGGTACTTCAATCAAGTATTTTTGTTAATTTATAATCATATCCAAAATGATCAAATGATCAAAATAATGTAAATGGGATTGTGTTCAGTTAGCGGCTTATTACACTGAGCATATCTGACATCCCACATAGTGGGTCATGATGCACATTTGCCGTGGCAAAATTTGTCATCTGTGTAGCGTGCTCCTCTTAGACACAAACAGTTTTTTTTTAAGAATTTATCGATTTATCGACTGAAAATTGCAATAGATCTGTAAGAATTTGTAAAATAATTGGCATTAAAGTTTCAGGCAATACTTCTTGTAATCCTCTTTTTTCGCAATTAAATGATTCGTCAATCACGGTAAAACGGTTTGAAATACGATTCTCTAAGCTCTATCGTTCCTTTTTACTGAGTACACTAACCAAAAAAGTATTTCGCTCGCACGCGTGCTGAATACAAAGATTACGGAACTTCTTTTCTTTCGGTCGGTACGCTACGAAGCAATTAACGTACTTGTTTGTGTACTGTACTTGCTGTGCTCGTACATAATTGAAAATAGGTTGAAATATGTTGGAATATTCTCAAATATGTATTTAGGTCGAAGATATGTATGCAATAAGAAATTTTTTTTAGACCACCTATTACAAATATTTCACCTATAATCCGACGTGTAGAATAGCACCCCGAAAACGGCGCGTATTAATTAGATTCCACTAAGGTATTGGTGAACACTAAATATAAGGTATTCTCTGAGGCTCTAAAAGCAAACCTTAAACAGTGAACTAGATAGTACGAAACTGGCTAAAGTTAGTTTAAAAGAGGAAACTCTAAAGAAAACTTAAAAATTCTTGACTTCATCCGAACAATATCTTTGTCTTAAGGTCTGCAAACTTAAAGCCCCGCACTCAAAACGACAGAACATTCCTTCCGTCAGAGTATTTCTTATAATTAGAAACACCTTTACTTTGCTTTGATGCTCGTGGGCTTTTAGAAAGTGTTTCTATTTATGTGAAATACTGTGACGAAAAGAAAAAAGGACTAAAAGGAAAGGAAGGAACAGAATCATTTTTATTTTCTTTTGCCTTTTTCAAAAAAACGCCGATTGGATGCTGGTTTGCTTAAAGCAAGTTAGCTGTTTAATACGGTTCGGTTCGGTTTTTAAGTAGCTCCAATTACGTTGCACCGAGACTTTACTTTTCTTTCTGCTTTTAAAAGTTATCTAAAGCAGCTGTAAAATGCATTTCATTTCATTTATGTTAATTGGAAAAACCTTAAACATTTCATACATATTTGAAAGTTTAGAGTTTTGATATTTTCAATATAATATTCGAGCTCAATAAAAGTTATTTTAATGGATATTTTACTTTAACTAACTAATTTTAAGAAAGTGACTTTAGAAAAATTTGACCTAATTATCAGTAAATCCTCTCATACAGCTTTGTTCTCAATTCCACAACTTCCACAAAAGATGTTCGAAAGTGGAATTGATTCGTATTTTGGTAAACGTAAAACGCAAAACTTCTGCGGATTCAAACGTTTTACCTTTTGGCCAGTGAAATTAAAAGTAAATTACAAATTTGGCATTGAGAAATAAAAGCTACCCACAAAATCAAAAAAAAAATCATAGCTCTCTGGTTAATTTGAGATGTATTCGTATCTTAAAATTTTACAGACGGACATTAATTTTTTATTACGCTTTCCATTTCTTTGACACGAGCAGCTGGGTACGCATTTATTAATCGATAGTCGTCTATCGTTGATTAAAAGATGCGGTACTCCATTAAAAAGTAACAAATTCGAGTTGATTTCCCTTAGGACCCATAATTTGAATGTGATGGCAATTCAGAAGATACAATTTGGCCGATTATATTCCATAACTATGTATTCACAACTATCAATCGATAAGCTGCTGGGGAACTACTAGTTCATAAAAGTAATTCCGTAGAAATTTCACGTGTTCTAGTTCTAGAAAATTATTCTAAATACCAGGGCAAATTTAATTTATGGCAAATTTTTTTTTGAGTGCTTTTAGATATATTGGAAAATGTCCAATTTAACAACTATAGCAGCTTGAAGATTTTTAATAATTTTTCAACCGAACCCACTTTATTTTTTTTTTTTTATTCGGTTCAGGTTCAGGTTCGGGCGGGAAAAAGTTCAGAGTGACTCCGGAGATTCCGGATCGGTTCGACTCCGAACCGGTTTGCAGCGCTGCTCAAAACACTTGAACCGAAAAGTTAATCGACTGTTTTATAGGTTTCTTGCTAAAGTTCATACTTCGAGAGGTTCTTGGTAAATGACTTTGGACTAAAACCGACTATTCGACTATGATTATTAGAGAAAATAGGATATTTGTTGATGATCCATTTGGACTGGATATTAAAATTGATTTTAGATTTTCATCCAATGGAGGTGAAAATCGTCAAAAGGATATGAAAATATGAAAGAAGAGCATATGATATCCAAATCATATAGATCTTAATAATAGTCCTGTGGTTTTTTTCTGTGTAGTAAGTCCGAAATTGCGTTGTGTCTTTCTCTCACACACATGTTGTGCACGACTCTCAGCGAGCGTGCGTGGTTAGGTATGGTTTCCGCACTCTTAGACCATTATTTATGCATCACACTAATACCAGCCCAAATGTTTGTCTGTGTGCAATGGTAGAATTTTTTGTATTCCTTTTTACAATGTTGTTTATTATCCTCGATCTTAATTCATTACGACATTTAATTTCCATTTTGCTTTTCTTTGCCTATAATTTCCAAGTGCTGCATACAATTTATGCAACTTTCAGGGCACTTTTTGTGTTGTATGTCGCCCCAAAGAGAAAGGGCCCCCCATCGTGTGTCGTACCAGTCGGTGCCAACCGCCAGGATATCCAGTTTGCACAGCAGGCAGCCCCTTTGGGTTAAGGCAAGAAGCAGTCTAATTTTGCAAATAATAAAATATGCTAAATAAAAATGCTAGATATGCGCGGCGTTCACTAACCCAACTCCCCCACCCAACCCTCTGGCAATGCAATTGAGCGGCGCCTGTAGCTGGCACTTTTCTAATTCGCCTTGTGTGGATGGAGGACTAGCGGCCTGGAGGCGCGTTGCGCACACAAAAGAGCATTTCCGTTTCCGTTTGGTTTTTTTTTTTCCCTCTTTCTTTCTGCATCTTTGGCAGCCAAATACGAACGGCACGGCACGCCATGTTCTTCTTCCCTAGGCCCAGAGCCAACGGCAACTTTTGTGTAATTTTGCTCTCCGACATTGTACTTTTTGGCAAACGGCACGGCACGGCCGGCAAACGAACACTACAGAACAGACAATGTTTGTGCATACACAACTGTGCCTTCCCTTGTCGCATTGCAGTAGAACACGTAACTGACCGACCCGACCTCCTACTTCTCCTCATCCACTCCCAAGTGGATGCAGGCCGCCATTTTCATTTGTTGATGCGGCCTGGCATCGTTGGGCATGTCCCTGCACTTTTGCGGCCACAAAATGTGAACAGCATCAAATATTGAAAACTTTTTTTACGGTTGCCTGGTGACGTGGTGTGCCTGTGCTTGTGCAAAAAAAAACCAAATAAAAGCCAAAAAGTCGACGAGTCGCCTGATTGGTTTCTTGGCAACAAAAAGCAGTCACTGCAACGATGTTTACTTAACTTTTTTTCAACTCTACGAGGCAGGCAACTTATTGCAATGTTATCTCTGATTTTGGCACTGCAATTGGTAACAGCAGCAACAACAACAACACTGTGTGTCCTGGCATAGGCCATAAAGTTTAGGCAAAACGAGAACGATGACTTGTGTAACTAAGGAGATTCGTAAATGACCTTAATGGTCCCTCTCTTCTGAATGTAGCAAAAATTTAATGCAAATTACTAAAAAAAAAAATAATACAAAATTTTAAACTACAGAAAAAATGCCTTCTCTTTACCGTTGTTCCTCGGCCGTTCACACCGAATGCTTGCCGAAGTGATGCATCACTGAGTGTCACATTTTTCAACCTCTCTTCTTGACCAGGCAGGGGCCGAACACATATCGGTTCATGGCTTGTGCCAAGAGAGCAAAAAGCTTTTCAGTGAATGAAGCAAGTCGGAGATAGTTCAATACACTCTAACTATTTTGCCTCGCCTCTTCTTGACAAACCCTGCTTTAAATCAAAAGATCGCTAAATTTTTCATCTCTACATCTATTGTGTCGCAGAGTCGTATTGCTAGTATTTGGTTGTTGTTTTGGGGTGCGACGGGCCATTGTGTGCCCACCGCTGATCTATAACGCTTTGAATTCCTAATATCTAGATTTGTTTGCGAAAGTTTTGTTTTCTCAGTATCCTTAGTATTTCAAGGGAAGTTGATACAACCAATTTTTGATTTCATAAGAATGGAAATCTCATTGCTTTCCGCTTGACCTCAACAATAAGATGTTCTATCAATGTTCAATAAAACTGTTGATTGTTCAATATTTTCGGAAATAGCAAACCAAATTTATCGAAAGTAGTAAAAACACTTCCAAAATATTTGGTCGTTATTTTATTACAAAAGCAAGGCAAGGACCGTTCCTGTTCCGAATTTCGAGCCCCATTTTGGGTTCAAATTTAACAACGTTTAGAGGTGGCAAAAAACCAACAACATTTTTAGAAAAACATCGATTAAAATGGATTTTTTTTTAAATGTGACTGGAATAAATGCTTAGGTCATGTTTCTTATCCTTTAGAAAGTATACAAATGACAGTGCAAATTGTTGGTTTATCTGACATATAAGAGCTTTCTATGAGATGATAAATCGGCCTTTAAGGAATAAAAATTTTAGCATTTGTAACAATATGAATAAAATATATTTTCCTTTTAGCGGTACTGAACTTGAAATAAGTCAAATTATGTGTAATCGAAGGCTTTTATCGGTTTTCGGATTTTTATTTACACACTATATGGTTTTCTATATACACACGGTTTTCAATTTACAATGTCTTAAACGTGTTGTCTTTACACGGGTAGTTATCTGTTTCTGTCTGTCTGTCTACTACTACTACTGCATTCTGCTCTCGGTCTTGTCATCATCCATTTTAGTTACAGTGTGACCATCATTCGATTTTTTAAAACTACCTTAACATTAAAGTATCGATACATCTATTAGTTAGTTACCAAAAACGCAAAATGTGCAATGTGTATAGGTATGTAGAGGTGCGCACAGTATATGCCTACTTATGCATTTATATATCAACACGAATCGAACGAGCGATTTGCCAGCTCTAACCACGTTATATAGAAAATGACAAATATATCTTGATCTAGATCCTGTATCAGGTTTGAGAAAGCTCGAAATCGTTTGAACAGTTGAAACCGAATGCTCAATGTCAGGTGAATTTAATTCGAGAGAAAATGTCGCAAGGATCTAGTAACCACAGATTTTGTAGTCACTTACACGTAATTCGATACAACTTTGATTCGAAATTCGAATTTGGAACAGCGACCCTAGGCTTGAGGCTAGTACTATAATGGTACGTAGTATGATCGGCAGTGTCTTAAAAGTTTTGCCCCAAGGTCTGAGTAAAATAATAATTTATATTTAATAATAATTAAATATTTTTCCAATTCCGTAAAATCCATCCTTTAAGGTCAATACGGAGTTGCGAAGTAACGAGAAGTTTCATACAAAAATTTAGGAAGCAAGAAGCAGAAGAAACATTTGCAACTAAGTCTTAATGTTGCGCTTAACAGCACATTTGTGCAGTCTATGTAAATGGGCTGTGTGCCTTGCTTCTTGTACTTTCAAACCATCAGCGAAAAACTGGAGCTAAATTACAAACAAGCAGATTAAATTAACATCGTTTAGGCCGAAATTTAATTACAGCTGCACTGGCTCGTTTTGAATTGCATAATAAAAATAGCAAAAATACAACAAATTAATGGTATTTGCTAGAGTGTGTAGTCCAAGTCAATGGTCAGCTAACTGTTGAATATCATATCAAAAATGCTTTCATATCTATTGGTAGCATAGATAGAAGTTGGCAATTTATTTTTGTCAAATTCAAACATACAAAGTTCAATTACAAATACCAAAAACTTACAGTTTTGGCGTAATTAATTGTTAAGTCTGGTCACATTAGACTTATGTTAAACTTTGACGAAATATGGTAAACTACTTACTTCGCAAGTCCGTACACTGAATGAAAAAAATACAGAATTTCATTCTTGAATCAAGAATCTTCGATGTCAGAAGTTCGATAAGAATAAAAATTCTTACTTCGCAAGTCCGTACACTGAAAGAAAAAAATACAGAATTTCATTCTTGAATCAAGAATCTTCGATGTCAGAAGTTCGATAAGAATAAAAATTCTTGATTTAAGAACAAATTATTTGATTCAAGCCTTCATTTTTAATCCCTCTTAGTGAGAGTAAATTTCTATTATATACTCTCAAAAATTGAATACTTAATCCCGCGAGTTACTTATTCTCACTCACCGCTCCTTTAAACACCAAACTAAAAACGAATTTAGCTTCATTTCAAGAACGAATTTCTTTAACATTCAAGTACAAATAGAATTTATTTTTTATTTAAATTATTCATTCTACTTTTTTCCTAGTGTAGAGACCTTTAGGTAGATAATGTCGAAGAAATATTTGTATAATTCGTTCCAAGTCCGAAAAACCAGCATCAAGTAATAAGACATTTATAGTCTCAGTGATTCATTTTCTTCTTTCGATACTTATTCCCTTGAGGGACACAGGGTATCGAGCCTGGTTTGATATGTTGTTGGCTGTATTTAGTCTGGCCTTCCCGCCTACTTACTTAGGATTACCATAGCACACTTCTCACAACAGGAGTTCACGGCTACCCAAAGGATTCTTGGCTTGAGCCGCCCATAATAGCATTGGTTCCGATTAGACCTTTCCGCATTATTAGGAACGAACGGAGTTCATTGTTTACTTAACAACAACAGACAAAATGAAGAGGAGCAACCAGGCGGTTGTCTGGTTAGCAATTTCAATTAGATAATTCTTCACTCAAGAACGAAATATTGCATTATTCGATAATGGACCCATCTATTGGCTAATGGCAATTCAATTTTGGTTTTGTGAAATTCACAAATTCAGCATAAATTACAATTCATTTCCTTTAGACTTTTACCCCTTCTTCGCCGGTTGCCTTGCACAGGCCTTTCTCATTTGGCTGGGGTCCTGCACTTTACCGAGAATTTGTACGTTGTCGCAATGCCATAAATTCTGTAACTTATGTGGCCAACCGGCCACCCAGCCCAGCCTGCTCCATTTCTTCTTGGCTATAAATTACAACAAGCATTTTGCCACACTTCCGTTTCAACCTCTCCTCTGGCCATTCAAGTGTGGCTGGCATGTCTGCAGTTTCTTAGTTATTTTTGTGCCTTAAGTCGGCTTATGGCACTCCTCATCTGGTGATGAGAAGGGTTGAAGAAAATCAATAATAACAACAACCTCATTCTTGCACTTTTCTGGCCCCCCATTGTTGTCGCTCGTTGTCCGTGGCAATAACATTTAAATAGCCATGCTGCTGCTGCTGCTGCCCACCAAGTTAGTTGGCTGCTCCTGTCTGGCTTCGTCTGGGACATTGCAGTGTAATTCTAGCCTCAGACTTTGTCTATGGCGTCGCTTTGTCTGCAAGTGAGGAAAAACGATTTATTTGGCTTTATCAGCTATTTTTGATTTTCTCGTTTTGAGAGCGAGCCCTGGCTAGGCGATTTGTCATATCGCTGATTTACTAACCTTACACCAGGCATTATCTCTTGGCAGAGAGCCGGAAATCCACCCCCGGCAAATGGGGTGGGCATGCTCAAACTGCTGGCGGGTTGTTGAGGGTGCAACAAAAAAAAAAAAACATGACAAGTGCAGGGATATGTATACGTAAGTTGGTATGTATATGTTTGCACATATCGCCCCGGCGTCAACATAAAATTTATTGAGGTAGTTACCAAGCGGCGGTGGTCTAGGCACAAAATAAAAACAAACGCCAAGTTCTTTAGCATGAAAATTGCTGCGGTTTTTTTTGTTTTTATGTAAAGTAAAGTTGCCATATATACGGGGCAGAGTAAACATGGCCTGCCTCTCGTGTGTGTGTGTGTGTGTGTGTATTGCCACAACAAACATTCATAAAAAAATGATGACAGAGTCAACCACAAAAAAGGCAAGTGAATTCAGGTTGAGTTGCAGTGCAACCTGAAAAACCCCAGTCATTCAGTAAAGTGTTTTAAAAGGAGTTGCCAGCTTCAAGGAAATGCATTTGTCAAAGCTAAAGCTGGAGATGGCAATGCCGTAAAGTAACCCTAAAATGTATCGATAATTGTTAATCGAAGGGGAAAGGTATTGGTTCACTTGATTATCAAGTAGTAAAACCAATGAGTTTTTGGGAAGGACAAATTCAACATACAGTCATGTTCCCAACTCTTGCAAAAGTTTTTCGATTTGTAACCGGGTCTTAGATCAAAATTTACCGAAAATGAAAATGCGAGCTACTCATTTTTAGAACTTGGTACAAAATGAGTTAATTCAAACATTTTAAACTTAACTGTACCTTGGCATTCTCAATTTTAAGTTAACCCAATATCAACAAATTGCTATAGCTTATCAGCTGATTTTGGTAGTGTTTTCGTCTGCCTTTGATTCTGCCACTGCTTTTGAGAAAAACAGAAGCCGCAGTGGAAGGCAGCAGCACAAAGCGATTATTTAGAAAAAGCGAACGGCAGCCGTCGCTTCATAAAATTTTTTTTTTTTATTTTGATTCTGCTAATGTTCAGTGGCCGTAAGTCTCAGCGAGCTTGTGTTCCTACTAGAAACTTCCTAGGACGAAGTCTCTACTCCTTTCTATGTTGTGAAGTACAAACTTTGTATATCGTAACATATCGTTACCCGCGAATTTTGAAGTGAATGACACCCTCTAACCATGTTTGAAGACTTCTAAAGATTTTTCTTATGAACAGTCGGTTCAAGGAAGTATATTACAGGTTCTTAGAAATACCGATCTAGAATTGAGAACATGGCTGATATTTATAATTATAAGAGTATGATTTGATCCCGACAGTAGGATTGCAAATTTAAGTACGAGTAAGCCTGAACTAATCCGCATTGTGCAGATTTTGACGTTATTGACGAATAAAATCTATTTAAGGTCATGTGCATGGTTAAAAACAAACTCAAAAAACTCTGCTTTTACGGTGATTTAAACCCCCGATCTAGTGGTTCTAATGCAAAAGTCTTCCCACTGGGCTACAGGGCTTTTTGCTAAATGAGTGCCGCCTAATGGCAACATTCTTTACCATAATTTGGTCGCTAACTCTCGCGAGCGCTTGCAGACGTCCGTGAGTTCAGTCTTCGAGGTCTTAAGTTCCAATTCCAGTAAAGTACAATAAAGTAAAGTAACAACCCTGCAGGGAAAGTGTCTAGTTTACAACCAGAAATATACCTGTCTCTAAAAACTTGCAACTGGTGGCACTTCCTATCCAAATCAATGTATTGAAGTCGTACATTTTACATCGCTGCTCAGTATAACAGGTCATCGAAATCTGTCGCTCAACTCACTCATTAAATTGGATTACAACTAGCTCGAATCAGCATTTCAAACGAACATTTCTTTGAAAGCTAATATTTGTTGTGGCCCAACTCAACCGAATCTAGCTATTTTGCTTCCAGTTATATTCTAGTAGCATTCCAACAAGGTGTACTTTGTACCTGCAGTAGCAGCGCTGCTGTTACGCTGCGGCAGCGAACTTTCTTTTGGTCATAAGCCAACAAAAATATCTACCAAAAATGATTACCAAAATATATTCGACATCTGATATATCGCCTTAACAAAAATATGAATATTCCTTACACCGAAAAAAAAGGTTTGTTGATCTATTAGATGATTTTGGTATCCATTTGGACTGTATATTAAAATATCCATTTAATGTTAAATCTATCTTAGATTTTCATCTAACTGAGCTGAAAATCGTCCAATGAATAGAAAAAAATTGATATGGTGACGAAAAGGATATGTAGTTTAGAGGTTTCCTTAAATTTTTAACCCTCCGGTTTGGTTCTCATATTTTCCAGTGCAAGTCCGGGCTTTAAATACTACGAGTAGCTTGTAGTTTTTAAATTGTATAATAGCTTATTCCAAGAACTCTTGTCTTTATTTTATACAATCCTTCAATCGATATTACTTCTTCACACTCGAAATGTTCAACATTAAATGTATTAACCGCAGACCGCTCACATCTGACGACAGTTTTCTACTCTCAGTAGTTTTTGCACACACGCCTCTCCCATGCCAAACCAAACTGTGAGAGCGTTTCTCTTAAAGTTTGCTTGCCCTCACTCCCATATAAAAACCAAATTGAGAACGAATTAAGCTGGAAAATTCAAGACCGAATAGTTTATTTTTTTCTCAAGAGCGTTTGTACTCAAATTATTCGTTCTAATTTTTTCTTAGTATAAGAAACGACGGGCAGGGTTGATGGATCCGTATCAAAGTAAAATAAAGTAAAGTAAAATTTTCATTAATGAACAATATGCGAGCTCGGTAAATGCAATTCAGCCCAAGGCAACTTGAATTCGAGTCATTCTCATCTACATAAATGTTGATAATTTAAATTTTCTTTGAGTAGCAGCAAGTACATATCTGTCTGCTGTATGTTCATTTCAATGCAATATCCTGTCCACATGATGTCCACTCCTTCCCTCTCCCACTAGCCTGCGGTTTCGTCTGCAGTCAACACTTTGGCCACCGCACACAAACAAACAGTTCCGCTGTGTGTTTCACGCCCAGCCAATTTTGAATAGGCCCGGGGTCAAAAAGGGGGGGCCGTTACTGGTTGACTGGTTCCGGTTATTGTTATGCATTTCGATGATAATGATGGCAACTCCAACTCCAACTGCTGCTGCTACTACCTACTGCAATTGTCATACAATTCACTAATCGAAAAACTTATCGAGAATAGAGTAGGCTTTGCCATATTTCGTTCTACTTGTCAAAATCCTGACTAGGCATTATTTGGATTTTCCTGTGTCGGCTGGTTGTGAGCTCTCAAATTTGTTTCTAATTCATTTGTGAAAATTTAGACGTCTGTCGAAACATTTCGGAATAAAAACAAAAATCATAAAAAATCAAATTAAACAAACGCGAAATTCCAAGTCAACGAGAAAATTTGCAATTTGGTTTTTTTTTTGTTTTGGTTATTTTGAATTTTATTCGTGATGTTTGCCAACGCTTCGCCGGCCGGTGGAGCCGTAACCAGATTCTATGAGAAACGTCCTTTGATCCGGGGTCTAAGTGAGTATCAAATATATATATGTTTAGTACAAACACACATAAAGCTAGAAAAGAATTTCAATGTCAGCAAAACGAACAAAGCGAATCGCCCGATTGGGAGCGAGAGAGAGAGAGAGGGAGAGCTAAGCAAGATTAGGGCAAGAGCAACAAACAAAAAAAGCTATGTGCGCGATTCGCTCATAAGTTGATCTGGTCGCGCCCCACACCGCCCGCCCTCACTTTTATATATTTTGCACAATGTTACGCAATTATCGCTTTCGCTTAGTTTGGGGCTTGACGTTTCATTCGTTTCGTGTTTGATGAACATTGCTCGCATACATTCAAACACATACATATATGTTTGCACATATGTTATGTATGTATGTATAATCGACACACATACATATTCTAGTACACATCAAGAAACGAAATTCATAAAAAGCATTTGCTTGCTGATAATACTTCAGTTGACGTTTGGCTGCTTAGATAGATTTCTATGCATGTGTGTGTGTGTGTGTTTGGCACTTGGCAACTACGGAAAATTTGCATTTTCATTATGAGTGTGTGCGTGTGTGTGTGCTGCTTTAGCTTAACTAGCGAATGGGGAGACAATGCACATGTGTTTCTCGCCGGACATAAATATTTAATTTTGCCCGTAAGTTAGACGCAAGTGCAGGCGAACTAAATGGAAAGATCCAGATTCAGAGCATGGTCCGATACCATTTTATAACTAAAGCAGGGCCGCCCCAGCCCATAGTCAACAGTGGCCGAACCCTCTCGTGCTTTTCACACAGACGCGAGTTTAACTGTTCGTCCAATTGCCACAAGACGCCCAGATACTGAGTAAACTGAAAACGCCGTACTTACTGCCCAACATTTTGACGCTATTTTCGATGAATTTGTAATATGATGTACTTTTTGTATATATAGCGAAGGTGTCTCATCCAATTTGGGTAATTTAGTCTAGTCTACCGACCTACGTATGTAAAGAAAGTGATTTGCAAAAAAATGGCTTTCTTAAAATGGTAAAATTTTGTTTTTATTTTAATCTGATTCTTTATCGTTCTTAGAACAACTAATATGCAAACAAAAGTAAACAAATCCATCTAGTGAAAAAAAAAATATAAAACAAATAAAATCCAAATTTTCAAGTGTCAAAGTGTTTGAAAGTGTTTTGACAAAATGGCAAAACTCGTATATTCTTTTCTAAGGCTACAAGCCGGTCTAGAACTAGTTGTTTGGATCATGAACCGAACTTTATAAAGGTACGACATCCCGACACCGAGCCTGAACCAAAACAAAACTTTTGAGACACCAATTATTACGCAGATGGGGAAAAAAGCTTGCCATCAACTCATAACTAGAACTAACTATTCACAAATTTTATGAGGACAAATGCTCTAAATCAGTGGTGCCCAAGCCCATTGCGAACGCCGCGCATTTTTTGTTGTTTTCCGCAAAGGGATAGCCGCGCATATAGCCTTCACGCATAGCTTATGGCTATACCAGTGCCGGTCAAATGTAGAGGACAAAAATGTGTGCTCGTGTTGGTGAGCAAGAGAGCTCTCTCCAGACTACAGCTGTTTTACTTGCAATTCAGTGTTCACCGGTTCACACAATTATTAATTCGGCTCGCCTTTGCGTAAAAACACGACTGACTTTGGCTCCTTGTAGCTATGACTGCCAGGCGCAGGGCTATACGAAGTGCAACAACCACTTCATATGTGTTCTCTTCTCTTTTTCTCCGAGCGAATTTGTTGTTGTTGGCTGCGAATGATTTTGTGTGCATCAGACAACCACGAGCACACAAAAATCGGTTTTATCTTTCTATTTATTGAGGTTCAACAACAATTCACTAATATTTTGTTCATTTGTATTGGTGGCCGTAAGCTGATTCTGCGTACCTCTGCTCTATATGTTCTTGACATGATGAAAGTTCAACTTGCATGGAGAAAAAACAGGCCACATTGCAATGCTCGCAAAATTCCATTTGACATCTCGCATCAGTCACAAAATTAGTCATTAAAATTTAGCCCAAAAGAGTTTTTTTTTTTTGATTTCGGTAGTAGTCAAATTTGATTTCATATTCATATTTTGTGGTTAAGAGGGTAAAGAAGAGGAATACTGTGGGAGCAGTGAGTAAACAAATAAAAAATAAACAAAAAACGAGAAAAACTATGTAGTTTAGCAAAACTAAGTATTACACAAAAATATGGATTGTTTATAAATGTGAAACACGAGACGATGATACGTGGCGATGCCTACGATTCTACGATGCGACGATACCAAATATAATATGTTATTAGTTTTTTATATAGAATGGCCTTTTCTACATATCCTGCCCGCTTGATTATATATAGTTCTGCCTCATTTAGGGCCGATTACTCATCTTCTACATAGAGCGAGCTATATGTCACATAAACTTATAAATAGCAGAGTAAATTGTGCGCTTATCTGAACACTTTGCAGCTATCTGGAAGACGAGACGAATCGGATCTTAGTTTTGGTTTTCCAAAATACATTAATTCTAAATTCTTTGAGCGTCCAGTCTTCCGAGAAAGTGACGTATGTTCTTAACTTCTTTTAAATTGAACAACGAGCATGTTTTATCTCCTGTTTGATATATACTTTCATTCCACTCGGAAAGTCTTAACATATTACTTACTCAGCTCTCTAGTATATACAAAATTTGATATACAAGTAGAAATACAATAGGAAATGCAATTTGTATGCCAAAATATATATTTAAAAAAATGTTTAAAAAACGTTCAGGCACGGCTGCCCCTACCTTTTGTAAAGCTGGTCCCTGAGTTTGCACCGATCCGATACTTTTGTAATAATTTTGATGGTGAAAACTTTTTTTTGCAATAGAAAAGGTTCTGGTTCTGAATGTCGTTAATTTATAATGATCGGTTCATGGTGAAAACGTTTTGGAAACATATATTATAGAATTTTAGTGAAATAAAATTCGAGCGAATAAAGAAGCAGATTAATTAAAGGCATTAACCGATAAATACAGCTGGTTCTGTAAATTTAATAATATATTTTTATCTCCAAAAAAATAACTTGCGAACTTTGAAGCACTCATTACTGTAGTCTTTAAGAGTGTAGAATTTACTGCAGATTTGACTCATTTATACGATAAGGGGTGGTTCCAAGTAAAGTTAAATTAAAATCAACTGTTTTTATTATGAACATGTTGATATTTTCTGTATTCTACCGTAATATGAAAAAAGCAGAAACTAATCAAGTTTATTACTAAGTCGTACTCTAGATAAGGACTTTTATTTCACAAACAAACGATATGCCAATAATAAACAAGAAAGAAGGTCGGTCAAGCCCGACTGTAGCATACTCTGTTCCCCAAAAGTTAGTATATAGTAAGTTAGAAGCAAAACACCATAAAGTGTGTTAAGTGCTGCCCATCGCCGTTGCGTCCGCTGCTACCCATCCAAATTGTTTGTTTTCCGTATATCTCGACCATCCTTCATCCGATCTTTATCATTTCTAAGGCAACTCGATAAATAATACTGTTTACCAAATATGCGTAAATGGTATAAACCAACTATATACAAAACTGTGGGAGATATGACGTTTTTACAAATTGCAAGGGGCGGGAGTGGGCGTGGCAAACATTAAAAATAAACTTGATCTGCCTGCTTATGTCCCTTACACGTCAAACCACCATATCTTACCATTTCTGAGATATCTTCGTTCATACGGTCGGATAGACGTACAGACGGACATGGCTGATCAAGAATATATGTGTATATATACTATAGGGTCGGAAACGATTCCTTCTCCCTGTTACATACTTTTGCCCAAACTTAATATACCCCGTGTTCCCTTGGTACAGAGTACAAAATCTTGAAGCAATATCTGGACAGAACGAATACTTTGCTGTACATACATGTTGCTCTGGGAACAAGCGTTTCAAGCAATTGCCATCGATAATATATACATTTAGTTTTCTCATGACTCGTGCCAAGTGATTAATGCAAACACCTACAACAATACATTTGTACGTACTTAAATTAATAACCATACATTGACTTCGTCACGGTGATTGCTGCGTCATCGTAGTCTGTGCCAGCTACCGGAACAACGTTGCGTATACTCAACGGGGCACGCACCAAAAACCGCACGCACGCCGCCTCTTTTTCATTTGTTTATGTTTGTCCACAATTCTTAAATTGTTGCTATGCCTCCTTCTCTTCTCTCTCACCTTACGCATTTTGTGCGTTTTCGACTCTCACCCGCTCTAGATCGGCGTCGCGACGCGTCATTTGTGCGTTTTGTTTGGAGTCGATGAACTTTTTGGCACTTTGTTGTCTAGTTCCCCGCTCTCTCACCATGTATTCCTATCTCTCTTTCTTGCGCGTTGGGTGCGTGAGATGCGTGAGCTGCAAAATTTTTATTTCGCAAAATACGACCTATTTTTTGATGAAGCGAGTATCAAAACAAAAAACAAAAATGTGCTGGCGTTTATTGAACTTTTGTAGATAAATGTGCGTTGTCAAATTTACGCATTTTACTAAAATTCGTAATTTTTTTTTTTTGCTTACTTGCAGAAATGGCGGAAGGTAATGGCGAACTATTAGATGACATTAATCAGAAAGCCGATGACCGTGGTGATGGCGAACGTACAGAGGATTATCCAAAGTTGTTGGAATACGGTTTGGACAAAAAGGTAAGTAAATTATTGAAAACGTGAACCATGCACTGCCTACACAGAGAAACAAAAAAATGCAAAATCTATAACGTGTTGAAATGAGAAAGCTACACGCGACGTGTTAAAAAGCTACACGAAACGTGTAGGATTTCAATATCTAAACGCGGCGTGCAGAAAAGCTACACGCCACGTGTTGAAATGAAAAAGGTACACGCGACGTGTAGAAAAGCTACACGAAACGTTATGGGTTGAAAATCATACATTTTCGTGTAGCTTTTTTTTTCTCTGTGTAGAAAATAAGAAAATGAGAAACCGTTAATGGCGCATATTCCTATGGTTATGTGCATTAAAACCACACTTGTGCTCCTAGTGCATAGACTGTGAGCTAGTCTGCTTTAGAGGATGAAATTTATAGAGAAGTCAATATGAAAAGAAAGGTTAGCTGTGGGTGAGAAAGATTTATTTAACTTTTTCCGCATATAATCCTAGCCGAGACTCATCTTGAAGAGTCGTTTATAACTCGTTTTATTAAAATCAGTTTTGACTCATTTTCGAGTCGTCATTTGCGTGTCTCTTTCGAGTGGATTTGCGATTGCTCTACATTGGGCTATTGTGCTTCAATAAACCAAATTTTTAGCGTAATTGAAATTGATCTCTTTTAATACCCTTGCAGAAGAGAGTATATTCCAATTGTCCGGATGTTTGTAACCTATAGAAGGAAGCATATCCGATCACATAAAATACATATATATATATTCTTGATCAGCATGAAAAGCTGAATTAATATAGCCATGCCTGTCTGTTTCTATGCTTTATCCTCCGTCAGTTTTAAAGCTATAGTAATTTTTTTTTGTGGGAAATCTAATAATTTGTATCCATAAAATCGTGGTAAAGCACTAATTCTTAACTTTAAAATAACATTTCTTAAACAATTCTGAGATTTGTTTCAAGTAGAGTGGTATATAATCCATTATGTGGCTTTCGCTGATTCAACAATATAATCAAATGCACCCCAAACATACACATTAGTCGTATGTTTTTTCTTGGGTGTGGTTGTCCAAGCTGTCGCCTATCCCCCCTTCTCTTTTTCTTTCACAATTGCTTGAATAAATAGTCTTGAGAAGCTGGCTACTTCAAACACAAAGAGCCAACAATAGCAACAGGCTTGTATTCATGATGTACACAGACATACATACACACACCCCCATCTACATTCAGTATTATTCCTTGTGCAAATTATATTTCGTCTACAGCCTATAAACTAAAGTCACGATCGCCATGTTAGATTTTCCCCGTGAGTTTTTACCAGTTGTGACTTCAAGTTTTCCGTGACTTTCTTCTATTGTTGGCATCACAATCGGTTGACGGTCTCGGCGTCTGCTATAAATGACCACCACTCGCTTTTGCTTCGTGCGAGCTGGCACCAGTTGTTCACACCAAGGTTGGAAATCTCTTTCGGCACCTGATCATCCCATCTTAGTGAAGGGCGTCCCCTCTTGCCTTTTCCTGCAAAGTCAGCTGCCTTCGCTTTATACACCTTTTTCGCTGGATTTTCTTCATCCATCCGGGTGACATGTCCTAACCAGCGCAGCCGCTGTTGCTTTATGCGCTTGACCATATCGGCTCGGCTGTTGCTGCTGATCAAGAATATATATACTTTATAGAGTCGGATAATTATTCCTTCTCCCTGTTGCATACTTTTGCACAAACTTAATATACTAAGTATACCTTTGGTACAGAGTACAATATCTCAAATGTTGTAATAAAGAATCGAAGAAAAATTGTTCTTGAAGTGAGAACATTGTACTACCAATTTATGTTTACAATTTTCTCTCGAATCATATCCTTAAATCTCTCGCTTTCCATTACAGGTCGCCAGCAAATTGGATGAAATCTACAAAACTGGCAAACTGGCTCATGCCGAGCTGGATGAGCGCGCCCTGGATGCGCTTAAGGAGTTTCCCGTCGATGGTGCCTTGAATGTGCTGGGTCAGTTCCTCGAATCGAATCTGGAACATGTGTCAAATAAGTCTGCCTATTTGTGTGGGGTGATGAAGACCTACCGCCAAAAGAGTCGAGCCAGCCAACAGGGCGTTGCCACGCCTGCGCCGGCGGTTCAGGTGAAGGGTCCAGATGAAGATAAGATCAAAAAGATTCTAGAACGCACCGGCTACACATTAGATGTGACGACAGGTGAGTGGTCTGCACGAGAGAAAAAATTATGGTGTGGCAATGGTATAACTCTCTTTCTCTTTCTCTCTCTCTGCGTTAGGTCAACGCAAATATGGCGGTCCGCCACCAAATTGGGAAGGCAATGTTCCGGGTAATGGCTGCGAGGTGTTTTGCGGCAAAATACCCAAGGACATGTTCGAGGACGAGCTCATACCTCTGTTCGAGAACTGCGGCACAATCTGGGACCTCCGCCTTATGATGGACCCGATGACTGGCACAAATCGTGGTTATGCATTTGTCACATTCACAAATCGCGAAGCCGCCGTCAATGCAGTGCGACAGGTATTTATGCCAACCATTGAAACCCTCTTATAACCCACCCAAAAACCCAGAATCAGTCCCATAAAAAAAGTGCTTAAATGTTTTTTACGTATTATTAACTCTTACGATATTTGATATATACATACACATATTTACACCTAACTTATTGTACCAATATATATATATGCATTATCCTGTATACAAAAGTAGGAAAATTCAGCAAATGAAAACGCCTAGATTTAAGATCTCAAATATTTACAGCCAAACCAACCAAATCTATATTCCCCGATTCGGCGCTTCAGACAAAACAAAACAAAGCAACAAAAAATCGTTTCATTTCTTAAGTATGCTAACTTAACGCTCCTTATCGTATGATTTTAGTAGGCTTACTCTGCTAACGCTATCTGTCTCTCTCTCTTTATCTATCTCATGCTGTCCTACTCTATCTGTAGCTTGATATGCATGTCCCGTCTTATAGATGAATTGATAGAAAAAAGCGCATTGAAATCGACCAAAATAACGAAAATTTGCAAATTTGAAAAGAGCTCTCTCTCTCTCTCTCTCTCTCTCTGTCTCTCTTCCTCAGAAGATTTGGCCTCCTTTCCCCAAACCAAACACACCCACACACATACACACACACAATATACTTTCTATTATTTATTTTAAATATTTCTTTTTGTTACAATCAGACTGACTTTTAACGTAGTTTTCTATAATACTATGTAGTTCAACTATGCAGCGTACGTACGCCTTCACTGTCTGGTTTTATTTAAGCGAGCATGAGATGCGCCGATGAGATCTTCTGCAAATGATCATCATCTCAACTAACTACTAACGATAAACCATTTCCTTTAACATTTCCAAAAAAAAAATTTAATGCGGCCCGCTCTCTACTACAAACGAAACTCTCGACATTGGTAATGCTAAAAATTTTAAGTACGATTATCCATCAGTCTTGTTCTGAATTTCACTTTCGCAAAATTTCAGTGATTTCGAATCGCAAATTTTTGGCGAATGTAGATACTTTTGTGTAAAATTTGTGTAATATTTTAATTCGCATAAATTGAATTCTGCTTTCTTAAAATTTAAGTGATTTGAATTCGCAAAAATTGTTAAATGATTTAAATGGAATTTTGCTTTCGGAAAATTTGTGTTGTTTTTAACTCGCATAATTTTTGCGGAAATGGAATACCGCTTCCCGAACATTTTAGTGATTTGAAATAAAAAGGCAAAATTTTTGCGTAATTGTATATAAGCTTCTCTTAAATTAGTGGAATTTTAATTCGCACAACTTTTGCGGATCTTGAATTTCACTTCCTCAAAATTTTAGTGATTTTAATTCTCAAATTTTTGTTCAGTGATTTCAAATCCCAAAATTTTCTGCGAATTTGAATTTCGTTTCGTAATATTTGTGTGATTTTAATTCGCATAACTTTTGCGTAAGTGGAATTTCGATCCCTCAAAATTGTCGTGTTTTGATTTTTTTTCAAAAGTGAAATTAAGAACAAGACTAAATCATTTTTTTTTTTCCCCGCCAACTCATACCCCGTCCCCCGACCCACCAACCCAATCAGTTCGAAATTGATTCCTTACATTATATTTGTTTATTATTTTATTTATTTATTTATTTTGTATTAACATTTGAATTGGTATTAAAAAAAAAACAACGTTCTACCTTCCCACCCACCATTTAGCTCGATAATCATGAAATAAAACCCGGCAAGTGTCTCAAAATAAATATAAGCGTACCGAATCTGCGCCTTTTCGTAGGCAATATACCCAAATCTAAGGGCAAAGATGAAATTTTAGAGGAATTTGCAAAACTTACAGGTAAATGGAAACAAAATTAACAACTATTTTAAATTATCAACTGTGGAGCTACAAAAAAAACAAAAAAAAAGAGGTATCAACTCCAAAATCGGCATTGTAAACAAAAATCCAATTGGCTAACAACACACACTACTTGGGGGGAAACAAATTGGTTGAGTTTTAGGATTTAGCTAGGATTTCTTTTTATTTTATGTATACATCACCTTCACACACAACTTCCATTGCCATCCACTATCCATCTTGCCATTCCATTGTTGAAAATCATATCGAAAAGTGTTCTCCCATGAACCGCAACTCGAGACTCTTTTCAAATGCGCCGCCGCCCCCCCCAGAAAACACACAAACACATTCACACAGCCCATGCAAATTCGCCTTCGTCATACGCTTGAATATGCCGTTGAAGAATTTTTCTTTTTATCATCCATGCCGCCTATCTTACTTATTTATATAATCTCTCCAGTCATTAACTTTGCGTACAACAAAAAAAAAAAACAAAACCAAAAAGAAAATTTATTTAAAATTTTTTACAAAATTATTATGCATACCAAACATTTTTTTTCCTAAATATTTTTATAAATACTCACACACAAAATAGTTCCATAATAGAAAGGTTTTGAAATGACTAGAATATACATACATAATTTTTTTGTGAATGGAAAATGAAATATCATATACAAAAAGTACGACTAGACCGAAGCTAAATAGTCGTTTCTGTCTAAAAATTAAAAATTGAAACTACAAGGAATTAAATATAATCTTATTGTAAATATGTGTAAATCATGGTATTACAAAGTAAAACATTGTTAGAAAGCTTGAGCGATTCTGTCTTCCACAGTTTTGACGATACCTCAAATCAAAGAGCAAGAGCTCGAAAATACTTCAATGATATTGAATCGTTAAAAGTTTTCCAAAAAAAACCTATATAAAAATCAAGGTTAAAGGTCTATCAACAGAAATACAACAATATACGTCCCATATTTGGCAATCAAAACGGGAACGACTGTCTTTTTCAATATCGGATCATAAAAGTCTTTAAAAGATTTAAAATAATGTCTATAGAATTACATTAAAAAAAACCATTCTTCATCAGGGCTGCAAATCAGTTTTAAAACGAACCGGTTCGAACCTGGAATTTCGATATTAAATTTACGGTGAACCGAACCACGAAAGAATAACCCAGCTGAACCTAAACATGTTCCGAACTAAAAATTTTCGGTAGACAACGCTTGAGTAAGACTTAGTAAGTTAGACAGCCCTTCAATATTCCTTGCAGGAATCATGTGGATGGGTTACTACCAGAGTTCGTACAAAGCGTTCGCGCGACCACATTGAATTGATGGACAAAAACATTCTTTAACAGCGGTTTTTGCTTTTCTTGTGAGAGGAGAGAAAAATATATATATTTTTTTGTTTCTCTCATGGCTAGTTCAAAAGGTGTTCTTCGTATATGTGTATCCGTGTGCAAGACTCGAGTAACAATAAATATGTATGCGACAAACTGTATGCGCCTTTCAACTAACATTTTAAGATTTTGGTCTTGGAAAAGCGCACATCTTATGACCGGTTGACTGACTTTGGCCTGTAACGATCAGTGTTGTGTGCTCAGCCAAAACCACTTTACAGTGAGCATGATAACAGAAGACCGATCTTCTGCTTCTTCTAGTTCCAATCCCGAGTGGGACATAGGGCATCAACTAGTCCTCTCCAGCGAACTCTGTTGTTAGCTGTCGCTTTGAGTTCTGCCCAACTTTTTCCGATGCGTTCTGTCTCTCTACCGACAGTCCTCCTCCAAGTTTCTTTGGGTCTGCCTGGTGTCCGCCCGACTCCGTCCAACGGGTTCCACTCCATTGCCTTCCTTGCGATGTTGTTGTTATTTTTCCGCAATGTGTCTATCCAGCTCCATTTCATTCTGCGTATTATTGTGTCGACACTCTCCATATTCGCTCGCCTGAGTAGCTCAGAATTCCGTATTTTGTCAGGCCAAAAAATGCAGAATATGCGGCGCAGGCAACGGTTCACAAATGTTTGGAGTTATGACATGGAATTTGTAGTTTTCCAAGTGGAAGAACTGTATAGGAGCACTGGCATTACGTTGGACTTAAAAGAGTCTGATTTTGAGCTAGCGTGGATATGACGAGCATCGACAAACAGCTGGCAGCATCCCAAAGGCACCTTTAGCCTTTTGCAGGCGCGTATCCACATTCAGTTCCGTCCCTCCATCAACAGCGACTACGCTACCCAGGTAGCTGAATTGCTGAACTTGCTCAATTGGCTGTTCGTCCAAAACCAGAGCCTGGGATTGTCCGGAACGGATGCTGAGCGCTTTCGTCTTAGCCGTGTTGATTTTGAGGCCTGTCGCTTTAGCTGAGGTGTCCAAGTTTGAAATTCATCAAGTGAGACGACAAAGTTTGTTCTGAGATGATATCTTTAAAAGAAACATCGATTTTATCGCCACAAACAATATCGATACGCTATTGACAAAACTAATTGCAACCGACAGGGACCTTCATATTACCAAACCAAACACTCAATTTAAAGCAAACCGGATCGGAACTGGCATTGATCCGTAAACATATAAAATTTAATATTGAACTGTTCTCGCTTCCGTATTTGATCGATCGGAATTGATACAACTTTTGAATTCCAAGAATCGATTTGAAAATTTGGTTGAAACTGAGACTGTAGAATGAAGACAAATGGAAATATGAACTTGAAGTAGAAGTAGAAAATCACAATCTGTTTTTGGAAACGATTACACATATTTTTACATGTTTCGTATTAAGTATAAACTGTGTTTGCTATAAACCACTTTAAAATCAGTTCACTCTGATTTGGATACGTTCTGTGCACAGCACCGATTGTTTTGAAAAGCATTGTGCGTGTCTTGTTTTAGAAATGTTATGAACTTATTGTGACCTAGAACCCGCTAAACATGCATTAAACATGCATATTAAAGTTATCTTGCTATGAAAATGTTCTCCGAGTTGAATCCATTTCAATACAAACAATACTTGATATCTTTCTATTTCGCAAGTGTGTCAAATTAAAGTATCAGCTTTTGTAGTGTGAATCACCATATTTATACCCGGTACTCTTTAAATTATAAAAGACAGCGAAAAGCACAAAAGCAATCAATGAAGGGTTTGAGGGAAGTTTTATCAACCTCATAAAGTTTGCCATTGTTCGATTAGTCGGGAAGTAGAGTACCTATAGAGTACTCTGTTTTTGTAAATGGCTATTTCATTTTCCTTTCATCTAAATTTATTCTGTAGTCGAAGCAATAGTTGTAGTTGACTACACACAATAGCCTATTTTTATTTTTTTCCAAAATTTCAAAACCTAATAACAGACGGTCAAATATTAAGCATACGCCATGTTGAAACTAAAAAGTCATTCTCGAAATTCAAATCAAAGGTAAGACCAAACATTGACAAAGCACACACAATATGAACTGGAAGGAAGTGACTTTTTAGAATTAATATTTTGACATACATCTCTTGGTAGTAACCACACACTACTTAGTTCAACCGAAAAGAGTCCATAATTTTTATCATTATTTTATAATTTGGCACGCAAAATAATCTAAAAATTACATTTATGACTACTAAAACTAAGTCTAGTTTTTAAAACATTTTTAAGTCCACACTTTCATGCACACACACATACACACACACACACCCACACCCCAAACCAAAATCAAATCGCAGTATCAAATGGAAAAACAAATCTTTCATAGCAAATCAAAATTTTTCTTTTGTTTTGTGTGAACTTTTAAACAATTGCAGCTAAATGATTTTGAAATTCGGAAAGGCAAAAAGATTGGTGTTACGATATCATTTAACAATCACCGGCTATTTGTCGGCAATATACCTAAGAATAGAGATCGCGACGAATTAATTGAGGAATTTTCTAAACATGCACGTAAGTGATCTAAAAAAAACAACCAAAACCAAAGCAAAAGACTCCCCCAAAACAAAATCTATTTGCTAAATCATTGAACCCCCCAGCCCCAGCCCAGCCACAGCACCACCAACCAACTACCATTCCCGAATTGGTTTCAAAAATTGGCCAAAATATATACATATATATATAAAAAAAAGTATGTTTTTAGGGGCGATACTTGCAGAATTGAAAACAACAGATGGAAGCAGCTACAATTGGATTTTTGTTTTGCAATTTTCGCTTTTAAAATGCTTTCAAATTTAAAATGGAAATTAACCTCTCTCTCACTCACCGTCATTTTATATGTCTCTCTCTCTCTCTCCCCTTCCTTAAAATTTGTTAGTAAATACAACAAAAAATTAATTGTCACATTGAAAACCTGTAGCTAAACAATTCGCAAAACAACATTTTAAATATTTTTGAAAAACCAAAAGACCGACAAACATAGTTTTTGTTTTAAAAAAAAAAGCGCACACAATCCCAACAAACAATTCTCAAAAACAACAATTCGCCTACTGAAATTGCATTGTTCTGGCCTATCACGTTACGAAATATATATATATACTTTAACTATTATATGGTAATGACTGGAGAAAACCAACAATTTTGTGTAAAACGTGTGTAAACCCATTCTATTCTCTATCTCTTTCTCTCTCTCTCTATATATATATACAAACGCGCTCTACCTATTCCCCCCGAAATTAAAGTAATTCGGTTCCTTAAAATAAAGCCAAATTCCAAATCAATTGAAGTCCATTTTCCTTCCCACTTTCCTCCTCCCACAACCATTTGTGTTTTTGTTGCCTTTTTCTCAGTGTACACAAACCAGCTCAGAGTTACAAAAATTCTCTCTCTCTCTCTCTGTCTCTCACTCTCTGCCTATCTTTCTAACTTTCGCTCTAACTATATTGTCTATGTCTTTGTACGTATTTCCCTGAGTGTGTCACCCGCAAAGAACATGAATACCTAGAAGCGACAGCTCATGCAAACTTGTTGCAAAATGCGGCCATACAATTTTGTATGACATGTCGCTTCTAGGTATGCATGTTCTTTGCTTATTTATCTTTTGTTAAAAACGAATTCAAAGCTCAATGTGTACCACGAAAACAACAAAAACCACAGAATTGCAGTTTATTTTTTGTAAATGTTTTCTAAATGTGTGTTTCATTTCACAATATAGATATCTACATATATATAATATATATATATATATAAATACTCCTCTTGGTGTGATTTTTTTTTTGTTTATATTCCCGGCTCATACACACACACCCCCCACACACATACACCTACAATGTCGAGCTTAGCGCGCATTGAATTGTTCAAAAATATTTAAAAAGTTATTTTTTTTATATATAACGAAAAGCAGTAATTGTTGGCATTGGTTTTCAAAATCCAGAGAAATTGGCATTATTTTACATAACAAATACACAGAGCCCGCTTGTCATGTAAAATTTTGTATATTTCTCTGTAAACACGTCTTCCATTTAAGTTAGGAAGTGCGCTTCTTAATACGCACACACACACACACACACACACTTACACTTTTGCCCCTAACAAAGACCACTCCTACCAAAAAAAAAAACAAATACTTTTTTGTTGTATTTCTTGTTTCTTCTCTAAATAAAATAAATGCAACCATTTCAAATCATACATAACCACTATCTTTTAACCAAAATCTATTGATTTTTACTCTGACTTATATCAACATTTTACTTTTGTATTCCGTAATACATCCACATTCTGTAGCTGGTCTTTACGAGGTCATCATATACAGTTCGCCAGATGATAAGAAAAAGAATCGCGGCTTCTGCTTTCTCGAATACGAGTCACATAAGGCGGCATCATTGGCCAAACGGAGACTGGGCACTGGTAGGATTAAGGTGAGTATTGATACTTAAGTATAAGAGCTAGCAATCACTTAGAGTGATAACTTTGAAAGTTTCCCGTATATCGTGAAACCACACAGTGGCAAATGCTGATTTGCTGGACTAAGGGCGCACGCACACATGCGGCTGAAAGATGAACTGAAGGCAGAACTTAACCACGCTCCGTACATGCTTGTGTGCACAACAAGCCCTGGTTTGATCTTTAAAATTCAGTTGTAACTTCAGCTTTGCGGAATTGATTAATTATGTTTGTTTATTTCGGGTTCTAACGTATTAAAATGTCATGGTCAGCCGCCAGTTCATCTTTCAGCCTCATGTGTGCGTGCCCCCCAGGGGCCGAGCTTGTTGAAATATTTAGCACTTACATGGAAAGCAGTATATATAAGAGGTGTGTTCAAAAAGTAGTTAAGAATTTTGAATTCACGCAGACTATGTATATTAGATATTTCGGTGGCGTTACGTTGGTACTCATGTACCTCACTTGTGCTGACAAGGCCGGCCATTTTGAATGTTTACTTAAATTATTCCAAGCTAGTAGAGGGAGTTTTAATCAGGGCATCCAACCCAAACTAGTTTCAGTTTTAGTCAAACTGGCCTATTCTTGGTAAGATATCAGATATCCTGTTGGACTAAATAATTCGGTTTAAACTTTCAGCCACTAGGACACGTGAATCAAAAAGCCGAACCACACCATCGGCTTCTGAAAAAGGAAATTTGATAGAAACGAGACGAGAGAGCTGGCAAAGCAGTCTGGGCCACAGGGCCCTATTAGAGATGGCAATATCGATGTATCGAATTTTTAGTTATTTGGCTTGACTATAAATGGTTTTTTCCTACTAGTAATTATATGAAAGAGTTTCGAGGTCAATGATAAGGGGCATTCCTATATTTTCGATGAAATTAAGCTAGTTTAAATTGTTTTAATGTCTCGAAAATGTAGCTGTGTATTCCTGCAACATTCACGGAATTTAATAAGACTTACACTAGCTTACAGCTAACATAACCCATTAAAGCTAAAACTTTTAGGTAATGATTCTAAAAAACTATGGATTCCTTTTTGAGATTAGAATTTTTTCAATATTTTCGTAAGGGAATGATTGCATTACACTAAACAAATGTGCAAAAAAGCTACTCAGAAATGACATTCGGACAAAGAGGAGGTGAAGTATATCTCAGACTTCTTTCGAAGACGGAAATTATTAGCTGAGCTCGCAGCGATTTCTACCAGTCAAATCTTAGGTTTCATCAAGGCGTTTGGATGGACCTTGCCTCTACATAGTCTATGCGCACAGCGCACATTCGCCGTTTGTTTCATTTCTTTGTTTTGTTGTTTGCTTTGTTTTCTCTCTTATGTCTTTTGCAAAACCTAACATAACAACAAATATGTATGCGTCGTTTTCTCATTCTATTTCTTGTGCTTATTTTTGTGTCACAAAAATTTTCCCCATTTGAATTGGTGTCTACGCCGACGTAAGCTGGCTCTGAGCACTTCTGTTAATTTCCCATATAGCCTGGCAATGGGCAAACTAAATGGCCTCAGTGGGTTAAAAGAAATTTCCTATATATTTCGATTGCGGTACCTAAAGTATTACCTATAAGTTTCTAACACTAAAATATTGTTTACTTCATAGGTTTGGGGATGTGATATAATAGTCGACTGGGCCGATCCACAGGAGGAGCCAGATGAACAAACTATGTCCAAGGTCAAAGTGCTGTATGTCCGAAATCTAACGCAGGATGTCACCGAGGATAAGCTGAAGGTAAGTTAAGACTACTCTTATCTCAAATCGAGTACTCATTTTCCCCCTCCGCCTGTGCAGGAGCAATTTGAGCAATACGGCAAGGTAGAACGCGTTAAGAAGATTAAAGACTATGCCTTTATACACTTTGAGGATCGTGATAGCGCCGTCGAAGCTATGCGTGGCCTTAATGGCAAGGAGATCGGCGCCTCGAATATTGAGGTAAATGAATAGCCACTTACTCCAAATGGTCAATAACTCATCTGCCATGCGTTTATAGGTCTCACTCGCCAAACCGCCCTCGGATAAAAAGAAAAAGGAGGAAATTCTGCGTGCACGTGAACGTCGCATGTTGCAAATGATGCAAGCGCGCCCCGGACTCGTTGGGTAAGTACTTGGCCACCACCCATACAAACAAACTACATACACACATACACCCAACAATTGGCGCAAAATTCAAAAACGTTGTTAAATCAAATATTCATTGGGCTAAGCGATTTCGGCCAAATTCAAATTGAGGTCTATTATATTTCTTTTCATTTCAAGTCGCCACATAACGAACTCAATTAATTTTATTTTATTTTTCTTTCTTACAACGCAACAAAAAACCAAAACAAATTCCAACCAAAAACAATTTACCCTTTGGTTGACTTGTAAACAGATTTGAAACCTTGTCTCCATACAGAAACCTATCGCCGACACATCCCAGTATGATGTCCCTGACGCCCATGCGCCTGCCCGGTGCGCGCATGCCGTTGCGCACGCCGATGCCCCGTGAATACGGTAAGTTTGGCAAATTCGCCAAGTGAAATCTCCTACACAATATCACATCATATAGAAGATATTTGCTATATGTGTATGTATGCATATGTATTATATAATATATATGTGCCCAGGAAGAAGAACGAGATCAAGATCGGGACTCAACTTTTAACTATATAAAAATTTGTTAATTTGGTTTAGTGTAATCTTTCGTAGCAGCAGTCAAGTTATAGCCAAGTTGTTAGGCAAACACACACAAACCAATACACACACACACACACACATACTCGTGCCTATATTAACACCTAGCTGCCCTCCCCCCAACATTGAGAAATGTATATTTGATAGGTTTGTGTTTAGTTTTAATTTAAAAATCTAACAGCAAAAGCACCTCGAACTATTTTGTGGAGTGTCTATTCATTTTAAAGACTTTTATTGCTAACTTTACGGCTTTGTTAATTAAGAAATGGTTACACATAAATTATTTAAAGTTTGGTTCATTATCAGCTTTGTTCATCAGATCTAATGAAGGTTTTCAATTTGAAGCATTGTCATTATGCTTACTTAATAAAGTGGTCGGTATAAGCTTATCAAACATACCAATTACCTCTAAAATGGTTTCTCTGACTAGTCCTTGTCAAAATCAGTAGGTCTATTCCTTTTTAAAGGAAAGCTTTCCGCAAGTAGCTTTTTGTTTCAATTTAGAGCTCGACAATACAGAAGTTCATTAGGAAAAACAATGAGCCTGAACTCAAATCGCTCTAAAACAAAAAACTTTTAGTATAATCTTCTTGAGAAACTTTAATAACTTTTGAGAAGATTTTAGACAACTTTCCAAAATTCGCTTGTTTTAGACCAGCGGTGGGCACGCCCTTGCTTTCGTTGCTCTGAAATTTTCAAAAGCAAAGTCCATGCGAATCAGCGCACGGCACCAGCAGGGCCACGAAACACAACTACATTGAGGTTAAGCTCGCCTTAAGCCGCACACAACAAAAGCAAATTAAATAAAGCACAAAAGGCTTCTTCATAATAACCCGAAACGCAATATAATAACAATACCTTGGATCTACTCCATATATTGCTTTAATCAAAATTTAGTATACTTAAGACAAAATTTTGACATCAAAATTACGAGCTCAGTAAAATCAACATCTCACTTTCAAGTCTTTCGAAGCAAAATCAATCAAAATTTTTGAAATTATGCCTAAAAAAATCGATTTCGGAAATGAAAGCCAAGAAGTTGCCACTGCCAACTGAGAAATTATTTTTCTTCATTTTCTGCATAAACTCAAATTGGTCAAAATTATTCAAAAAGTTCATCTTTTTCGTTTGACAACGGCCAAGAAATTGTGTATGCCCTTCATGATATGATTAAAATTACCCATACGAAAATTTAAGGCATCCTTAAAATTTCTGATTTGCGCAGCCTCTCAATTTTGCTAGTGCTCAAAAAGATACTTAATAGTGCCAGTAGGCAATCTCAGTGGCTAGAGCGAGACGGACATATTCCCAAATGTATCCAGATAGCGTAAGTGAGAGCGAACAGCTGACTAATTTCTGACAGAAGCGGTGTCGACTGAACAATTTTTAAGTCTAGATATTCTAGTCTATGTCTTGGACTGAAATACCAACAGTCAGCTAAAGCGGCGCGATTACATACATACACAGAGACATTCATACAAGATGGATGCAGACGTGCACATATTCAGTTTGCTTTAAAATTGCAGATTATTTTTTTTTTTTAATCAAAATTTTAAGTTCTTTTTATCAAATTTAACTCTGTATCGGTTTAGTAACCGACATTTTTGATGCTTTCAAGAAATATGGTATTAGGCTTTTAAACTTTATATTAGATGGATTCACATAATTCCGAAGCTTCTCTATTCCATTCTTTTTACGTATTCAGTAGCTTAAACTTTGCAATAATATGTAAATGTTATGTTTGAATTTAAGTTTATCATCTTTGTTCAAGCTTAAACATAAGACTCAGACTTCACTTAGCTTTAAATTCAAGGAAGGAACATTATTAATAAAAGGAGGACAGCTAGCAAGAACTATTCAGTATTAATTATAAATACAACCATGAGCTCATTGAACTTTTTGGTCCTTCGAGCCGGATGCTTGATAAGCATTCTTCTTATGAATAATTAAATATTCGATAAACCAATGCTTATATCAAGTCTTACAAGGAATAACCTAAAATATAAATAGCACAAGGGACAAGGATAAGGATGCACCATGCTTCCCATCTGGCGGGAATCAATGCTAAGATTTATAAGATTTATGCTTTACAGACACAATGTTACAGATCAGTGCTCATAGAAGTTGAAATGAACGTAGAAATGGTTCAATAACCTGTTTATCGCTGTTTATATAATTTTTTTAAGATATTAAAAAGTAATTTTCTTTTTGAAGGAAAATTCTTAAATTTTCCAAATTTCGTCCTTCGCTATGTATACTCAGTTAAGCTGAACTGAAATTGATCGAAATTAGTGGTAACCATTTTTAAGCGAACCAATGTCAAATACCAATTAAGTAACCAGTTCAAAGCCTCAAAAAGTCAATCTTTAAAATTAATAAACACTACTCACCCTATATAGTTACTTAGTTAACTTAAGCTCTCCCAACTTCTACAAACTCACTAATCGGTCTGCAGCCTATCATCAAATCGCTAGGTGTTTGATTTGTTTAATTTTCTTCATCGTTCTCATCTCTGTTAATTGTTAATTTGTCTCTTGTTTTAGTTAGTTAAGTTAAGGTTAGACAAGCGCTCTCTTACCACTCACACACACACACACACTAACACCACACCCCACCCCACCACGCTTAGCACTTGCCCCTCGCCCCTCTGTCCAACAGTCTATCCAGCTAGATTGAGTCTAACCCAAAATGAGAAATATTGGTAACACCGCATAACCCACCTCTTGTTTTCTGCAAGTTTCTCTCTCTCTCTTTCTCTCTGTCACTTTGTTTTGCATGCTAATTTCTTAAATGTTTTTGTAATTCTTCGACTCTCCTTCGTCCCCCACCCCAAAAACAAAAAATAAAAAAACTCTCTGTGTCGCCAAAATGATCAAGCAACGCGGCTGCTCCTAGTTAGTACTTTTAAACCTAGTTGTTTATCGATAATTAAATGTTGCAATTGTGTTCTCTGTGTAGCGAATGTTAAGCACCCTGTATACTGTTTGATGTTGTATCACCGGTAAGTAACCCAAAGTCATGCTAAACCTAAGTGCATCATCACAACCAACCAATTCGGGTAACCATTGGCTATGTACAACACAATGAGGCACACACTTAAACTAATCCCTGGCCTATACCTCAAATACTAATCCACATCCCCCCCCACCTCCTCTTCCCCCCCATCCTGTACAAATCGACCACATTTTTAGAATACGATTACGACTATTTCGGCTTCCCAGCTGCTGGCTTTGGCAATAATGAGTCGTCGTACTATGATGATGTTTATCGCTCCTATGAAGGTGATTACAGTTACTATGAGTTTAACAATGCCACGGGCGCCAGCGGAAATGGCAACAATGCTGGGGTTAATCTTCCCGGAGCTGGTGCAAATAGTTCGCCATTGGCCAACTCTCAACGTACCGCCAGATCTCAAGCAAATGGTGCAGCCAGTTCGCCGGGTGTAATGGTGCGTCGAATGTAAAACAGT
The DNA here is from genome assembly GCA_037044535.1 of Lordiphosa magnipectinata. Taxonomy (NCBI): domain Eukaryota; kingdom Metazoa; phylum Arthropoda; class Insecta; order Diptera; family Drosophilidae; genus Lordiphosa; species Lordiphosa magnipectinata. The sequence continues at coordinate 570,197 of JBAMBO010004105.1, forward strand.
TAACAGTCACACGCACACAGAAACACAACAGAATTGTAGCTTTGTATATTGTATATGTATTTATATATGTGTTTGTAGCCGAGTTTGAAACTTAAATTACCATTAACACTACCATCACAATGTTTCAGATAATGAAAAAGCAATTCCGGTTTACAAGTTTTTAATAATCGTAATTTTAACCTAAAATTACGATTACAATTACCCATCATTATGATAATGTTAAATTATTCAAGTATTCGTAGGTATAAACTAAAATTATTTACTACTTGGAGTTCATGAGAATTCATCTCACATTTATGGTTTTAATTACATGGTTCTATTTCATATTGTCAATTAAATTCATGTTGGCCCTCATTAAGAATTAGAAAGGTAGTCGTTTATAATATTTACGAATGAAAACATTCGTTTAACTTTGGTTAACGATGTTAGCGATGGATATTTTTTAAGCTTATCGAAATATCTTTTATTTATTAATTTTATGTTTGATTAAAAAAGACAATTGATTATTTCTTACATTTAATAAAGAAGGCCACAGAGAAAGGATGGAAATACAAAATATAATTAAGAGACAGGGTTCTGAAAGGCTCGTAGTGAGCATTAATTTGTTAAGCAAGGCTGTAGATAAGAGGGGCCCAGGTCCTATGCGCACGCCGCGCTTACGTTGTTTTCCAAATAGAAATAGCCGTCATGCATAATTTATGGCTAAGCGTAGTGCAACAACAACTTCATATGTGTCCCTCTCTTCTCTTTCTCTCCGAGAGAAGGTTTTGTTGTTGGAGGCGTATAATTGGTTTTGATGTGTACGAGGCCATAAGCTGATTCTGGGCACCTCTGCTGCAGATAGATCGGAGAGATCGGAATAGCAAAACTAGCTATAGATTAACAGATCGCTAGAGTCTATATCATCTGAATAAAAGCACACAATGGCACGTCCTTGTCAGTTGGTAAATGATTGAACCGACTCGAGTTGGTCCAGATTACAAAAATCGCTCTCAAATTTTGCAGAGCTTGGTGGAAAGTTAAGCACTTCATGGAAAGCTTTCTTAAATATGGAAAACACTATAATTTACGAAAATTCGCAAACATCCAGATACATTTTCTACAGGAAAAATAAGTTTTAAAAATTTCGTTTGATTTAAGTTCACTCACGAAACACGATCACGTCGTGACTCATCGTGACATACCGTGACACGCGCAAATTCACGTCCCGCGTGCACCTCTGGAACAGTTTGTGTTCCAACTAGATTTTCAAATAAGAAAATGAAACTCTTGATGTTCTGGGACACCGACGGATTTATCGAGCGTTTTGCAAACCAACCGAGGCCAGATTTCCTTTTTACCATATATTAACCATCCAGTTCAAATGGATACCAAAATTATCAAGTGGATCATCAACAAATATCCTTTTTTTTCTGTGCATGTATACTATGAAAAGTCATACACTTGCACTTTTCAGCGATTAGTAGTAGTGGGAGGCAGTTATCCGCAATACTGCAAACCGGTTTGGTTCGGGTTTTTTGGTTCCGACGAACAAAATTAAGTAGTTTCTCCAATGACAAATGCAGGGAAATATACAAATTCCTTATAACCTGAATGCTCCTACCGTCGATAATGGAGCGAATATGGTTCGAACTGGAGAACTTTTAAATGACAACTGTCTGCATTCATTTTTTGCAGAAAAGGAATGCAAATATGAAGAATGTAATGTAATGTGAACCAAAACCATTTCATGATTTGGACGACGACCAAGTCCCCTCAATAGATTCCCTAAAGGACTCTATAATTACAGTTCGTTGTGCTGCATACACTCTAAATTTAGTAGTAAACGATTTTTTTAAGAAAGTTCAGTTTGACATTAGTAGAGTTCGCACAACATGTAAAAAATTCCGTACTCACTATATAAAATCTATTTCATTACTTCCAAGTGATTTTTATTACGCTTGCTTTTTATTTCGAGCGATTGTTCTAAAACCTTAAGCAAAACAGTCTTTATTATTATCTCGTTAAACGATCTTCTATTAAGAGCCCAGTTCCAATATGGGCTGCAGTGTTCTTAGACCCGAGATTTCCAACTTAGTTAGCTTCTGACCAAAAAAAAAAGTTGCAAAGCAGCACATTACAGACAACGAGAGTTATCAAAATTCAACTTTAAATGACTCAACGTCTGATTGCGAAGAATAGAAGTTTAGGAAAGCAAACAATTATCAAATATAGAATCTGTAAATGTTTCAGATTCCTTCGAAAATTGTCAAAGAGAAAACGAGGTATCAGTTGAACGAGCCTTTTATTACCTTGATCAAACATAAATTAATTTGGTGTTTTCCAATCCGGTTTAGTACAAAATCATAATTTTCACCTTCAACTACTTGAATAATTCAATATTTCAAGCACAATTACTCAATAATCTCACTTTACAGGTACAATTATTGAAGTAATTGTCAAAGTAATGAAATTTTTGGATCAGGAACTAGTACAACTCCCATGAATAATTCAACATTACAAGCACAATTACTCAACAATCTCACTTTACAGGTACAATTATTAAAGTAATGAAATTTCGTAATCGGGAATTAGAACAAAATCATAATTTTCACCTAAAACTACTTGAATAATTCAACATTTCAAGCACAATTACTCAATAATCTCACTTTACAGGTACAATTATTGAAGTAATTGTCAAAGTAATGAAATTTCGTAATCGGGAATTAGAACAAAATCATAATTTTCACCTAAAACTACTTGAATAATTCAACATTTCAAGCACAATTACTCAATAATCTCACTTTACAGGTACAATTATTGAAGTAATTGTCAAAGTAATGAAATTTCGTAATCAGGAATGGGTACAAAATCGTAATTTTCACCTACAACTACTTGAATAATTCAACATTTCAATCACTTCACAGGTACAATTATGGAAGTAATTGTCAAAGTAATGAAATTTCGTAATCAGAAATTGTTTTTTCATTATCTGATTATCAAGTTAAATACGGGAAGTAATGATTACATTACAGCTCTGGTTTGTAGTGGCTTTCAAAATTAATAAAAAAAATTTTTTTTTCATTTTATTTTTTCAAAATTTGCACGTTGCTACATCCACACCACCCACACACAGCGCACTACACCCTGCCACGCCTTCATATTCACAACATACGCTTGCACGCCAAAAAAAGGATTTTTGGTTTATAACGCTTTTTTGCTTGTCTTTACGCCCGCATTTAAATGTTTGTGCTTTATTTTATGCTTTTACATTAAATTATAAATTTAATTTAAGCCATTTAACCCACCAACAGCGTGCTTTTTATTATTATTATAATTATTTTAGTTTATAAGTTTATCAAGCTTCGCTTAAACACACTTTTTTTTGCTGCTTATTGTATAATTATTTAACTCTTTTTTATTTAATTGTGTTTTTTCAATCATATTGTGTCAATCGCAAAACAGGATAAAGCTAGTTTGAATCAAACTTTTTTGAGCTGTATTTTAATTTACACAAACAAACAAAAACCACATAATATATACAGACAAAACAGTTTAAAATTATTTTAGTCATATCAGACGTACATTTTTACTATATCAAATGCATATATCTCTCTATATATATATCATGTATGTACCAAAACAGTTTTTTACACCAAAGAATCTAACGCGTTTATTTCGATTTTTTTCTTTTCTTTCTTTTCTTTTTATGTGTTCTTGTTATACAAATATAACTTATCTTTCTATCTATATGACAAAATTGAAAAAAACACAAAAAAAAATTATATATATGTTCGTCAAAACTACAAAAAAAAACCCCCCACAAATTACATCTCACTGCCTTCAACCAACGACCACTTTTCGAACAACAAAAAATATGGTTAAATTCTCTCTCTCCCGCCCCCCTCCCCCTTTCGAAATTCATATGTACACTCGATTCGACCTCAAAATTTTAACTAAATTTGATAATTATCTTGGCGATCCATATATATACACACAATTTATAATTATTTATAAACAAAAAAAATTGTAAAAATGCAAATTCGGAAAACCAAAACTAAAACAACACCACAAAAACTAAATCTCAAATCAACGATGGAACACATGACACACACAAACACATACCACACACACAAACACCCACACACACTCAATGCATGCATGCCATGATGATGGATGACGATTATGCGGATGCAATTGATGACGATAATAGGGGGTTGGTCGTGGGCATGGAATCACAGTGCCACGTGGCCGAGTCGTTGGCCAACGTGGCAGCACCAATCGTCTGGGGGTCCAAACAGTTCCACAGGCGGTGGCAACGGCGGCGGGACAGGCGGTGGCGGTAGCTCAGCGGGGGGCCACCGTTCAGGGGGCGCCGGCAGTAACCGGGGGGGTCCGTGGGGTGGTACCAATGCGTCCCAGCGTTCGTGGCACCCAGCACGTCAAGCCGCTACAAAATTTACCAGGTGAGCTCAAAAAAAAAAAAAACCAAAAACAAAAATCAACACCAAATCAACAAAAACAAAATCCCCATAAAAAAAAACCAAACCAACGTCAAAATCCAACAAAACCAACTACAGCAACCAAAATGTAAATGAATTAAGTTAAAGCCAAGTAAAATGTAAACTCACGCTCATCCACACGCCCACACATACACACACACACACACATCAACACAAGAGAGATTCGTCGTCGTCGTGTGTCTCGCATTTGTAACTGTGTTTAAATGTTGTAACGTTTTGTGTTTAGTTTACAGCCCCAATCCTATTTTTTTTGTGTTATTATAAAATATACCAAATATTTGTTAAAATGGTAGTAGTTCTGCTCTTGCTGCTTACGAAGATTGTTGTCACTTTTTTTCGGTGTGAATTTTAAGTTGCGCTCAAATGTATGCTACATTTTTATGCATGGACTTGTAAGCAGCAAAATTAGCAGCTCACATACACACAAAAGCCCACGTCCACCCACATATGTATATGGAAAGCCACTATAACAAATTATAAGACAACTTTTAAATGTTTGTCCAAGCTCTGTGTAAACTTTAATGAATCGATTAGTATTTATATCACACACACACACATTGTCACTTACCCCCCACCTGTCCACCCAAATATATATGTGTACATCCCTACTTAGCACCTAACTACATGTAAACAGCGCGCCATAGAGAGTCGAAGAGTCATTGGAGAGTTGAAGAAAGTGAAAACTACCCCTAAATTCTATCCAAAATTTTTGACGTACGTGTATATAATTTTTTTTTTTGTTTTTTGCTTTTAAGATTCTCTTATATACTTTGCTTTGGCTCGCGTTTTAGAAAAAAAATTGATATTGCGATTGCACAAGGAACAACATCTACATATATAATTAATATTTTTATGTGCATTTCTGTATATCAATTGAAAATTTGTTTTATTGTATTAATAATTAATTAACTATCCATCATGCTTTGGCTAACCCAACAAAAATAAAAAAAAAACAAAAACAAAAAACCACAAATGTGAAGCAATTTATTAATAGTTTGTATGAGTAATCTATATTTTTATATATATATATATAATATATATATCACCCATATCTAATACCAAAATACATTTATAATTTATACACAGGGTAACGCAACAACACAAATTGTTTGACTTATTATTTTAATCTAAATACAAATACTAATCGATTCGTGTATTATGTTTACTTCACACACATACACAGACACACATACAAATACACACACATACAGTCTGTTTTTATCATACATACATATATGCCTTATAATTTGTTATCAATGGTATCAACTTTTATATATACAAACATGTGTACTAAGGTCCGTTTCACAATTAAAAGACACTTTATTATCACTTCCAAGTTAACCCCAAATCTAATAGAATTTGAAATGCATTTCAAAATTCCACTGATTTCGCATATTCCAACCTTATGAAGTGCAAAAATACATTTTTTAAACTAAGCTTAGAAACCGATTTCCCAATTTTAAAAATCACTAAATAATTTTTAAATTCAATTCTCCGTTTCATTTTTAGGCTGAGGTCGACACAATCGCTCAACACTTTTAAAATGTCTGCAAAGAAGCAAGAAACCAAAAAATACTTCCAACTTTTTTAACGTTTCACGCCTTAGTCCACCTATTGCTGACCATGTTTATAGCAAATAGCACGAGACCTTTAACCTATCTTCAATAAATAAAGATTGATAGATACCCCGAACGATTGAGGAAGTTAAAATCAATAGCAAAACTCCATAACAGAATACGTTTTAAATCAAGAGTTCCTTTCTATTTCTGGGTTCAGCCCCATATAAAAGCAAATGGAAACTACTACTATGCTGAAGTGCACCTTTCAAAGGCGGCATGTCCAAATGGATAGCATCGCATGTTACGAGCGACATCTTTTTCTCTGTCGCACTGATTTTCTTCGCTCGTCTTAAAAGCAGGGCCGAAGTCACTCGTGCTTTTTACACAGATGCGAGTGTGAGAGTCGGTAGGCACAGAAAATCAAGTAAATGGGCTGACGCCTTTTGTGCTTGCAAACACAAACACATTTTTCTGTCCTTTCCATTTGACCGCCCTACACTTCAGTCATTATGTTATTTAAGGGCCGATTTCTCTTCTTCCAGATACTCTTTACTCTTATTTGTTAGTTTATGTGACAGTTTGCTCTATGTAGGATATGTGAAATCGGCCCTAAAAGTGTGCCAACAGACTGAATAGATCTTATTTCCGAATATCTTTCAGTGACGTTCCAGCTTCATTTGACACAGCTTGTGCTTATTTTGCTGGTAAAAGAAGTTTGGTTCAACAAAATTGCGATTTCGAGCAGCTGGATATTGAGCTGGCCGAAAATAAATGACAGATATAGTCACCCGATTTCTACCAAATTTGGCGAAACTGTTTAAAAGCACATAAAATTACTAATCGGCGAGTTTAAAAACGATAAAAATTAAAACCAAAAAGGTTTACTTACGAAGACCCATTTTCCGACCGAGATATAGTGATCTGATTTTTAACAAATTTTGCAAATCTGTTTGAAATAAATGCTATCAATAATATAAAAGTTTAGGAACGATAAAATTTAAAACAAAACTGTTTATCTATCTATCCGAACGATGGTTCCTATGGTATGACTATATGAACGGTCCTATGACAGCCCTAAGATATAGCCATCCGATCCGGGCGGTTCCAACATATATCAACGTGCATTACAAAGAAGACGCTGTGCAAAATTTCAGACCGAAAGCTTTAAAACAGAGAGACTAGTTTGCGTAGCAGTAGACAAACTGACGGATAAAGCTCCATCCACTCAGCTTGTCGCCCAGATCAAGAATATATATAGTTTATAGACTAGTTTGCGTAGAAACAGACGGACAGACTGACGGACAGACAGACGGACGCACAAAGCTCCATCCACTCAGCTCGTCGCCCAGATCAAGAAAATATATATCCAGTTTATGGATATATAAAAACCGACCTGATCAAAAATATATATATTGTGTAAGGGGTCGAAAATGAATATTTTTATGCGTTGCAAACTTCTAGGCCAAATTATACAGGGGTGTCCTGGAGAGATCTTCGTATAAACGATTGCACTTCGAACTAAGCTTGGACTACTTAATTTGTAAAGAGACAAGAATAAGACCGGCTACTAGATCATATGGAAGGAAAACCGTGCGCATTAAATCTACTTGGCATTAAGCAGGAGGTTTCAAATCACTCAACTTTCGTCATCTAATCTAGTAGCCCGGCATATTTTTACCCCTTTGCATATAAAATTGAACAGCTTTAATATGAATTGCAAACGTTTATACGAAAGCCTCTAGAGATTTCTAGGACACACCCGATAATACCGCTTGCAAGAAGAAATGTTAAATAGTTCTTCACTAATGTACAGAGCATTAACACTCATGGTAACATATTAAAATTATGTTAGCAGACAGCGCATGCTGACCCGAAATATATGACAAAAGTTAATTTCCTTAAGGAAAAGTTGTGAATTATGAAACGTTTCTTATAACCAATTTATTATCCGATCTTTATGAGATTCATAGATTGACAATTTGAGATCTAGGTTGTCATACAGTAGATTTTTTTTTATCCAAAAACTTTCGGACCCAATTTGGAGTCTGTATTAAGAGGGCTAACACTTCACACGTGGATCAGTTTAACTTTTCAATGTCAAATTCGGTTAATCAAATAAATACAAAAGAATTCCAAATGTCAATTATATGCAAACCACAACGAAATACAAGCACCGCGATTCTGCGACCCATTTGATGGCGAGTTGGAAAATTTAGTCAAAAAAAAAAACGGTTATTGGTATTAAACAAATTTTTTAATTTTGTAGCCTGAAAAAAAAACTATAAAATTTAAGTGTCTTATGATTGTAAACGGACTTTATAATGAAATGTTGGTAGCGCACGCTTTCGCAGAGCCCAAATATGTTTGATTTGTGGTTAAGCAAAAGCGTGAGACTCCATCCGCCCCTCTCCAACCAACTCACCTGCTTAAACCCACATGCACACCTGCTTTATTTGTCTCTCTCTCTTCTCTATCTTTTTTCATCACATTTTTGTAGAATTTCTGGTAATGTTGTGAGACATTGCAAAATTTTTAATTGATTTTAATTTGTTCACTTACACACACTAGTGCAAAAAAAAACCAAAAGAACTACAAAATTAGAAAAAAAAATCACTAAAATCTGTTTCTAGCTGGATCTGCACTCAAGACTTTCATGGAGGGCAACTAAGCGTAGCGCATCGTTCAGCTCCTCGGTTAGTGGCAAGAGTCGCTCGCCAATCAAAAAGCGTAAACTGCATAGGTCCTCCTCAAGTAATAAAACCAAGTCACATAAATCCAAGAAGCATTCACGCAAGCCCAAATCAAAGAAATCGAAAAGGAGTTCCAGCTAATCCACAAACACACGAATCAAAACAAAAGACAGACTCGTTGCTAAATTTCGTTTGGCCAGACCAAAAAAAATTTCCACCTTTACACACACACACACAGAGCCATTTCAAGTTTGGCATCTCAGATCAGTTCCAAGCAAGAATTTGGATATCACAGAATTCAAGAATACAAGGACGAACTTGGATTGATTATCGCTATATTTGTTGTTTTTCCCCTCAAGTGTTGTCTCAGCGATAATATCATGTACAATGTTTTATATCCATAACACACATATACATACGAAAATTCGAAATTATTGCACACACACACACACACGCATAACACAACAATCACTTTTTAATATGTACAAGTAACATGTCCAAGTTGTCCCCCGACGTTAAGTCGAATTAACACAAATTTCTGATTTTTGAAGTGTGTAAACTAAAAATAAAACAAAAAACAAATTAAACAAGCGAATAATAAAAAATAAAAATCTACAAGAATTTGTGTTTCAAATAAATATAAAAAAAAATACAAAACAATTCCACATTTGAACCATAGCCCGGCTAAATTGCATTTGATCCAAATACCAAACAAACCAAAATAGCAACCACTTTGAACCGTCTTTGTATTAACAAGTTTTTAACTCTCTTTCTCTTTTTTCTCTTTTGAAACCCGTCCCAAAACACGCACACAACCACAAACACAACCACAAACAACAACCAACCACTGCAGTAGTCGGTAAACGTAAGTTCGATGGAGGTCACCAAAATCCGGCAGATGTAAAGCGACGTTACCCGAGCGGTTTAATAGGAAATGGCGGCAGTTGGGGCAGTTTACCGCTACCACAGCAACCTTTAGGCACAAATGGTGAACAATGGTACATGGATACGTTTTCGGCATGGAGTTAAAACAACAACAACAGCAACAACAACCACAACTTTTTACTCCCGGAGAAGCAATAACAATTCTACGCATAATAAATAGGTTTTTCTTTTTCCAACTCATCATCCTCAACTTCCCTAAGAAGCATAATAATGTGTGTATGTATGTAATCACTTTAGCCTAGTAGCCGCCTGCCTTGCAGCAACATTTTAAGCCCCCCAAAAACAGTTTTCCCAATTTTTAAACTCGCGCCTCCAAATTAGATAAACAAAAGATAAAACTACTTTTTAAAATTCCAACATAATTATTGTCTTAGCGTTTTTAACATGAAATCGAAACAATAATTGAGCGTATTTAGCAAAAACCAATATGAATATAAATATATATATATAAAAGTACATATATTTATCTAAACTTCTATAACAAAAAAAAAAAAGAATACAAAAAAGGGAGCGATCCATCGTTCCACTATTCGATTGATTTTAAAACTTAAGCAGCGTGTAGCCACACTTTTTTTTATACCATACGTAAAAAACACCTTTTACAACATTTACAAATGAAATCAAACGGAGGCAAAACACATACATACACATACACATCTAATAAAATATATATGTGAATTTGCAAAAAATAATGAAGAGAAAAAGAAAAGAAAAGCAAAGCTTAATGATGAAACATTGACTGACAAACAACAACAAAATTATTGAAAATTCGATGCAGCATTACTCAAAAAAGAAAAACAAAAAAAAACCAACATATTTTTAAAAAACTAAGTTTTAGGCAACTTAAAATCAATTAACACAAACAAAAGTATATTTGTAGAGCTAAGTAATCGCACACCCCTACACATACACACACACACACACACACTTACAGTGGCAAATTCTTAACAACGAATTAGAAAGACAACACACTTAACAGACATACTGACACACACATCACAAAAAGTTAATAATAACAAATTACTATGAATTTTACAAATTTATATAATGAAAACATACGACTATATAATGTGCTTAGTTTTAAAACAATGAAAATCCCTTAACCCTAAACAAAAACAAAAAAAAAACACAAGTTACGAAATCAATTATAGCCAACGCTTCAGAGGCGACCTAAATAACTGAAATTACCAAACTAAATAACAAAGTCAAATTCATTTATTTCTTTTTAAACGCACATAAACATAGAAAACTCTGAACTACTTGTAACTCCATGCCTATAAAATAAACAAAAACATTTCAATTAACAAATAACAACAACAACAACCAATACACAAACAACTTGCCAGGCTTTTGTCAGCAACTAGAGAGCCCATTTGGTAGAGAAATAGTGAAAATTTGGTGAATATAGAACGAAAGAGAGTCAAAAATAAAATCCAGTAACTGCTTGGATATTAAAATATCCCTTTAATGTTAAATTGAACTTAAATGTTCATCCAATGGAGCTGAAAATCGTCAAAAAGATATGAAAGAGCATATTAGAATATCAACAAAAAAAAGCAAGTCACTTTGCAGAGCACAATCTGCTGATAGAGTGTCTGTTGCGCATGTATGTGCGTTGCGCGTGTGCCTCAGTAAACTGCAAGTGTGCTATTTTGTCCCCCTACCTCTTTTACACTTGGTCTACGATGAAATGTATTATAATGCAACAACAAAAAACTTTGCAAAACAGTGGCTAGTATTGCTCAGTTGCTTATGCTGACATTCCTGCAGTGGAAAGTGTCTAGTTTACAAAGAGAAATGTAGCAGCCCCTAAAAACTTCCAACTGGTTACACTTGCTATCCAAATAAATGTATTGAAGTCGTCCATTTTACACAGGCACGTCATAGGCAGCAGACATTTGAAAACATTTTAATGCCAGACGCCTTAGGCGGGAGAGAATTGTCCATTTTCAACCAGTCATATACCAGTTCACCTTTGTATGTTCCTTATGACAGTCGCCCTGCAGGCAAAAGTGATAGAGCGCCATACCTTGTTCGTTGTAACATCCCTGCAGGGAAAGAAATGTAGCAGTCGCTAAAAACTTGCCACTCGTTGCACTTCCAGAAATCAAATTCCAGTCGTGCTTCCAAATCAATGTATTGAAGTCATCCTGTCGCTGCTCAGTATAACAGTACATTGAAATCTTTCGGTCAACTCGCTCATCACCAATTCGTTTGAAACCAGTTAAATTTCCATTGGATTACAACTAGCTTCAGTTTGCATTTCCTAGGAAGCTAATATTTGTTGTTGCCCAACTGATCCAAAACTAGCCATTTTGCTTCCAGTCCCAACTAGGCGCGGGACAGTTTTTTATTTTTGTTACTACTTGAGAATTTGTATGCAGGGTTATTGTAAGACAGCTTCGCGTGTTTCTGTCATCAAGAACTATGAAATGGAAAACACGAAAAAAACAAAATCAAGTGTTCTGTTGAGAGAGTAAGCGAGTCTGTTAAATTTGTCCCTGTCATTTCGTTGAGTAGACAGCGTAGAACAGAGTTCCCCAGCGATAGCCCCCGGGGGCACGAACATACTCGCCAATTCACACCGAATGCTTGCCGAAGTCATGCATCACTGTGTGTTAGAGGGAGACACAGTCACATTTATGCGCTCTCTGCTTGGGGAACCCAGGCGTAGAACAAATTGCTTGACCCTATATTGCAAGCACTGTAACTTTCATTCCATGTCTCTTTTTTTCCGCTTAATAGATATGCATAACTATGACAGATTTCTTCTATCACTTATCACGCTTCCGCACAGCTGAAATCATTCGTAGTAACTCATGCCAAATTGTGGTTCTTTCGACTTTGCCACAAGCAAACCTGAAAGATAATGCGTATGCAAGCGGTATGGCTCTGATCAATACACATTCAAATCAGCTTTTATAATCGATCGCAGTTCCCAAGTTGGTTTACATACATTTTAAACCAAATATTGACCGATAGCTATCTAAGGGGAAGATCAAATTAGTTTGAAATTGAAAGAGGACAGACCTTGCCAGTTCATCTGGCAAGGAGCAATGAGAATTAGAGATAAAATTTGTGCTGCCACTCAATTTTTAAATGTTAGTGCCCTTATATACATTGTTCAGATAATTTATAGTGCCAGTAGGAAATCACAGTGATTAGAGCAAGACTGACATATTCCCAAATTTATCCAGAACAACCTAAGTTTGGACAGAAAAATTATCGACGCAGCAAAATATGTTTCTATGTTAAATCTTTGGTGTGACCCTACCATTTTGATTGCCTTTTTAGGGCTTTGTGGTGGTCGCCTAGTCAGAAACCAGTGGGATTCCGATACCTTCAGTTTCTCTTGAATTCTTCATGAAGTTTGCTTCATCGTGTCAGTTTTAAGTGGTTCTAGAACAACTTGAAACAAAAAATGCATTCTTTATTCAGCAATTGAGTATATACTTTATGGAGCAAAGTTCGCCGCGTTGCCATGCTTTTAAAATCGACTTCGATAATCGAAATTAAGTCAAAATTTAGATTTTCAACCCAATGGGGCTTTCTCGATATCAACTCTATATCGTTTGAAAATTTCAAAAAATCAACTCTAGTTTGAAAAGTCTAAATCAGTTTTAGTTTGTAATCGATAAATTTAATCCATTTACTACCGCGATTGTCACGCCTGGCTCGCAGGGACCTATTCAAGCTTGCCGACGCTTGTGCCAAGAGAACAAACAGCTTTTCAGTCGATAAAGTAAGTCAGAGCTGGTTTGCGTCGCTTTATTTTAGCACACCAATACGCACTCGCTCTTTGATTTAGTTTTGGTTGAACTGCGTGCAGCTGTAGTCTTGTCTTGCCAATATGTGAAATTCTGTATTTTCTTAAGATATGATCTATATTATGCGGTCTATATTTTCTTGTCCGTCCTTCCCTTCTCTGGTCAAAAAATTTGTGCAAAAAATTGTCTCTGCAGATTAGCCTCTGGGAGCTCCTATCTTTCTTGAGTTCTTTTTTGAGAATGTCCGTCTCGCTTATACATTCACACATTCTTGGAGAAGTCGGCTTTAGAGCAAAAACGAAAGCCCATTGCCGCTGAGCATTATTGTATACATCAAGTGGTCGGCACTGAACACAATTACATTTTGACATTGCGCATCAGTGTTGGGTAAAGGTTGTTCATGTTTAGTAAACATGTTCATCTGTTTTTTTTCAAAGTGAGTCACCTCACTCAGATTGCTCAGTTATTCAGTTCTTCAAGGCATTGTGACGATTAGCGATCATTCGAACAAATTGACGGTCTATTTGCAGGCTCATACATAAAAGCTTTGTTGGCTTATAAGTCCGCTCAAGGGCAGAGTTCTCGTTGTTATTGGTATTGGTTCCACCTACTTTTGAGGTGACGTCTAAGATTCTGATGTGGTAATAGTAGTCCATTTCGGTGAAATTGTTCCAAATATTGCTGTGCTTTCTGATCAAAAAAAATGGACGTGATTCTCACAAAACAATCAAGGAAAAGAGAGAAAAACTCCAAAATGAAACCGATGAACGACGACCGTCCAGGCTTAAAATAGAGTTGCCATACATTGACAACAAAGAGAAACGCAAAGCCAATAACAGCAGAACAGTCACCGAACTGATTAGGTCACACTGAACAATTAACTGAACTAGTTACTGAACAACTCAGAGAGCAAGAGAGACTGAACCACTAACTGAGGAAGATACTTCGAACAGCTCTTATTGAACAAAAATGTACATTTGAAGTCGCTGCCGTTGAGCAGTTTTAGTTAGCGACGCTCCGAACACTGACCCAAAGAGCATACGCTTTGCTTTAATTTATGATTCTCCTTCGTTCTAAATTCCCCCCTTTTTTTGTTATACCTCTACTATGATTGGCTCTGGTTATGCTACGCAGCTTCTTACTCGTATTTTTTGTTACCTAAAAACATTTCAAAATTAAAGCAATTTCTTGTTTCCATTAAATTTTTTTTTTTTTTTTGCTAGATCTCAAGTAAAGCAAAAATGTATAAAAAAAATAATAATAAATTTAAATATAAATAAATTAGTTTTAAACTAAAGAAAACTTCCAATTTATGTGTAGAACGGTTGGCAGTTGAAAATATTTAAACAAAAAAAAAAAAAAAGAAAAGCGTATCTATGAACATTGTTCAGCATATATAAAAAAAAAGAAAGCCTAAAAGCAGCAGAAATAATTTTTCATTTAATTTTAATTTTAAAATTTACACACACACACACACACACACCAAGCAGTTGCCTAAATGAAAACTTGCGCAAACGAAATAACGAAAAAAACAATTGCAAAACCAGCAAAGAACTTTAATACTTAAATATTAGCCACAAAACAATAAGAAATTCAACAACAACAACCACAACATATATACAACAAATTCTAAATGACCATAGTTAAGCTTAAAATTAGTCTCACTTACACACCTACACACAACCACACACACACACAAACGTAAACTGTATTTGAGAGAAGTGTGCGCCATTTTCTAACTACAATAATACTACAATTTTTAATTTTTTGTTTTACTTAGTTTCATTTTTAATTGTTTATTCAATCAATTTTCTACCCGAAACACACACAAACACAATTGAAATTTTTTTATATAACTTTTTTTTTTTGTTTTTTTTTGGTGACTTTTTGAACAAGCAGAGCCGCAGCAGTCGCAGCAGCAGCTGTCCCCCTTTCAAATTGCAAATATATAAATATAACTTAATTATACGCGTTTTGTTTTAATTCGATAACTGTACTGATTTTATATTGTTTTAAATTTGTAATTTACCTTGTAAGTTTTTTTAATTGTTAATGTGTATTTTTGTAATTGTAAACTAAACAAAAAGAAAGGAAACCCAATTGGCAACTTGTTAACACTCCGTTAAAGTTTTCGATCTAAAACTCCTTCTGTACCCCGACCCCCACCCGCTCCCTTTCCTGTCCCCCCTCTCCCTTCTTCAATTGTGTTAAATATTGTAATTTGTAATTTTTTGTTTAATTTTTTCGGGAAAGCAAAAACGTTTGGCAAAATTAGTTTATAATTTGCATATTTAGTTTTGTTTTGTGCGCTTAAGTTTTTTAAAAAAAAAAGAAAATATTGTATGTTATATATATATAAAACTGAATTAAACTATATGAATATTAATTTTTAGCGAAAATATTTTTACGATCTAATGTTACAACCACAGCAACACAAAATACTTACCGAAAAATTAACTTTCTGTAAACTTTCAATAACAAATTCAAATTGAGAATGGAAACTGAGCGAAAAAACAACAACTTTACATGAATTGTGATGATGCAAAGGCAAGATTTAATCATAATTACATACATATATATATATATATATAATCTTTCTCTTTAATATACAATAAATATATATATATGAATGGAATATATGTATATGTGTAGGCGTGTATAATCTAACTTTACTTTTAAACAGACTGCGTACGTATTAAAAAATTTTTAAAATTAATTTGTGTAAAATGTTTTAAGTTTTTGAAAAATTGGCAAATAAAGAAAACAATAAAAATTTATAAATCAAAAAAAAAAACAAAAACAGTGAACTGTCTTGAAATATACATACAAATCAGAGATTAAAACCGAAACGAATAACGGTTAGGGTTACGGTTACTGTTCTAGCCGATCGTTTTTTTCCGGTTACTGTTGTAGGATATCTGTTACGGTTATAAACGTAATTCTGATTCGGGTTTCGGTTACGGTTATTAGCATAAATATAACTTTGACAAAAGCAACCCCATTTGAAATCTCGTATCCATCTCGAATCCAGGCTTTTTCAAAATTACTTTGACTGATCAAACCCCTGAAAACACAGAATATTAATAAAATAAATCCCCTTTTTCATCAAATCGAAGGAAAACTTACTGAGGAATTCAAGGCCCTCATCGCCCTTATCCTCTAGACCCAAAAGTTTCACCATTTTAACCATATGGCGGAAAACTTGTATGTCTTTCCCTTCGATCTCTTTTTTTGAATGTCCTTTGCAAGAAGGCCTGATTGGCGAATGGCTTTATATCTAAAAATTAGCGGGTTTTCTCTTTCTCGATCGCTCTCTTTGCTTTGTTCACATTAGCAGCCATTAGATAAGCAGCCAATATTAGTGAATAAATTCAAATGTATGTAAAATGTTCATACATCACATAAATTCAAGTTTATCGAAATCGGTTATGTTAATAAAGGTTATACGGTTACGGTTATAAGAAAACCTTTTTTGTCGGTTACAAATTTTAGCGGTTAAAGGTTACGGTTTCGGTTACGGTCTTAATCTCTGATACAAATCCACAAATCCGGGATTACATTTTAAACTTTTTCCAAATTTTATTACAATCTTTTTTCTCACTAATCTTTTCAGCTAAATTATTAGATTGATGTGTATTGTATATTTCAAAAAAAAAGAACGCACAAAAATTGGCTCAAGCGCAGCTGTTTAGAAGGCAAGGACTACAACAGACCAGGCACAGGCACAGGATCGAGCAGTTTCCGCCTTGTTCCTTTCTTTGTTTAATTTGTCTTATTTAGTTTGTGTGTGTTTTATCTCTCTCTTTTGCTTTTAAATTTATAATACGTATTACATATATATATAATATTTATATAAGACCAACCCATACATCACACATTTGCGTACATACTCCACACGTATGGAAAGGGATACAAAAGCCGTGAAAGTAACGTCGCCAATTATTAGAAAGAAAAACAAAACAAAAGAAAATTTAAAAAATTTCGTCGTAGGAGAAGCCAGCAAAATGGAAGCAAAACTTTTTACGTCTAAATAAACAATTATTGTTAACAAAGGAAAAATCGAGAAAAGTGAGAAGGAAGCATATTGTACTAAAAAATATTTGATATACATACATTTGTTATTATTTGTAATACGAAAATTAAATAAAATTGCATCCAGATAATAAAAAATAAAAAAAAAAAAAACAAAAAAAAACAAATACGAATAAAAACAAAATAAGTAAAAAAAATGTGTGTTCTGTGTGGTCAATGTAGGACAATTTGGGACACAAAAGGACGGTGATCCAGGTGTATGCAGCGTAAGTGAGAGCGAACAGCTGACTAATTTCTGACAGAAGAGGTGTCGTCTGAGCAATTTTTAAGACTAGATATTCTAGTCAATGGCCGACGCCTTGGAGCAGCATTTCGATAAGTAAGTACCAACTACCCAAGCAAGGGTTCTTGTGCGATTTTCGAATCGGCATGTGTGTCTGGATGGGACTCCCGGTTGAATAGCACCGTCGCTCGCCCAATTCCACTCCCAACGCCCGATCTCCGGATTTTCGAATCGGCTCCCTGACCAAAATACCAGGTTGGACGCACTGCATTCACCAGTGAAACTCCTCTTCTTCCCCTAGGCAGGGCTCGAGACGAACGGAATCGGCCCTGGCTCGATTCACCAAGATCGACGCACTACATCCGGGCGAAAAACATCACGGCACGTGAGCAAGACGACTCAGACTTCAAGTATTAAGATAAACCACAGAGAGAAGCCTCCATAAATAAGCCGATATTCACGACCAGCGCTGTGTCTATTTATTTGGGTGAACGATTTTATCAAACAAAGGAACCAAGTGTCACAGAATCTAATAATATCTGTGACAAAAATGGCGTCAAAAACTGTGAACGCATTTTAAATAGGACTTGATCAAAGGTCATAAAACTGTTTTCAGTAAAATCGTAGCTGCTTGTTCGTTCGAGATATCGTCAAATTAGTTAGTCTAATTAACAAAAATTAAAAAAAAAAACCAGTAAGAGCGCTGTGGTCGAACACATACGAACACACACAAACGCACACGAGCGCGCACTCTCACACGCGCCCTAGCTGCCTGTAGTAGCTGCCCCCCGCTCCCACAAGCTACATTGTTTCGTGTATAACTTTGGTGTTTTTGCTCGAATCTTATTGTGCTTTTCAGAATAGATAGATATAAGGCCTAGGATAATATATGTATATTAAGCCACAAGCTTGATTATTTTGTCTGATTATGAGATATGGCTTTACGCTCACTACTTACATTGATAAAAAGCCGAAGAAAAACACACAACAAATTAGTAAGCACATAAAATACTAAAATGAGACTGCTGCACAGTGGGCGAAACGGCCATTCTGGAGCTTCGAAATGTAATTTCTCAAGTTTGAAAAAGCGTTAATTTTTTTTTAATTTATCGACTAGCAATACTTTAATTAGCTTATAAAAGTTTATCTCAAAGCATTCCGATATATATCTAAACAGCTGTCAAACACAACATATGTTTTGGCAAGTGCTTTTCAATTATTTCCCGCATTTTTGCAGTTTTTGTTAATTTAGCTGTGAAATATAAAGTTCTCGTTGTTTTACAAAAAAGGTATTAAGCAAAAAATCCATGTATGTGATCCGTCCATATATGTACTACTTGTAAGACGTAGTGAAAGTAACGCGTATTAACAACCTGCTCTTAGTATCCTACACCTGTCTTTCGTGGAGCCAAACTAAAAATGTTCACAAATGTCCAATTCGCCCTTAACTTATTTTGGCAGTGTGAGTCCTTGTTGTTTGAAAATTTCTAAGATCACCTGCTAATATGTGCTACCCTTGCATTTGTTGGACTTTTAAGGCGCAATGTCAGCATCAAAACAAAAGCTTTTTTAGTTTGGCTCAACGAAGATATCCCCACAAAGAATTTTTTGGCTTTGGAAAACTATTTTTTTATAGTTTTATATAACAAAACCTGAAGAAAGCTGTACCGTATCGAAAAAATTGCGAGATTTTACCAATGGGCTTGTTCCAAGCTATGATGTATAGATATATATAAATTTTCTTTATTAATACCTTATTTTCTTCAAAAAAGTGATAATCTTAAGAAAAAATTAAAATAATTTTTTTCAATTTTTTAATATTTTTTCTAGATGTTTAAAAAATAAATTTCTAGCGTTTTTATTTGAAAAAATTATTTTTTCAAATATTTTCGCTCTTTGTACACAAACTAGTTTACCGATTTAAAAACCAATGTTTTGCGCGATTATTGAAAATTAAATAACCTTTCGATTCATACCTTGCTTGACTCCATCTAACGATTCTGCCTCGAGATTTGGCTTAATATTTAAGTGTACCTACCGAAAAAATTTCAAAAAACCAACTTAAACTTAAAAATTAAAAAAAAATGTCACTAAAAACTTTTTTATTTTTTCTATTCCAACTTTTAAAAAGTTTGGCAATCTTTTTGAAATTTAGAAAAAAAATTTTTTTTTGTTTTGAAATGAAAAAAAAATTATATTAAAAACTTTTTTTAATTTTTTATTTTGCTTTTATTCATACATTTAAGATTGCGAATTTCTCATTTACTTTGGAAGATACTAATTTCGTTTCGCTAAATTGGTCATTTCGCCCACTGTGTGCTGTTGGCTTGTGTGTGCTGTTTATTATTGATTGCTTACCTGATGTCAAGCCGGCAAGTCCCTTAGAGCCGATTTCTCTTCTTCCAGATAGCTGAAATGCGTCAGATTATCTTGCAATTTACTCTGTAATTTGGTAGTTTATGAGACAGAAAGTTCTGTGTAGAAGATGTGAAATCGGCCCCAAAACCAATAACAAGTTAAAAATATTTAAAGATTTCAAAAATGTTTAATCGTTTTTAGAAAGAACAATTACATATTGTGTCCGATTATTTTCACGTTATCTTAAATGGAAACCACTTTTGGGCGTTTTGTTTTACAGTGTAAATTAAAAGCATTTACTGCGTGAGGAAGATTTGCTGCGACTGGCAGTGCTTGGTCGGGTGCCAGCACTGATGTTAGTGATTCCTGCTGCCATTTCTTCGCCCAAGACCGTCTCATCCACGCTGGTATCATCGGCGGGTATTTCCTCATCGCTGTTCTGTTCGCTGATTAACGAGCCCACGGGTGTTATAATGGCATCGCCATGCAGATCTCTATTGACCATATTGCCCATATGGAATGCGGAGTGACAGTTATTAGCTGCCAGCAGTGCCTTGACGCGAAACACCAAAGTTTCAATCGTTTCGCGTAGAGTGGGTATATATGAGATGATGGCCGTGTTCTTGATGGACTTTGAATGACAGCAAAGCTGATGCAAAAATCGGGTAATGTTTTGCAATTCGTGCAGGAACTTGGTCAAACGCTCGGGATCATCGCGCACAATTGTCTCCAGCACGGACATGCCATGCTGTAGCAATAGTTTGAGGAACAATTGCGAATGCTTTAGAAATAGGGCAAAATTCCGAGGTTGCTCCACCTTTTGTACGATATTAAGCAAACCATTTAGTAAATTTACCGTGGACTCAAACAGCTTAAGGCGATCCCCTGCAGAATCCACACTTAGTTGAGCACTGAGCGTGGTAATGAGCACCTCGCACAGTCCGCGGAACATTATAGGAAAGTTTGCCCTGCAAAACGCATTCATTCAGTTAAATCTTTCTTTCACTCCGTCTCTCTCTATCGACTTACTTCTTAAAGTTGGGAAATGAATTCAATGCCTTGTCCTTTGTGTTAAGCAGCAGGCACTCTTGTTTTAGTCCCTGCAAAAGTTCCTTTTGCCGCGCATAAGATGAGTTCTTGAGGAAGCCCTTGACCAGCTCGTCTAGATGAATATTACACTGCGCCCCCTTCTCCGCGCTGCCTGCAAAATGGAACCACTTGCGACGCAGAAACTTTTCACAAAGTGCACCTGAATGGCCAAGAAGTGTGTTGAGAAGTGGAAATGACGGGGGCAAGTGGAACTACTTACGCATGTCTTCGGCTTGCTGAAATCCGGGTTGAGATGAGTCCTCCTCGGAGGTGCTCAGCTTGCGCAAGCTGCACAGCAGGCGGTGCAATTGAACGGCTGTGCTCAAAGTTAATACTGATTGTTCGTACTTTAAAAAGTAATCAAAAATCTGGGCAGCCACTTGGGGTATGGATTGTTTTTCCAACGCCTTCCACTGCTTCTGGGGCAATAAAGTATGCAAGCTTGCTGCCAATATTAAACAAGCATTACGATTTTATTTAATGTTTAAATAATCATACACTTACTGTGCAGTAATTCTGCATGCGATTTCTCGCCCCACTCGGTCCAGCCAAAGTACAAGGCAAATAGTCGTACACATAAACCGAAGCAGGTCTTGATATAGTTGAATTTGTCCTTGAATAAATCCAAATTGCTGTGCACATGATTTACTTCTTCCAGCTGCTCATCTATGGCCTTGGCCAAGGTGATTAAATGCTTATTAACCTGAGGTAGACAATGCTGAACATCGTTAATGAGAAATTCTGGGTGATTCACATGTGACCTTATATCATCTGTGACCTCTTGATGTCCCTGCAGCAGTGCAGCTTCCATTTTCTGTATGACATCTTCCAAAATGAAACGCAACTCAAACAGACCTAAGCAGTTGCCCAGCTCCGCGGTTTCAAGTGGATAATTCAGAGAGAATTTGTGTTCACGTAACAAAATAAGTATGCCCATATCCATTGGTCTATATTTCTCCTTCGGGCCGTAAAGATGCTCAAAATCAGTTTTAGTTTTGAGCGTTCTGCAGGGCCCCAGTTTGATGGTTAAATCAGCCAAGGTTTCTGTTTCCAAAGCTGTTTCGTTGGGCCTCGCCTTGGGCACACCTGCTGACCGCTTGTGTTGTGCCGCCGCCATTTGCTTTGAATTGCTTAGGAACTGATAAGGTGGTGCCACAAAATCCACGGGGGCATGTTTCAGCAGTATCTTAACTTTTTGTTCTATGCGTATCAAGTCACTTAGACGGCGCAGGACACGACTGCGTGTGCTATCGTGCTTTTGTCCAGCGAATGCGCTAATTGTAACCCGCATCCAATTAATGGTATGGAAATATATGTTCAGTAAGTCCTTCTGCTGTCCCTCATCAAAGTTGTCAAAAATGGCCAAATAGTTGTCATCCTCAAAGAACTCGGGCAGTATAATGCCACAACCAAGCAGCGCATTTATTTGTTCCAAGCTATACTGATAGCGCAGCTGGTGCAAAACACTCACGAATTTAAACAAAGGAGCCATCACATATATAGATTCACAGGACCTAAAACGAGAAAAGGGCACACCATATCATACAACATTCAATATTCCACGAAGCAAAACTCACTGCACTTTTGGGGCCAAGACCAGCTTGGATATATTAATGCAAATGTTTAGCACCTCCGGATCGGAATCATTATTTGAATCGTCCAGTTCGTTGATATTTTTCTGATAGTCAAGCTGGATTCCTCTGCAAAAGACAAGGTAATTATTAGTGTTGGGTTGTTCATGAGTCTGAGTTAACAAAATGGAGTTATTAATTTTTGTTCAGTGAGTCCTTTTCAGTGAGACTTGTTCAGGCAAACTTGTTCAGTCTCTGTTGGTCACTGAGTTGTTCAGTGATTTGTTCAGTGACTGTTCACTTAGTTCGGTGACTGATTAGCTGTTATGGGCCTTTATGCTGGTTATCAATGTGGGGAAACTCTGTTTTAACCCTGGACGGTCATCTTTAATCGTTTCGAAGACGCTTGCTTACATTTTGGAGTTTTTCTCTCTTTTCCTTGTTTGTTTTGTGTTTGTACAGCGTCAGTTTTTGTTGTGCCGATGGTGTGTGCGGTCAGTCGGCTTCGTACGCTGCGTGTAAGTATTTATTTTTTAAGCATGCTTAGTCGAAACGACCACCGATGAACTTTGTGTCAGTTTTTGTTCCAATATTTTGTTCAAGTTTAGTTTTTCGCTGAAATATTGAAAAATGAATTTATACTGATGAGAACGCCGAACACGAAAATCGTGGGCCAAATATAAAAAACCAAAGATTTGCTCTTTTTGTCCCCCTACTAAGCGACGAATGACAAACACATCATGCATATAATGTCAAAAAAACACCTGTGCCTATTGCTCAAAATGAAAACTTCCCGAATTCTTGAAAACCTGTCCCTTTTTAGTTACTTTTATATATAGGGTATTCACAAGCCCGCGTAAAAGCGTAATTGTGTAAATTTACACGACGCAGCTATTGAGCGCCCCCCTAATTTTTGGCGTAAGTCAGCTGTTTTTGATAGGCTGTGAATTTTGCTGTTAATTGAGATTAAATACTTACTATTTACAACTAATTTCAGACGCCTCAGTGGCGTAGAGCTCTGCATGCATAATTCATAGACGGTAAGACGTGTGTTCGAACCATGGAGCTGCCTTTTTATTTCCTCTTATTAACGTTTGTGATTGACATCTTTTCTAACCTCGTTCATAGTTATCAGCTTTTTTAATAAAAAAAAAAAAATCATTTACCGGGATTCGAGCCGGAATATCAAAAAAATACAAGGCGACAATCCTATCCACTCAGCCAAACAGAACACATGTATCTCAGAAACACATGTATCTAAATTTCTATATCAGATAAGTACGATACTAAGTACTTTTAGCCGATACTTTGAACACTTCAAGTTTTTCCACTTTTACGAGCGATTTTATAAACATACCCCAGGGCACCAAAAAGTTAGTAATTTTTTTCTATGTGTTTTGTTGTTGTGTCGTAAACTTTTGGAGTTTACGCTTTTTGATTTACGCTTTTACGAGGGCTGGTGAATACCCTAATAGTAGTACTATACACTGCTCGCCACTTGAATAGGACACCCTGTATGCTCTCTTTAAAACTGCTCGTAACTCGAAAACGAAATGGTAGAATAACGGTATTTTTTGCATATTATCTTTATGCAAGCATTCTTTGCTCTTTCTGGTATGTTCCAAGTTTTGGAATAGAACCGTTATAAAATTGTTTGCACTTTATGTGAGCATTCGCAAAAATTCAATGGAATTTTTGCGCCACTTGAATAGAACATGCATTTTATTTGGTCGGTATCGTTGACACGTGCACACAAATTTTGGTTTACTTAAACTTTTTGCTTTAATTGAAGTATATAAACTTAAAAAAAATTAATATGGGGCGTGGCACTTCATTATCTGAGTCGGAGAAAGGAAAAATCCAAGCTTACAAAGACTCTGGCCTTTCTATTGCCAAAATAGCAAAAAAAAGTCGACAGGAGCCGTCACGCCATAACAAATTTTTTAAATAATGAGGCTAATTATGGTAAAAACATGAAGGGCCGCACCCACAGTGTGCTTACCATCGCGGACAAGCGACTTATATTAAGAGAAGCTTCCAATTCGCACGACTCTTTGGCCAAGATAAGGGAAAAATGCAACGTTAAAGCAAGTTTGACAACCATTCGTCGTGTTATTAATAATGCTACACACCTGAAGAGACTAAAAATCAAGAAGAAGCCACCTCTTAACCCGGCTCGGAAGTTACAACGCCTTGATTTCGCGCTCGCACATGTCACCTGGACTTCGGAGTGGCAACGTGTTGTCTTTTCGGACGAAAAAAGTTTAATTTGGAGGGCCCCGATGGCTACAGCTACTATTTTCATGATCTTCGAAAAGAACCACACCATCTTGATAAGTTGCACAGCAGTGCTGGAGGTATTATGGTATGGGGGGCCATTTCCTATTATGGCACCTGTGAGCTTAAATTTATTCCAACCACTATAAATGCATTGTGTTATAATGGTATATCGAAAGAGGCCTTTCCACACTTCCAAACTCTTTTTGCAAATCTAAAATGGATTTATCAACATGATAATGCCCCTATACATACGGCCCGGATTGTTAAATCGTATATAGCGAGCCAAAACGTGGAGCTATTAAACTGGCCACCCTATTCACCGGACTTGAACATCATTGAGAATGTGTGGGGATGGCTAACACGTGAAGTATATGGATCAGGTCAGCAATATTCGAGCGTTTCCGAACTAATTGCAGCTATCAAATTAGCATGGGGCTCGATATCGTTGAATTATTTGGGAAAATTGTATGCATCCCTTCCAGACCGAATGTGTGAGGTTTTGGAGAAAAAAGGAGGCTCAACACACTATTAAAAACTTTTTTTGGTTTAAAAACATGTAAGTAATTTCTCATTTAAGTAATATTGTTATTTGAAAAGGATTGAAATATTCTTAAATGGTTTTTAGATAAAGTGTCCTATTTAAGTGGTGCAAAATGAAGACTCCAAAATTTGTTACTTACTGGTTAACAATGTTTTTTGTATAATTACAACTTTTGAATAATTTTGTAATTTTCGTCTAATTACTACATTTAAATAAACTTTATAAGAAAACAAAAATTATTTTCCTAGATGGCTTGGTTTAGCAGCAATTAACTATAGAAAATCGACTTTAGAGGTGTCCTATTCAAGTGGCGAGCAGTGTATATAAAGTAGTACTTTTAATAGCCTATTTCCATTAAAGAAATTAAACTTCATTTCTTGAAATTACAAGAAATGAAGAAAATGATATCATTTCTTCCATACGATTTGGCACTTAATTTTGCCTTTCATTTCTGTCATTTTCTAAAAATGATGACAAAATGGTGAAGAAAAAAGTGGGCGCAATTTTGCTTAAAATATAAATTTGTCAAACTTAGTTGTGTATTTAGCTTTCTGCTGATAGTTCAGGGCGATGGCAATACGTTTGCCCCAAGAAATTTCTTTTCTGATGTCGATTTGTCAATGGAAACTACAAAATTTTAAGAAATGAAAATGAAAAGAAATGATGATGCCAGTGGAAATGGGCTATAAGCAGAGCTCGCAAATAACCCTCAACACTTTTTTCAGTTCGATCAGCCCACTGACAGAACAGAAAAAACAAAGACGACTCGGTCTCTCACTGAGCAAAACACTTTTTTTCCATCCTCATGTGTTTTCTGTTGAGCATTTTCGGTTGATCAAAACAAACGAGACAGACCGTCAATAACAACTGAGAGGAACACTTGTGAGCGAGCGCTCACTCAAAAACTGTCTTCAAATGAGCAAAACACAAAAAGTGTGAGCAAAAAGTGTTATTTGTTTTGTTCGTGTGGTAGGCGTGTACAATATACATAATTAATTAAATATGGTTTTTAGGCGTTAAGCAATTACCAAAAACTAATATTTTCAGCATTTCATTTGATAGGTTAATAATAATAAATTTCTCCATACTACACATATGTACAAAGATCGTTGACTGAGACACACACACACACAGGCATCACAGTCACAAACTCGCTTACATTCTTCGAAGACACTTTGGAAGTCGGCTCTCGGCAAAACGGTCAGTGAAAGACATGAGCAAAACAGAAACGAAAAAAGCGATCTTTGGTTGAGCGAAAACAGCTATTGAGCAAAACAGAATTAAAAGTGTCTTTTTGCAACCTCTTTTCGTTGTGTCTGTAATAGAACAGTTTTACACAGGCACGCTGATAGTGTTAACAGTTTTTTGCGAGCTCTGGCTATAAAACAAAAATACTGTTCGGATCAGAGCCCCTGCGCATCGCGACATTGCGCATTGCAGCTGTCTAAGATCTTATACATACTTAGCCGAAGCTCAATCGCAGCAGAACTGCTTTTGCAAAGCCAAAGTGACTTGATTTTGTTTTTTTTTTTTTTTTCTAAAAATATATTATCAGCCATGCTCCCATTTTCGCTTTCGTAAAAATTTTGCGAAAGCGAAAATCGGAGCATGGCTGTATATATGTAAATAAACCAAGCTGTCCCGGCGCGCGTTGATGGTGAAGAAGTGAAGCTTACATTACTATTGCCATCTATCAAATCTTTATGATAATCTAAGCTCAATTAATCTTTCGATCTTCCATCAATCTATTCAGCCGTGTTCATAATAATCGAAACTCATACGAAAATTGAGTAATTTTCGACATTTTTTAAAACTTTCGATACGTCTTTTTAATCAAAACTCATAAAATTGTTAATAATTTAAAAAATCGCCAATTCGAAATTTTTGGACCGTTTTTACACCTTAGATTTATCCGACAATCCGTCTTCATCGTCTTCATGACAATCTGTACTCATTATATCTTGAAAGAAAGCAAAAATGTATCTATGCTTTGTCGATTTTAAAGCCGCTTTCGATACAGTAAACAGAACAAACTTATTGCTTAAGCTCAGCCGGTTAGGAGTCTCGTCAAAAATTCTTAGCTTGACTCGCAATCTGTACACTAACAACATAGCTGCCGTGTGGAATGGAGCACAGCTCTCAGATTGGTTTGGGGTTAAACACGGGTGTCTACTCAGTCCACTGCTTTTTTCACTCTATATAAACGGCATAACAAATGTTCTCCCAGGTGGTATCACCTTTGCCAATCATACCATAAAAGTTTTAATGTATGCTAATGACATGGTGATAATAGCAGACTCGCCTCTTAAATTACAGGAGATGATTGACTCGCTCTATTCTTACTGCCAACGTTGGAACCTACTTATAAATATTGATAAGACTAAGGTGTTGGTCATCCGCGATGAAAGAGGACGTGCAGCAAACAACCAGAAATGAAATTTAAATTTAAATACACCTAACTACGCAATTCACCTTGAAAACGGACTGTCGCTGTTACACACTGAAGCATTGCAGGCGCACTTCTCATATATAAGAAAAATAATGAGGATGTCGGATAGCAGGCTGCCAAAAATAATTGCAAAACATATGCAAAGCGGTACAAGTCAGTTTTATTAAAAATGGCAGTGCCTGGCAAACGAGCATGGAATAGCTCTGGATATATCAGGCTCAAGCATATGGGATTTAGCGCATATGAAAATTCTAGATGAAATCAACCGCGCAGATATCAAAAAGTTTGAATCTCAGGCCAGTAAAAATATGGCAGATATCGTTAATATACAAAGCACGAACAGAAATGTTGCCTTTAAACGCCGAGCCATACCGCACTAACAGTGCATGTGACCTGTATAATTTAAGAACATCTGAAGACACTCTTCATTTTGTTGCCATATGCCCAGTTTTAAAGGAAATTAGGAAGCTACACCTAAAAAGATCGCAATTAACACATCAGAAAACCATAAACATTTTAAATGGATCGAACTGGATTGCACTCGCGATCTATGTAAAACATGCACAGACAGATACAAACTGAAAATGTTTAAACATACCCACATACAATCACAAAATTTAAAATTACAAACATTTACCATTAGTTAAAACTTTAAATTTCAATATCAGCTGACGGCAAATAAGATTAGACATAATATGAATAGTAACAAATTGTAACACCAAACCACTATTCCACACTACATGGCAAACGATCTGGTATCTGGGGACGACCCGGGCAGCCAGGTGTATTAACCGAAGTAGCATTGGATAAGTGTAAGGTGATCGACAGACGATTTAAAACCAAGTCGATGTAAGCTCGTACACTTTATATTTAGTTGAATAATATTAAAGTGTGTATTATAATTTTGCCTAGAAGTTTGCAACGCTTAGAAGGAATCATCTCCATAAAATATATATATTCTTGATCAGCATGACGAGCTAAGTCGATTGAGCTTTCTCCATCCGTATGTCTGAAACTAGTTCCAGGGTTTTGAAGTTATCGAGCTGAAATTTTGCACGAATTCTACTTTTGGATGAACACTGCTAATATGTCGGAACTGCCTGGATCTTATGACTACTTCTTGTAGCTGTCATAGAAACAATCGGTCGTAAAATAGATTTTAGTGAAAAAACTTTTTTGTTTTGAATTTCAGCGTTCTTAAACTCGGTCGTTATTAATATTATAATTTTTCAAACTGATCTGAGAACTTTGTTCCAAATCGCTATCCGTTGGAGGGAACTTTTGCAAGTGTATTAAAACTTCGGCACAGACGAAGTTAGCTTTGCTTTTTCGTTTTTACGTAGCTTCTCAAACTTGATCGTTCTAATATATTCTGTGTACCTTTGGTACAGAGTACAAAAAGCTTCTCAAACTTTGCCGTTCGGATTCGGCGTTAAACTGTAGGTCTTTTCTCTTGTGCGAAAATTTCAAGCACACAAGCCAAGAGATTGAGAGAAGCCCCTTTTGGCCCTTTGGGGCTGTAAAGCCAAGTATTTTTATTTCCCCAATCGCATTTCAAGTGCTTTTATAATATTCTTCCAATTTTTTCTTGTATACTTTCATTTAAGCTCCAATGTAAACTGTGATTATTTCTAAACATCCAGTTGCGATTCCATCATTATGCTGCTATGTGTCAGATAAACTTACAATTTACTCTTTAGTATATATATTTCTATGTAGAAGATGTGAAATCGGCCCTTAAATCAGTCTTTAATGATGTCTTTCATATTAATTTAAATAGCCACGTGAACATTTCAACAACTGAACAAGTGAGCAACTGAACAATTGATAAAAGAACCAGTGGACATGTTCGGCGAAATGGACAACCTTTACCCAACACTATTGATTATATGAAATCTTAAATTTCTATACACTCACTTAATGCTCTCCGGCACATCTTCGGTGACAAAACTCTGCTGAAAACGAAAGATGATCAGGTCGCATAGCCATATGATAAAACCATTGTCTAACCAGTAGGGATAATCGTTCCATGTACCCTCATAAAATACAAATGCTAGCTCTTCGTAAAATAGAGCCAGAGACTCGGCGTTGTTAATGATGGACGACTCGGTGAGGACTATAATTAAAATTAAAACATAAGTTCGTTAATTCTTAAAATTCGACATGGTGGCGGCATCAGATAACCATTTGCACAACATACATACATACTCACAGCATCTTCCTTGATTGCAAACTTAAGCTGTTATGTTCGTGACAGGTGTTCGTGTCGCAACATCAGTTTTTTTACTGATATCAAAATAATTACTTACTAATTAGGTTGGCCGCCATTTTGCCGCGTCCATCTCGTAACGTGTTAATGTCATCCACCTTGGTATTGAAATCATCATGTTTTTGTGTTTCAATTCGAGCAACTGCATCAATTAACTGCACACTGCCAATTATGCCTTGCTTCTTCACATAATCCGAACGATTGATCAGTTGTTTCTTAACCACCATATCGATTTGCTCTTGCAATGGCAAGCATTCTGTTAGTTTTGGATCTGGAAATGCTACACGACAGAGTAAGTCCATGGCAAGGCGAGTTTGTGACAAAGTCAGGTCATTGAGACGATCCAGCATGGGAAGCAAAAGCATCGCACAGTTCTGTACACCTTTGGCATTCTTGCGCTGCAATTCTCGAAGCAATTCCAGAGCCATGGTGGTCAAATGTTCGGATGATTTCTCACAGGTCAGTTCCAGTAGCTTCTTGAGTATGTCCTTCTGTATGGAATCGAATATTTTGAAGAGTATACCATAGGCAGATTTGGCAAAATCCGACACAATGCGATTCTTTTCACGCATAAAGTCATGAAGTATGTGCATCAAGGTGCTTATATGCTGCTCTAAAATGTAAGGATAATGCAGTTTTATATCCTCCAAAATGTCCACCGTAATGTATTCTAGCTTAATACGACGACGAAGCTAAAGATTTGTAGAAAATTAGTTTTTTAATAGATTTTAGTTTTAGGACTCTCATCAAAAACTTACAATATTTTCAATATACATCGAATTATCCTCATTGACATTAATAAGCAGCAGTAACATGACCAAATCAAAGGATCTATAAAAGAGGTACACATGCATTAAATGATTATTAAGCGCTACTTTAAAAACCAAATACCAACTCCAGTTCAAAGTCGAAAATATACTATTTTTAAGCTAAATTAAAAATTCGCATTTTTAGTACAGGAAGGAAACATTCACATCCTAGAAGGTGAAAGAGTCTGTTCTAGTCGGCACAGATAACACGAAACGGTTCGCAATCAAATTGTTTCTGTACTGACTCAATGCGTATTTGAAATCACTTTTATATTGACGGCTCCACACATATCAACCGTACTCCAGTATCCGACGGACCAGAGAGGTATACAGAAAATTTGTGTTGTAGAGATCATCGAACTCAACGCTTAAAAAATCATCATATTGTTAACAGTTCTGTTTGTTTAAATTAAGTTTAGAATCAAGGCGAACACAGAGACTAAAACACAGTTTTTGAATATAATGAATTTTTTAAGTTCTGAGAGTTAAGTATTGCCATATCAATAACTGTAAGTCAGAGGAAGTCCCCATAAGATCGAGCTTAGGAGATAACAGATTAGAGTCAAGGCGAACACCAAGACTGAAACACAGTTTTAAATATGTAGAATCTTTTAGGTTCTGAGAGTTAAGTATTGCCATATAAGATCGAGCTTAAGAAGTAACAGCTCATGATTGACAGAATTCAAAGCTTTTGTAAAATCTGTGCATGCTTTAAGAATAGCAGAAAGCTTAAGAAATTATCTATATTTTTCGACATGCGATTAAAACCCTTCTTATTGTTCCATTTTCAAATTAATCACGCGGAATCGGAATTGTTTAATGCTTCTGCCTCGGCTTTTAACTTTAATATCTCATTTATCTTCAATTGACAGTCAAAACGTTTCAGCCGAATTTGCGAATCGTTTCTTGGGAATCGAAACTATTTGCATTTCTGATTGAGAGCAGGTTGATTGTGTAAGATTTCTCACTCTGTTCTGAGAAATTGAATAGTGTTTAGAATTAATGGCGAACAATTAGAATTGGGCGTTCCTTTAGAACCAGGAGATTACACAAGTGCCATTGAACTCAAATGTTAAGTGATCAGTGGAATTCAAAATACAATATATGTATGTAGATAAGGAAAATCTTGATCTGTTGAAAGGAATAACTTGATGAAAAGGCTAGGCCCACAAAACAATAATCTTTGGTCATTGGAAGGTTTCGCATTGCCAAGAAAAACAAACGAGGGGCGAGTCAATGACCGCCTTTTCGTGGAAAAAAAACATTACCTTATACCAGGGATTAATACCGAAACCGCAACTGCTAACCGAAATAAACCGAAACCAGTACCGGAACTGCCACTAAATTTACCGTACCAAAAACCGTGTACCGTTATTATTGGAACCTATAGAACTGGAACGAAATCGAAACGTTGGTACTGGTACAATTTCGATTATGTTTTAACCTCAGCAGAGGGCATAATAATTTTGGACAGATGTTTGTAATGCAAAGAAGAGACGTCCTTTACACGATGGCAAGAAACTGGCAACTTTTCCAAGAAGTATAGTTAAATTTTATAAAATGACACTTGCAAAAAAGTTTTGCATATTGTTAGGAGCGATCAAAGTACTCTGAATTATGTGTTGTACATATGGATGACTTACTTCAACACTGTCATAACACAAAAAACACGATTTTTTGCTTAATGATGCAGAAGTATTCGCTGTCTCGTGTATTGTGTAAAATTTTCGTGTTGATATCTATTATACAGTTCGACAAAATCCAAATTTTTCAAAAAATGCGGCACTAGACCCTAAAATTCGTATGCATGAATATTCTGTAAGCATCGCCTCATACCCAGTTTTTCGAATAAAGCCTAGGTTCGTGTTTTATGGTTACCTTTTCTACTTGCAACACACAGCGAAAACCATTTAAACTTATTTTTTAATGGTTTAAGATATAAATCTAAAAAATTCTACAAATACCGACAGGGTATTTGGGAACGCAATATAAATAATTCTCCTAAATCGTACAATTGGTTAAGGTACAAACAGAAGGTATCAAACATGCCTTGTAAATTTTTTTTGAAAATGTATTTTTATGATGGTAAAATGGTAAAATGGGCTGTTGCATGTCCCTAAGAGTTAATACTCGACAGCCAAAAAACCGCGAATTGGAGTACCATTTTTAGGTTCACACATAAACCACTTCATATAGGTCATTAACCTCACCTAAAAATATACCGATTTTTCAAGTCGATCGGCTGAAATCAAATATTCTTCACCCTTGGAGTTGGAATTTTCCAAAGTCCCTTATTAGTGCTCACATTCACCACAAATGGAAGCTACTGACAAATTTTAAGCTTTCTAGCTCTTAACGTTATTTCATTTTAATAAGCTTGGACTACTTTGGACTTACTTGAATGCATTTGGACGCAATCCAGATATAGATTTCTGCCACATTTGATAGAAACGCTTGGAACGTATCAATCCCAGCTTTAAGAAGCTAAACAGCTCCAGTTGTGATTTCTTAGCCTTGAGTATGCTGGCCGAGTCAGTGTTATTTGGGGCTCTAGGACGGAAGTTAAAGATTTCCCGCAGAGTGAAGATAAGCTGCAAAATAATCAAATTTTAGGGGACTTTCTCAATCACAAAACACCTCAGCCTACCTCACGCACACTTTCATCTGTGTCCCTTTTAAGATTATTCAACAGTAGCCGTATGAGATGGGGTAAAATCTAAAAGCAACATTTTAAAAGGGTTATATTTCATGCTTAATTGTTTACTAAAGCATACCGCATCTGAGCAGCCGCCACTGGTAATAAAGTCCAGAATACGCTCACGTAGTCTGCCCTGAATTTGGGGGCTCAACGACAAGTTTCGTAAGGTCTGTACAGTGGTCATATGAAAGAGCTCTTCGTTTGAGGAATAATTTATGCTGCAAGAGTGAAAAGGTTATTGTCTACAACACCTAGAAACCTTCATAATGTCCTCCCACTCACATCAGCAAGTCGACAAATTCATCATGTTTACTGGCATCCAGCACAAACTCTGCATTACTGATAATATCCAATTTAGCCGATTGTGTTGCATTGTTGAATACCCGCTCGATCCTCTTGTAGATTGTTTCGCTATGGGACAGTGTCATGTAGCGCAGCTGTGCCAGCATCAGCGGCAGAAGTGGCAGTGATATGGTAGCCTGTCCGCTAAGCACTTCGTCCACTTTGGCCACTTCTTCGATTCTATCCAAAAGCACCTCCAGGCAGGGTTCACGTAGAAAATCAATCATTAGAAAGTTCATAAACATACTATTCTGAGACTGATAGATTTGCTCCTCGCCAGCTGCATCAACAGTGCAGCCACTTAGCAATTTTTGAACCATCTTCGATTTGGGAGCCAGGGCCGCGTTAAGACCGGTCTTAAAAGTTTCCACCTTGTTGGCGTAGGCCGGTATACTCATGAATATCTCACGCAATTTGGACACAATGGCCACATGATCACAGGAGAGTACAAAGGAATCGCCCTGGTCCAATTTCACGCCGGCTCTTACCAACACAAGCTCAAAAAAGCTGTTTGGCTGCCGAGATGTGCCCAAGATGCGGCTGGATGATTGAGTCCGCCCTAAAGTGGCTGCCAGGATGACGCTATGCTGGGAAAGAAAACGCTGGGTGTGCTCCTGCGAGGCAGGTATATTCTCTTCACTGCCATTGCTCGAGGACTCAATGGAAACGTTTGTTTTGCCGCTGGTATCCTCAGCACGCTGCAAAAAAAAACGCTTTGTATTGAAGGTCAAACTCTTCTGCATTGGCAGTTGACACTCACTGGAATCTTGATGGTGGCATTCTCGTCAATGGGATTAAGTTGGCGTTGTGTGCGCTTCTTATGCTTGCGATACATGATTAGTTTATATTAACAAGTGTTAAAAAACAAAATATTAGCACAAATTGAATATCAAAACAAATTATTTTTTAAGAAACGCGCAATTAGTGTGACCGTACATCGAAAACAAATAAATCCATTATTTCCGTCTTGGCTAGAGATGCGATTTTTTTTACTCGTGACTGTCAAATATCGTACTGCCTCTACTACTGGACTTTGTTGCGTGGCAAATGGCTTTCTGGAGTCATGGCATTTTTATTTCCATGCATTTTGAGTGGGTCTTATCCATCAATCTCTAGAGAAGTTTGCATTTAGTTACATTACTAGGTCACTGATAAGCGAATTAATTCTGAGTATAACGAACTTAGATGACACTCCTGATAGAGTGCCGAACCTGAACCCTAGAAGAAACACTTTTTTTTTGTTGGAAAAGATTCGGAGAAAAAGTTAATCTCTTATTAATTTTTGAAAACTTTCTTAATATATTTACCGAAAAAAATTATTCCAAAGTATTTAGTTGGTAGATAACGCAATCATAAGAGTTTTGATTGTTCAACCTGAGAAAACTTTCCACGGTTTTACTTCTTTGTTTAGCAGCCTTGGGCACTAATCATATGACCTAGCTTCTCACCCTTACCTCTTCTTTACTCACTCTTGATCCTACTCCAAGCCTTAAGGTAGGGTCCCACACGCAAATAATTTGATCAAATATTTCAAAATATTTGCCTGTTTTGTTTGCCTTTAGTGGGAACAATAAATAGTTTGCGCGCAAACACTTTCCAAGCAGCCTTTGCCTATGTTTGTGTACCAATAATTTCAAGCAAATATTTGCCTAGTGGGAACACGTGGGGACACCCTCGCCAAATTGTGTTTGCTGGTTTGCGTGTTTGCTCTTGCAAGCAAATTGTAAGAGCCAACACGACAAATATATAAAAAAAAATTTATTTTGGGATTACGCAATACCAAAACTAAAGCTGTTGCAGCAAGTACAATTCAAATAAATCACAAGACCACGAAAGAAAACAGATTCGTAATTAAAAAATAATTTTTTTATTTTTTATAATAAACATAAATAGATTGAAGCTAATATCGTCTGTAATTTCGGCTACAACTTACCATCATAATTATTGTTGTGATGTTAACGATGCAAAGAAAATAGCATCATTGCTTACATCAACATTTCAGTTGTCAAGCGTCAACAATAATTGTTACAGCTGGCCAAGTGGACGAACGCATTTAAATCGTGTGTTATTATTATCATAAATTATTATAATAATCACTATTGGATTTAGATGGACGAAAATATTGAACTCGTGGACATTGAATTTTCTGCAGCGAAAAAGTCTCCCAAGAAACCCAAACTGACTCAGTCTTTAAGCGAGGAAGATATATTGAAATTAATATATGAAGTTGAGCCGCAGCATAAAATCATTATACAATTATTTCTGTGGCTATGCATGTGTATGCCTTTTCTGTTATTTTCAAAAAAATTTAACTGTGTGAACACTAACGCAAATTATTTGCGGAGGGGAAGGTTAGGTTAGGTTGCAATGGTTGAAATGGGTGAGAATCCCATTTCATCACTTAGGCCAATGAAGGCCCCTTGTGTTACCATATAACCCTTTCTACGCTGCGATCGTAGAGGGAGGGTCTTTCCCGTTAAACCATTTAGAAAATATCACAAATTTGAGTAGAGAGGCTAGATCTATTTCAGAGATGTCTGACAGATCGTTTAGAAAGGGACGACCCAAAACTGTGAGTCGCCTTCTGCTAAGAGCTGGGCAATGACAGAAGAGGTGTTGTACACTCTCCTCCTCGTCCACTGAATTGCAGCTTCTACAAAAGTCATTGTGTCTGATGCCGAGCCTAGCGGCGTGTCTACCTATTAGGCAATGTCCAGTAAGGGCCCCTACTAGTGGGGAAATATGCAGTCTTTCTAGACGGAGTAACGCCCTAGATTTTTTTATACTAATAGTAGGGCATGTAAGCCTAGATACTTCACATGTGTGAATTGTTTGCCATCGATTCATGGTTATTCGATGAGTAGTTTCCTTTGTTGCGGAGGGGAAAGATTTGCGCTAATTTTTTAAGAGCAAATATTTACTCATGTGGGAACACCAAATTTGTTTTACGCATATTTACAGATCAAGGTTAACTTTGTTTGCACAATGTGTTCAAACAAAGCGGTTAGCGATTTCAACCCACTTTCGCAGATCAGTATAAAAACATATAATATTAATAAAGACCAAGTTTAAGAGCACTAACAATTACAACCAAAAAAGTGTTTGCTCACTTAAACCCATTTTCCGACCGAACGTTTCTATGGCAGCTACAAGAAGTAGTCAACCGATCCGGGCGGTTCCTACATATTAGCAGCATGCAGTAAAAAAAAGACTCTGTGCAAAGTTTCAGCGCTATAGCTTTAAAACTGAGAGACTAGTTTGCGTAGAAACAGACGGACAGACAGACAGACGGACGGACAAAGGTCAATCGACTCAGCTCGTCGCCCTGATCAAGAATATAAATGGTTTATGGGGTCGGAAATGAATATTTCTATGCGTTACAAACTTCTGGGCACAATTATAATACCCTTTGCAAGGGTAAAAAAACAATAGCAAAATATAGGTACGACTGTTACTATTTCAGTGGTACAATGTTACTGCAAGTCGCACTTCAAGAACAACAGCAAAACACATACACCAATCTTACTAAAGAGTTAATTTTTACCGAAAATATAGTCAAAAACCCAAAAACAAAATACATGTACCAACGTTTTGCAGCTAATTTACTGTAAGAAAGGGTAGATTCAACCAACTTTCTGTGTACTTCATGACCTTCGTTTTTTTAGACATAGATTTTAGTACTGAACTCATGGGTGAGTTTCATGTGTAGTACTGAATGAATTGGAGTATTTCCAACTTTTCAGGTTTGAGTTCAGCACTGATAAATCCGGTACTAAGGCCGTATGCTGAAATTTTTCTTTTTCAACTTTTCCACATTTTCCAACGAATACTTAATGTAATTCGTTTATAAATACAAACGCTTGCAATTGGCAGACCTCCAAGACCTCGCTCCCAATCCCGACCCTTTGGCTGCTGCCCATCACTTAAAAAGCGTTAAAGTTGTGAGTAAATTGAAAATTTTTTAATACATATTTTAACCATTTTGTTGCTAAACCTATTATTGTTTAATATATTTGTTTAATGCATACATGCAGTGTTTAATAAGTACAAAAATTTCTATTCTACTTAAGTGCTTGCTTAATAATGTATCCAATAATTATAAATATTGTATTTGATTATAAACATGTTTGTTCATTTAATTCAATTGTAAATTTAAAGCTTTTTTAATGTTTATAATTTCTTTTATAATTGATTTTTTAACTTTTAAAAGAGCAATAAACTGTATTGTATGCATTATATGTATGTATATGTATATGTTTGTCGTTTCTAAAAAAAAAGGAAGTACTAAAATGTCTTGAAGTGATTATGTCAGAAATTGACTGATGTTGAGATTTTTCTTAATTAGAGCATCACTAATTTGGCTTTGTATTGCTATTAAATTTAATGATTCCTTTGATGTCACCTTGTATATCACACCAATGCAGTCCATAGCGGATAAATTTGCTTTCAATACGATCCATGACCTCCACAATACTGTTCTCAAGCAAAACGCGATTATTGGAAAATTATGTTTTTTTCGCCCGTCGCCTCTTATAACCAGTCATTTGCTTTAATAGCTGAGAGTTTTCATCGTCCAAATCCATATGGGGCTCCCAGAGGCGCAGGCGCTTGGGTATGTAAATCAGGCCAAGTAAGGTTATAGCTGGGTGGGAATAAAAGAAAGAAGAAATCAGTACCGAACCGAACCAAACTAAAATATTGATATGCTCTTACATAATTCTACAAAGTTGTATCAAAATCGGACGAATTGCTGTATCGGTCCAAAACTAGTTCTAGAGAGAAAAACCTTTTTTGTTCTTAGGGATAGCGTCACCAAACTTGGCATTTAATAATTTTATATACTTGTGCATTTCGAAAATGAACTAATGAAAATTTCTTGCCTGCCAAGCTCCATAAAGTTTTCAAAAACGTTTGACTTGTGAGAAAACATTTTGAAAACATCTTCAAGTTTACTTCAGCGTGTAAATCCCGACTTAGTCGTTCCGGCTACACAATAGTCACATGTCACAAAATGTAGCGATTTTTGTTTATTATTGAGTGTTTTAAATGTGGGTTTTCTGAAAGTTTTGGGGCTCATTATTTTTTACCCGTTTTTCCAGTTGACCTAGCTGAATTTGCCATAGCTTCAGGAAATTACCAACGAATTCAAAAAGTCTCACAGTTTGCCATAATCACTTTGAAAATATAATCAATCGTTTGAGGTCTGTTCACTGCCAAAGTATAAAAATATTTTTTTTTACGATTTTATGACTTATAAAGCTTGGAAGAACAGGAAAAAGTTTTAAAAACCCACATTTGTTGACATAATCATGTTGAGGCATTAATTAACTGACGTTTAAGACATTGCTCATACAAATCTGTGGTAAAACAGCCGAGTTACAGACCTTCTAGCTAACTGCACGAAATCGCATTTCTTTAACTTTCCCTTGTAAGAAAGACCTTGCATCAGTGGCGTAGATAGGGGGGGATTAAGGTGATCAATCCTCCAATTTACTTCATTTTGTATAAGAAAGCTTACTAATATATTATAAATGTGGAATTTTGTATGTTTATATTTATGTATGTTTGTTACTCAATCACGCAGAAATGCCTTAACGGAGTAAAACATTGGCTATATAACTTTTATTTAAGTTAAAAAAAAAAACACGAAAATTGCAAAAATTCATCTTAGAGCTTAGATTATTATAAAGAATAGATGGATGGCAAATATAGACGGTTAAAATAATTGATGGATGACAAAGAATAAAAGAATTGATGGATGGCAAATATAGACGGTTAAATAGAAGTTGTAGACCGAACGATCAAAATATTCCGAAAGCTGCACATATTTCCAATGAGCTTATAATGGTACAAAAATCGCGAAATTTGCTAATTTTTTATTTGAGAATTTACAAAAGCGCAGGCGTTGGAATATGAAAGGTGTTGATTAATCGGTCTAAAGCAGTAGTGTCCAAAATACCAAAAGCCTATTCCATGGGATAGGAACTTATAATTCTGTCGGCGTCCCAGCCGACACACGTATAGAGAGAGAGAATACGTGTGTTCTATAAATAGCACGTTAGAGGGATTGCTCTCTTACGATGCGCGTGTTCGGCTTTTTGTTTTACTTCACGAGGCATTTGTTCGTGGAATTTGTTTGTTGTGACGTTTACCTCATGTTTCGCTGCTACCCATACATGCGCAATGCTTGATTGTGTGAGTTTGGACACCAGTGGTCTAAAGCAGAGTTTCTCAGCGATAGCCCCTGGGGCACGAACATACTCGCCAATTCGCACCGAATGCTTGCCGAAGTCATGCATCACTGTGTGTTAGAGAGAGACACAGTCACATTTTTGCACTCTCTGCTTGGGGCACCCTGGTCTAAAGTATTGCGAAATTTGTTAATATACACGGGTAAATAAAGGAGTTGTGGAAAGAGAGATCATAAATTCTCATTTGAGTTTAGTTTTTCATAAATTCGGGAAATCCGGAGGGTAACTAGGAGGAGTATAGCGAATGCTCAAGAAAATCCCGAAATTAGCAACATTTTCAAAGGACCTAAGATAGTTATGAAGATTGGATAGATGGCAATTGAAGACGCGAATATAAGAGGTGTAGACCAAACATCGCGAAGTTGGCCAAATTTTCATTTGAGTATTTTTCGAGATCGCTGGCGATGGTAAATAAGAGGTGTAGATTGAACAATCCAAAATATTGCGAAATTTGGCCAAACTTTTGTA
Organism: Lordiphosa magnipectinata; assembly: GCA_037044535.1. Taxonomy (NCBI): domain Eukaryota; kingdom Metazoa; phylum Arthropoda; class Insecta; order Diptera; family Drosophilidae; genus Lordiphosa; species Lordiphosa magnipectinata. The sequence goes on from JBAMBO010004105.1 coordinate 611,100, forward strand.
TGACCTAAGATTATATTGAAGATTTGATAAATTACCATGTAGACGGGTAAATAGGAGGTGTAGATCAAAACGTTAAATTGCGAAATTTGCAAATTTTTCATATGACCAAAGATTATTATAAAGACTTAATAGATGGCCATAGTAGACTGGTAAACATTTTAAGTGTAAACCAACCACATTCTCATTTGAGATTATAATAAAGACTAGTAAATAGACAGGTAAATAGGAGGTGTAGATCAAACGGTCCATAAAGATTTGATAGATATCAATGGTATACCTGATTTTAGATTAAACAGCACAAAAAATCGCGAAATTGGCAACGTTTTTAAAGTTTAGGGAATCATTAAAAAGGTGCAAAAAGTCGCGAAATTTTGTAAAAATTATCGTAAGGGCTAGTCTATTATGTAGACGGGTAAATTGACGGGTCGAGCGGTAAATTGACAACATCAAGCGGCCCAAAAAATCAGGAAATATGCAAAATTTTAATAGTTCAGATTATCATGAAGATTTAATAGTTGGCAATTCAAGACGGGGTGTCGGTCAATCTGTTTGATAAAATTTGAAAATTTACAAAAATTTTAATTGAGTTTAGATTGACATGAAGACGGGTAAACAGGAGGTTGGATCTACACAAATTACCAAAAAATTGCAAAAATTGAAAAATTGTATAATGAGTTTAAAATATTCTGGCATGTTCTCAATTCCACTATTCCGAATGAAATTTCACTCTTTTTACTTTTTGCAAACCACTGGTCCAAACGAGAGTGGCACTAGATACATAAGAGAGAATTCACAATTCCAAGCGAAACGATAGAAAATGGAACAGTCGAAGATGAGAGAGGCTTACTTTTAGGTTTCACTTTTCGGTTTGGCTGTGCAATGCAAAATTTTGGACACATTAAACAAAAAGATACCTAGTAAATCAATTAAAGACTTAAATGCAAATCAAATTCCACAAAAAATTTCTGAATGGATCACAGAATTAAGGAAAATTCACTTTATGCAGATCTAGTAACTGTGAGAGTGCTTAATTTGGTAATTTCTTTTCATACCGCCGACGAAAAACTTTTTCGTTTTGGTGTTACGAGAACATGAATCAATTCCATTTTCGAAAAGTAGCCATGGAAGTGGAATTGAGAACATGCCTGATTATGTAGATTTGATAGATGGCAGTTGTCAAGTAAGCTTCACTTCTTCGTTTTGTGTTCAAATTCCCTAAGGGGCGTAGCAACGCATGTCGGTTACCTGCTAGTAATTAATTAAATAAGATAACAATAAATAAAATATTGAATACACAAAAAAAAAAAAATTATAAAATTTCGTCTTTATTCCCTTTATTCTTCATGCCTGGCATAGGCCGCAGACAACGCTTCGGCACTGTTTTAAACAGAAGCTTAATAAAGAACAGTAACTGATTTACGTCCGTTTACGTCAGTTACGTTACGTCCGTTTTATAATGGATTTTTAGTCAATGATTTAAGCACGGCTAATTATTAAAGGCGTTGATTGACAATGATTATGACAAAATTGAAAATTTTCTAATTTCTTTTCCCACATTTCGAACACTGCATTTTGGCTGTGACATACAGCCATGCTCCCATTTTCCCTTTCGCAAAACTTTTGAATTTTAAAATCGGTTTTGGGAACAAACTTGGACTCAAAACCGCAAAATTTTTGCGAAAGCGAAAATGGGAGCATGGCTGATAGTGTTATGGTGTCATTAAAACCAGCCACCTGCTAGTTTCTAGAGTAACCAGGCGAAGTCTTAAAAGGTAACCCCCAAGAGCTTTTAGAAGTTTGGTCTATCGATTTTTGGAAATATTTGAAACAAACGAACATGCTTATATAATAAGCGTACACTACTGAACTATAGTAAAACTGCGGTTCAGTTAGCTCTTAAACCCATGTCCCGTGCCTATAAGGGGATTTAAAAGATCGAAACAAAAATTTTCGAATGTTTTGCAACTTACAGTTCAGTACACAAGGGAAGATCACGTAAAAGTTCAAGGTGCTTGAACGAAAATACAGAGCCTCGGTGGCATAGAAGACCATGGTGAGGGCCAAAGAGCAGCCACCCATGCTGACAACCCTGAAATGCAGAGAAAATACATACATACATACATAGTATACTCTTCAAATGGTCGCCACCAATTGGTCTACTCACGGTCTGTAGTGTATGTAAAGCGTGCAGTGGACCAGAGCAATGGCCTTTAATAGACAGTACATGCCAATAATACGTGATATGGTATAATCACCTGAAAAATAATCAATTAGAGGCCACATCTAAGATATACGGTAGCCATACTCACCCTCTATGAACTGGGTATCGCTGTGATCACCCAGAAAACTGCGTCTCTCGATATAACTCCGAAATGCCGTACCCAAGTCCATAAAGGCCACAAAGGCTATCCAACCGCGGAAGGCATAGAGCAGACGCTCTCTTGGACGACTACCGGATTGCATGGCAGCCCTGGAAAATCATAATTTAACAAACGACCCTTAGCACATCATCTACTACCACATCCGCCCACCATCCGCACATAGCTTTACTTGGCTGGTAAAATCGATATCACACCTAACAACTGGGCCTGATTATTATTTATGCAACAACAAATATTTGTACACAGCGTAATTTCTGGCTGCACGCAAGCAAAAGCACGTGAACATGGAGGGTGGAGGAGTGTGTTGGGATGGTATGTTTATTTTCAGTCAACAACAAAATCAACTTTGCCGGGCGGCATCTCCCGGGCAACGGAAATTGCTGGTTTGGGCACCCGGCATGCAATTCATAATTATAGGAATTTTTCTGAGCTATTTTTAAGCGATATTTTCTTACATTTTGCCCTTTTAAAATTGAGTTTTCACTTTTGACCGGGAGTTAGCCTAATTAGTATAAAACTTAATTTTTTTTTAACAATTATTCGGTTGTTTTGTTTTTTGTTTCACATTTCTTTTTATCAATTATAAAAACTTTTTTTTGCAGTATCCGTTTGCTGTGAGTCTTTGCCATGGACTGAAAGTGGGCTACGCGAAATAGAGCGAAAAGCTTTTAATGCCTGGAGCTTTTGCTTTATACCGTAAAATGGCTCTGCCTGATGGTGCATAGTGCATATAATTATACCCTGTACCAAAGGTAAATGGCGATTATTAACTTTAAGTTTTGGTTTGGCTCTAATTTAAATCGGAATTGGATGTCGTATTAGTAATTTGGGACATTCCGGTATGAACTGGGGTTGTCAATATCGTATCGATATATGTATCTTAAAGGCAGGGTATCCGGTATAACCGAATCAAACCGAAACCGAACCGAGATAACATTTTTTAACATTTACCGAAACCGAAATGGATTTTATTTTGATTAACCGATTATGATACAACAAATATTTGTAATATAATATTTGATAGTAGTCTGTGGAAGTCCCGAAAACTCATTTACACCAATCCTCACGCTAAAGAAAGTGTCCATCAATAGCAAATCACATATACATTCTAGGTTTCGGCAGCAGCACCAGTGTTGTTAGTGTGCAACTAGTGGTGGGTTGTTAATGAGTGAGTGAACAAAATTGAGTTGTTGACTTAACTGCACAAGTGAACATGTTCTTCTTCAATTGTTCATTTTTGTTCTGTGTGAGTTGTTCAGTAAGTGTTGTTCAATTGTTCTTGCTTAGTCAATTGTTTAGTGTGCAGTGTAGAATTGGTTAGCGATCAGTGACTGTTGCGTTTCTTTTTATTCTCAATGTACATCCACAATGTTTTAAGCAACATGCTGGTGTGCCAGTCCGAAGCGTATTTTTATTAAAAATCTTTGTTTAACAAGTAAGAAAGTCGTTCAAGCCCAACTGTAATATACTCTGTACCTGCAGTAGCAGCTGAAAGCAGGGTCGGAAATGATTCCTTCTGCCTGCTACATACTTTTGTACAAACTTAATTTACTCTGTGTACCTTTGGTACAGAGTATAAAAAGTGAGGTGGCTGACAAATTGTCAAAATGCCGCAGTGGGAACAGCAAAAAAGGATTACAATTAGTTCGAATGATTGCTAATCGTCATCAAACTGAACAAATGCACAACTTCACAGCTGAACAACTGAGCAATTTGAGTGAATTGAATCACTTTGAATAAAAGAACAAGTGAACATGTTCAGTGAAATGAACAACCTTTACCCAACACTACCTTAAACCTCCAAACTCTCTGTCTGGCCTTGCTGATATTTTGATTTCAGCTCATTAAAATCTTTTCAGAAAATAAATTGTGAAATCCGCCGACTCTTCGGGGTTTTCCGGTCTTTATTTACACCACATTATTTACACAATTACTATTTACAATAGCAATACGGTCTCTGTCAACTTATATACACACTTCCGTCTTCGTTCGCCTTTCAGTCTCGTCTGTCTGTCACCACCAATCTACTAACGCCTTCTGCTACTGCCTTCTCCTCTGCTAGCGTCGTCCATCCAGTGTGACCATCGTCTCTGCCTTAAAACACATTGACAACAATGTGTCCTAAATATTTTATTTTACAAAATCCAAAACGATAGCCTAGGCGCCCTTTGAAAAAAAGAATTTGTGGTAAGCATGCAAAAAATATCTGGTTTTGCTTGTTTAATAATTATACATCTTCATTTTATACATAAATAAAAACATACATACATAAATATGTGTCAGGAATCTTCTTGTTTCTGAGTTCGAACGATCGGAGTTGGTAAAAGCTTTTGATTTCTAAGATATTATTAGAAAATTCGGGATAAACCAGGGGTGCCCAGAGCCAGCCTACGTCAGAGTAAACAACAATAAATATGAAAAAATCATTTTTTCAAGTGAGTGGGTTTTATACGAAATCATTCGTCGTCGCCAGCAACAAAATAGTCAACCACATGCGAAATTGTAAAATTGTTGTTATTTAGTTTAGCCATAACCACAAGGGCACCACAGGTTTAGCCCATTAATTCTTTGGCATATAAAACTTTAATTTCACTCTACGGTGATTTCTTAAAAGATTGACTTCTAATACTAATACATAACTATGGGTATATGAGTTATTGAACGAGTTATTAACGACTATTTTCTGTTCTTGAATTTATAATGAATCCTTTAAGAAACACATTGGACCCAAAAACTAAGAGTTAGTAAACGCAATTACGATCAAGGCTGCAAACCTCTAAAATTTTGCAGAAAGTTCGGTCCGGGGGTTCGAACCCGTTGTAAAGTCTAAGGTTCGGTTCGCGGACCGGTTCCTGTACTAATCGATCCCATGGTGTTGGTTTGAGTCTGGGTTCATAGATGGCCTCAAAATACGGTCAAAATTTAGACAAATATTTTATCAGGATAACGCGTCCAGATAACCAAGCTATGTACATATATTAGTCGTAAAGTCGACTGGACCACATTCTTATTGTTATCATTCATAGGTGTTCTAAAAAGTCTTTCAAAAGTGCCTGGTCTTTGAATTTTGGTAGCCTCACCTTCTTCGTACATACACAGCCAGCATTTTATGAAATTTCTGAACACAGTTGAGTCCTCTGTCTGATTAAAACAGTCATAAATGATACTTTTGTCGGGAGAATATGGTGCCCAAGCTGAGAATTTTAAAAAGTCGCTTACAGCCCGTTTTTCTCATCAGTTTTGACTCAATTCGAGTCATATTTCCAATCATTTGCGAGTCTCTTTCTATTCGTATATCAATAAATCACGTTTTGATCATATCCATGAGTCATTTCCGAGTCTTCTTTAAATCGGACATGAACTTAATACCTTTAAGCTTCAAAAGAGCTTAAAAAGGACTCATCCGGGCGATTCTTGTTAAAATGATCTTCCAAATGCATTTGCTTTCCCCTTTTTCGACTAACTTATGTTTTTCTTTCATCTCGAAATCGTAATATGGATTGGATTTCTAAAAAGTATTTTTAATTGTCAACTCAAGCGATTATGGACTATACTATAAAATAGTGTTTTTCGGACATATTATTGAGAAAACTAGAAAAGATCTTAAGAAATTGACTTAAATGATTGTTTGAACTGAACCTTTTTTTTGTATACAGGGGGTTCGGTTCGGGTTCAGGTTCGGGGGCACAAATATTTGAAGGGTTCGGTTTATGGTCCGGTTCGAGAAATCCGGAAAACCCAAACCGAACCGGTTCTTTGGGGTTCGGTTCAGGACCGGCTTGCAGCATTGATTATGATACTAAGATCATATCAAATTTAATTTTCTTTTATATTCTATTCACACTGGCCGCAGCTTCGAAAAAACTGTGAAAGTCGAAGCTGCGAGATTTTTTTGATAGGAAATACCTAGGCCTGGGTGTTTATTCAAAAGTCGAAGGCTTCAAGCTGCAGCGCAGCTTTCATTGGTATAACCATATAACTCGTAGATTGTTATCGTTTCCGAATGCTTTTGGCGATACTTTGCAACCATACTAAGTAGTAGTAGCTGACATCTGTTATTGAAGCTTCGGGCTTCGTGTGAAAGCATGCTGCAGCTTTTCGCAGCTTGAACAATGCTGAATAGGCTATTATCCGGTTTGAAACCGGTAACCGAAACGAAAACGAAATAACCGGACCAAAAGAAAAACAGGTAACCGTAACCGAAACCGAAAAAATTTGATTTTAACAACCGTCACCGAAACCGATATTTCTTTCGGTTTTAGTCCCTGCTTGAAGGTATTTCTTCTGCACAAATACTGCCCGATAGTTGGAATATTAAAGTCATAGACTATGTAATCTGATTTGAAATGAATTACTATAAGTGTGATTGCCATAGAAACTACAGACTCTAATATTATTTTATAAGTACAAAATATGTACATATATGAGTTTTAGCGACCTGTTTTAGATTTTAGTCAAAGTTTGTTTAGCAGGCTCAAGGTCAACGGTTAAATATATAGTCCAATAATTATTGACACAAATCAACAGAGATTAGTTATACTATTTGGGATCGCAATGGTATGTCCGTGCAGCACTATTTCCAGCAGCAGACTTTGTACCTTTCACAACTCAACGACTTGCAAAATTCTTTATACATTTGCCCAATTGGACAAGCCGAATAAACTCTTGGGGATTGCAATTGTGTTAAGCTAAAAATTCCAGCCGAAAGTTATGCAATATGCAGATAAATATGGAGAAGGTAACCATTGAATTTAGAAAAATGACATTGAATAAAAGGCTTATTCAAGGAATAATATTAGAAATAAACTTTCTGAAAACTGATTCAACTTCAATCAACCACCGCGGTGGTTGTACTGTGCACGTGCAGAAAAATATAAGTACACAGAGAAAAAAAGCTACATGAAAATGAAACATGAAATGATAAAGCTAAATGCGACGTGTTGAAAAGCAACACGAAACTTTATTGGTGGAAAATCCTACATTTTCGTGTAGCTTTTGCATTTTTTTATTCTCTGTGTAGCATCTAAGACTTTAGACAGCAAGCGTATGTCGTGGTAAAGTGCGTTAAGAGGCTTTTCAATTCGTGTTCAATGCAAAAGGTAACGATCCCGAAAGTTCGGATGAACTATACTCAAGTTATGACCAAAAGAAAGTTTGCAGCCGCAGCGCTGGCTTGTTGGGTTGCCTAATTGTGTGGCAGAGCTCTCGTTATCACGCATCAGCAGCACAACAACCGGTTTCTGGATTGGCTTTCGCCGTGGCGTGCGGCCGCTTCGCGGTAAAATCAAACAAGCTAAATAAGTGATATTCAATTAAGTTAGTGTTTTGCTGCGGGTTTTAATAAGTGTAACTAACTTTTTTGAATATAAATGAAATGTTAACAATTATTGAATGATTGTACGGTGCGATGCGGGCGCCACCCGAGCGAAGCGAAACCTGCCAGAAACTGCGGCCAGAGGTGGCCGCAGGTTTAATGTGTAACTAACTTTATTGAATATTACTTAAGCTAAAAATGATCGTTGAGTTGAACGGACGCAATACCGCGCATATCCGAAGCCAGCCAGAAACTGCGCGCCAGAGATGGCGCTTGTTGTTGTTCTGCCACCGCGCTAGGGATGGTGCTCGATGAATAGTGCGACCAGAGGCGGCCAGGGCTGCCACAGTTGTTTAGCTACGCAGGTTTAATGTGTAACTAACTTTATTGAATATTACTTAAGCTAAAAATTATCGTTGAGTTGAACGGACGCAATACCGCGCATATCCGAAGCCAGCCAGAAACTGCGCGCCAGAGATGGCGCCTGTTGTTGTTTTGCCACCGCGTTAGGGATGGTGCTCGATGAATAGTGTGACCAGAGGCGGCCAGGGCTGCCACAATTGTCACACTAGTGACGCCATCTATTGGTCAGTTTTAAAAATCGCTTAACAAGAATTGTTCCACTAAAAAAAAAAATTGTTGTAGGCACTCACGTTTTATAAGAGCCATTAAATTGCTGAAGTTTTAAAAAAGTTTACAGAATCATTTCGTCTTTTACATTCGACAAGTTTCTTCGAGTTCAAAATTTTCTGCTTAAGTCCGATTACCTTAATGGGTTATTAACAAATTGAACTTTCTTCATATGTGCTTCCACATAATTTAAGACTCAGAACAGGCCTTATACTTGTACCGGCACACCGGGTACTGTTTTGGAACCGAAACCCGCAATAGAACCTTTACAAGAAATTTCCAAACTTAGTTCAATTCGGTTTATTTAGCAAAAGTATCAAAATAAAAGTTTCCAACAATTTTAAAAGTAATGTCTAAAATTCATGTCAATTGTGTTTAGTCTTTGCCAATGTTTGCCTCAGTCTTGCGATATTCCGCCCAGTCCACAAAACCATCGTTGTTCAAGTCCATGCTTTTAAGCACATAATCTATAGTCTCCTCCAGAGCCTTGTCGGTGTATACAGTGCCCGATTTTTTTTGTCCGGCTGGTTCCGTTGAAGCCGCCTCACCATCTTCAGGGTGTTTTTTATCCTCAGCTGTAAATGGAAAGGGGAAATTCGAAGAAATATTTGATTTAATATTTGTACAAGCTCACCGAATACCAACTTAAAACTTTTGCTGTTAAATGAGTTTAATTGAAATTGTTATAATTTGTTTTTTATTTACTAAATCATTTGCATGCGTCTATTAAAGTAGGTTTCAATTTCAAAATGTTCTTAATATTTTTACGCAGTTTTTTTTTAGTTTTGTACAAAACACAATCAGTCTGTTTCTTTTTTCTTCTTCTGTTTTGTTGTTGTTGCTGCTGCCCTCATGTTTAAAAATAATAAAAATAATAACTATATCAAAGAACAAAAAAGAGACTCGTGGGAACTATTCGAAGGGAAGGAATTCGTTTTACAAGTTTGTTCAAAAAAAATTGTTTTTCTCCAATTGGAATGCTTGCAGCATGGGTGGAAAAATGAATTGGATGTAATTTCAGAATGTTTAGACATAAACAGGAGTATGCGTGGATCGTCAACAAAGACTTTGGACGAGGACACAACTATGCTTGAGATTGGTTTATGTAAAACTGAACAGATCGAACTAGATGCTAATGAACAGGTTGCTGCTGCTGTTGTTGTTGTTGTTGTTGTTGTTGCTGCTGCTGCTGGTGCTTTTCGGCCGCCTTTTGTTGGGCCTTGATGAACTCCGGGTAGTCTATGTATCCATCACGCGATGTATCATCCATTTGCAATATGGGATCAATGAGAGCCACCAACTCCTCATCGGAGAACACTTTCTCCTCGACATGGGGCTTCTCACCATTGTGCTGCTCCTTGCTGCCTTGCTCTGACAAATGAATTATTTTATGATGGGTTTTAGATGGATTTTAGATGACCACAACCAGAACAGTACCGGGAACCAGTCAAAATGTTACGTATATGCAAAAAGAGGATAAAACAAGATACATGAGTCAAATAGCAACAGCACAAAAATAGAGATGCAGGCTAAAGCAGCTTGATTAACAGATGGAAGGTCATCAGTACTTACCATGCCAGTGGATTAGTGATTTGATCAATTCACAGCCATCCAGTTTGTTGTTGTTGTCGGAATCGTGCATTTTGAAATAATGAAATTGAAGTTCTGCCTCAGACATTTTGCTCGTATCGATGGGAACCTGCATGTGCTCCTGGATATGACTGAGAACAAGGCGAGAGAGAGATTTTTATTTCAGAATTAGAGAACAGTAAACACTAATTTGGTCTTTGATTGGCTTAAGCCAAAGGGTTATTTGAATGCTATTTGGTTTTGCAGAGTAATTTTATTCGCGTGATTCGTAACATGTGGCAACGCCAAAAATGATCAATAGGGTTTGCCATTTCACCATAAATAGACTATCAAACGAACAGTGCTTGCAAATCATTGAAGTTTATTATTAAAATTCGTAACCTGTGAGAAATGGGTTTTATATCGAAAAGTTGTCTTTAGCGACGAAGGTCATTTTTGGCTCAGTTGGTGCGTCAACAAACAGAATTGCCGGATTTGACCTGAAGAGCAGACAGAGGCAGTTCAAGAGCTGCCAATGCACCCTGAAAAATGCACTGTTTGGTGATGTTTGAGGGACGGCGGCATCATTGGACCGCACTTTTTCAAAAATAATGAAAATCGCAACTTTACAGTCAATGGAGCAGAGTACCAGTACCGTGCGCTGATTACCGATTTTTGTTTTATCAAAATGGAAGAATTGGTTTCAACTAGACGGTGCCACACGGCAACCATGGACCAATTGAGAGGCGAGATTTGTGAGCAATTAATCTAAAGTTTTAGACCAGTCCATTGGCCGCCAAGATTATGTGACTTGAACCCAATAGGCGATTTTTTGTGGGGCTAAGTAAAGTCTCCCGTGTACAGCCACAATTGCAGCCCTGGAAGGCAACATTACACCTGCCATTGGTGAGATACCGGCCGAAATGCTGTAAAAAGTATGGCAAAATTGGATCTTACGTATGGACCACCTCAGGCGTAGCCGCGAGCAACATTTATATGAAATAATCCTTAAAAAGTAAATGGCATGCGTTGAGGTATCGCTCCACAAAAATATTTCTTTCACTATTGCAAATTTTCTGTTTTTATACCGTTGCAAAGGGTATTATAAGTTTGCTTGAAAGTATGCAACGCAGAGAAATATTCATTTACTACCCCATAAACTATATATATTCTTGATTGATGATGAGTTGAGTAGACTTAAGCAACCCATCTACGCGAACAAGCATTCATTTGCCCACAAACCAGACGAACATTTCTCACGAGCATAATTTGCTATAAAATCTCAACGAGTAAACATGAAAATATGGCAGCGGAAACTAACACAATCATGGCCTAGATAGCGATACAAATTAGCTTAAAGCATTATTTGATCATTTTGGGGCATTCAATAAACTACAGCAGCAATTCTTTGCTCATTTGGGCACGTGTTAATTTTACAAATATTTTTGACAAATGATGTTCGTGCACTTGTTCCCATCCATTGAACATTTCTATTGTAAACAAAACGTCGAACACAAAAATCTGTCACTAAAAACTCCACTATCGACGAACATTTCGCCGAACAGAACAAATTCTTCTAACAAATTCGTGTGTGGATGGTCTGCTTTAGCTTTGTCCGTCTGCCTGTCTGTTTCTACGCAAACTAGTCTCTCAGTTTTAATGCTAACGAGGTGAAACTTAGCATAGAGTCTTCTTTTTACTGAAAAATTTGTGTTTATTATGAAAAATGTTTGATTTTAATGTAAGCGTACTTGAACTCTGATATTTCAAAACCAGCATTTGCAAGGGTATAAAAACTTCGGCTTCTCTGTACGAAGTTAGAATTGCCTCCTGGTTCAATTGGTATTGAGCAAGAAACAACTCCCACAATTTATAAGATATCAATCTCAATATAATAATTATTATATATCTATGCATATATATATAAAAGTGAAAGTATGTTTGTATGTATGTTTGGCGTCTAAATTTTCACTGCATTTTCATGTCGATCAGGAAAGAGTCATAGGCTGTATCTCAAGTCTGTGAACCGTTTCGAAAGCGGTTAAAAAAGGGTTAAAAGTGGTTCAGAGCCATATCTCAGAAATCATTCAAGCTATGAACTTGAAGTCTGGTCGGCAGGTTGATAATATAGAGTTGGATATTTTACTGGTTCAGGGCCAGAATCGAACCGTTTCAAAAGTGGTTCAGAGTCATATCTCAGAGGTTATTTAAGATATGAACTTGAAATTTAATCTTTAGGTTGGTAATATGAAGTTGGATATTTTACTGACTTCGAACGAGTTAAAAAGTGGTTCATATCTCAGAAGTAGTTGAAGCTATAACATGAAATCCAAAAGTTGTTCAGTGCCATATGTTAATTTTTCAAAGGCAGGGTTGAGTTACTTCCTGATATATATGTGTTAACAATTTCCCCGACATTTTAATGAATTTCAGCAGCAACTTTCAAGTGTTTTCACCCAAGTTCGATTTTAAGTTTGGCTGGCTATTTAATTCTTCCATAGCTTTCTATAAACAAGTGCGCTAGTTGTCAATTCTTGGTGATAAGATAATAATGATTTGGGAGTACTTAGTTCGACAAGTCAGTTTTTGATTAATTGCGATGGCTAAATACTAATGATAAGATAACCAAACACCAAGAGAACACTTACGCTCGCTCCTGTTGAATGTTGCCCGTGTTAAGGACCTGTTGGGGCTGGCCATGATGATGGCCACCTCCATGGGGCTGCTGTTGTTGATGCACTTGTTGCTGCTGTTGCTGAATGGGAGCCTGCATTTGTGGTGGCTGATTATGCATTTGCTGCTGCTGCTGGACAGGAACTTGCTGGTACTGAACTTGCTGCTGTTGCACGGGCACCTGTTCGTATTGCTAGAAGAGAAAGTCGTGTTAGTCGTGGATAGGATAAGAAACGGTTACCTTGACTACAACTCACATATTGCTGTGGTGGGACGCCAGGTGCAGAATGAACCTGTTGCTGGTATTGCTGCTGAGGCGGCGGTGGAGGATGTTGTTGTTGCTGCGGCACATGTTGCTGGAAGGGTAATAGAAGTGAAGTAGTGCCAGCTGGTTGCACAATAATCAAAACTAAAAACTCACATAATGCTGGGGATTTACGCCGGGCGCCACCCGCTGTGCACTCGCATAGCCGATGAGGGCCACAGCCAGGAGCAGAACTGCTCTGCTCTGAGTTGGGAAATGCATGTAGTTTTAGTGGAAATGCTGGAAGGATTATGGGTCTAAAGTCGCGGATCTGTGGCTGGAGACAGATAATCACCACGTCGCAAAGTCAAAACACACACGTACACAATAGCGATGGCAATAACATATCGATTCACCAGGTAAACGCCATTCACAGGGATGCGCGAGATATCGATAAAAATTTGGTGGTATCGACTATCGACTGCACACCTTATCGATACATTTTCTACCCTCTTCCCATTTCGTTTTCTGCCAGCAAGTTAACTGGTTCAGCGCTGCTCAAAATACAAAGATTTGACTATCTCTACCAGAGAAATTGCTAAATATGGTAAATATACAATTACACAAACACGTGGCAAGATTTCTCAGCGTTTGCATTTAACTGAGGAGTGTTTTTTCAAGAAATTGCGGCCACACACGTGTGCGTTGCTTCAACGTAACCTCACTCTGCTAATCACACCCTCCTCCCCTTACGCTACAGGCTGCTGCACCCAAGGATATTGAGAAGCCCCATGGCGGCGATTCTGCATCTGTGCACCGCATTCGCATCACCCTTACCTCCAGGAATGTTCGCTCCCTGGAGAATGTGTGCCGCGATTTGATCAACGGTGCCAAGAACCAGAACCTGCGTGTCAAGGTAAGTATTGAGGGCCACTTGAGGCATTTACCTGGAGGCTTTGCCCGTCCGCCAGACGCTTAGCCTAGTCATCATATAAATGCCAGAAAAAAATGCTTAAATTGGACATTATTTTCATTTGGATATTCCCACCTTGCGAAAATATCACATGATTTAAGCAACAAGCGTCCACTAACTCAAGTGAATCTCTGATTTATGGTATTCCTTGCATATTTTCAGGGCCCCGTGCGCATGCCAACCAAAGTTCTACGCATCACCACCCGTAAGACCCCTTGTGGTGAGGGTTCCAAGACCTGGGATCGCTTCCAGGTAAGGTTTTTAGCTAAAATTTAATCAGCATGGACAAATCGGATATCGTGTTTCGGTAATCCATATTTCGCCGCTATACAGTATCATATTTGATTTGCCCAGATGAAACGTGTTCTCATAGTCCACTTTGCTGGTATTCCTCACAATTTGGCTCTCAGAATTCGACAAATTTTACATATGAAGCCTACCCGCTGAGTCACCCACTAACTAACTTTATTTTCCTATCCACATTTCAGATGAGAATCCATAAGCGCATCATCGACTTGCACTCTCCCTCCGAGATTGTCAAGAAGATCACCTCGATTAACATCGAACCCGGCGTAGAGGTTGAGGTAACCATTGCCAACTAATTGAAACAGTTTGCGGCAATTTTTTTCAAATAAAACCAAGAAAACTTTCCATTGAAATGAATTATTATGCGAATTTATTTAAGAAATTTTAATAATAGTCGGGCACTGGGGCACAGGCAATCTTGACGAAATCCGCATACCTCACAGTGCTATTGTTATTGACATTTGCCTCACGGAAAATGTTATCCACCTCGCGCATGGACAAACCTTCGCCCCAGTTCTGCAACAAATTCCTCAGCTGTCTGGCCGAGATGGTGCCCTTGTTCTGAGGATCGGCTGCCTTAAAGGCGGCAATCACCTCATCCGGCAAACTCTCCACCTTGGAATGTTGATGCATGATGTCCAGAAAGTCAGCGAAGCTCATTTTACCATTTTTTTGCTTCAAATACGAAACCAGTTCTTGTATGGTAGGCGATAGGCCAAGCGAACGCATGATAACCTGGTTAATGGGAAGGAAGAGAAGTGGTGGTAGGGGGTTCACTGTGTTGATGCCAGTAGAAAAGAAGAACTTACAGTTAGCTCGTCCAAATTGTTAATTTGGCCCGAACGAGCAAAAAGATAAAAACACTCACGGAACTCTGAAAGATAAGGAAAATGTTAACTATGATGTCATCCAATATAAGTATTTATAATACTTGCCATCAATGTCCTGTTCTTTGAAGTAACGAGCCTGTGGAGTACAAAAAAGAAAGTGACATATAAACAAATAGAAAATGGTAACCACTTGGGGTGGGGTGGGGAGGTATGTGGCGGAATCAGCCAAGTGGAAAGTGTAGCGGTAAAAGCGTATGTTTTAACTTCCGTCCACAAGTTTAACGAAATAATGGCTTACCATTTGTTAAATATTGCACTTTCAGTGGCAGACAGCACAAATTTGTTCACAAAAAATTCTTATAATGGTAAAACAACAACTAAATTAAACGAAAAACTAAAACACTCAAACAGGTAGGAAAACAGAGTTGCCACCTAGTTAAGAACACTTTGTTGACATTCACTATAAAACGTAGCTAATGGCATTCACACAACACTGGTTTTAAAGGCGCTAAAACATGTTTAAATTAAATAATCATTCAAATAGTTTTTGAATTCCGTTTTTATTTATAACACAGCTCGACAAAATTAAAATTTTCAAAAAATCCGGAATTAAACTCTTAAATTTCGAAAAAGGGACTTCTATAAGCATCACCTCATACCTCATAGCACACAGCGACAACAATTTTAACCTATTTTTCTAAAAAATCTATAAAACTCAGCAATTGCGGACCGAGTCGTTGGGAACGCAATATTAAAAATTTACTTCAATCGTATAATTGATTAAGGTAACTCCAGAATGGATTAAACATAAATTCTTCAAAATCTTTAAAAGCGCACGGTAGATTTTTAAAAAAATCAATTTGCATGATGGTATGTATAATGGGCTATTGCTTGTCCCTAAAAGATGGTACTCGACAACCAAAAAACCGCGAAACGGAGTATCAATTTTTGATTCACCCAAAGAAACTAAGAAAGGTGAAAAATTGGATAAGGGCTTGTACTCAGAACGACAGAAAATTCCTTTCGTCACAGTATTTCACATAAATAGAAACACTTTCTAACAGCACATGAGCATGAAAGCAAAGCCACGGTCTTTCTACATATATGGGGCTTTAAGGAGGAAAGCGATAAGGAAATATAACAAATAAATTTGCGAATTTAATAAATCTATGAGGGTCCTATTCCATCCAGAAACATTCTAACCGCTTTCTTTTCATCTTCCTCCTTCCATACCAT
This sequence comes from Lordiphosa magnipectinata, assembly GCA_037044535.1. Classification (NCBI taxonomy): domain Eukaryota; kingdom Metazoa; phylum Arthropoda; class Insecta; order Diptera; family Drosophilidae; genus Lordiphosa; species Lordiphosa magnipectinata. Next base: position 627,256 of record JBAMBO010004105.1, read on the forward strand.
CTCCGGGAAATCGTATTAATTATGCCACCCACCATTGGGGCGCCTAGCATAGTTTCTATTTCACGGGTGCGCAGGAACCAAGGAGCACCAGACCACCTACGAAAGACTCGCGCCTGGATATCTCTAATTTTATGCAAATGTGAGACAGCCGCTTGACCATAAACTTGAACTCCATATTGGGGCCAAAATAGACTTGTAAATGCTGACCAGGTTTTTTAAGCTCAGACGATTTTTAGAGCTAGTTGGGTATAAAACCGAAACTGCAACCTTTATTTTTAACCGGCATAACCGAATCAAGCCGAAACCATAACCGAAACCGTAACCGAAATAAATTTTTTAAGTGACCGCAACCGAAACCGAACTGTATTTTATTCAGGTTAACCATAACCGAAACAAAATACCTGGGTCCATTTCGGTTTTTAAAACATGAGACAAAAAATATTTTTATACCCTTGTAAAGGGTATATTAAAATTGTCGAGATCGTCTTTCAAGGCTGCAGTATATCTTGGAAGGTATCGTTGTCGAAGATACGAAAAGGCAACGAAACCAAGCATCAAATAGATTTCAAAACATCGCTTTTGCTTAATTTTAAAGTCACTGGGGTATTTGTCTTCTTTGGGGGCATTTTTACATCAGAAGCGTCCATGTCTTCTACATCTTTTTAGTGAACTAGTTTGAAGTGGCGCCTTATATTTCCAGTAGGATGAGTCATTTTGAACAACAAGACAAACCCATGCTGGATCTTCTGTTGGCATTGTCACAGTATTGCTATTGAATTTCCTTATTCTTTCCATTTTACTTTACAGTAACGAGCACACAAAGATAGAGAGAACTGTATTTTATTTTTCTACAGTTTGATTTAAAAATCTTTGAATCACTCGTGATGAAAATATTAGTGATATTTATTACTTGTGATAAATATCATGTGATATTTTTGTGATATATAGTTTTGAAAACAATGTTCACAATTTTTTTTATCGCTCACGATATTTACTAGTAGAAATCAGTGTTTGACTTTTTGTCCAATGAAATTTAAATGAAATGAATTGGGTGTAGAAAATGTATTATATATAGGAGGCCTTGTCAAAAATATGTACATTTGGACTATTCACCAAGTCAGTCTCTTCGCTAAGGAACGTGCCCATCAATAGCAAACCACAGGAACATGCTCACAGTCGGCAGCAGCAGCAGAGACGTCTGCAGAATTTCACAAGCACAAAGGCATCCCTGGTTTAAGCGTTTTGCTATCAAGACATTGGAAGTGGGAACATTTCACAATTCCCAAAACGGTTACAGGCCTGTGTAGTTTGTGATGAATTTTATGTTTTTTAATTACGCTGCTTTGCATGTATGTATGATTGTGTACATGTGAACTTGTAAAATGTACAATGTACAATGCACACGATTTAATTCTTTGGAAATCTTCATCTTGTACATATGAAATTTTCATTTCAATCGGCACTGTGATATAGGGCGACCATGAAAGCAACCTGACACGTCACATAAAAAGTATGCACGATTATATGTTAAAAGAAAACTCATCACAAGAAATGCCAATTAAGTCCTTGTAGTTTGGATTGACGATCTGTTCAGTCCCTCACTTAAAGAGTCATTGACAAAGGCCGGTCTCCTTGGCCTTAGGAAAATCCTTAATCCCATTCTGAATGGTCTGGGATGTCCCCATTTGATAAACCCTCAAATTGTCCGAGATGAGCTTATTTTTAAACACGAGATGGCAAGTAATAAAATCGAATAGCAGCAGGGAAAATGTTTTCACATAAAGTTAACGGTCTTACGCATTTGGGACGATGGATTTATTGGTAAAATACATGGGTTGAATAACTATTATTTTTTGGTCCTGAAAGGTACATGTTTTTTGATTCAGTAGTCTATATTCAGTACGTTTTCAAAGGGATAGTCTTTGTAAAAACCCTAGCTTTGGAGGAAATTTTTGATTGTTAAATTGTCGAAAATTTGAAGAATGCAGTTGTTTTCATTTGAAGTCATTAGTCAAGCGTATTTCGGTTTCGGTTCCAGTTCTGGTACGTACCGAAACTTATGTTTCGGTAAAAGTTTCTGTTTTGGTCCTAATTTATTTCGATATTCGGTTTCGTTTTGGTACCTGGATTTTTATTTCGGTATACCGGTACGTACCGGAAAAAATTTAAATAAATAAATTTTTAGCCTAAGACAAGACAAAGTGGGTAAGCAACCTACACGCACACACATATATACATACATCCGTATTCGATTTACATCAATGTTCAATTGTATTCGCATCTTGTTTGTATAAACTACTCACTTTATGATTAAAATCATATTTAATTTAATCGGCTATTGGTTTTGCGTTTATCCGATTTTTAGCGGAGACGTAATAAACTTCAGCTCGGAAAATAATCGTACGCTTACTTGCATAGCTGAAACTGCAAATGCTTTTAATACCATTTTCAATTTAGACCACTTAGTCGAATTTTCATCTTTATTATTTTATAAACGTTTTATGCTTAGAAAAATCTTGATATATGCCATTAAACTGATTTTTGAAGAAACTGAAATATTTTTATTAAACTTTAAGACTGTCTTAACTCAAAAAAACATTATTTTTGAGTTTATAATACAGAAATATTCGCAATATAGTGTTCTAAATGGTGAAAAATGTTGCATTTTGATATCTTTTATACTCTCCGAGTGAAATGGGAGTCGTTATTTTATTACAGGTTTATCTTCATGATCCAAATTTATCGTGCAAATTTATTTGCGCTGGGTGGAATCCATTAAGAAATTTAAACGCTATTTTTACAAAATCGTGAGCGATATATGAATCGACTCCACTTTCAGATCAAGTATTTTATTTAAGTATTCCAGATCTGCATTCCTCATTTATTTGATTTTGAACAGAATTGGATACAATTCTTGATAGATATCTGGCAAAGTGGTTACCCAAGTAATTTTCAGTTTAAAAGTTAGCCACAAAAGTATGCCAAAGGAATTTCCAATTTAGCCAAATTGCGTTCCATTCAAAAATACTCGATTTGCAGTAGTTGTTGCACTCAGACTGGAAACAGTTAACGAAAATTCCAGAACAGAGTTTGCCTTTGCCGAGTTTACCCTGATGTTCCATCTGGATGCCCACTTTTGAAACACCTCCATGCATTCCTGTAGATTTTCTCCACTTGAGAGCTTTGAATCCGTAATTAAAATCCAACTCCAATTTGATTTACTTTTCAATTTAAAATGTATTTTTTTGCGACACAATTTTTACACAGAGCACATTGTTGTATTTAAATATTAAAACAACATGATTTAAGATATTGTACAATAAAAAATATTTTGCTTTTCGTTTTGCAACTGCACCTGATGATCTTAAAAACTAAGTACGGCCTCATCGAACAAAGGGAAGGGTGTATACATAAGTAGGGGATGCGCTTAAAGAAATCATGAATCAATTGAATCAAAAAACTAAGAATAGAACCTTACAGAAAGCAAATAAGCTAACCAATTTGTGACCAAATTTTGTGGATAGTCGAAATATGTATTAGTTTTGTAAGTAGTTTGCTGTGGGTACGTGTTTTGGTAGTTAGTTATATTAGTTAGTTAAACGACGACATTCTGCACGGCTAATGGGTATTATTATTATTCTTTCGTCACATTTACACATATGTATGTACGTAAGTAAGTATGTCTCTAATGTACATTTACAATGGATTCACGGCCCTTGCCCACGCCCACCCAACGGACGGGCACTTGCAGTTCGCTCTCCAAGAAGCGTACATAGTTTTGTGCATTCTCCGGCAACTCCTTGAAGTTGCGAATGTGCTCGGTGGATGTCTGCCAGCCGGGCAGAACGGCATACTCCACCTCAATGGAGCCCAGCTCGGCAATGGTGCCGGGGAAATGATCCAGCAAGTCGCCATTGCTCTTCTTGTAGCTCACGGCAACTTTGATTTCGGGCAAGGTGTCCAGAATGTCCAGCTTAGTGATGCAAATGCATGTGTAGCCGTTGACCAATGAGGTGTACCTGAGCAGCGGTATGTCCAGCCAGCCGCAGCGTCGCTTGCGCTTAGTGGTCACTCCCACTTCGAAACCTCGCGTCTGCAGCAGATCTCCGATTTCCTAGAAGAGCATAGTTATTAAATATAAAATTCCAGGTAATATGTATCAGAGATTATCACTCACATTTAACTGCTCGGTGGGGAAAGGTCCGTCGCCCACGCGCGTCGTGTACGCCTTGACCACGCCAATCACTTCGCCAATGGTCTGGGGCGGCAGTCCCAGTCCGGTCAGCACTCCACCAATGCTGCAATTGCTGCTAGTCACATAGGGATACGTGCCGAAATCAATGTCCAACATGGCCGCATTGGCTCCCTCCACCAAGATGGTCTTGCCATTGCGTAGGGCTGTGTGCAAGAAGCAAATCGTGTCCTTTACATAGGGACGCACCTTTTCCGCATAGTCCTTGTAACGGGCCAACTCCGCCTCCACATCGACATTGATCGATGGAAACAGACGCACATGTGTGGCCACAATGGTCTTGAACCTTTGAAAGGAAAGGTTAAAGGTAAGTAATATTTGGATTTTGTACTTTTTTATTCGCACTCACTTGTCGCTGAACAAGTTAAAGTCACCCAGCAGCTCGCCCACACGAATGCCATTGCGGCTGGCCTTACTGGAGTAGGCCGGACCGATACCCTTCTTGGTGGTACCCAATGACTTACCACCCTTTTCCGCCTCCTGCATGCCATCCACATGCTGATGGAAATCAAACACCAGATGCGCACGATCCGAAATGATTAGACGAGTCTCCAAATGTGACAAGCCTTTGGCTTCATTCTTCAGCACCTCATCGAACAGCGACGGCAAGTGAATGACCACGCCATTGCCTGTAATGGATTAAACAGAAAATGTTTTAAGTAATCAGGCTATGAAGCTCACTAAAGACTTAAGTTCGATTCTCTAGATTACTTGGCACAGTTTTCAAATCCCATGACCAAATGACTTCCAAAAGCTTTATATACAGGGCCAGACTCACTCAGATTTATAGGCAAGTGCACTTTGGGTAATTAGCTAACTACTCAAAATTAACAAATAAACTAAATAAGAATGGAATTTCACTTAAAGGTGCGATACTACGACTCACTTAGGCCATAACTGGCAACCTTGTGAGGCCTTAGAATATTTTCATTATGTTCAAATTTTTGTTAGTCTTAGTCTTCATAGGCTTAAGGCTTCACCCTTTCTTTAACTTCTGCTAAAGAGCGATCGTTCTTATGGCAGCTGTATGCTATAGTCAATTATGTGAAAGCATATTATACCCTTGCTCCACTAGCACATTCTTCAGGTCATCCGCTGGATGATCTAAATGACCACATTCTATATGTGTTTTTCCTTATAAGAGACAAATGTCCATTCTCTAGATCATTCGTGTCTGATGATCAAGTCACTGTCATGGATAATCTAGCCACTGTCACAACATATAGCTATTTTCCGCCAAAAGCCATGGGGGACAGTGTTTTAGCTCAGTGGGTGGGGGTTTAGCACTGTAAGAAGTGTATGGACCCTCTTTATTGAAAACCCACAACGCCCATGAATTGTGCATGGCCAAGGCAAGCGGCAAGTGCTCCATTCTTTATTATAGAATGTTAAAATGCAGTACATAATATTTCTAATGTAGGAATATAGGAAAAACTAGCTATATCGTGTTGGGACTACCAGGAGAGCATACTGCTTGACATGTGGATGGCAAACTTTGATTTACAATTTCACGCAAAGCAATCCAATCAGCTGTTCTTTGTTTACGTTAGTGTGACAGTAGACAGCATTTGTCAGTGGGACAAGTAAACATTCACTCTTCGAGACGCAGATTGAATGTTTGCCAGTGGAACGAGGAATTAATAAATATTAAGTTTGAAACCGATAGCATTAAAAACAAAAACGTTTTTCCTACTAAGACTTTTTTTCAGACCAATCTTTTCTATGGGGGCTATACTATATAGCAGTCCAATTTTCATCAAGCTTGGTGAAATTATGAAAAAGCATAGGAAACTTATAAATACGAGGTTTGGAGGCGTTTGCATAGAAAACAAAAGTTTTCTCACTAAAACTAGTTTTTCATCCGATCCGGCCGGTTCCGACAAATGTGCGTATGAGCGTATTTGTACTAAGAGACGTACGTTCAAAGTTTGGTGAAGACAGATTTAAAACTGACGGAGGAGATAGCATAGACACATAATTTTGGAACCATCGGTTGAAAAAGTAGTTCTAGTAGAATACATTTTTTTGTTTTCAATTGTAGCGTCTTTAAACTTTCCAGTTATGAATATTTTGTGCTTTACTTTTAGACAGTAAAGAGTTTCTTCTATGATGAAATAGGACTGATTCTTTTTGATAAGAGATTCTCTTTAGAAATATCAAAGAAAATTTAACATAGAAACACAATTTGGTGCGTCGACAACTTTTCACTCAGATATTAGTCAGCTGTTCGCTGTAATTTTTGCTCTCTGAGTTATTTTAGATTATGTTCGTCTCCCTTTATCCTCCGTGATTTCTTATGTCACAATTATTTTGAATGAAGTCTTTACTAGAGACCTGCACGAGTGATTACACGATGCCAGAATTATGAGTAAAAAAACTCATTTTGACGATTATTGTTAATTTTTTTTTGTAACAGGTAGTCATTTTCATGAGTAGTAACCGGCATCGTGGCATCGTACGATTATTAAAAGCAGCTCTTGTTTAACGAGGCTAGATATCTCTCCTTCTTTTAAATAGCGCAGATGTTTAAATTCTGAACATAAAAAAGCAGCATTTCATGTTATCGGCTAAATTTAAGTTTTTCGTCAAACATCTCTAAGCAGTGTTCAGCAATTGCACGATTTTCCTCAGGAGTTTCGTCAGAAGTTTACACTTTGACAATTTTTTTCTTGAGCATATGCATAAGCAGCATGACGGAATGTACAGTTGGATCTGTATTTGATTCGATCAAGACAGCTGTGCATTTAAATGGCTCCAAGAATTCCAGTATTCGATCCAATAATAGTTTTGCTTCAATCCGCAACTATGTTAAATCTTCTTTGGAGAAGTTTGACAACCTACTATTTAGAGATATCATAGACTAGACCCAGCGGCGCACAGCTAAATGAGTCAAGCCCACATCATGCATTACAACAGCCGACAAGTATAAAACACTCTCGCGACACTTTTTATACCGAGTTTTCATACGAAGTTTGTCATGTCTTCGATGCTTCTTTTGTCGAAATTCGAAATGCGTTCGTATGCTTATCGTTTTTAACATATATGCGAGTGTGTGTAGTTGATTTTTGACGTGTGGCGTGTGCGTACATCTCGGCATCAATGAAAAAACTAATGTTAAATAGATTTAAGTTCATTTGATTTATTTTTTGTATATTGTAATGGCAAATAAATGGTTTAAATATTCCTTTAATAAATAACTTATCATAACTTAGCGCACAAGTATCAGTGTTTCAACCGAACTACCAGTCTATATACCTTTTACACCAAAGTACATTACGTCGTAAAGTATCTGCATTACAGCAGCGCATACTATGTGTATCGATTAGTGGGCGGCCCATCCACACCGTCCCTTTACATTTCTTAGATTATTATATGAAGTTGTAATGGAGCTCCGAAAAGCGTTCCCCTATCGCCCACTTGCCGATTACAAGTAATGAGGTTTTGAAAGCTACCAGTCCACAAAGCGGTCATGCTAATGTAAAAGTATACTGGGTTGTAATCGATGCTGTATGGCACACAGCCTTCGAAGTGTTTAAGAGGTGCTCGATAACGTTATGTGCATTTGCGCTGCGGGGGAATATCTAGACTGCAAAATTGCTCAGTTGACACCGCTTCTGTCAGAAATTAGTCAGCTGTTCGCTCTCATTTGCGCCCTCTGGATACATTTGGGAATATGTCCGTCGCGCTCTAACCACTGTGATTTCGTACTGGCACTATAAATTATCTTTTTGGCCAATATCTTTAATAAGCACCACTAAAATTGAGAGATAGCGCAAATTCGATCTCTAATACTCATTCTCAATGGAGATATATCACAAATGTAAAGGCAGCTATAGCCTTCTCGTTCCATTTAATTTTGTTTTCAAATTTTTGTTGAAAGAAAATATAGCCGCATATTTTTAACAGTGATGTAGCTTAAACCTTGAAATCCCAGCATTATACTGATTAACTTTACTCTGATATCTAAGTTCATTTAAACATTTGCTAAGAACTTTATCTACATCTGTAACCAAGTATCTTTTGTATAATTTTATAATGCACGGACGAGTCTAAATACATTGGACTCTATCCATTCGAATCCATATCATTTTATAAGTAAGTCTCAGGTACCCGAGTCAGCTTAACGGAAAGGTGCCTGCCTGGTTATAAAATATACATGGAGCGAGACGGAAATTAAAAATAATAAGTTAATTGTTTGATTCGACAAATTTTCCATATACATGTATGTTGGGTTTGCATGTCTGTGTAATGCCATAAACGATATCTAAATTGCAAAGTGCTCACACACACGTGGAAACTTTGCTAGGCTTTGATAGGTGTGTGTGTGAGATTGTGATTATCTCATAAATTGGTCTTGTGACAAGCGATGACAGTGTACAATTTGTTATTGTTTTTGTTGTTGTTAGTAAACAAAACCACAAAACATCGATTAAACTTTTAAGCCACAGCAAGTTGCCTGGCACGGACTTGTTTTTGATGAACTTTGTTAACTCTCTGATTGAATTATGTTAATGTGGCATTCACGAAATAATATAGAAAGTCTTTCCTTTCCTTCATGGGCAAATTGTGGGCTATCAAAGTCAAAAGCCAATGTCAATGATGCACTGAATCTTGCCAAAAAAAAAACTAGAAACAAATTTGTGTATTTATACATATCTCAAGTTGATATAGTTTTGGCTTTGTTCATAGTAGAAACCAACTGAGAAGAGCACATACTATGGTACATAATTGTACATAAGAGCAAATGTATATACAAAATTTAAATTTAAAACGAAAAGTGAAAAGAAAATTTCTGCTTACTTTCATTGAAAAGTTTTCATTGTTTGTCTGTTTCTGTTTTCATTTTCTTTTTGAATAAAAAATTTCTTTCTTTTTGAACTTGAAAATCATTGGGCGGGCCATCTCTCTTGCTCTCCTCCTTTTAGATGTTGTCCATTGATTCATTCTTATCCTGCGACTTACCAATGACCGAGATGCATTTCTCATTCACAACGCCGCTGGGCAAAAGATGAAAGTCGAATTCGGTGCCATTGGCTACCACAGTGTGTCCAGCATTATTTCCGCCCTGAAACAGACGAGAGAGAGAATTGAAAATGAGCAAGCAATAGTATATAGTATGTTGCTGTTGATATACAAAATTAGCATTGTTTTTGTTTATCAATGCGTGCGAAAAATAAATAAATAAATACGTATAGTATTTTTGTGCAAAACGTATTAAATAACAATTTTGCAGCTGCCATTAGAGTGCCCAATTTTTTTTCTAAATGCCAATACAATTAATGAAAATGCACAGTAGAGAGGAGAAAGTGTTTTGATTTCAGTTTGTTAAACCAATAGAATTTGAGGGTATTATTCACAAGAAGGATCAATTTGTCTCGAGCAATAATTATCAGGCCTGTTCCGGATTTTACTTTCGACAAAATTTGTCGAATTCGAATTTGTTAAATGTGCTGTTGTATAAAATTGATTGGGTTAATCAGATTAAAAAGTTTTGATTTGAACCCGTCGAGTAAAGAGTAAGTAGAAACTAATGGCTTGATACGGATGGATTTCCTTGATTGTTTAATAGAAAACCGGAACATGGCCGTATAATTATTAGCGAAAATTTAGTCATCAGTCTACAAGTCTTTCCAGATATCGACAGGTATTGCTAGTACCTGGACTAACACTATAGCTAGATTGATAAATTTGTTGTCGGTCCAAATTTTATCTGAAGCAACAAATCTGCCGTTACAAAAAAAAGGGATATCCATTCAATAATTTCGGTTTCTATTTGGACTGGGTAGTTAAAATATCGTCAAAAGGATATTAATAATATACATTTAATGTTAGATTGATCTTAGATTTTCATCCATTGTATCTGAAAATCGTCCAAGGGATATGAAAAACTAACCATTCAAAAAGGGTTTTCTGTAAGAGCTGGAAAACTGTAAGGGCTCAAAACAAGTAAGAAATCGGTCAAGCCCAAAGTTTGTATATAACTGATGGCTTTTAAGTGTGTTGCCAGACGAACTGTGTGAAGTACTAACCAGCATCGCCTCCAACCCGCAATCCCCAATGCAATACAGCTGAAATTTTGCACAGCATCTTCTTTTTACTGCACTTTGCTTGTATGTCGGAACCAGAGAGCGGCTTCGTTCGATGGCAAAACGCTCATACATTATTCAACACCCGAATAAACTGGCATCAAACTTGCATACACAACATGTTCGCCGTTGCGTTTTATTCAATCCTATTGTTGGCACTCTGATTATAATCAGGTTCGTATTCATTCCAATCAGTTCGGGTGTTTTCTTCGTTTGGCTTAACGATTATTGTTTAGAGCATGAGTGCCCAAAATGAGCTTACGAGCGCGTGGAAACCAATACAAATGCACAAAATACAACTCAAGCAAGAACAACGACAAGAAATAGAAACCCGAATTTTTTTTGGGTGTGTGAGTGTGTGTGGTCATTGCTGTCTCAAGCACACGCGTGCGAGCGCTGGCTACTCAAAGGCAACATTGTTGTTGCTTTTTAATTTGCCGGAGACATAGGAGAGAGAGAAGAGAGTCACATATGATGTTGTTGTTGCAGGTCAGCACGCGCCAACAACAAAATCTTCCTTCGGAAAGAAAGAGAGGAGAGCACGCATATGAAATTGTTTTTGCATTTTATAATCATATGGCCGCGTACATAGTATACAAAGTAATATATTATATATTTATATTATTTATATATATTTACGCAAAGTAAAGCAAAAACAAATGCGTGGCTTGCGGAATAGGCTTGGGCACCCCTGGTTTAGAGTGAGCGAAAATCCCTTCGTATGCAATGCATTCCCTTCAGAGCAATGATCTGGAATTTTACGCTGAGTTTTGTTCGATCGAACACATAAATGTTTAATCAAAAAACTCTAGCTTAACCGCTCGATGCTTTTGCCGGTATGACTCTGATTATAATCAACGCTGAGTTTCGTTTGATGAATAAATATACACATAAACGTTGAACCAAACGAGAGCGTAAGTTAAAGTCGGCTCTAACCGACTTCGATATACCCGTTACTCATGGAAACAAATGTTTAATAGCCTTACTGTATGCCTGAGGTGGGTCAGCCGAAAAGTATGCAACATTTTTTAATTCGTCTCTCTCTCTCTCTCTCTCTCTCTCTCACTAAGATTGCTGCTGAACGCAATGCTTAGGGTATGAGTGGGGTGGGTGGTGGGTGTTAACTGATCGTTTTTTGCTCATAACTTGAGTATCGTTCATCCGATCTTTATCATTCCTTCAGCAAATCGATAAATAATTTTAAGAACTAGATATCTCTAGAAAATACGAACCATCTATCATCAAAACTGTAGGAGATATGACGTTTTTTCCAAATTGCGGGGGCGTGAGGGGGCGTGGCGAAAATTGAAAATAAACTTGATCTGCGTGCAGACAATAGGAGTCTACATTTCAAATTTGGTTGCTCTATCTCTTCTAGTCTCTGAGATCTAGGTGTTCATACAGACGGACGGACGGACGGACAGACGGACAGACGGACAGACGGACATGGCTATATCGACTCGGCTGTTGATGCTGATCAAGAATATATATACTTTATATGGTCGGAAATGATTCCTTCTGCCTGTTACATACATTTGCACGACTTTAGTAGACCCTTTTACTCTACGAGTAACGGGTATAAAAACTCTGGCTCAACCACCCGATGCGATTGCCGGTATGAGCTGAATATATTTAACACAGAGTTTTGGTGATTGATTAAATGCGAGTTAGAATTTTTGTGTATGAGGCAATCGAGAAAAAGTGATTTTTGCAGTTCTCTGGTCGCAACCGCCCGGATCGGATAAAGTCTTTTAGGACTGATCGGTCGAAAATTTATGCTTAGCAAGAAATACTATTTTGTTGTTTCACAGATAGAGCTCTTAAATGTAGCATTATGAATATTGTATGCCTTTCAACAGATCTGGAAATTTTTCGTTTGGAATAATCGTTGTAATTTTTTATATACTTTACCAAAGGTACACAGAGTTTTGTGCAAAAGTAAGTAACAGGGAGATGGAATCATTTCCGACCCTTTAAAGTATATATATATTCTTGATCAGCATCAACAGCTAAGTCAATGTAGCCCTGTCAGTCCGTCCGTATGTATGAACTCCCAGATCTCAGAGACTAGAAGAGCTAGAGCAACCAAATTGGAAATTTTGACTCTTATTGTCTGGACGCAGATCAAATTTATTTTAAACTTTTGCCACACCCACTCCCGTTCCGCTCCCTTCTTTAAAAATGTTGAATAACCCACACAATTAAGGGCCGATTTCTCATCTTCTACATAGAGCATCAGATAAAGTCACATAAACTTACAAATAGCAGAGTAAATTGTGAGCTTATCTGACACATAGCAGCTATTTGGAAGAAGAGAAATCGGATTTAAAACAAACAAAATCAAATTTTTCATAAAGATCACATAATAAATAGCCAATGTTGCATACTTTTCGTCTTTTCACCCCTTCAGGTACCCAGGAAGGCTATTAAACATTTCTTCCCATAAGTAACGGGTATATCGAAGTCGGTTAGGGCCGAATTTAACTTACGCTCTCGTTTTTATTCTGAGATGTATGAAATTCGGTTTAAAAGCTCCATGGGCCGAATAAAGGTAAGAACTATTTTCTAATTTTTAGAAAATTCCATCCTAAGGTTGGAAAATGTGGGCATTGTGGGTTTAGGCCAATCGACTGATCTATATGACCATTCAATTTGTTCGAACAAAACACGGATCACTGGCAAGCCCTACTTCAAATTAATCCCTTAATCCATTAAGATCTATTTGGAATGGATAGAATGTTTTAAAATTCGTATAGGGCTATAGGTCAAAAATTACTTCATCAGGGAATCTCTAGATATTTTCGTATATACGATTGAATTTCGAATTAAACTTGGACTACTTTATTTATTTATTTTAAGAATAAGACCGGCTACTGGATCATATGAAAAGGAAAACCGTGCACATTTAATCTACTTGTCTTTAAACAGGCTGTTTGAAATCGCTTTCGTAATTTAATCTAGTAGCCTGGCATATTTGTACCATATTGTGTGCATATTTGTGAAATCCTAACGTTTATACGAAAGCATCAGAGATTTCTGGGTAAAGTCCGATAAAGTCATTTCAAATTATTAAGGTTTTTGTTAATAGACATTAAAATGAATTATTAGAAAAATATTATATTTACAAGCAATACCTTTCAGCAGATATGTCCTCAGACAGATGGATGGAGCGTTAGAAGCATATTTTTTAAATTGAATATCTATAATTTCTGCAATCTGGACAGTGTGAATCCTATTTTCGTAGATTACAACATGAAAAATGCTCCTTGGAAGAAACCAATTTTTCTGACTATAAGCAATATACATTTTTTTGTGGTGAAAATTTTTTATTAATATTAAAGTTTAAGTTTTTTAACTTCCGAACAGCATCGATGTTTCGATGTTGCCATCGATGTTTCTCCAGCTCTACTATGCCTGAAATAACACTAAGCAACAAGGTTCAGTTTAGCAATGTGGTGGTGGTGATTCTAAATGATTTCCTTAGGCTGAACGCGAATCTGTTTTATTTTTTCAAATGGTAATTTGCCTTTAAAAGTTGCTTGAAATCATAGCTGTACACTAATGATTCAATTTTGAATTATTCCTGAGAATCATTCGGGCGTCGAATTGACATATTTTGAATTAATTAAATTTTTTCCAAAATCAGAATTGAATTGATTTTGATCTAATTCATTTACAAAAACAGAATTGATTTGATTTTGTATAAATTCAAATGAATTATAAAATGAGTATGTTCATTCATTTGATTTAAATCAGAATTGAATTAACTCTGCTACTTCATTCACTTCATATACCTTCCAGGAATCTGTTGTTTAAAACCTATTTTACAATAAGCAATAAGGTATGAATATGCGGCTTACGAAGGGTTAAGCACGCCCGAGTATATACTAGAGGTGGGCGCGGGCCTGTATTTTGAGGCCCGGGCCCGCACGAACACGAACTCTTTTTTGAGAGGCCCGGCCCAACACGAAACTTTTTCACCAAGGCCCGGGCCCGGCCCGGCACGAAACTTATTTACACATATAAGGAAATTTAAAAGATATGCAATTTATAGATATATATAAGTACATATTTATTAAGGTATACATACATGAATATTGTTATGTATTTAATAAAAAACAAACTATGTCATATTTTTATTTAAAAATTAAATTTTTTCTAAATTTGTGCTTTTTAGCCTAGTGCGTTTTTCATTTAAAACATGGCCCGATGTTGAAAAAAGCCTTTCGCTCGTAGACGAACTGGCGGGAATAGCCAGAATGGTCAGAGCTAATTTGGGAAGGTATTTTAAGTCCCTTGCATTTTTCCAGAATTCTAAAATATGTGTGCTAGGAGCTGCTGGATAGGCCAAATATTTGTCAAGCTCTATGTCGATAGCGTTTTTCTCAACTTTTCGTTTTTTTATATAACTTAAGTCTAAAAATTCAGCAAACATTCCATTTTCGGAATTATTGGGGCTTATGTTATTAGTTATGTCATCAAAGCTACTATATTCATGATCCTCTATAAATTCGGAGAGCATTGCTTTTACCGTAGCTAACACATTATCTCTTTTTTCCTCTGAGAGGAAATTCATCTTTCTATAAGGAGGGTTCAAGAAAAGCCCAACCAAATGAGCGATTGCCAGAAGAAACCGTGTTCAAACAAGTAAAATATGTATAAGCCAATCGATAGTAGTATCGATAAACAAGTTCGATAAACTAATTCGAGCATAGACAAAAATAGCGCGAACAAATCAAAATTGTTTTCGGGCCTGTTTCGGGCTTTTACGGGCCGGGCCTTTTTGCTAAGGCTCTATATTTGTATTTTGAATCTCTTTTTACAGTGTCGTAATTTCTGAGCTTTTATATAAATTATTCCAAACCAATCTAGAATTATTTAAGCGAAGATGTACCATTAAGAATGCTTGACTTCAAAATGACAAGTTTTCTAGTGCACACTTACCGCTGAGCCACACTCGACCACATAAATAGTACTTTACGGTAATATCAAAGAGAGTAAAAAAAAATATTTTCCGTTTTCTATTTTGAACGTTCTGTTTTAAAAAATGTTTAAAAATATTTAAAATTTGAAAACGAGCGTAAAGCCAAATTTAGGTAAAGTTTGTAACTATCAGCCATGGCTCCCATTTTCGCTTTCCCAAAAGTTTTACGATTTCAAGCCGGTTTTTGTACCAAATTTGTACTCTAAATCGCAAAAATTTTTACGAAAGCGAAAATGGGAGCATGGCTGTATATCTTATCGAAAATATCGGTTGGCTTAGCACCTCTAGGGTATAACACACTTTGCTTTATAGATACTTAAAATTTTCGACCCCTTTTATAAAATTCTTAGAAAAATGTCAAATATTTGGATCCATAATCGTTATGAGATTTTTTCAGTAGTACATATATATTTTTTTGGCAACCATACAAGTTGTTAGCATTTAGCCAGCTAATCTAGCATATATATTCTATAGGGTGGTGCAACTGTAAAAATATACACAATAATATATGAAAATGAAATTCTGGAACTACTTCTTCAAAATCTATTTCGCCACAAACAACAAGATTGTCAAAATGTTTACGCTGACGAGAAAGTGAGATGATAAGATAGCAGGAAATGGCAAGCTTTCAGGTCCCGTCTCTGTCCATGGCCCCACGGCCTATTCACTGCGCAATTCGGAATCTCGGGGAGGCGTGTCCGAACCAATGACTCAGTTTATAGAATTATCAGCTGGGGAATTACATAACAAGACTAGCCTCCTCGGTTCGAGACAATTGATAAGAGCAGAGCGAACGAGTAATGGGTAGAAATTTTGAAATAATTCGATTCATTCAGAAATCAACAAGTTGTTTTCCATTTCAATGAAATTTCAAAAATGGCTTAGGATGCGAATTTTGTTTGTGTTGACCATTTTGTACCCAGTGCCAGTGGGCGATGGGATGATGATAATGATTATGTAAACCAAGAGACGACGATATTCCGCTGAGCAAGCACAACAAGATGTGGAAGTGTGTTTGTGTGCGAAATGGAATCGAGGAAAGGAATTAACGTCAGCACAGAGAGAGAATCCGAGCATGAGTGACGAATTTTCGCCCAGACCCCAGAAACGCTGACTGAGCACAGAGGCACATCCATCCCTACATACATACACCACATATGGCTAGTCACACACATGCGCCGCTCGTGTGCGCGCACAAACACTTGAGCAAACATACAGACGCCAGCACGAGGTGGCGGGAGCGGGAGTAGAATTGATAAAATACAAATGAAAAAGCATGCGGCGGCAACTGTCCAAAATGAGCGCTCAGAAAATTCGTCGTTCAACTTGTGAAATATGCAGATGCTGATCCCCGCAACAACTGGTCACGGAAGGTCCTTGCCACAAGGATACGACCAAACATTTTCTTATCAATGTCTCGGGAGTTCCTCAGCTATTGTTCAGTTTCCATTTGTTTGAGTATGCTCTTTTTCTCTTACCTGACACCTGCACACAATGTCCACCTCGGAGGCCAGCATGTCCACCACCTTGCCCTTGCCTTCATCTCCCCATTGAGCGCCTAGGACCACATCCACTTTGGATTTGTACATTTTTGTACGTCCTTGATGCAGTTGTTCATAGTGATTTCCATTAGTTGCGCTGGTTGTTGACATTTTTCAAAAACTCAGAGAGAGAGACACCGGACACGGACACGGACGCTCGCGAACACGTTGTGAATACAGAAGAGTTGGGATTGTGTGGTGTGCCCGTTCGCTCAATGCACAAAAATGCGTATTCAGTCAACAGAAAAATACTGATAAAAGCGTTTCAAATTGCATTAGTAAAATACTAACAGAAATGATTTTCTTAGTTTTTTTTTGATAAGTTTACCTAAAAGCGCTGGCAAAATTTACACAAACACTAAAAACACAGAAAGCTTCGCTCTGCTGAGCTGTTAGCAGAGCTCTCTGTGTTAGAGATGGTAGCGGGACGAGATTAATTTTTCTGTAACCCAGCACGAAAAAAAATCAGGAATATTGCATTCGTGCTTTCATAATGAAAGTTTCATTAAGAAATACCGACAAAAACAAGAAAGAGTGCTGCAGTCGAGCACCCCGACTGGAAAATACCCAGTACCAAGTAAAGTTGTTTTTGCTCGAATCTTATTGTGGGTTTCAGAATTCAAACTCAGAGTTCAAACTTAAAAATTGAGGCTCTGACAGTTTTCCGCGGTTAAAAGTAGGGGGAGGAAGAATTTCCAAATCTGAAACAAACTTGGTCTATGTACGGCATACACCTACATACATGCAAAATTGGTGGCTCTATCTCTTATAGTCTCTGAGATCGTGGTGAATGAGACGGAATTTTCAAAATCTCAAACAAACCTGATATAGGTACGGTTTACACCTACATACATGCAAAGTCTTGTGGTTGTATCTTTTAAAGTCTCTGAGATCGATGCGTTCTTACATACAGACGAACATGGCTGAATCGACTCGGCTGTTGATGCTGATCAAGAATATATATTCTTTATAGGGTCGGAGAAGCTTCCTTCTGGCTGTTACATACATTTGCACAACTTCATGATCTCCTTTTCCCATTTTTAATGGGAACAGGGTATAATTATAGAGCAAGCATAAAGTGCAGTGTGGTAGGCTTTTTTACCCTCAACTCGAAAAGTAATAAACAGGAATACTATGATCGTGCAGAAGAAACCATTTCTGTTCTGTATGTACCTAGGTACATAACTATATGCATATTTTTTGTACCCTTTCACCTTACCACGGTATTTTCAAATTCGAGTACATTTTACCGTACCTAGGTCTTAATTTTCATTTACCTTGTCAATAGGTAAGGGACTAGGTACTTTTCGTAGGTGATTATTTTCGTGCCGATTACATTATAGCCAAGATGTTGCCGCTCTCCCATGTTGGCTTTCACTGGACGTCCGGTAAACATTCTCTGTTCAAAAACTGTACGATCTATGCTAAATAAGGGGAAGGCGGACTATTAGCCGTGCTCCCATTTTCCCTTTCGCAAAAATATTGCGAATTTTATACCAATTTTGTTTGAAACCCGGTTTTAAATCGAGAAATTTTAAATAAATTGAAAATATCGACGGTATTTTTCAAAAGACTCATTTTATTATTTAATATTTATATTTATTAACAAAAGTTACTTTGGTGTAACCGGCCACTATATAGATAGCAATCTACATTCTCATTCTATCGTGCGATTTTCCCACATGAAATACTTGTTACTATATTAGCTGAAGTTCATAGAAAATACGGAATAAGAGATACCAAAATATGTGAAAAAGTTACATATAATGTTTCCAACTTCTGTAAAGCATTTAAAGTGTACAGTAATAAAGGAACCAGTGTGAAGCCTGCGTTTGAAGAAGAATCTGATTAAAAGATAATAGAGCTGGATAGTTCAGCTGATGCAAAATAATTTTGCCAAGGTATTTTGGATGCGCATCACAAACTTGGAACTTATTATTCACGAAAGATGCTGAACAGGCTCTACTAAATACATCATTCGAGCGGTATTTACTTGAGGCCTTTTGTGGCACGTGTATATTGCCAATTGGTGCGTTATTTTTATATGGAGTTTTTTGTTTTGGCAGTTCCTTTGTTGAGGTGTATACTAAAGACCAGCACTTTTACTCGTGCCATAATCATGAGTAAAAATACTAATTTTTACGATTATAGTAAATTTTTTTTGTAAAAAGTAATAATTTTCATGATAACGAGTAGTAATCGTCATCGTGACTTCGAACGATTATAATCTTGGCATCGTGAAAGAACAATCTAACTAAAATATAATACTCGAAATCAATCTGTTGGTAATATTTTACTACAGTTCACAATCTTTCCGTTTTAATTTGCAAATGCAATGTTCGGCCACTTTATCTGAAGAAGACGCTATATTTTTTTTTTATTGTTATGTCTTTACATTTCAAATGAAGACTTAATCATTTGTATCTGAAGAGTTAACTATGTGACCCTATAAAATAATTGAATAGTATCCATTTGCGATATTTTGTAAATTCTTCCAGTTCCTCAACACGCCAGTTCTTTGGCTTTAAACTATGATCATAGCTTCCACAAGTCGTTTATAATTCTAAAAAACAATCAATTTGCGAATTCTTCAGATCAATATAAACCAAAATAGTCTTCGATGGAATTCATAGCCCTAATAATATCGTATTCCTCTTTCATTCTTTAGCTAAATCCTTAAACTAACCATTTACAATTTGGTATTTGTAATTTAGGCGTATCATTTGGGTACCGTGCCCTTACCTAAAACTGGTTCCACTTCAGCTGAAAGCATTGCGCGTTCATTTCCAATTCCAGGGAGACTTAACATTGACAAACATAAAAAAACTAGTACAAAAATATTTTTATAAATATTTGTAGATCAATTAAAAATTAAATTTGACCTTAATAAAAATCAGTAAAATGATTTAAACGGTGCGGTTACTACGATTCTACGGTGCCACGGTGCCAATTTGACAGCTAGATAATCGTACTCGTTTGTAATCATACTCGGCGAGTATTACTCGCTTACTATTTTACTTACTCGTGCAGGTATCTAGTGTATACAAAGCTTAATAGCCTTAACGATACAGTCCTGTCCGATACCCCAAACCAAAAAAAGTATCAAACTGTAATTTAACACCGACTTGTCAATACGCTTTATCAATAATCTGATCGATTCCATGACGCACGGTTCATAACGAGCAGTGATATGGGCTTAACAGTCAAAATATTACCATGTATCACAATTTTTCATATCAGATTTGTAAACTTTACACACTTTAATAATAGTTGGTCTAAAACAGAAACCAAACTTTAAACGCAATTATCTCTAAACCACGTTTTTTGAACTGGTTCCAGAAAAAATATGTAGTAAGTATTGACCAATGTAAAACAAACATTTTTTATACCCACCAATCTCGCACCTGCTTCGGGGATCCGGGTAGGCTTAAATGGCAGCTGGATAGAGCTGGACTGAGTTATGAAAACAAAATGGGTCGAATTTCAAAATATCGACTTTGCAACCCTACAGCTAAGTTTTTTTTTTTTTGGATCCTACCCAAAACGTGGACGCAGACGCGACAACCACATTTATTCTGATCACATCCTTTTTTATTTTATCCATATCTAATAAGTCGTTCCTGAGAAAAGTACGGAACCAGTATATTCGATAAAAAAAAATATTTTTGCCAATATCAATTATAGTTTTTGCGTAATTCAGTTTTTAGCGAGGCATCAACAAAATGATAAGAAATTATTGACCGTGCGTGTGTGCAAGGTATACTTAACTAGGTCACCGCACTCGCTCTCTCACAGCTTCCTATAGAAATACAAAAGAGAGCGAGAGCAAGAGAGTAATAAATTTCTTCGTCCACGGAGATGCGTCGCTCGCAACTGTTGTTCACAGACTGACATTTAAGAAGGAAGCAAAAAGAGCGAGAGAGCGAGTGCGGCTACCTAGTTAAGCATAGCTTGCGTGTGTGGTAAGATCATTTTCGTGTACGAATCTTACCGGCACGTGCTCATCTCTACTCTGTGTGAGCTTTAGTATGCGAGCTTTTTTAACTGACGAAATGTTTCAAAGCTTTTCTATTGCAAGCTTTATGAAATATAAACAAGATTCGGCTATAAAAACAAAAAGCACCCAACATTAAGCAGCCACTAATTATGACGACTAAGACAGCTAGCCAAATGGAAAACGAACCCAACACAAACAAAGGTACAAAGCCTTAACCGAACCGAGATAAATGATTAATCACTAATCAAGTTTTCTCTCCTATCCTAGCTTTAACTTCAGTCTACCCCAACCTGGACGAACGTTTGGAGCACTTTATGAGGAAAATGTCTTGGGCTTTGCCCGCAGAAGGTTGCCCCGAATGTGACCCTAATATTGTGGAGTATTTCGGTGTTCTAAGTCTGCGGGATGTACGTTCGCCCAGACGCAAACTTTGGTATATATATTACTCTCGAATCGATCAAGTCGGTGACACAGTAGACCGTATTCATCGCAGATATGGACAGAAAAATATGTATGAACTATTTCGCAAGCCCATATTCAGTGGAGCCGGCTTACGTTCCAGGGTTAAGACACATTTTGGTGAATTGAAATGGATTGTAAAAGGAAATGTCTTGGAAGCACCACTAAAAAGTTCCTACAATGATGAACAAGTGATTAGCATAATAAGTGATTTGTTTATTGCTGAAAAGCGAAGAATGTATAATTATTTAATTAAGGCAAATCAGTTTTTGGTGAAATACGGGCATCGGGATCTGGCTACCTAATAAGTAAGAATATTTACTTATACCTTTGTGATACTAAATAGTTCAGCCCTCTACGCAGTTGTGAAGTAACGAGAAGGAATGTAAAATTTTCATATAAAAATGGGACAGAAATTGTTACTTTACTTCTTGTCACTTCATAACTGCGTAGAGGGCCTTTATTTTGAAATACTGATTAAACATTATCCTTGTTTCAAATTAATACAGTTCCAAACCATTTAAATAAATTGCTGGATCTAGTCTTTGTCGCTGACAGTACTAATGCCGTAGTCTCTAGGTCTACCCCCTATCACTTCCTGAAGATTCTTACCATCCTACAATTGAAATCTCCCTTTCAGTTTCTGGACCTACCTCTTCAACATCTATAGCTTCAAACAAACCTCGTCGTTGCTTTCGTAAAGGAAACTTTACTTTATTAAATCAACTTATTTGTGCAACAGACTGGACTCCTTTGTACAATGCGGATGATTTAAACTTTGCTTTTACCTTTTTCTATGATTCCATTAATTCTTTTTTAGATATTTGTATTCCTAATAGCGCTCCCTCTCCAGCGTCCATTAATCCTCCTTGGTACTGTCCTAGGCTTTCTAATTGGAAAAATATTAAGTCTAGATGCTTCAAAAAGTATAAACGGACCGGTTCTGCTGTTGACTTTTCTCAATACTCAATAGCAAAATCGAACTTTACACTTTTCAATTCTGAGTGCTATAAGAAATATCTTGCCCGATGCAAAATTCAATTTACAGAGGACCCAAAACAATTCTATAGCTTTGTCAACTCTAAACGTAGATCCTCTTCTTTACCTTCTTCTTTTTTTCTTGGTGACCAAAAGGCTAACGATGACTCCACTGCCGTTGACCTATTCGCCGACTTCTTGCAATCAACTTATTCCTCTGCCCGTTTTACCAATACTTCTTATCCTTATAACATTCCTTCTTCCAACTCGATATGTGCTCCCTCAATTTCAGAAAGCTCCTTGCTTTCATATTTGAAATCACTTAAATCGTCATACTCCCCTGGGCCTGACAACATTCCCAGTTGCGTGCTTAAAGAGTGTTGTTTTTCCTTATGCAATCCTTTGCTTAAGCTTTTTAATCTATCTCTAGAATCTACTGTGTTTCCGAATCTTTGGAAAGAATCTTATATCATTCCTCTTCACAAAAAGGGAGGAAAATCTGATATATCCTATTATAGGGGTATAGCCAAGCTTTCCGCTATTCCAAAATTATTTGAACAGATTCTAACCTCATCCTTACAGCACTATTGTAAATCGATTTTATCACCTTTCCAGCATGGATTTACAAAGCGTCGGTCAACTACGACCAATTTGCTTGAATTTAACTCAATGGTTAACGATGGATTCTTTAAAAAAATCAAACTGATGTCATCTACACCGACTTCAGTGAAGCATTTGATTCTGTGAACCACGATATTCTCCTCTTTAAGCTTGGTCGTTTAGGATTTCCTTCCTCTTTTCTGCTTTGGATTTCGTCCTATTTAAAAGATAGAACTCAAAAAGTTCTGCTTCGCTATAATACTTCAAAGCCTGTCTTTGTCACTTCTGGTGTGCCACAAGGCAGCCACCTCGGCCCTTTGTTTTTTACTCTTTTTATTAATGATCTCCCCACAATATTGTCTTACTCTCGGATACTTATGTACGCCGATGATGTAAAACTTATTTTATCTTTCAACGACCCGACGCATTCCATCAGACTGCAAGATGATTTAAACTAATTGCAGTCCTGGTGCTTGATTAATCAATTACACCTTAATTGCTCCAAGTGCATGTTTATGACTTTCCATCGTTGCTAACGATTGGCAATGAACCCTTGGAACGAATATCTACAGTCGTTGATCTAGGAGTTCTTTTTGACCCAAAATTGAGTTTTAATCCTCATATCTCCTCTATTGTTAATAGGGCGAAAGGTGTACTTGGATTCATTAAACGTTGGTCGAAGGAATTTAATGATCCGTATACCACAAAGCTTCTGTATACTGCTCTAGTTCGCCCTGTACTTGAATACTGCTCGTCCGTCTGGTGTCCGCAATATAAAAAGTATATCGATCGAATTAAATCAGTTCAAAAGCAATTCTTTCTTTTTGCCCTACGTGGCTTAAATTGGGACCCTACCCTTCGTTTACCAACGTACTCCAGCAGACTTTTGCTTATTGACCTTCCTTCGTTAGCTAACCGTACAACAGTCTTAGGTGTTTCTTTTCTTCATAAGCTAATTATCGGTGATGTAGACTCTTCTGATCTTTTAGGTCGCCTTAACTTTTCCGTTCTTTCTAGGCCAACTAGAAACTATTTTCCTTTTATCTTGTCTAGATGCACAACTGATTATGCCCAGCATAATCGATTTCGGGTTTTATGTAAGAATTACAATGATCTCAATCACCTGCTCTCAACAGAACTCTCTCCCTTCTCTCTAAAAACGTCTCTCTATAATTATCTCCGGAGAAATCTCTGACCACTCCCAGCTGTGTGTAGGGGCATAGCTTGCCGGACTGGCTAAAAAATCCTCCCCCACCGGGTCAGAGATTTTCCGGTTAATTAGTTTTAAGTTTTACGTATACATTTTTTATTTTTAAAGTTTTCTTTTAGATAGTTTTCTCTCACTCTCTCTATCTCTGTTTTAGTTTAATTTATTATATTATCTTATTTTTTCCTTTGCTCCTACATAACTATAGGTTTTGGTTCTTTCTCTCTCTCTTTTTTCTCGATCTCTATATTATTAAAGTTTTTGTTAGCTCTAATAACGTCTCTGACTACAATCGGCTGTGAATAGGGGCATAGCTGGCCGGACGGGCAAATAAAATACCCCCACCGTGTCGGAGTCGTTATTAGTTTATTTTGTAATTTTATTAGATTTTCTCTGATAGGCTTCCTTAGCTCATACAATTTGTTTTGTAACGTATTTATACTTTTGTTGACAGCATTTGTTTCAACACTAAAAAAAAAAAAAAAAAAAAATTATATCCCTACAAACCGAGTTTCATGTCAATCGTATTAAAAATACCCAGGCGGCGGATTTTCCAACTTCGGATATTAAAATCACAAATGCGGATTTTCCAACATAAGAAAGTTAAATCAAAAATATATTCGAATTCTATAATTACAAACCGAGTTTCAACTTATTTGGATAAAAAATAGTGATTTCCATGCAATGTTTCCCATACAAACTTTTGTGGCGTTTTTCCATCCCTTGGGGGTGGAATTTTCCGAAACACCGTCTTAGGGCTCAGTTTCAACACAAATGGAAACTTCTGTCCAAATTACAGCCTTCTATCTGTAACCGTTCGGGCTGTGCGTATATTGCCAATCAGTCAGTGAATCAGTCAGTGATCCAGGACAAACTCTTTTATATAAATAGAGATAATAAATTTCGCTCCTTTTAATTTTTTTTGTTTGTTAAATTTTCACCGATGAGTTGAAGTAAATGAGTCATCGATTGGGAACAGGATATAAAAAGATAACCAAAACTCTTTGATTTTAATGACCGTAACCGTAACCGAAACCGATGTTTCTTTCAGTCTTAATCATTGGTCACACTCAGAGAAAAAATAGGGAATTTCACTCTTGAATCACTCTTGAAGCATTCGTTCTCAAAAGTACGGTAAGAGTGAAAATTCTTGATGCAAGAGCGAAATTCTTGATCCAAGAGTGATTTTTTGATCCCGACATTCCTGATTTAAGAGTTTCAGCTCTTGATCCAAGCATGAATATTTCTTGATTCAAGACTTTCAGTACTCGATCTAAGTACGAATAATTCTTAAAATAAAAAACTTGAAAAGAATATTTGGGGTGGGTGTGAGAGACACGGCCGACCCGACCGACTTGGTCCAACGCTATTCTCTCAAAGTAAAGTTGCCCTCACTCCCCTTGCCTATAAAAAACCAAATTGTGAACGTTTAGAACGAATTTATCTCGATTCCAAGAGCAAAATTCTTGAAAATTCAAGAACGATTAATTTTTTTTCAAGTGCGTTCGTACTCAAATTATTCGTTCTAGTCTTATCTTAGTGCATAAGCTCTGCCTGAGTTTTTCATCTAAACCAGAGTCCGTCACGTTCCAGTCGTAAGTGTATTTAACAGCGCTCTGCGGCAGCGACGTCGACACACCGACAGTATGCGAGCCTAAACTGCTCTCTTTGCAACAACAAAGAAATGCTGTATGAGCGCGCTTGCGCGTGTCTAAAGACACAGAAGCAAAGCCAAAATGAGCATGTATGTTTTGCCGGTCCCTGATCTAAACTGACTGATGTATTAGGGCGGGTCAATTTGTTTTTCGCAAAAAGCGTCCACCAGATTCGGAATCTACAAAGAATTCTAAGAAAATTTCACCATGAAACTATGTGCCTAAAATCGATTCCTAGTTCCCACTGATAAGCATAAAGTTTTCAGGCTAAAAAAACACATTTTCCAATCATGTTAGGCTCAATTCTGATTCATCTTTTTACAAAAAATTGTATAAATATTTATTTTTTATTAACCAAACCATAAAATTGACGAAATGAGCCGAACAAGCCATGTAGTGAGGCTCATTTCTGAAAGTGGGAGCCAAAAATCTGTAACTTTTTAACGAAGGTACACAAACCTTAGAGATATAAAACGTCAGTCGAAAGGCTTTTTTCATCTTTATTATCCATGGGTATGGTAAAGCCTACAACAAAATGTTTTTTTTTTTTAATTTTAAAATGTTGTAGAACTTGGTGCTTACCGGAGGTTGTACACAAGTAACTTCGTCAAAGTCCCACTAGCTGTACGTACTGTACGGCGAAGTGGAAGTTCGCTAAAATGCAACAAACAAACCAATGTAATGGTTTTTCAACAAAACTTCAAAGTTTCGAATTACTTAATTTCAATTTTTTCAAATTTTCAATTCCAGTATTGGTGGGTTCTCTATCGCAGTAAACTCCTATCATCCTATCCTATCGTTAAATTTGTTTTTTTAAAGATCTCCCATAATTGGATCAACTTTTATGTGACCCAACAACTTACCTTGCGGTTCCTTAGGAATCACAATTTGAGACTATAAGATTTCTTTCCGTGTCAGAGCGTCCTTTTTTCTGTCATCAAAAGAAAAAGCTAGTAAAGCTGAATCACTCTGCTGCATACGTCGAACGGACTTCCTGCATTTTATTTTTTCACGACCCACTTTGGATTTACCCATAATAATTGCCTCCCCATTTCATCAGTAGAACCAAGGTCATTAAATAGGGCTGTAGCCAAACAGGAGGCAACTCTGTCTGAAATGCCAAATCTATCACAAATCATATCTTTTAGAGTAGCTGGCATTGCAAACTTGATTTCACATTCGAAATTCATGTGCGAAGATTCGGGTCGAAATGTAGGATCAAAGTTATCTGGCAATTGGCTTGACTGTTGATTGACGATATTTTTCACGCATTCGGGAAACAACAACAATTTTAAGGTGAAAAAGAGAAAGGAAAGCCAACTTCGTCTGTGCCGAAGATTTAATACACTTGAAAAAGCTCGCTCCAAAGGTAAGCGATTTCGACCAATCTTCGGAGATCAGTTTGAAAACATTTAATTTTAATAATGACCGAGAACGCTAACATTGAAAACAAAAAAGCTTTTCTCAAAAAAACCCATTTTTCAAACGATCGTTTATATGGCAGCTCCAATAAAGAGTCATCCGATTCGGGCGGTTCCGACATATTAACAGCGTGCAGCCAAAAGAAGACTCTGTTCAAAATTTCATCTCGATAGCTTCAAAACTGAGGGACTAGTTCGCGTAGAAACAGACAGACGGACGGGCAAACCTCAATCAACTCAGCTCGTCATACTGATCAAGAATATATATGCTTTATGTGGTCGGAGATGATTCCTTCCAAAATTATAATACACTTTTCAAGTGTATACAAAAAATACCACAACATGAAATCCTTATGATTTCATGGTGAAATTTTCTTAGAATTCTTCGTAGATTCCGATTCTGGTGGACGCTTACCACGTTTTTTTTGACCCGAACAAATTAATAAAGCAGAATCAAACTCTTCGATAAAATGATGAAACGATATTTCTTTCGGTTTTAATCCCTGGTCGGAAGCCTTGTCTGAGGTTGTTTAGCTAACCTGACTGATGTATATCCTTCCCGCTTAAACACCACGATTAAGCATATCTTTTTATTTTTCGGGTTTAGATACAGAAATTTTACCTGCTGCCCGCTGCACCACACCCGGCCCCACTATCTTACTCTGTCACAGTTAATATAAGCATGCTGTCGCTCTCCCTTTTTCGAATTCCGAATTCTAATTGATATGAAAGTCATAGAAGGAATCATCTACGACCACATAAAGTATATATATTCTTGATCAGCATGACGTGCTGAGTCGATTGAGCTTTGTCCGTCTGTCTGTTTCTACGCGAACTCGTCCCTCAGTTTTGAAGCTATCGGCTTGAAATTTTGCACAGTGTCTTCTTTTAGCTGCACGCTGCTAATATGTCGGAATATATGTTCTTGTAGCTGCCATAGAAATGTTCGGTCGGAAAGTGGTTTTTTGTGAGAAAAACTTTTTTGTTTTCAATGTTAGCGTTCATTGACTCGGTCATTATTAAAATTAAATGTTTTCAAACTGATCTCCGAAGATTGGTCGAAATCGCTTACCTTTGGGGCGAGCTTTTTCAAGTGTATTAAAACTTCGGCACTGACGAAGTTAGCTTTCCTTTCTCGTTTTTTCTCTGTGTAGTAATTACGTTAAGCACCTTAAGCCTATCCGTATATAAGCACCTGCAGTCTTTAAACAGACCACGTTCAATGGATGAGCATTGCAGTGTCTGGCCCTCTCACATACAATTTATCGCTGGGAAATTTGTCCGAGTGCTCAATCCTTAGTTTTGTTTAAACAGCTTTGTTTTTTTTTTATCACGCGGCTGACCTGTATTTTCAATGGTACGTACTGGTTTGGTATATTGGGGAAAACAATGTCTATGTATACAGTATACTTATGTATGTTTCAGTGTCTGCCCAATCGCCTGGTGCGTCTCCTACGCCATTACGGTGTGTACCTGCTCTTGCTGATCAGTTTATTAATGTTGATTAAGAAACTCGATTTTATTTACACTAACAAAAATAATGCTGAAGAGTGTTTCATGGATCACAACCCAGCGGCAGCATGGGCCGCCGATGAATACCTTCAAGACGTTTTAACGAGTATTCTACAACCCTTGCCCGGCAAAAGTATATTTTTTCTTGAGACCAGCTGCCATATGACGACGGCTCAGGGAGAGCACAAGCTGCTTCAATTGAAAGCTAGGCAAGCGTGTGCCATTGAGTCAGCAGCACTGCATAATCCAAATTTCCAAGTTTTTGCATTATTTGCCGGAGCATCCACCTCCATAGTCTCAAAATGGCTGGATGAAAGACTATTGCACTCACCGCTAGTTGAGGCCGTTTTAGCTTATGAAAATGTACATTTGAGACGTGTGGATATGTGGCGCTATGCCAAGGGGACCCCGCTAGAGGAGTGGCTCAAGAATGGCACATTGTTTCGTTCCACGTAAGTTAAAGCAAAGTTCAGTCCTACTGTATTTGTGCCTTTTCTTTGACTTTTCGTAGTTATCTTGCCGAGAGCATTTCCGATATGCTTCGATTTCTTACTTTATATCGCTTTGGTGGCCTCTATTTGGACTTGGATGTGATTACATTGCGCAACATGGAGGATATCCCACCTAATTACACTGGAGCCGAGTCCAATTCTGGTTTAGCTTTTAGCGTACTAAGCCTGGCTCCTACTGGATTTGGTCATGAAATAGCCGAGTATTGTCTACGTGACTTAGAACAGAATTTCAATGGCAATATTAGGGGTGAAGTCGGACCAGGAGTGATAAGCCGGATGGTGGAAAAGATTTGTGGTTCCAAGAATATCTCTTTAATTTTAAAGGATAGCTCACGCTGCAATGGTTTTAAGGTGTTCAAACCTGAAGCTTTCAATGCCATACACTGGACAGAATGGCGCAATTTTTTTGATGAAAGAGAATTGGAGACATGCTTGGAACGCACTAAAGATTCCTATTCGCTGCATATGTGGAATAAACACTCAGAACAGTTAAAATTTCAAAGCGGTTCAAATGGAGCATATGCGATGTATGCCGAGGTTAATTGTCCTCGGTCCTTTGTAGCAGCAAGGGAATATTTCTAAATAAAGTCTATAAAATAACTAACATATAACCCGTCGGTTTAAAGTCAATGGAGAGAGACGAATATTATTTGACTCTTGAACACATCCCCGCCCGACATTTTTCGACTTTGCTAGTAGGTTTTCTAAAATTGGAGCCTGGTTTATCAATTTATTTTCCCTTAAGAGACTAGAATCGGAATTTTATTTAGATTGGCTAGAAAACCCTCTTGCCCCCTATTAACCGACTTTGCTAGTGGGTTGTCCAAAATTGGAGCATACTTATACTCAGCAGCATCAACAGCCGAATCGATATAACCATGTCTGTTTGACTGTCCGTATGAACGCACAGATCTCAGAGATGGTAAGAGATAGAGGTTTGACATGTATGGGACATAATCTTCTGTAAAGCTATCGAGCTGAAATTTTTCACACACTGACTATATCTTATAGCTCTTATAACACGGGGGAATTTTTGTTTTCTTTTGGCATAAAGTCAAATTTTTCACATTTCTGTTGTGCAAAATTGTTTTAATTTATGGAATCTATACATACTATACATAATCTACATACTCCAAATAGATTCAAAATCATTCTTAGCGGAGATTTTTCCCAAGCTCAGTAATAGGCAGCTATACGATATATTCATCAGATTTTTACCAAGCTCCCCAAAATTGTGTGGAAACTGATAATATTCGTAACTGGAAAGTATAAACACGCTACCGTTGAAAACAAAAAAGTTTTTCTCACTATGGCAGCTATATATATATTCCATAGTCATCCGATTGGGATCAAACTTGACAGAATTGTGGTGTAGCATATAATAATATTGATCAGTAACAAGT
The DNA here is from genome assembly GCA_037044535.1 of Lordiphosa magnipectinata. Lineage (NCBI taxonomy): Eukaryota > Metazoa > Arthropoda > Insecta > Diptera > Drosophilidae > Lordiphosa > Lordiphosa magnipectinata. Next base: position 657,863 of record JBAMBO010004105.1, read on the forward strand.
TTGGGAGCGATATCATTGAAAACAAAAAAGTTTTTCCTACTAAGATTTTGTTTCAGACCTATCTTTTGTATGGCAGCTATACTATATAGTTGTTCGATTTTCATAAAACTTGTCGGAATTATGTGAAAGCATAGAAAATTTATAAATACGAGGTTTGGGGACGTTTCCGATGAAGGCAAAAAAGTTTTTCTTACTAAAACTACTTTTTCGACCGATGGTTCCTATGGCAGCTATTATATATGCTATAGTCATCCGATTAGCCGGTTCCGACAAATGTGCAGCGTCTTTGTATCAAAAGACTTCGTGCAAAGTTTAGTTAAGATAGCTTTAAAACTGACGGAGGAGATAGCACAGAAACCGACGGACAACTCAGCTTGTCATGCTGATCAAGAATATATATACTTTATGAGGTCGGTGTCCTTCTATGCGTTACAAACATCTGGACAATTTTAATATACCCTCTACAAAGGTATAAAGACTCACAAGATTTTAACGCACGGAGCTCAAATAATGATTAATTCCATGATTCCTGTGGGTAGTCTTGGAGAAAATGGTTTAGAGGCAAGGCACAAATTTTTCAAAAGCGATTGAAGATTACATGCCAGGAAATGTAGCCGGGTAGCTAACATAACAGATGTGTTCAACAGAGCGATGGATTCGTCGGATCCATTACTTTCCAGTTTGCACCTAAAACAACGCCTGAAAAATAAGCAACGTTTGCCAGCAATAGGCCGTAAATGGGGGTTTTCCCCATCCATAGTACACTGGCTATACACAGCCGTTGTCTGCACTCGGGAAACAATATGTCCTGAACAACCTCCACAAAGTACAGAGAAGTGCGGAAATATGTATTAGTGGCGCTCTCCGAACGACACCAACGGAAGCGCTAAATACTATTCTTCACCTTCTACCACCTGAGCTTGTAGCAAGACAACTGGCTATCTCAACAGCCTTAAGACTAAGGGAGTCCGATGCCTGGAACAGGAGCAACTCGGGACACTCCACCATACTCGAAGACCAAGAGGGTATTCCACTAAATACAGACTACTGTATACCACTAACAACGTTCTACAAACAATACAACGTACATATACCGAGCCGACATGAGTGGGAAAACCTTCCCCACAGCTGAGCCAATGCCATTAACATGTACACTGATGGTTCTAAGCTTCACGAAAAAGTAGGAGGGGGCGTATTCTCTCCCAACCTAGATTTGAACTTGTCGTTCCGCCTTCCTGACCACTGCAGTGTGTACCAAGCGGAAGTGGTAGCCATCCAGGAAGCTGCCACCTACCTTAACACACTCACGGTCAAGGAAGGAAACGTATTTATATATTCAGACAGTCAAGCCGCCCTTAAAGCACTTGACTCATATAACTAATCTCTAAACGAGATCGCACGACATTTTAGTATAAACCTAATATGGGTGCCTGGACACAGCAACATAGAAGGAAACGAGACTGCGGACAATCTGGCCAGAATAGGTACCACCCTCGAACTCCTTTCAGAGAAGAGTATGATAGGGATGCCTATGGCAACATATAAGCTTCATACAAAAGCTGAAACACTCCGTCTCGCTACGGATCGCTGGAAAAACCTTTCCTTCTGTACTGTATCGAGACTTACGTGGCCTACATTCAACCTTAAACGTACAAACACACTTTTACGTCACAGAAGGGAACACATTTCTCTTCTGGTGGGTACCCCCACGGGTCACTGTCTTATTGGCAGACACGCAGCACGCCTAGGCGTCACGTACCATGACTTCTGTAGAAGTTGCAGATATGAAGAAGAGGAGGAAACAGTACAACACCTTCTCTGGCCCATTCTTGATTGGCTCGTCTTCAGGGCTGTAACATACATATAACAAAAATCAAAATTTTCTTAATTTGTCAAAAACATTAAACGCTTATCAAATTTACATATAAGTGCACATCGTCCGTTTCGTCAGCTGTGGAGTTGGAAGCTGATTTGTTTTTTGTTGTGGTTCAGTAAATGTCTGTATATGTGTGCGCAGTTCTCAGTGTCTGTTTTAAAGTTTAGCCTTATGAGTGTGGATGTGTTGATGTTGTGAAGAATCTCCAGCGTGAAGTATATAAATATATAGGAAAAAATCGAATATTTCCTTCATGTTCATCGGTTGGAAAATGTGTCTTAGTGATAAAAACTTTTTTGTTTTCAATTTTATCGTTTTCAAACTTGGTGACTGTTAATTTGATGTACTTTCAAACAGTTGTCGAAAAATGGGTTTTAATTAGAACAAATTTTTGTGTTTAGCTCTGTTATTTCAAAACATGTGCAAGGGAATATAAACTACGGCACAGGCTAAGTTAGCTTGGCTCTCGTTTTTCCATTTATTTATTGAAAATGACTTACCAACGGAATTTTATTCAAATCGGCTCGAAAATAGCTATTGGTCCGCATCCATTTTTCCACCTTGGGGGTGAGTTTCCAAGCGAAAAACAATGTATTTTCATGTACTTTTTATGGGGAAGTCCGGTGTAGAGAACTTTTCCACTAATACCAGATAATCTTTTTGTAAATTTTCCAACAATTTTGAAATTAAATTAAAATGTGCATCGACTATCGATAGCTATAGATAGTTTGTGTCATCCCTAGCATTGAGTCTGCCACACAGCTGACTGCAAGCGCCGCATTGTTTTGTTATTATTGGATTTTTGTGGTAAAATATGTCGGAGTCTGAGGTTACTGCTGAAAATTGTCATTTGTAAGTGCTGAAATTAATTTTGGAGCTATTAATTAACAATTTCATCCGTTTAGCTGTCAGGCGGTCCCCTTTAAATACTCCTGCCCCAAATGTAATGCTCTCTACTGCAGCGTCGGCTGCTACAAATCGCCATCGCATCTCAAATGTTCAGAGTAAGTACACCACAAACTGAAGCGTATTAATATTTTATTACTATTGAATTAAACCTTGACCCACGCCGTTGTTTCCCAGGTCATTTTACAAGTCCTGCATTCAGGATGAGCTTGCCGGTGCCACAACACAACCGGAAAGTCAACAGGAAATGAAAAAGATCTATGACATATTAAAGCGTATGCGGGAAACAGACGCAGGCTTTGATCCCAAAGATTTTGATGCTGATGGTCTGGATAATACCTTGGATTCCGATGATGAGGGCCTGGTGGATGAGCCGGAGGAGGGAGAAGAAGAGGAGGGAGAAGAAGAGGAGGGAGGAGAGGAGGAAGAGTTAGAGGAGGACATTGCCGGTCGTCTCAAGGGCATTGACATCAATGATGCCGATGAGGTGTGGAGTCGCCTGACAGCGGACGAACAGCAGGAGTTCCAAAAACTCTTAGTCAACGGTGATATCATGAAACTTATGCCCGACTATAAGCCTTGGTGGGTCAAATCAAAGAATTCCAAAATTGTGCTCGTAAATCCAAAACCCGAAATGCCCGAAATCCACCAGAATATAGCAAATTTTGAGCAAATTTGCCAAAAGGAACCCTCGCCCTGTCTACACTACAATCTGTGGAACATTTTAAGTGCATATGCCTGTGTGGCTCGATTCTTTGCCGGCGAGCAGCGTACCAATGCCAGTGAGGCTGTTGCCCATTTGGTTAATCTCAGTGCCACGTTGAAGTATGGCACCAATTTTGAAGATGCTGAAGATGCCATAGTTTCGGTGGAAATGGAAGCGCTGACCACAGGCAATGGACCTGCGGGCGCTGCTGCTGTGGGCTCAAATTTCCTGGTCGAGAGTCGTGAGCAACTGCAGCAGGATGCACGTGATTTGATGTCCCTAAGGGATAACAAATTAGCCGCCTTGAGCGATGTACTCCAACTTCTGCAGCAGTGCAAGGTCTTGAGTAAACGGAAAAATCCCGAGGAGGCCGAATTTCAGAAGCTCTTCGCCTTGGCCAGCGGCAGTGTGGAGCTAAATCGCAGCAAGCTGTTGCAGTTGACAAAGAAAATTGAATTTATGTTGTCGTATGTGATGCGAGATTGAAGTCAAAAATAAATCTAGTGTTGTTTAAAGTTTTGTTTCGATTGTTAAATTTTAGTCTGGCATGGCTCGATCGGCTCTCAGCTGGATTCTGTATGTTATAGTGAGTGTTTGAATTTAGCGGCTTTCGATAACATTACGATTAACGGGGGTGACCATTTTCGCTCACTTAAATTTCACGCCCACATTTTTGGTATTTTAACTCTAGCGAGTTGTCGGCACATTATCTAGTTTTTTTAGTTGACGATTCCAGACACCATCGTTTTTTACGCTATTTTGTTTTCTTGGTATGTCCTCCAATTTGTAAAACAATGCCTGCCTTCCCCCCTTCCCGTTAAGTGTTTAATTATGCAAAAATACATGCGAGAGCAATCACAAGAACAACCAAAGAATTACGTTGTAAGCGCGTGTGTATGGCTCTGGCCAGTTTGTGTGTGTGTGTGTGTGTGAGTGTAGCGGAATTTTGAATGTGAACAACAACAAAAATCCCAGCGGCCAGCAAGTGTTCTTCTTCGTTAATTCTACGCTTCGCTAGCTAAATTGGTGCAAAAAAAAGGAAGCAATTTGTGGGCGCGCATTAAAATTTAAACAAAGTTGAAGGTGAAATTGAGAATGTTGACCATCTTATGTAAGGGTGGTGCCTGGATAATATACAATAAAAAAAACTAATGATAAAATATTTATTAAAAACGGCAGGCAAAAAGTTCAATCTTCAAGATAAACGAGTTTCGTTGCTTGCCAGGGGGAGGGGATGTGTTACCTGCTTATCTTAGCCTGTGTGTGTGTGCGTGTGTGTGTTGGTGTGTGATGGCTGCTGCCTTAAAGTTGGGCTTATCTATGGCAACAAATATGCGAAGTATGCGTCAACCTGTTTGTAAAAACTTTCTGTTGAACATTTTCTACGGCAACAGCCACCAAAGTCAAATATAGATGCTAAATAAGCAGTTATGACTGCATGCAGCTAAATTTAAAAACCAGTAAAACAAAACACCGCTAGGCAGCTATGCAAGCCGACGAACGAACCCGGTGATGATGATGACAATGACAACAATTCACAACACGACGTCGATTGACTACGTTGACGATGATGACGACGCCCAAATCAAGACACTGACTCTGATTCGGAATGTGCTCAATGGTGTCCACTACACAAATACATATCAACACCCTGCCGGCCTAACTTTATCTCAGCTGATAAGAAAACCCGTTACTTTGGCCCCGCCTTGGGCCCTGCATTGTTTACGCACAGCTGATGACATGCCCAAAAACTCATACCAAAACTCCTTCCCATTGAACGAAACGCACATTCCACGGAATCAATAGAGAAACATTGCGATAAGCAATTTTGAACATATTCAAAGCAATTGTTATCTTTATAGATGACAAATGGTATTTATGTATGTATGTAGGGAGCTTTACTGAAAAGAGGTCGCTGTTGTACCAAATCGGAGCAAAGTCAGTGAGTCACAGTTCTTGAATAAGCATTTCTTTGGTTGCTAAGAAAAAGAAAACATAAAAAATTTTTGAAAACATTACAAAAAATTACTTTTCAAGGAGTTAAGACTAAAAAATACTTAAATTACGGTCTGCAATCAGCTCTGGAGTTAGCTCCATGTTATTTAAAAGTCCAAGCCGGACCTGTATCGCCGCACCAACAAGCATAAAATAGATTAGTTCTAAACAAAAACTGACTAGTCTCAGTTTTGAGCTGATCTGAAGTGAAGATTGTGATTTCGTCATAATCAGAAAATGCATCTTATGTAAGTTTTTGGCTCGTTAAAATTTTACCTTAAAATTTTCCTGACAAGTCAAAGTTGAGGTACATTTGCTATATCTGCACAGTCCATAATTTCGAAATAATAATTTGAAAATTCTTTCAACCAACCTTATGCCTATTAACAGGAATTTCGACTTTTTGAAACTGTGAACCGAACCTTAAACGAAAACCAAGTAGTGAAAATGCTGAACCTAAACCTGTTCCGAGTCTAATTTTTCGGTTCGGTACAACAAACTTAAAGACATCTTGCAAAATAGTTATCTGTTCAATATTGTACCATAAAGATTCGAAATCGGCACGCAACTATAATGTATTCTTATTACAAAATCTAAAAAGACGTTTAAATTAAACAATAGAAACGACAACCACAATAAGCTTTAATTTTTTGATCCTTAATTCCACGTTCAGAAAATGATGAAAGTTTTCTCTGCTACTTTGCCGCTAAAAAAACATCAAACAATTTATACTATGCTATAACTGTCTTACCAGTACCAACGAAGGAACTCTTAGTTGTTAGCAAATTCGGAATATTATTTTGAATATTAATCACATAATTTGCATTTCTATTTTATTTGGGTAAAACTTGAACCGAACCAGAGATTAACCCAAAACCCTGTCCCAAAATACTCGAACCTAAAATTTCCGAACATTAACCATTGGCCAATGTCGGTTCGAACCCGCAATTTGGAATAAAAAACAATATTTGGGTTTGCAGCCCTCTTTAAAATAGCATTTAACGTCTTCAGCTGAAATCTGTGTTAGCCCTAACGAGGTTCAACGTATTCATTGGATCACAGTAGTGACAGGACCTACTACTAAAAGAAGCACTGTTTTGGAACTATTTCTAATGATTATGCCCTAATTCATCAATGCTTACTTCTGTTGTACTGAGTTAAAGTTCTGTAGCATAGAACTCTCAGGTTATAAACCAAATTATTAGACACTATTTTGCACTTCGACTCAAAAGTCACAAAAAAACTGAATATAATTTAAAAATTGACAGATTTTTAGTTGATAGAATTTTAAAAAAAATAAATATATTATATTATTAATATATAAATTAATATAAATAATTGGGCATTGCCCAACAAATGAAAATTTCTTGAAAACACTTTGTATTATTAGATTTTCATAGGGTAACAACCGAATGTTAGCCAATCTTACATTTATTCATAACCGACTTCAAGATACATATTCTAATGTAAAGTCGCGCAAGCTCAATTTTGTTTTATAAAAGTTCCTAAAGAATACATAGACTTTTGACTTCTCTGAAATCTTTGAGTGTACTCGGTTGTTGATGCTGATCAAGAATATATATACTATACAGGGTCGGAAATGATTTCATTATTTTTGAGTTTTATTTTTTTGCTAATAAAATAAATAACAAACATTATCGCATGAGTTTTATATTATTACTAAAAAAATCATTACCAATGAGCAATACCTTTACGTTCAAACCCTTGTAGCTTGTATGATTTATATAAATTAGTAGCCTGATTCCACTGACACAAATATGGGCATTTCAACCAAAAGGACCACCAAGAACAAAATATTAAGTGCTTAAAAACACTCTGTTTTATAAAATTTTCAGAGGTAGCCAATTATATTGAACTAAAGTAAGCCAATCTTACATTTAATCATTACACATTTCGAAATATTCGGTTTCACGGCTGCGCTAACGCGAATTTTCTAATTTGGACATTAATATTGCACTTTTTTTTTTGATAAAAGTGACTATAGATTGCACTTACTTTTGCTATCTAAAAGAATGCATAAGAAACCATGAGAAACTTTGTGAGTGCAATTAATCGTAAGTTTTTGCTTTGCATTATACAGAAACCACATAAATAAAATGATGGAAAAAAGTGTCGCGTTCGCAATGTCACGTATCGAATCATATTTTTTTTTTTTGAAATAAAAAATAAGAAAATTTTTCGATCAAATAAATTCTAATATATGTACAGTTAAATTATTCAACAACATTTTAAAATTAGTCGCACCAAATGGTTTTGACAGATCTCGCTGAGTTTTGCTTTTATATTGATGGCCAAAAACACCACTTCCATTTTTTGTCGCGTGCGAATCGCTTTTTGATTGGCATTATCTCGGAACCAGCACTAGGTGTGCTCTACTTTTTTCTCACTAAATAAAGTGCTTCGAAAGTGCACTAAAGAACAAAAGAAAAAAAAAAGATTTTAATTTCACTTATACTCCACTTTAAATGCGTACGACTGTTCGACATCATGAAAATACCCATATGTACATTCGGCCAAATGTACACATTTTTGACAAGGCCTCCTATATGAATTTTCTACACCCAATTTCTATGGCAGCTATACGATATAGTTGTCCTATCCAACTTGGTGGAATTATGTAAAAGCATAGAAAACTTATAAATACGAGGTTTGGGGACGTTGTTGTTGAAGACAAAAACGTTTTTCTCACTAAAACAACATTTTCGACCGATGGTTCCTATGGCAGCTATATGCTATAGTCATCCGATCTGGCCGGTTCCGACAAATGTGCAGCGTATTTGTACCAAAAGACTTCGTGCAAAGTTTGGTTAAGATAGATTTAAAACTGACGGAGGAGATAGCATAGAAACAGACGAACAGACGGACGGACATAGCTATATCAACTCAGCTCGTCATGCTGATCAAAAATATATATACTTTATGTGGTCGGAGATGCTTCCTTCTATGCGTTACAAACATCTCGACAATTTTAATATACCCTCTACAAGGGTATAAAAATCATGGATTATCCAAATAGAATCATTCTGGTATAATACTTTTTATTCCACGGCTAATCTAAGTGGATGATTTTTTTGGTTTAAAAAATACGAAATAATCATTATTTACGGTCCCTGGTTTATATTTATCATGCTTTTCATATATGTCAACATAACGCAGATTGAACGTCTATATCATATAGCTTTCATAGCTACTCGTAATTGCCTTGTTTAAAAATGTACGAAAGATTTCGTTGTATTAAATTGTATTTAGTGAACGTGTCGTATGAGTAATTACACTCTGTACCAAAGGTACACAGAGTATTTTAAGTTTGTGCAAAAGTATGTAACCGGGAGAAGAAATTATTCCCGATCCTATAAAGTATATATATTCTTGATCAGCATCAACAGCCGTGTCGATATAGCCATGTCGTCTGTCCGTATGAACGAAGAGATCTCAGAGATGGTAACTGATACAAATTTGTCATGTATGGGACATATACATATTTCTTATACTTGCAGCTAGATCAAGTTTATTATCAATTTTTTATATTATCGTAAGTAACTATTTCTCAACTTTAAAATAAACTATTCCAAAGAAATGTACGATTATTTTTAGCGAAGGTTTCTATTTTGAATAACATACCCAAATTGCCTACAGCCGAAAACTATGCCTTACAAAAACAGCCCAGAAGGCTATTAGTTTTTATAGAATTTCAATGAAAATTATCAACAACACCAATTACTAAAAATAGTATATCTTCCTTGAAAAAAATCGTAGAAATGTTTGGGATAGTTTATTTGAAAGTTAAGGTGTTGTTCTTTCTGATAATGTCAAAACAGAAGTATAGGTTGCCCAGAAAACGCGTCTGAAAAAAGTCAAAACAGTCTCTTTTTGCAAATTTAAGCTCAAATTACTAAAAATCTCGACGTGATGGACCATTTCTGAAAGCAGATTCGAATCACCGCCAACCCTTCAATATACTGTAAAAAGTCTAATTTTGTCGCCTTGTGTTATTTTTTGGGTGAAAACTGTTTTAAAGACGTCAATGCACAACATTCTAAAACTAGTCACATTGATATATTGCCTCAGGACTCGTTAAAATCGGAGTTTGAATTGTTAGCCGCGAAACCACTTCTATGTTCTGCATGTATTTACTGCCTTTACTTTAATTTGTTTTTCATATTACTCGTCATTTATTTCAATATCACACGAGCTTATGCTTTTATCTATATCAAAAGAAAACAATTTTCCGGAAAATGCTTGTTTTTGATCGAGGCATCGCGCACTTAAAAAAGGTAACGATAACAGTAGTGTCCAAAAGCAAAAATTATCAAGAATAAAAACACGATTACAAATTGTTCATTCCTCTCTTCCATCCACTGTGAAGATCACAGCGCATATTTTCAAGTAACCGGGGCCAAGCTGTCAAGATGACGGTGTACCAGAAACATTTTTCTATTTTACTATCGAAATTTTTGATTCCGTTTCGGTACTGACAACCGTGTATGTTAATAGAGGTTGTGTAGTTACGGTTTTAAGAAAATATTTTTCGATTACGGTTACTGTTTCGGTTACAAATTTTAAAGTGTTTTTAGCGGTTAAAGCTTACGGTTTCGGTCACGGTGGTCAAAATAGTAAAAATCTTAGAGATAAAACTTATCTCATTTAGCTGTTATAAATAGTTGAGCCGTTTATGTTTTGAATCAGAAGAAGACGAAATAAGTTTCATGAAAGTAAACTAATTCTCCCGTATGCTTAAATATTGTTCGACAAACAAGAATCTTTTGGCCTTGGATAAACTCATATGTTTATGCTTAAAATTGGCAATTAATTTATAAACAAAGAGCACCAATTGTTGTCTCTGTTATGTGTTGTGCCCACTTGTTGATTTTCATTTGGTTTACGATTACAGGAAATGTCCCACCACAGTGATGATCAGCTTCTGCAGGCTGGAAGTGATTCCTTCTGGGAGCCTGGCAATTACAAACGAACCACCAAACGCATCGAGGATGGCTACAAGTGAGTGATGAACCTGTAAACTGTTGAGCAGTTGTTGGGGGGGTCAATGCCAGCAAAAATCAACTGGAACCGGTTACAAGTTTCTGATTTGTATGTTTTTTTTTGTTATATTTATTTTAACAGACTCTGCAATGACCTACAGCAACTGATACAGGAGCGAGCTGATATTGAGAAGGGATATGCTAAAAGTTTAAGAACCTGGTCAAAAAAATGGGGTGAACTCATTGAAAAAGGTAAGCGAGAGTGTTTACTTCTTTATGGAGCAGCAGGTAGCTGTTCTTATTTACCGCATTTTGTACATCATTTCTGAGCATTTCTTCTGCGGTTTTTGTTGTTTTAGTTGTTGTTGTTGACTGTTGTGCGATAAGTGGCTTAAGCTATTAATGGGCTTTTTTGTTGCCTCGTTTTCTTTTACCAGTTGTTGTTGTTGTTGTTTGTATTGCTGTCAACCAAACGCAGTGGCATGGCACTGTGGTATTAAATGAGACGTGCAACTAATTAAAAATGTAAATATAAATTAAAGGGCTTTGATCTAAGTATTGATAGTTGGAATTTACAGTAGAGTGGAGGTCTGGCATTTTTATAAGTGTAGACAGATGCGAATTGCCACTTTCATTAAAAAGTATCGTAGTTTAGGTAAATTCTGCCTATTGTTGACATTGAATTGATACGATAATTAGTATAAAAGTTGTAAATTTACTGACAAATCAGGCAAGCATTTAAATTCTTATTTATTCATTTTGCTATCCAGAAGAATTTTCCCCTCATATTAAAGTTGCACATGATATTCCATTAAATCACTCATTATACACTTGAAAATTGTATTATAATTTTGCCCTGAAGTTTTTGCCGGTTAACCTTTTTTTGCTTATAACTTGTGTATCGTTCATCCGATCTTTATCATTCCTTCAGCAAATCGATAAATAATTTTGACAACTAGATATCTCTAGAAGGTACGAATAATCTATCATCAAAACTGTGGGAGATATGACGTTTTTTCCAAACTGCCTGCAAGTATAAGAAATATATGTCCCATACATGTCAAACCTCTATCTCTAACCATCTCTGAGATCTCTTCGTTCATACGGACGGACGGACGGACAGACGGACATGGCTATATCGACTCGGCTGTTGATGCTGATCAAGAATATATATACTTTAAAGGGTCGGAGATGATTCCTTCTGGCTGTTACATACTTTTGCACAAACTTAATATACTCTATGTACCTTCGGTACAGAGTATGAAACAAAAATATTTTTCAAAAAAATTTATTCTTACTTGCGCCACCTCTAAACGTTATCGATTCGGGCTTCATCTTTAGGTTTCTTTTTTATACCAAAATGAATATTTTTAGACCCTGAGAACTTTGATAGTGACAGTTTAAAAACATATGCTGTTGTGTAGCATCTCAACTTTTTCAAATACATTGTGCGGTGAATTCATGCATACTATGATTCTCTCACTCCAATGCCTTTCTCCCATTTACGGTGTTTGTGCCAATGTTTTTATTGTAGACTCACTGAAGTTAACCCATATATTAGTTTCTGTTTCGTAACTGTTAACCGGTTATGATAATAAAGGTAATGGGGTTACGGTTAGTTAAGGGTACTGTACACCATCAGATGTCATTTTTTTAAGGTTTACAAAAAATTAAATTACACAAAAACTATAAGGGATATTAACCAGCGGTTTTTTATTCGATATAATAAATTGGATTAGTTTGTTGTTGTTATTGCTGTGGTTGTTGTATTCCGGTTTAAAGTTGGCCAAAAATTTAAAACAGGATCATGGTTGCGAAAATTTTTGAAAACAGATTATCTGAAATTGAAAATGAAAACGGGGTTTTGTTAAGAACTGATGTACTTCTGGTTGGAACTAGGATATTTGTGATCGGTCAATAAATAGCGGAATTATGGGGTTTCAAAGTCAAAATTTCCAAAATCGAATTTTTTTCCCCATTATTGGTCTTCACTTCGGTTTTTTTTTGACTGATCCCAAATATCCTAGTTCCGACCAGAATGGTGGGTATTAGAAGTTATTTAAAAAATAACTGTTTTCGATAAAATGGCCTTGGGTGTTAGCTTTTACTGAAAAAAAAAAAATTGTCCAATTCGGTTCAATAGTTCATAAGAAATTAGGTTCAAAGTGCGTCAAGACAAAGACTGTAGAACTCACAAAGATGCGTAACGCAGTATATCAAAATGCCACAAGGTGGATATTTTTTTGTCGCGTCGCGTCAAATACACTTGTATTTTATGGGTGCACAAGATGTTCATTAACGATCGCGAATGGTGGGCGCGCGTCTTCTACAATTTCTTATAGAATTTCCACTACGTCGCTTGTATACCCTTTTCATTATATTCAGAAGACTTAATCAAGTTTAAAGATATATTAATGTATAAGCACATCAATCAGATCACGAATAAGTGCAAACCTCGCGTTGTATAATAATATTTGTAATATACAGTATACAGTAAAATTGCAAATAAATATAACAATTAAATAACAATTCTTGACTAACGCTTGCAAGAGCTAACATTCATTGCATTCCTATTCTTTTCGCTTGCACAAACTCGCTCTCTCACTTACAAAACTGAGAGCGCAAGGCGTTCTTGCTTTTAGTGATGCTGCTCTCCGTCGCCACAAAGCAATGCACACAGAACACCACCCCAAAAAATTACAAGCGCACACTGAAGACGTAAAACTGAGCAGACTGCGTCAAAGCTGAACTGAAGAGGACCGAAGTAAAGTAAAATTGACTCAAACAGCACCTCCAGGAGGGCCAGGGCCAAAGCTTCTCTCAATCTCTTGGCGTGTGTGCTTATAATTGTTCGCACAAGAGAAAGGGACCACCTACAGTTTAACGCCGAATCCGAACGGTAATAGTTAGAGATACTTCACAGCTGGCGCCAGTAGCTGATGAAGGTGATCGGGTGTCTAAAAGCTTTTTTCTAAAGATAGAAAAATCTTTTTCTATTAGATGGTCCGAGGCGGGATCGAACCCACAACCTCCCGCACCAGCAGCCACACATACAACAGGTACGCCACGCCCGACCACGAGGACCGAACTCAGCCAAACAAAAATACACACGCACAGCATACTAATGTAAAATCGAAAATCCACATCGAAAATCCACGCTAAAAATTTTGCCTGACATTCACTTGTATGGCCGTTACGCATCTTTGTGTTCTTGTGGTCTTTGGTCAAGATATGGTAAAAAAAAATCTCAAAAATTTCAAAGTAAAATTTATTTTTCAAACGAAAAATATGAATATTTTATAACTGCTTAGTTTAATTTTACATAATTAAAAAAAAAAAAACCGGTAAAAGCCTTAGAAAAACTAAGATCAGGGGTCTCTAAATGTATTGCAGACACCAATAAAAATTAAGAAAATCAATTGTCAAACAACAACAACCACAAAAAAAGAGTGGAAGAGTCGTATGTAGTGTATGTCCAGTCTCTGCCTGCATGCATTAGATAGGGCTTTGGATACCCCAGTTGGTAGAGGTAACACCTCAGGCTAGAAATGTAAAAGGCAACCCTCTTTTAACTGGCAGAAACTCTCGATTATATTTCTGATTTCTGTGTTCCTTCAAAACTTCTTCTTTCCCAAATATTTCAAGTTCCATCTAATTAGGTCTGCTGACCAATTTCAGTGTATATCCGGCCCAATGTGCGTAGTCTGTCTAATGTTTGTGAAATGAAATCGAGTACAGCGGCCGACGCGTTTGCAAAGTTGGCAACCGCTTTGCCTCATTGCTGACCGCCTCTGCATGGATGGCTCTTTTGGCCATGTCCATCCACTTTCACAGTAACCCAGCAATAACCAATTGCAAAAGCGGCTTCTTCTCTGTTTTTTTTGCTTGGAATTTGCCTAGTTTGCGTCTAGCCAGAGTTAGAGGCGAGAGACGATTCAAACCAGCCACCAAAAGAGCATAGCTTGAAATGGTTTCAAAAATCAATGCGACAAGAAAAATAGAACGAGTTATTTCTGTGTTAAGCGTCTCAATTTTCTGTGTGTGTGTGTGTGTGTGTGAGTGGGGGGTTGCCCATTGAGTAAAGTAGAATCGTGCGAGTCGTTAGTCAAATCATCAAAACAAGCTTCGTGCATTCCCAATTTCCAATTATAAGACGAGAGCATCATAAAAAAGTTTTTGTTAGCGCTTCATAAAACATGCCAAAAATATGCGACGCACACCTACTCAAGCACGCTTCCCGACTGGCTTTGGCCGATTAGATAAAAAAGTACAACGCATGACGTAAACCTCTAATTGCTCATAAAATCTTTGTTTAACCATTCTCCAGGTCCTGAATATGGCACCACCGAGGCAGCCTGGAAGGGTGTTCTTACCGAATCGGAGCGCGTCTCCGATGTGCACATGAAAATCAAAGATAATCTGTGCAATGATGTCAACAGTCAGATTAAGACCTGGCAAAAGGATAACTTCCATCACACACTTATGCAAATCAAGGAGCGTAAAGATCTGGAGGATTTGTTCAAGAAGGCACAGAAACCCTGGGCCAAACTATTAGCCAAGGTGGAGAAGGCCAAAGCCGATTATCATTCGGCCTGCAAAACAGAGCGCAGTGCTACCAATCAAGAGCGCAATGCCAATGCCGACAGCTCCCTGTCACCGGATCAGGTGAGAAATATGAAGTATAAGTACATATATATGCGATTTCTATTAATTGTCGAATCATTTGAAGGTGAAGAAAATGCATGATCGCGTGCAAAAGACCAAAGATCAAGTGCAGAAATGCCGCGAGAAATATGAGCAAGCTATTGCCGAAATCACCAAATACAATTCGGTTTATATTGAGGATATGACATCTGTGTTTGAAAAGTGCCAAACCATGGAGAAGACGCGTTTACAGTTTTTCAAGGATATCTTATTCAATGTGCACGCGTGTCTTGATCCGACCAAAGTGCAAAGGTAAATATGAGCATCAAACATATTTTAATAAGATGACTGAGTAACCATCTAGGATGTAGGAAAATTCCGTGAAAGCAGCGGGAAGTTTTTAGGAGTAACTTTCAACAGCCTTTAGTTGAGTCATCTGTTAGCCATGCCGCCAGGCGCCCCAGGGTTTTAATTACTGAGAAAGAAAATTAGAAAACGAAAGCGGATGACACTGTAGTGGGTTTATAGACAGCTATGGAATTTTCCTGGCCTGAAGCTGTGTTTAATTGGTGTTAGGTGGGTGAAATCCACCGGAATGTCTGCTTTTGAGGCATGCATCAGTTATCTCCAGGTTTATTCTGGTTAAATTGCTGTTGAGAGAGGCAGTGTAGCTCGAGCGAAGCTGTGCCGGTCTTACTAATGGCGGTCTTACATTCTGCTTTAGACAGTTTATACATACCCACAGGCTACCGCAGCTAAGATGTTGGTGGTCAGCCTGTGACAGTGAGAAGGGCAGCGTTTCTAGGCACGTCTTAAATATCCCTGACCATACTGGGATTATAACGTCGCATTGCGTTATGTTTATGGTCTTATATCTCCTTGTCATTGCACTAGGAGCTTTCCGCAATGGCCACAAGTTTTCTAATTGTCTCTTTTACTTTACGTGCCTTCCAAAGTAAGAGGTTGTCAAACATCACTCCCAGTTCTTTTAGATATTTGATCGCGGGAAACGTGCCTCCATCCACAAAGACGTTGAAAAAGGGCGGACAGAGCAATGTTTCTGTCAGCAAATTATACAGAGAATGTGAACTACCTTGATAAAGTCCCTGTTCAATCGGAGGATGTTACAGTCTTCAGCATAGCCTTGGTGGTGGAGGTATTCCAACAAATTAGAGATTGCAGATGTCGTTGGTGATGCCTAGTCTAACTGCTTGGCATTAGGCAATGCCCAGTGTGTATTCCAACCAATAATCTGCACTCCCTGCGGCGGAGGTGCGGTTTAGCATGCCGTTGCGCTCCTTGCACTTGCTAGAAAGTTATTGGCAGTTTCTCTAGTTTGCTGTGCAACGTTGTTAGAGAAGTGTCCAATTTCTCTATTCGATCATTCGTCAGCACAACGACTTCTTAAGCAAGTGCGTCCGACGTCTTCGTTTCATGCTATACCTTGTTCGCTGTGTACTCAGTAGATTAAGTGCTTCCCTGCTCTTCACTGACCGCTGAGGATTGCATAGAGCTTATATTTACTTTCTCTCTACAGCTTTCCTCGTAGCGTATACCGTCGCCTGAAATATGCTAAAGTTGTCAGAAAGCTTATTTGAAAGCCTTGTTTCAGAATTTGTATCCTACGCTCCCTGTATTCTTGCATACATTCGTGTAGATGTTGATGCTTCTTTAATTCTAATATTCCTGCTTAGCCAGGTTGGCTGTAAATGCTAAGCGTTGTGCCGATTTGTGAGCGATTGTTTGTGCTCGGATATCCAGTCTCAATTTGGAGCCCCGTGATGCAAAACAGAGCCTGCTGGGTGTTATTCATGAGCTTAAGGATGAGCTGACAGATACGCAATGTACTACTGTTCAGCATCTTGGAAGCTTAGATTGCACTTGTGGGCTTTTTCAACCTTTACTCTTCATTGTGTCTCAGCTTGCTGTCCAAGACTATACATATTTGATCTGTACCTGAGCTCTTGGTGAAGAGGATGAGGTTTTTGATGCGGAGTCCAACTCCTTACTCCCACTCACATATCTTCGTATGTGTTTTATTAAGACGGCTACCGTTACTTTAGGCGCCTTCCAGTCGTAATCTTTATTTGATCGTCGACCACTAGATTCCCAATAGAGGCATTAGGACTTCACCCTGAGGTGTGCCTTTTTTACTATAAATACCGTGCCCCAATTCGATTGAAACTGTTTACACTGGGAGTGAGAGTGTCGCTCCTAGACGGTTTGGGCTGACATCTCAATCTTTATGCCTGTTACAAGAGTCACCTCGAAAGTCTTTAGCGAGAGGCACCACGAAAGTGTTCGACAAGAGGCATCACGAAAGTCCTCGACTCGAGACAACCTTAACTTTAATTTTAGGAATCACCAGAGATTCAAGTACTTCATCCCAGCATTCAAATATTTAGAAATGTTTTATTCAAGATTTTTTCAGTCATTGATTAAAAGCCGACCAAAATTTAGCATCATGCCTCGAGTATATAATGCATTAACCACATCGACCACAAATATAGGGTACATTTCTCTGTGAAAACAACACTCTTGCTCATGTAACAGACTGGAATAGTTAGGACACTGCCCAAAATTGGCTTAAATTTGTTGATTATTTTTTTAAATTTTCCTATTGTTATCAGCTTTTATTAACCCCATTTGTTTCTCATCTTTAAGCCTGCCCCAAATCTATGAGGAATTCTATCATACAATCAACAATGCGGACCAACAAAAGGACTTAAAATGGTGGTCAAATAATCATGGTATTAACATGGCCATGAACTGGCCAGCATTTGTGGTGAGTTTTGTGCACCTTTATGGCATTAAGCTTAAGCTTATATTTTTACAATGTCTTGTTCAAAAGGAATACACGGAGGAGTTTCGTGACATAGCCAAGGGTAACAAATCAAAAGAAGCACTACCGGCCGCACCCATAACGCTAATCAATCAGCGTCCTGTGGCCGAGGATGTGCATGTAAGTCAATAGAAATGGAATACCAATGGCGTTGCTGTAATTAAATTGTATCCCTTTGCAGGAATATCCCTCTACGAATAGCCTAAAGAAGAATACCAGCGCCAGCGTTCATAGCAAAGCGAGCGTTAAGAGTGAACAGGCAATAACGCAATCTTCCACAACAGCTGAAGCCAAAACGTCAGCAGCGGCGGCTACCGGCACGGCGACAACAGCAGCAGCAGCGGCGGCAGCCACAGCAGCGGCATCATCGAATCGCAATTCGAGCGTAACGTAAGTTGAAACAGTTTGTATTGTGTTGGATTACACTCGACTGGTGGTTGATTACACATGTAGATGATGTCGAGACATGTCGCACAGTGTCAAGTTTTTTTACAGCTCGTTGCGAAAATGAATTAGTGAAGAAATTTCAATTCTAGATTAATCAAACTTCTCTGTACAAAAAATATCACAATTTTAACAAATTTATGCAACAGCTGACTCAGCTCATCTGAGTTGGGCAGTTTTTTACTTTTTGAAAAATATAGTCTAACTGCTTGGGCGGGGTTTCAGTCCAAAACCAAACCAGTGTAACACATTCGTGTTTTTTTATCCGAGACAAAACGCTATTTAATTTAGGATCAACCGAAACTGAAATCAATTTGGACCCGATAAAGTTTGGTTCAAAAAATTTGACTTACAAATTTTACAAAATTTCAATCAGGGCTGAAAATTGAAATTACCATCACAATTCCCAATACCAATTACAATTATTGGTAATTAAATTATTAGGTAAAATTAGGAAATAATTATAATGTAAATTGTAATTGTTAAGGTAATTAAATTTTTGATTACCAACAAAATTGTAATGGAATTTCCGATTTACAGCCCTGACTTCGATGGTAAAAATTTAATTGTAAAGTACTAGTTAAGGTGAATTTTTTTTTTACCATATTACAGTTCGGCATATTATAACTTGATCTTTTCAACTAACTGTAAACATCACAAATAGCGCTCGTGCATGAAAACGTAGTGAGACTGTTTATGCTAAAAAATGTCAACTTTTTTTTTGCTATTACCAAATTTTAGCTATTGGCATTAAAGTGATCAGTTCCCGAAATATAAATAGTACCCTACGTATAGCAGAAAAACGGAAATTTTGGATAAATTTCTAGATTTATGGGTCCTTTGCGACAGACCACATATCAGTTCTGCTACACTTAATGATGCTCTTAAAAGGCGACTCCAAAAACTAGAATAATCAATTCGGTCTTCCAATACTTACAATACTTTAATACGAAAATACTCAAACCTAATTTTGGGTGTTAATCAATAACTAACAAATGGCCACAGGGACATTAGGTTGTGTGTTTCACTATTAAAATCTAAAAGTTTTCGGTTCGGTTTAGCATTTTCGAAAGAAGAGCATGCTTTAGCTGTTCGTTTCGTTTTGCATCCTTGTTGAAAACATTATGAATCTTAATATAAATAAAATAATCAGGTCTGTAAAATTCCTAAAATCGCGAGGGGTTTACTCCGGGCTTCGAAATTGCGAAATCAATGTGACAGATTTTAAGTTTCATTTCGTCTGCTTTTGCTTCTGCTTTTGAGAAAAACAGAAGTCGCAGTGGAAGCAGTAGCACAAAGCGATTATTAAAAACAAGCGAACGGCAGCAGCAGTTGTCGCTTTATGATTTTTGATTTGATAAACTTTTACTATCGGTGGCACTGCTATTAAATATGTTGACCATGTTTCCAACCTCGGAGTAAACTTTAATAATACTTTGTCTTGGAGTTATCATGTAGGCAACTGGAAAAAACTATGGCATGCTTGGGCAACTATCTTTGACTGTCTTTGACTTTCTGACAAGAAACCTCAAATTGACTGTTGCAAAAACGTGCCTAATACATTGACATTGTTCTATGGAGTCGAAATTTTTGGAAGCTGATGATGCACAAATTACTAGGGGCTTTTAATTCCATTGCCAGATATATTTATGACCGTAAACTCAGTGACCATTTAACACATTTTTCCAATATCATTCTTGGCCTTAATATAAAATCGTGGATTAGCCTTATAATTCTTGTTTTTCTACACCAAATAATAACTACTACAGAACCGACTTACCTCTTTGAACTCACAAATTTTGCAGCCTCAAAAAGAACAAGAAACCTTATATGTCCTAGAATGCATCTTTTAATGTCCAAAAACCAATTCTCGCAGTTGGAACGAACTCCCAGATAAGCTTAAACTTATTAGGAACTCAACGCAGTTAAAAACGAAACTAATTAGTAATATCAAACTCCTCTTTTTTGACATAAAATATAAAAATTAGTTCCAATTGAATCTATAGAATTTAAGGAAAAGATCAAGTTTCCTTAAATTCTATAGATGTAGGTAAATATCTTATTGTCTGACAACATATTGGAGAGTCCCAATTTTTTGCCACGTACTCGATAACATCCACTGTAAGCTCGTCCATGCTATTTTCTAGACTTTGATGTAGCTCAATCGAAGTAACATCATCAGGGTCAGCATACTTCGCAGTAACATCATCGGGGTCAGTACAATTTTCTTTTTTTTTCATCTTTGGGAACATTAATAAAATTCCCTGCCTCTATTTAAATACGCATACGACAATAATTGCAAAATTCGAGTTTTTTTCTGCTCACGTAATGGTTAAAGGAACAAACGAAAAAACAAAAAAAAAAAGTCTGCCACGAACCTACTGTGTTGACAGCCAGCTGAGCACTGACAATAAAATACTAAACGAGAGAGCCGCTCACACGACGGGACCACCTTATACGTATGGCATCATGCTCCAGTGCATGAAAGGGTCAAATTTTCCACTCTGCAGAGGAAGATTGATAAAGTAGTCTACCAAATGACCAATATGATGAACACCATTGTTGCCATGATGACCTAGTTTGCTTATTGCGGACTAATTAGTATGTATCGCAACAGCGATATCGATAGGCGCATGTGGCGTTGATGGCCAGAGACTCATACAATGATGAGTAAATGAAAATCTCAGCCACTGTCGGTAAAGATTTTAACTCAATGTAAAGAACAATACTTATTAATTGAATAAAAGACAGTAGGTTGTGCTTAAAACAACCTACATAGATTGTGTTTAGCCTCTGTGCTGAACAGTTCACTAAAAGAAAACATTTGTGTTGAAATCACAACATCTTGCATATGTAGAGTATTCCGTTTCTAAAGCTCTACGAGAGCAGAAACTAGAAACATTTGAAATCCCAAGAAAGGAAATAACAAATTTGCGTAAATTAAAATATATTAAAATTTTTTTTAACTGACACTTTCTTGGTTCGAGCAGTTAACATAAATTTTCTCTGGTTCAGGTTTGGTTCAGATTTGCTAAAAATCCCGCAGACTCCGACTCTGGAGCGGTTCAACTCCGAACCGGCTTACAGCCCTGGTTATAATTATTTGTTTTCTATTGGATTATCAACCAGCAGGGCATAGTAGGTAACTAAATTCTTGGTACAAATTCCGAAAATTTACAAATTTATTTGCCCAAATTTGGATCTTCGTTAAGAAATTGGAATGGAATGGAATTAAATATGTGCAAATTCAAATTTTTTTCCCGCGTCGGTATCTATATAAAAAAGTCAAAATTAATCATCTTCTTTTAACTTCTAAAAAATTTGTATACGTTTTCCAAGAAACAAGTAATATGTATTAATTATTTCTCGTCTGCTTCACAATCTCACTACAATTCAGATAGGCGCTTTGCGTCCTTAAACAAATTAATCAAAGGATTTAAATCGTTTTATTTTCCGGTATATTGTTCAGTTCAGCAATTTTGAATGGATAACGGTTGTCTAAGGGCTTGCATCCCTGGTTAATACTGCATTGAAAAAAATGGGAGCAAATCATAAATTAGCACTTGCCAAATTGTTTATCTTTTCAAGTTTAGATCTTACAACAATCAACTCAAATCCATGTCTTCAATAGTAATAATTTTTGCAACGATATTCAACAAAACGAACCACTGTGCATCGCTCTGAATGCGCTCATTTACATTGAACTAATTGATTTAAATTTATAGCAATGGCAACGGCAAAGTCGATGCAAACCCATTCGAAGAAGAGGAGGAGTGGGATGAGGCCGACAACGTGCTGGTCGACAATGGTGAGCCGGGCGTGCCCGTTAAAGCATTATACGACTACGAGGGCGCTGAAAGCGACGAGCTCACATTTAAACAAGGTGCGTGATATTGGATACTATTATATACAATTGTTGCTATCTCTCCCCCTACTTTTGCAGGTGAAGTCTTTGAGAAGCTTGAAGATGAGGACGAGCAAGGCTGGTGCAAGGGACGCATGAATGGTCGTGTGGGTCTATATCCGGCGAACTATGTGGAAATCTTTAACTCGTAAATTAGTCGCAGTCGTTAAACAGATATACATTGATGTATGTATGCATATGTCTACCGAGAATAGAGACGTGAACAGTCGCTGATGAAATTATTATCATATGTATTAGAAATTGTTATGAGCAATCGCTCGCGCACTATAGCGGGAATAGTGTGTGAGGCATCTGATGTATTAGGCATTGAATTTTTGTATCAAGCAGAAAGGGCAACCAACCTACCAATAAACACAAGAAAAAAATATAAACAAAAAAAAGAACTCACCAACCGTAGCATTCAAATGATAAACATTTATTAATAATAACAAACAACTTAGCTAAAATGTCAGACAGAACAATAAGTGTGTAAAACGTCAATGTATGAAATAACATTAGAATATTTATGCTATTGCTCGAAACTTCTACTGAACATTAAGGGTTTCCTTGGACGCGTACGCGATTTTTGCTGCGAACGCTTTGGCATGGCATTTTGTAATGCGTTTCTTGAACATTTTAATATTTATGCAGTTTTGTGTATACCTATTATACTGAAATACATACAAAAGATTATGTATACGTATATTGTACATGTACATTTTTAAATGACTTAAATTATTGAAATAAAACAAATAAATGAAAACCCCAAACATGATGTTCCAAATTCAATGAAATACATATGTGTAGCATTTAAATTGAAATTCGATACTGTTTCGAATTTATTTAACTTAATATCTGAAGTGATTATAATATCTGCGGTTGCAAGGCCACTTGATTCCATTTGGCTTTGAGCAAAGTCAAATCAAATTTTTGATCAGATCTATTGGGAACTTTTTGGCCATATTTGATGAAATTATTTGCGCATGGAATCATAGTTTTAGTTTTAAGTCCTGCGAAATCTGCAATGATGGTTATTTATACAAATTTTCATTAAATATTTTTGGAAATCAATTGCCTGTGGGACCTTAGCGTAAGATGTTGTGTTTTGCAATGCGGGATTGAAAATCCAGGATGGCATCAGCTCAACCCGCCATACAAATTTGTTGATTGACTATTACATCTAGGTGTAAAAACCAAAACATCATAGAAGAACCTTTGGCAGACAAAACTTCTGCACAGCAAAGACAGCAGGGAACGGGAACGGCTCGGCTTTGTATCACAAGGTCCTGAAAGTTACCTACAACTAGTGATTGGAATGTTACTCAATTTTCACCCCTAGGTATGGTGCAAGGTGAATGTCATAAAATATTTCTAGGTAAGGTAAAAGGTATTCGGAATTTCCAGAACTTAGGTAAAGTTAAAGGTACATTAAAGTAAAGTAAGTAAAGGTACATTATTTAAAAGCATGTTTAAGCCATTTTTATTAGTAATGAATACTAAAAATAGAGGAAAGCTAACATCGGCTCCACCGAAGTTTATATACCCTTGTAGCTTGTATGATTTTTATAAATTAGTAGCCTGATTCCACTGACACAAATATGTACATTCGGCCAAATGTACACATTTTTGACAAGGCCTCCTATATACATTTTCTACACCTAATTTCTATGACAGCTGTACTATATAGTTGTCCTATCAGACTTGGTGGATCTATGTGAAAGCAAAGAAAACTTGTGTATACAAGGTTCGGGGACGTTTGCGTTGAAGACATAAAAGTTTTTCTCACTAAAACAACATTTTTGACTGATGGTTCCTATCGCAGCTATATGCTATAGTCATCCGATCTGGCCGGTCTCGACAAATGTGCATCGTATTTGTACCAAAAGACTTCGTGCAAAGTTTGGTTAAGATAGCTTTAAAAATGACGGAGGAGATAGCATAGAAACAGACGGACAGACGGACGGACGGACACAAGGACATGGCTATATCAACTCAGCTCGTCATGCTGATCAAGAATATATATACTTTGTGTGGTCGGAGATGCTTCCTTCTATGCGTTACAAACATCTGGATAATTTTAATATACAAGGGTATAAAAACAAAACAACATTACTTCATTACAGATATTTTTAGAGTCATACATACTGTAAGAGCTTAAATCCAAAAATAAGGTTTAAAAATGGAAAATTATAATTACATATGATGTCATATTATTAAAATGTTTCGTATATACTATCTGTCTATTTTAATATAAGAGTTTCGAATATTTCGTCACCTAGTCTGTTTCTTTTCTTGTGTATTTGGCCTCCAAAGCTAAAAATTCTTTCAATAGATGCAGGGCAAGTCAAAATGTTGGTATACTTAGTTGTAGTGTAGACTTTGAAACTATTTAAAAATAGCCGCCAATGTGTATCGATATTATATCTTTAAGATATTTTAAGACAGAGATGATGGTCACACTAAATAAGAATGGATGACGCTACAGAGAGTAGAACGGAGTACTAGACAGACGAGACGAGACGAACGAAGTCAGGCATTGTATATCAGGGTACCCCAAGAAGATAGCTCAAACATGTGACTGTCTCTCTCTCTAACACATAGTGATGCTGACTGCTGTATATGATAAACAGAACAAATAGTAATGTAAATAGTAAACCGTGTGTATTTAGAAACCCGTGTAAATAGTGTGTAAATAAAAGCACGAAACCCAAGAAAAACAGTCGATTACAATAGATTCTAAAGATTTGCTATTATCGGCAAGTTACGTTAAGACTTCCATTTAAATATTATAATTTTCATAACAATTCTTAGTTTCATCCAACCTCCATTATTGGTATTGTAAAAGTCTTCAATATCCATTGTATTTGAACTCTCATTGACAACAGTTTCAAAATTTTCCGTATTTTCTTCAACAAGCCAATCTTTAAAAGACTATCGTAGTAAGTCGTTTTAAAATTCCTTTTTTAAGAGCATCTTTAGGTGAAGTTGATGTATTGCTTGAAGTAAAGTGGGAGGCAAAAATCCAAGACATCAACGGGATACGCACTGCAATAGAACATTACCCTTAGCGAAAATGTCGGTAACTTTATTCAATTCATGCAAAAAATTAATTTCTGTATTTGTAGATAGTTTTTTTTAAAGTTGTACAAACACTTTTAAAATTATGTTTTAGTTCCAAAACACGTTGAATACTGTCATCAAAACTGTTTTATCTTGTGGCGCAAGGATCTATTAACTAAAGCTTACAAATTTTCTCAACTTTATCAGCTGCTACTGTGGATCAAATTGCCGTTGCTATCGCTTAGGAAAATTTGTACAACCGCTTGAATGATATGTTTAGTGGAGCCTGTCCAGCATCTTTCCTGACAACTAAGTTCAAAGTGTGTGATCCACATCTAAAATGCCTTGGCAAAATAATTTCAACATTACATCCTCGTTTTCATAAGTTTCAAACCTTAGTTGAACTAACCTACTCTATTACCTTCAACTCAGAATCATCTAAGAACTTTGGCTTAAAGTTGGGTATCTCTAAGTCCTTATTAGCTATGAACCTTAGCTAATATAGTAGTAATTATATAGTGGCAGGTTACACCAAAGTATCTCTTGTTTTTGCAATTCCAGATATCTGTATGCTTCTCAGCGTGAGCTAGGAATTTAATTTAGACACATAGTTTCTTAGTTTAGTTTCTTAGAATTCTTCGTAGATTCTGATACTGTTTTTTTTTGACCCGAACAAATTGTTTTTGGGGGCAGCATGCGCTGTCTACCAACAGTATTTTAAAAGGCTAACAATAATGTTGGTGCTCTGTTAACTAACATTATGGAAGGCAATTTAACATTTCCTCCTCTGAGTAACGGGTATATCGAGGTCGGGCAGGGCCAGTGTTGCCAGTTTGTCCTTTTTGCGGACAGATCTGTGCTTTTTGAAACTGCAATTTCCGGTTTGAAACATCCCCTATCCGGAAAAAATGGCCTTTTTATTTTATTTTATCCTTTTATCATCTATTTTTAAATTGTTCTTAGGAGCTCATACATTTTATCAATTACAAGTATGTGGCATCGCTTTCATATTGATTTTCCGCCTAAGCATTGCGATAAGCATTTTTCAAAGCGATGCAGCCCTGTTTTATTTGTGTGTAATCAAAGTCAGAAGAATCGAATATCGGTTCACTGCGCTTTAAAGTTTCAACATGCCGAAATACGTTTACAATTAAAAATACCTCGAATCTTGGTTAAGAGAACCTGAATTAAAGAATTGGATGTTCTTGGAATACCAAGTATCTGGATCCGGAGGTATACCGCAAATACTGCAATTGCAGTTGAAATAAAAAGATTGACCAGGTCCACGCACATGGCCACACAAAAAAACACATGCAAAATGCAGTGCCCTTCGCACAAGGAAAACAAAATTACGTTTCAGCCACTTTCAACATCGCTTGTATTCAGGAGGCGGCACTAGCAATTATTGTGCCCAACATGTGGCCAAAATGATCAAGTTTCTGAAAGTTGTCTTCAGTTAATTGGAACGAATGCACACGAAATTGATGCTGATAATACAACTCTCGATATAAATTAGACGAAAATAAAGATATTCGAAACTCCACGTCAGACGGCACAGACGTGTAAAAAATTTTATACCTGAAGATGGTTGCCGGTCAGCAACCGAAATAACCGAAAAACAGCATATACATCTGTGTGTTTCATTTGACCTCGAACCGGTTAAGCTCAATTTTCTACAATTTAGAAAGATCGCCAACTATCAACCTTTTGATATTCATTAAATCTTTATTATATTAATAAGGAGCTATGTTTATCCTGTTTTTTTAGCCTTAAAAAAAAGTGTGTCCGTTTTCTGTCTTTTTTTCTGGGTTCAACCGTCCCTATTTGGTGTAGAGGCGTTGGCAACACTGGGCAGGGCCGATTCTAACTTACGCACAGTGGGCGATTGGGCCTCGCTAGCGGCATTTAATTAATAACTTCCAAACGAAAACAGATATCTTCAGTCGGTTTTTTTTCACTGCTCAGAAAAAAATCAAAGAATTTTTTGCAAACAATTTTTTTTTTTTTAATTTTTTTTTAAATTTTTTTATTTTTAAAAAAAAATTTTTTAATTTTTAATTTTTTTTTTAAACTTCATTAAACAAATTTGGTAAATCAATATTTTTTTGAAAACGATAAAAAATATATTATTCCGAATCGGAATCTTCAGAATCAGGCATATCCATATGCTTCATTGAAAGCAAGCTCTTCACATCCTCGTCCATAATAATATTTTTTGCAGACGATATCGAAGATCCATTTGACAATGAAGATATCAAAGGGTCGGATGAAACTAACAATGCATTTATGACATCTTCCATAGTATTTTTTCGAGAATTTTTTCTGGTGTTGCTCTCGCGTATGTTTCGAAAGTCCTTGTTCCTGGCTTCAAGAGCTTCCTCGGACATCATACCAATCGGAAGAGAAAAATTATCTATAATGTCTGCTCCATGAATTAAAATTCTGTGAATTGACGATGGCATATAAAACCAGGGGTATGCTTCAACAAAAATTTCGGCAGTTTCCAATGCGTAAGACCCGAATGCCTCCGTATTTATATCGTGTCCACAAGCCAATGCTCGTAAGACTACGCTGAATCTATATATTAAATCATAGCTTACTCCTGTTATATGAGCAGCCAAATTTGGCTGTTGGAAAAACCTCCTTGCAGTGTTTCCGTTGTTCGTACTGCCAGTACCAGCCATTGGTATATCCACCAACAAATGCATTTCTTCTCTTAGCTTCTGCTGAATACTTCTTTTATGTTGTTCAACAACATCCTTATCAGCACCACGAGCTTGCCACTTTTGTATAAGAATTCTATATGCAATGTGCAAAACACACTCGAAAAACCTAATCCAGGCGTGGAGACTTGATGAGCCATATTCAAATAGGTTTTCATTAATAGAAAAGCTCTTCACCAAATTTAGATTGTTCATATTTTTAGGAGTTGCGCTACAGATTCCGCATGTTTGCGAAGAGGATTCCGATATGACACTGAACGTTTTACCATCAAGCATGGTCATATGAAATTGGTGATCAATTCTAAAGGTACTATTTAAAGGTAAAGGTAATATTTAAGATTTGGCTTTTTATGTTTTCAATTTCTCTACGAGTCAAGTCTGCCGTTTCTTTCTCGCAAAGTATCTTGATTGGTCGACAATATCGAGTAGAAGAAGGTCGATTGTTTTTCCATAAAACTGTCGGTCCTTTCTGCACTATCAATGGCACCATACAAATTGAAAATAAATATTGATCTATCATGTCTCCATCAAAGTCATCAAATTTTTGCCTATATGTAGAATGACCACTGCTGCCATCACAGCCCCATTTGTAGGTAGCAGTTAACTGGGTGTAATTATTATTATCAATTTGGTGCTAAAAACTCTCTGGGTGTGCTTCAATAATTCTAGCAATAGTATGGTCCACTAAGCTTTGTAGAGATACTTCAGCGAACTGATCAGTGACCGTGATGCCACTAGGATAGCATTTTTTTTTCGCACCGCGCAGTTTATCGTAGCATGGATATATATCGGCGTTTTGGCCTTTAGCAGCTCTTTTTGACAAATTCCATGTATACTTGGTATGTCCAACATCTACAAATAACGCCAGTGCTTTTTCATCAGAAAATTTTGAAGGTAGCCAGCGGCTACCACAGCGTGGAGTATTCATAGTTTTCATAATCTTACCGCTAAACTCTTCGTCGGCATTTAGCATTGACACCACCTTTGAAGCACTGCGCTTTCCAGCTTTATACAAGCTTGCAGCCACCAACAATGCATCTGACGTGACTTCTTCAGTAAGGCCTGACAATTTGTTGACTTGCGTTTTCTTGCAACACACCGAAATATCTTTTTGTGGACGTCCAACATTTTCGGAAGCTGATCTATCTATCAATACTATCGGCGTATCTAGCCATTCCTTGTTGTCATTTTCAAAAAACAACTTATTTCTTCGACAATTTTTCCACTTTACGACAAGCCTGCTAGTGAAATTTCGCAGCTTTTTGCCAATCTCGCATTTCTCCTCCTGAGTATAGTTAACGCCTTTCAGAACAGTATCAAATACAAAGTTTTCCATGGTGAGGAACTTCTTGGTTGGGATCGCTTCTTCATGCCATACTAAGAAAAGTGTCCGTTTTTCGACTGACATTGTGCCTAAAAAGTGCCGTAGTAGGAAGGGTAGCAGGTAGTAGCAATTCATATTGGACATTTTGGACGCACAATGATTCCAACTTCCAGATAAAATAAGAATTAGACTGAATCCAGGTGAATCAAGTATAGTTCTACTCCACGAAAGACAGGTGTACGCTACTGTTGACTCGTTGTTAATACACTTAATTACCATTACGTTTTATAAGCAACACACTTATAGACCGGTCACAAACACTGATTTTCTATGTAATACATACCTTGAAGATTATAAAAAACCAAACTTGTAATACAATAAGTAAAGATTCCAAATTTCCCAGAGACTCGAAGTGAATGCGCACAACAAAGAAAAAATTTTGTAAAGCGCTTGCTGCAGCATATGCTGTGTTTGACAGCTCACAGCTGATGATCAGCTGATCGGAGAGCTTTTTAAAAAGCTCCAAAAATCTAATCAAAGTATCTGTTATCGATTTGTAAAAAAAATCAATGCTTTTTCAAATTTGAAAATTTGAATTAAATGCCGCTAGCGAGCCCGAATCGCCCACTGTGTTACGCTCTGGTTCTATTTGCTTTTTGGACTACTTAAACTAACTAAAACAGGTGGTTGGGGTAGGACCATTGAAGTCTTCTGATCCGATGGAATACCGTAGAACTAAGCGTATCAGCGTAAATTTGAAATTTTTTTTTTATGAGTGTACGTATCTCACCGTGATTAGGAACTTATGCGTTATCAAATCTCTCAAGGCTAACATCTTTTATTCTATTACCGAAAAGTTACTTTCTTTTGTATTTTTTACGACAATGTTAGACTATCTTTATTATTCTTATCATTTCGTGTTGCCGTATGGACTAATTCCATTGAAAAAATTATACATCATTTCTTGACAATTCAAGAAATGAAATACTACAAAATTCCCTATCACGTCAAGTTTTTTAGAAATCAATGGTCAAAGTTGTTAAATGTTCCTAAAAAGGCCATTTTCAAAAATTTATTAAAAAACCATCTTAAACGGAATGATGTGAGTGAAAATTTGGAACCAGACGGATCAGAACGAAATAATTTTCAACTCATCAAGACACTTTTATGTCAGAGTATCTTCGAAAGCAACAGTAGTGTGAACAGCAGGAACACAATAAGGTGTAAATTATTTGATGTCATTAGATTTTGAGCTATAACAATGGTAATCAGACTGTTGTTGTATCCTTGCATTAAAACTAAAATCTAATCTAAGAAACCGCAAATCTGATAGTCCAATTTAATATCAGTCAAAAAATTATATTTTTGTACCTTTTCAAGCAAAATGAAAAATGTATTAACTTAACGACCTGCTCTAATTTAATGTTGTAGGAAATCGTAATTGGTCTGGTAAATTAAAATGGTATTATTATACCCTTGTAGAGGGTATATTAAAATTGTCGAGATGTTTGTAACGCATAGAAGGAAGCATCTCCGACCACATAAAGTATATATATTCTTGATCAGCATGACGAGCTGAGTTGATATAGCCATGTCCGTCTGTCCGTCCGTCTGTCCGTCTGTCCGTCTGTTTCTATGCTATCTCCTCCGTCAGTTTTAAAGCTATCTTAACCAAACTTAGCACGAAGTCTTTTGGTACAAATACGCTGCACATTTGTCGGAACCGGCCAGATCGGATGACTATAGCATAAAGCTGCCATAGGTGCCATAGGATAAAAACTTTTTTGTCTTCAACGCAAACGTCCACAAACCTCTTATTTATAAGTTTTCTATTTTCACATAATTCCACCAAGTTTGGTAGGACAACTATATAGTATAGCTGGCATAGAGATTGGGTGTAGAAAATGTATATAGGAGGCCTTGTCAAAAATGTGTACATTTGGCCGAATGTACATATTTGTGTCTACAAATTTATATAAATCATACAAGCTACAAGGGTATAAAAACTTCGGTCGAGCCGAAGTTAGATTTCCCCTATTTTTTTTAAGTCAGTTAGTTGTCTTTGAGGTTTGTGCAAAGACTGACTGACTCTTAAGATTTCAATTACAACAGCACTACTGGTAATAGTGTTCTTTACTGCAACTTTGACAAACTCTACTTTGACTTTACTTATCGTTACATCTATTGGCAAGTGCAGAGAGATACATTGGCTGTATTTAACAGGAAGAAGGAATCATTTTCGACCCTAAAAAGTATATATATTCTTGATCAGCATCAACTGCCGAGTCGATTTAGCCTGTCCGTCTGTCAGTCCGTCCGTATGAACAAACAGATCTCAGAGATGGTAAGATATAGAGGTTTGACATTTATGGGACATATACATCTTGTACTTGCAGGCAGATCAAGTTTATTTTCAATTTTGGTTACGCCCCCACCCGCCCTGCAATTCGGAAAAAAAGTCATGTCTTGCACAGTTTTGTAGTTGGGTGGTTTGTACCTTCTAGAGATATTTAGTAATAAAGATTATATATCGATATGCCGAAGGATTGGTAAAGATCGGATGAAAGATACTCAAGTTATGACTAAAAGAATGTTCGCTGCCGCAGCGCAGCAGCATCGTTGCTTTCAGCTGCTACTGCAGGTACAGAGTATATTACAGTCGGGCTTGACCGACTTTCTTACTTGTTAAAGCCCCGTACTCCGAACGACAGAAAATTACTTTCGTCATAGTATTTCATATAATTAGAAACACCTTGGCTTGGCTTTGATGCTACTGTGACGAAAGGAATTTTCTGTTGTTCTGAGTAAAAGTTTTTAGAGTAGAATACATGGGAATTATGACAGATTTCTCTTTACATATTTGGCTACAGTCAACTGGCTCCGCCTCTGGCACGTGTTCACACATGTATGGAAGCAACTGACACCTTTAAATATGTCAGCCTGTCAGTGTGTGCGAACGCATTCTTAGTGAGTGTGATAAGTATGGCCATTAGAATAGATGTTTTTCCTGATCTGTGAATTCCCTGTTGGAAAATCTTGATATGCGTCAGATAAGAAACATTGCTGGCTGCCCGGCTCGCGTTGCTTCGCCCCTCACACAAAACGAAGAAGTGAAGCTTACTATTGCTATCTATGAAATCTTGATGATTATCTAAACAAAATTTTAAATTTTGCCAATTTCGCTATATTGTGGACCTATTGATCTTCACCATCTATCTATTCACTATCTATCTATTCATTCAATCTAATCTTATACCAAAATTTTAGTTTTGATTTTCTCCTATTTACCTGTCTGTTTAATCGTCTTTACGACAATCTGAATTTTGCACTTATCGACAATTTTTGGACAACACCTCCTACACCTCCTATTTTCCCGTCGACAATTGCCAACTATAAAAGCTTCACGAATATCTAAGCTCATTATAAAATTTAGCAAATTTCGAGATTTTTTGGACCTACACCTTTTGATCTACACCTTTTATTTACCAGTTTATTTACCCGTCTTTAAGACAATCGAACCTGATAAATGCATTTTGCAAATTTCTAGATTTTTTAGACCGTTCAATTTACACCTTCTATTTGCGCGAATATTTACCTGTATTCACAATAATCTAAACTCATAATAAAAGTTTGCAAATTTCCCTGTTTTGAAGCTATCAAGCAGAAATTTTGCACTGAGTCTTCTTCCGAGTGCACGCTACTAAAATATCGGAATCGCTCTGATCGAATGACTACTATATATTTTTTGTAGCTGCTATAGGGACGATCGGTCCGAAAATGGGTCTTAGTGAGAAAACTTAGATTCTGAAATCACTAACCGTTGAAGCGAGCTATTTATTTAAGTGTATTAAAACTTCGGCACAGACGAAGTTTGCATTGCTTTCTTGTTATTTGTTTATAAATAGTTCATATTGTTCCAAACGTACACAAACGCAACGAGAGCGAAAGGTAAATTCTGCCCGGACCGACTTGGATATTCCTTTTACTTAGGAAGAAAAATGTTTACTAGCATTCCATCTTTTTAGTTAACAGAGCATTAACATTCAAGGCTGCAAGCCGGTTCGAACCATAAAGAACCGGTTCGGATCGGGATTTTTGGGTCCCGCGAACCAAACCATGAAATACTTAACCTCCCGAACCTAAACCCGAACCGAATCTAATGGATACAAAAAAAGGTTCGGCTCAAACAATCATTTAAGTCGATTTCTTAAGAACTTTAATAACTTTCTTAATATTATGACCGAAAGACATAATCTTATTGTAAAGAATCGGTTGAAATGATAATTACAGATGAGTTTTAGAAATCCAATCCGTATTGCGATTTCGACATGGAAATAAAACATAAGACAAGGTGGAAAGTAAGAAAGCAAATCTGGAACATTTATGTACTCAATGGGAACGAAATATAAATAATAATAATATGTTAAATCTTCTTGACTATTTCTTACACTAGTTTTGACAACGTTTGTGCTCATCTTGAGTCCAATATTCCTTAATTTTTTCCTCTGTGTACGTAAAAACTTTTTACTAAAAAGTGAGGCTACCTTCCAAAATTTTTCAAAGAATGAATGATAACCATAAGGAATGTGGTCCATTCGACTTCTCTTGATCAAACAAAATTGTCTTAATTTTGACCGAAAGTATAGGCAAAAATCGGTCAACAGATTCGAACCAAAACCTTCGGTTCAATTAAAACGTGTTCGAACCCCCCGGACCGAACCTTGATCAAAATTTTACAGGTTGGCAGCCTTGTTAACATTAATGTTAACATATAAACATTATGTTATATAGCAGACAGTGCAGGCTGACTCAAAATAAATGACAAAAGTTGTGTTCCTTAAGGAAAAGCTCCGCTATTTGTTAACTGATCTTCATGAAAATTTCAGATATGAGAGTTTAAAATTTGAGAATGTGGGAGTTGTTCAAAATTTTTTGTATTTCTTAAGAAAAAGTCGAAAAGTATGTAAGGTTTTTTGTATAGCTCCGCTATTTATTAACCGATCTATAGGAAAAGGTCAGAGATTTGAAATTAAAGTTTGAATTCGATATCTTTCAGACGGACAAAGCTTTATCGGCTCGGCTGCGGATGTTGATCAAAAATATACATATATACTTTATGGGATCGGAGATGATTTGCATTAACTTACTATACCCTTTTTGATCTTCTAATAACTGACACCTAAAAATATGGTTTAAAAATATATTATTACTAGTACAAAAAAGTTTTATATAATTTTATTTTTTTTTAAGTATGACGCTTTATTGTGAACAATTTGTTACAAATTCATTTTTCGGAGTATTGTCCATCGGTAGCCGGTACTTTTTGCCCCATCTTTCTGACAATTCTGGATACCATTTCGATAAACGATGCGTCTTTTCATGCGATCCCCGAATCGATCCAATTTTGGAGTTTTCGGAGTTGAATAAGTTCTGATTCTCAAGGGCATGCGTCATTGACGAACACCAAAAAAAAAGTGGAATTGTCTGGGCTATACAGTGGGTGGAGTAGAACTGTCCATTTCAGCGTTTCAAGGTATGTTTTGACCGGCTGCGCAACATGTGGCAAAATTATTTTCATATTACAAAATTACCTTTAGCCGTTTTTGCTTCAATGCTCTGCTCAAACGTATCAATTAAGTTCGGTAGAGTTGCCCTGTGTTGTTTTCACCCAGTTGTCGCAGCTCAAAGTACACCACGCCCAATTGGACCTACCAAATACAGAGCATGACCTTGCTATCGTGAATATTCGGCTTTGGTTTTGATTTTTTGTGCTTGGAGCATGTTCCCCCGTAAGCTTCTTGCAGCATTCATTGGCCTTCAGCTGCATTTTTCTTCAAATGAAAGCAGAAAAGTAAACTTTCTCGCAAATTGTGTTTTGTTTGGCACAAAGCTGATGTATTCGGAGCACACAAAAACTATGTTGTTTACACTTCAGCGAAACGACACATACTGAAAAAGAAAGCCGAATGATGAGGCTTTAAAATGGAGTTGGTGGCAACATTGTCCGATTCGATTTAATCCTAGTGACGCCATCTCTTGAAAATCCTTTAAAAGTTTTTTTTGTACAGTTAATAAAGATATTCGTTCAGTTCGCAGGTTCAGTTTTTAAAATCAAGTATTTCAAACTACTAAGGTCGTTTGCAAAAATTCTTAAAATACATTATTGACACTCTAATTGAAATTTCCGAAAAATTGTTCAATCTCCCTGAAATCTGGTTTTAAATAATTTCTAAAATCTTAACCCACATAAGGCCTTTCTTTTGCAAATAGAAACTTAAGTTACACCCTCCGACTCCCTAGCCTTGAAAGAAGATATCGTTAATGGATAGTGCAATGTTTATGTTAGTTGAAGGCAGCCGGACGGACATAACATACCACGCTCAAGCGATAACTCGGCGTCGACTTGCACGAGCGTTGAGTGCTGTTGATAAATATGAATTAGTTCAATTTTGGAAAGCACCCAATGCGGACACAACGCTGCTAGTTTTATAATTTGTTATCACTTAAAATGCCAAGAATTAAATATCAGCTAATTCCAAATGTCGAGACAGCGCCCATAGAGAAAAACTCTCTGCAATGGATACTAAAAATTGGTGCAATCTTTTTAACGCTTCTAACTATTGTTTTCTACACCTGGACTCCAAAAACAAATCAATTGGATTATGTGGAACAAATTACTGGAGGTGATCTACAGGAAACAACTACAGTTACTGTAGTGGCAGTTAGTAATTTTTTTAAAGAACTAAGCAGTCGAGATGATACAGAAAGTACAACTACAGGTGCTACAGAAATGAGTAATTTGGTTAATGACCTAAGCACTCGAGGTGATCGTCCAAGTACAACTACAGGAGCTGCAGTAGAAGAACTTAGAACGAGTGCGAGAACTACTCAAGCCAATGAACTGACAACTCAGTCGGAAGAACATAATACAACGAGTTCTGTAACCCATTTGTCAAGCACCGAAGCAGCATTGAAAAACGTATCTCTTTCTAGTAGAACTTTGATAATTTCGTCAAGTACTACACCAACTACATCCAAGTCGAAAGTGATGAGAAATTATTTTGTGGATAGCTCCCAGTGTCGCATCCCCTTTACGGATCCATTTGCCAAAGATGTGCGAAAAATATATCACAAGAAATAT
This sequence comes from Lordiphosa magnipectinata, assembly GCA_037044535.1. Classification (NCBI taxonomy): domain Eukaryota; kingdom Metazoa; phylum Arthropoda; class Insecta; order Diptera; family Drosophilidae; genus Lordiphosa; species Lordiphosa magnipectinata. The sequence goes on from JBAMBO010004105.1 coordinate 694,428, forward strand.
TACTCAAAGTGTGATACTAGCTCGGATATGCTAACTGTGATCTATGACGATTCGGAACGGAAGTACAAATTGCACAAAAACGAAAACAATTCGAGTTGTTGCTATAAGCAAATCTTGCGTAACGGCATTAAAACAAAAGCGGATAAACTTTACAAGTAAGATGGAAATTAGGTTTCAATGGAAACCAAAATAAGTACTTTGATAAGGTTCAGCATTCAAGCAAAAAGCACAAACAAATATTAGGTCTGCTTACTTTATGTGAAGTTTTTTGATTTACCAGCAGCTATGTTCAAGGGAATACTGAGCTTGCAGGACTATAATCAGGATAAAAACTATAAACAGTTTGAAGATTATTTATAGAATTTCATTTGAGTCTCATTCTAAATGTTTATTAATCAATTAAAAAGAATTGTTTCTTTTATATTTGATAATAATTTTTATTTGAATTTAATTTTTTTCGTATTCTTTGTTGTAAAATAGTATTTACGTATTTTCAGCATTTTGCCGAAATATGCTTAAGTCGCGGAAAACAATGATTTGAAAATTTAGCTATTTAAAAAATGTAATTATTTTCAATTGCTTGCTATCCAAAGCCATTGGTAAAAAAATATTTTAAAAATCTGTAAATTTACAACCGATCCCAAGTTTTCAAACTACTTACACTTAAAAATTGTTTAAGTTTTTTTGGTTACCAAATCGCGAAATTCTTTTCTTTTTTTCTCCAAATTTGGTCTTGTGTCCAAAAATTTACTGTATTAAGCTGTAAATGGGGAATCGAATAGTTCCAGAGTTATGGACTTTTTATACACTTGTTTCTCATTTTAAATTCATTTTTTTTGGAAACTAACTATTTTAAATTGTTCGGAATGTGACTATGTCTTAATTTTAAGAAGATGAATTTTTTGTGGTTGAACAGAGTGGAAAGTTTGTGTCCTTTGTAGAATTTTGAATTTCGAAAATCGTGATTTTGAAAATTCTGCGTGGTCTTTTGAAGTGGTCGAAAGGAACAACATTTTGACAAAACGACTTAGACTGTGAGAGCTAGTTGCTTAAATGCCTTATTTACATCTTTCAAATTACCAATGATGAAATCTCTTTACGCATACTCTCCACTCTATTAAACCACAAAAATACTAACTTCTTAAAAGTTAAACATATTAAATCTGATATTGTTACTGAAAATGTATTTAAATTTATTCATTTGGAAACACAATTTAAACGAGAGCGTAAGTTAAAGTCGGCTCTAACCGACGTCGATTTACCCGTTACTCATGAAAAGATATGTTTAATAGCCTTCATGTGTGCCTGAGGTGGCACAGCCGAGAAGTATGCAACATTTTTAAACTCTGCTATTTATCATCAGATCTTGATGATAATTTCAGGGCTTAAATATATTGCGAATATATATATACGGAAATGGCTATATCGACTCTGCTGTTCATGCTGATCAATAACACAAGGCAACAAAAGTAGACTATTTCCAGTATATTGAAGGGTTGATGGTGATTCTAAATGATTTTTGTGTGCTGAAAATGAAATGGTCCATCACGAGATTTTTAGTAATTTAAGCTTAAAGTAGCAAAAATGCCTATTTTGAACGTTTTTAGACGCGTTATCGGGGAAAACTATACTTTTGTTATGTTTTTTTTTCGATATTATCGTAAATATATATATATATATTTATTTCTTAACTTTAAAATAAACTATTCCATAAATTTCTACGACTTTTTTCAATGAACATATACCATTTTTAGTAATTCTATACTTTTTCATAAAAAATCGAATATATTGTGGCTGCCCCAAAGTATGCAATGGGTGTTGTTAAAAATTTGTAATATAAATTCTATACAAATTAAAAGCCAATTGTACTGTTTTTGCATGGCTTTGGGCTTTATTATATGTATTTAAAATGGTATACCTTCGCTAAAAATAATCGTAGAATTCTTTGGAATAGTATATTTCAAAGTTAAGAAATAGTAACTTGCGATAATATTAAAAAAAAAAAATTCAAAACAAAAGTATAGGTTCTCTACAAAACTCGTCAAAAAATGGTTATTTGGTAAAAAGGAAAAATTAAATCAAATTCTATTGTTAATCTTTTATTTTATTAACATTTTAATAAGTATATATGTTTTTATTGTGTTCTTGAGATTTCGATTTAGTATGGTAATCTTTAATGCATTGATTTGAATGAAGTCCTATATTGCACTTAGTACAAACAAAGGTAATGAGTGTCACTGACTCAAAGTTCAATTTTTGGGACAAGCTAAAAATCACAATTAAAATTTATGGGAGGACAACTAGATTCCCACCCCAAGCACTTTTTAAAGCGGTTTTGAAAAGGCAACATGATATAACATTGGCGTAACTAAATATTTATTGAAATGTACGATAACATATTCATGTAACGCTAGGACCATAACAGATCCCCTCTCGCCATCATTATCCTGGTTATATGTCACTTTATCCGAACAGCTCGCTGCAGTAAGTTGGTCCTACCTCACAGTTTACGTCTTTGTATATTCTTGCTGCGCTTCCTTTTTTTATGGTGGATAGTTGAATTGAAAGCCAGCTCGATCGCGGGACTGCGATGTAGGCTCACCTAGAACTCTCTCCAATGAGCTCACATTCGGCGCAACGCAGTTTTTGGGTACACTATTGTGGCTATGGTACTTACTGCAAGCCATTCTTTTCCGAGTTAAGTATGATTCCTACCAAGTTACAAGCGGCTCGTGTCCTTCCCACTCTCACGCTCAGCTCAGTTCATTCTTGATTAAATGTCGAACTGACAAAATCCATTTTCTGCGTCTTGTGTGACCTCCTGACAGTCTGAACAGGCTGGGTCGTCCTAGAGCTTAAACTTCCAAAGGTAACAACCCGTGTGCTGTCAGCAGAGATTTTCAAAGAAGGTATAACTACTGATTACAGTTATACCAGAAGTTTGCAACGCATAGAAATATTCATTTCCAACCCCATAAACTATATATATTCTTGATCAGGGCGACGAGCTGAGTCGATTGAGCATTGTCTGTCCGCCTGTCTGTCCGTCCGTCCGTCTGTCCGTCTGTCTGTTTCTATGCAAACTAGTCTCTCAGTTTTAAAGCTATCGAGCTGCAATTTTGCACAGAGTCTTCTTTTTACTGCACGCTGCTAATATGTCGGAACCGACTATATCTTATAGCTGCCATAGGAACTATCGGTCGAAAAATGGGTCTTAGTGAAAAAAACTGTTTTGTTTTCAATGTTAACGTCCTTAAGTTAGAAACATTTTTGATGTTTATGTAAGCGTTCTTAAACTCTGACATTTCAAAAACAGCATTTGCAAGGGTATAAAAACTTCGGCACAGACGAAGTTAGCTTGGCCTTCTCTTTTTAATTCAGTCATACTTTAACAATCTGCAAACGTTAACATAGCATTCCATGAATGTTGTTTTTGTTTGGAGTGGGAATCTAGTTGTCCTCCCATAAATTTAATTCTTAATTTGTAGGTTTAGCAGGCTGTAACTTTGCTTATGGTCCTGACAAAAAAATTTCCATAATTAGAGCATATGTTTATCTATACGATAAGATGGTTTAAATAAATATTCGACAAACACAATGGCTTGTAAGAGATAGTTTAGTTTGACAAAATTGCAGTAAATCAAGTAAAAATAACTTTAAAGGACAATTTCGACACCGTTGACATTATTTATACAGCGTGTTTGATTTTTCTCAGTTGCATTAATATGTGAACTATCCTAGAGGCTTTGTGGGGCCTGTCGCTAATATCTTGGAAACAGAAACTAAGAAACAGTTAGAAGGAATCATTTCCGACCCTATAAAGTATATATATTATTGATCAGTATCGACAGCCGAGTTGATATAGCCATGACCGTCTGCATGATCAGATGCACAGATCTCAGAGATGGTAAAAGATAGAAGTTTGACATGTATGTGACAAATACTTTTTATACTTGTAGGCCAGTTAACACAGCCCTTTCTCACATGTTTTAGTTTTGTAAACTTGTGTATCAGATGATATTTATAGTGTCCGAGTTTAAGAGCGCAAAGATGGAAAACAAACAATTTTTTAAAGACCGAGAGACTGGTTTGCGTCTTTATTTATAAGATGACATCCTGTCAATCTCTAAAGGAACCACTTTTGATTTTTTTTTCCAGATTATTGCCTTGCACTAATTTCCATCAGGATTTCGTAGTTCCTTCAGAAGTGCAGGCAATAATCACCGAGTGCAGTCGCCTATATGAATCAAAAGTTTTGCAAACGGATGCCTTCAGTTTTGTGCACCCCCTTGTGAATGAGTCCAAACCAGCTGTTAATAACTCTGCCCAGCAAAGACCAAGTGTCCTACTTTGGGGTATTGATTCCCTGTCCCGCATGAATTTCCAACGCACCATGCCACAGATGTTCCAGTATCTACGCAGCCAGCACTGGTACGAATTGCAGGGCTACAATAAGGTATTTCAAATTGTTCCAGAATTTTTGTATGCCATTAATTTTTTCTTCATAGATGGGTGACAATACCTTTCCCAATCTGATGGCTGTCTTGACGGGCTTCAATAATACACGTGCTTATTCGGTCTGTCGACCCAGAGAAGTGGGTGGCATGGATGGCTGTCCCATGTTGTGGAAGGATTATAAAAAACAGGGCTATAAAACCGCTTACGCCGAGGACTGGACGAGTTTTGCTACATTCAATTTCAATAAAAAAGGTTTTCGCCTCCCACCCACAGACCTCTATCCCCGACCTTTGATTCTGGCGCTGGAAAAGGAATTGAAAAAAGTGAATGTTGGTGGTATACCCTATTGCCTGGGTAGGCGACACTCGGCCGAGTATATCTACGACTCTGCGGTGCAATTTACAAAAGTCTACCGGAATGAGCCTTCATTTGGCATGTTTTGGACGAATTCCTTCAGTCACAATGACTTTTCGTTGCCCTCCGCCATGGATGCCAAAATGGTGGAATATATGCGTACATTGGATAGAAATGGCATAATGAATAATACCATCATTATTTTCTTTAGCGATCATGGTATGCGTTTTGGAGCTTTACGTAAGCTGGCGAGCGGTTATCTGGAGGAGCGCTTACCGGTGATGTATATACGTCTACCCAAATGGTTTAGGGAAAAGTATTCACGATTTGTACAAAATCTGGAAGCGAATAGAAATCGTCTGACGTCGCCCTATGACATACATGCCACACTACTGCATATTTTGCAGTTGGACACTTCCTCAGAGCAACTGCCACGTCCTGATGGCTGTGCCAGTTGTCACAGTGTTTTTGAAGAAGTCTCCTTGAACCGAAACTGTCAACAGGCAGGCATAGACGAACACTGGTGTGCTTGTGAGGATTACAACGAAATTTCTATAGAAGATGACACAGCCAAAAAGATAGCCGAGCAGCTGGTGGATAAAATTAACGATTTTCTGGAGGAAAGATATCCTACAAAACTTTGCCAGCACTTAGAACTGGAGCAAATTGTGTCGGTATATAGAAAATCGGATATGAAAACCTATCGAGTTCAATTCCAGGCTGCACCACATAAGGCACAGTTAGAGGCCTCGGCCAATTGGCATGACTCTAACCAAACAATCTCAGTCAATGTACACGATATCAGTCGACTGGACTCATATAAAGACGACTCGCAGTGCATAAAGGATCCGACAGCCCAAAAATATTGCATCTGCTTCAAGTAATTGACCCAAAATCCACCCTGGACAACCGCAAAGACCACAATATGTGAATAAGTATTTGTATCAGTCGTTATCTCGTGCTCATTGTTCCAGCCTATCGCTAGGGACAATCTAATGGCTTTGTAAGCGACCAACTGCTTCCGCAGCTAATTTAGGAGCAAATTAGTTGACAATTGCCTGGCAATTGCTGCAACATATCCATTGACGATCAAGTTGCGCGATAAGCAGGAAAATTAAAACTAAAATGAAAATAAAATGCACTGATAGCTGTAAGTAAATTGTTTTGTGTGAGTAAATCCAATCAGTATGTTCATACCAACACTTCGAGCGGCATTGATAAGCTTCTGCGAAATCATAACGTCTTAATGCCTAGATAATTAAGTACATCGACCTTAGACTAGTTTATTGCTAAATGGTGCTGGGCATGAAAGGCTGTTGAGTAAGTTAATTTATAGTTATTATATCTATTGCAATTTAGAAAAATAATTTAATAAGAATTTTGAGATAAATAAATCAAAATGTAAATATAAAATGTTGCCTGTTATTTTAAAGATAAATTTTGTTATTTTCAAAAACAGTAGGTATAGTCGGATGGCCAGTATTGGGGAAACCCCTAACGCTTAAACTACTTCAACGTAAGCATTTTAACACATTGATAATCCTCCTAAACCATGTGCACTCGGCCATACAAAATAGTCAAGTGGAGGCAGCAACAAATAAATATTGTTATGTACCCACCTAAGCGCTTAAAAGCGTCATAAAAGCGAATCGATTGCATTTTTTTTTATTTATAGTGTTTATTTGTAACGAGAATGCTTATAGATAACAAATGTTTACTAAAGCGTGATTTTTTAGCAACTTTCTTTTTGGTCACATTATTTTTGGCAGCTCAGCTGTTTTCGTGTCACATGTTACTGTCAAACATGTTCAGTTTGGTCTATAATTTAAGCATGAATCGACTTACAAACGTAGAAGGCTTGCGGTTATTTAATTTTATTATCAAAATTCATGCTCGGTTAATAAAGTGCATCGTGCACTTCTTCCATTTTATGGTCAGTTTGTGCGACCTTCTGAGGCAACTATTCGGAATCTGGTGACTAAAATTCGCACCAAATTTACATTATTTTACATTAAACCCCGCGGACAGAGGAAAATATCGCAGCTGTATCAGCCAGTGTTGTAAATGACCGTGATCTATCGATTCGTGATTACGTGAAAAATTTGGCGGAAGGATTTTGGAATAAAACTTTTTAAAAACTTTTTGGTGAATGGGCGCTGGCAAAGTTGGATGAAGATCCACTTTTAAATCAGAAAATTGTGTTCAGCGACGAAGCTCATTTCTGGTTGAATGGATACGTAAACAAACAAAATTGCCGTATTTGGTATGAAGAGCAGCCAGAAGCATTAAAATAACTGCCAGTGCATTCCGAAAATTCACTGTTTGGTGTGGATTATGGGCCGCTGGCTTCATTGGACCGTACTTTTTCAAAAATGACGAAGGCAGGAACGTTACTGTGAATGGAGAGCGCTACCGCAAAAGTTTGATTACAAAATTTTTTGCCCAAAATGGTTACTTGGCTGACATGTAGTTTCAACAAGACGGTGCCACATACCACACAGCACGCGAAACAATGGCCCAATTGTGAGGCAAGTTCGGTGAACAGTTTATTTCACGTTTGGGGCCGGTCAATTGGCCGCCTAGATCGTGCGACTTTAGACTTTTTTTTTGTGGGGCTATGTTAAGGCTCATGTCTATAGCGACAAGCCCGCAACAGTTGACGCACTGGAAGCCAATATTGAAGAATTTATTCGTAACACACCGACCGATATGTTGGAGAGAGTATGCCAAAATTGGCCCCAGCGTAAGCCGCGGTTTACATTTACATGAAATCATAAAATAAACATTAACATTAACATTAAATAAACATTAAATTATATCAGGGAATCAAACCGAATCGTTTTTCGGTTCCGGTACCGGTTCTGGTACGTACCGAAACATAAGTTTTGGTAAAAGGTTCTGTTTTGGCTCGAAAATTATTTCGGTATTCGGTTCCGTATTGGTACCTTGATTTTTATTTCGGTATACCGGTAGGTACCGGTATCAACCGTTAAAATTTAAAGAAATATTTAGCCTAAGTCCTGACAAAGTGGTTAAGCAATATAGACACACACAAATACGGATGTATTCGATTTACATAAATTTTCAATTGCAATACAAATTATTTTCAAGTTTGTATTATAGCGAGCTTACGCTCACTTTGGTAGTTGGAGCAGCAGGAAGATCTTTTGATAGCTCCTACAATTCCGAATACTTTTTCGACTTTTATCTTTGATATTGATTTAAGCTCAGAAAACCTTGCTTAATGCCATTAAACTGATTTGTGAAGATACTGAACAAATTGTATTGTCCCAATTCTTTTCATATAAATACATATCGTTACAGTTACTTTAAGACTGTCACGACTTTTGAGTTAATGATGCAGAAATATTCGCCATATTGTGTTCAAAATGGTGTACAATTTTCATATAGATAAAATTTTTTCTCTGAAAATAGGTTATTTCATTTTACAGGTTCATTTTCATGATCCAACAAGAGCGACATATCTGAGTTGTCCTACAGGCGATATCGTTACAGATCCTTCGGCTTACTGTTCAGACGTTATATTTTCAAATTGGATTGAATATAAACAAAAAGATGTATTTTCCATAGAGATAACAAAATCGATTATTTTGAGTTATGATAATGTTGCTGCAAGTGCGGGAAATATGACTCGATTTCGTTTCCACTTTCAAATAAAGTGTCAGAGCTAATTTCCACACTTAGTTGGAATTGAACAGACAATATCCACCAAAATAGTTACCCAGGTAATTTTGTGGTATTATAATGTGGGACCGACAGTGCGATAGTGCTCGCTGTGCAGTCTAGTTGTTACGCTCAGAACCGAAACTGTACCGATACAATGTTTAGGTTCTTTTCGGTACCATGAATAACGGTTCTCGAATACCGGTATACAAAAAATTTGAAATATGGGTTCCAGTTCCGGTTCTGGTTCTGTATTTTAATCGGTTCTTTTCGGTATACGGTTCCGGTTCTGGTTCCGGTTTGATTCACTGAATTATATAGATCGTTCTATCGACTCAAATAAAGATATCATACATTTTTTTTGAATTTTGTGTATTTTTTTACTTTTGGTACAAATACGCTGCACATTTGTCGGAACCGGTATGGTTTAGCTGCCATAGAAATTGGGTGTAGAAAATGTATGTAGGAGGCCTTGTCAAAAATAGTTACATTTGGCCGAATGTACATATTTGTGTCAGTGGAATCAGGTTACTAATTTATACAAATCATACAAGCTACAAGGGTATTTAAACTTCGGTCCAGCCGAAGTTAGTTTTCCTCTATTTTTTTTTAATCAAATCCGAAAGCTGCTAAAAAATCATCCTGTATATCTACATTATGGTTTAGCATTGACAGACAAATCGAAGACTAACTAGAATACTGAAATGAAATGCTTATGTGGACGAAGGCAATTGGGGTGAATTTGTTAACATTTAATCTGCACCGAGAAAGAAATTGATATGAAATGGCACTCAATTCGACATATCAATTTTACTCTGATATGACTAAGATTAATTTAATATGTTCGAAAATATCAAAACAATTCGAAAATATAAAAAAAAAAAACTGTTCCGAGGCGGGATTGAACCCACGCCTCCTGCCCAGTAGGCTCGCATACTACCCGCTGCACCACACCCGGCCACACTATCTTTCTCTGTCACAGTTAATATAAACATGCCGTCGCTTTCCGTTTTTTTTGGAATTCCGAATTCTAAATGATATGAAAGTCATATCATACGCACGAAAGTCATATCATGGGCAAAATTATAATACACTTTTCAAGTGTAGAAAAAGAAAAAAAAATTTAAAGAAATAGAATTTCACTAAGACTAATGCGAATGTAATTATTTTTAGTTCATATGTACATATATACTGAACCACTGGCTGAATCGCTGGCTCTAACCAAATATTACCAATGGTTAATGTTTAACCACACTCCATGTGTTCCGCTGCCAAGGAGATACTCGGATATGCCGAGCACCCTCGAAAGCAGACGAAAATTTTATTAAAAGGTTTAGCAATTAACTGAAAGTTTCACGCCCGGAGTTACACAATGCAAGGACGAACACGGGAATCTGGTTACAGATCCGCAAGTGGCACTATACAAATGGAGAAGCTACTTCTCCAACCTGCTGGGAGGCGATGATCTAGAGAAGTAGCGACGCCACCGATCGAAGTCTGTATAGCCATAAAAAGGCTAAAAAATATAAAATCAGCTTGCGCTGATGACGTGGCAGCTGATTTGTTTAAGGCTGGAGGCGAGCAATTGGTTAGGTGCATCAACTCGTATGCCTAATATGGTCCGACGAAAGTATGCCCGACGATTGGAGTGAACTTTGCCCAATTTTTAAGAAAGGAGACCCTACAGTTTGCGCCAATTACCGTGGGATAAGTCTCCTTCCCATTGCATATAACGTTCTGTAGCGTATTATGTGTGAACGTCTAAAGCCGCTTATAAGCATACTGATTGGACCTTATCAGTGTGGCTTCAGACCTGGTAAATCCACCACAGACCAGATATTTACATTACGGCAAATCCTGGAGAAGTTCTAATAGATAGATTAAAAAACGTACGATATTTTTGTCGATTATAAAGCCGCCTTCGTCACACCGATAAGGTCAAGGTTCTTTGATGCCCTGTCTACCTTTGGTATACCAGCAAAGTACGTTCGACTTTGCATGATGACGTTGACAAGTACGCAAAGCTCAGTCAAAATAGGAAAGAACCTCTCCGAGCCATTTGATACCAAAAGAGGTTTTAGGCAGATCGGGCACCTTTTATAAAGATATAATGCTACTCGCATATGCCGATGATATTGACTTTATCGGCAAAAACGACCTAGTGTACCTAGTGTCCACGCAAGCTGTTACAATGAGAGAGAACAACTTTAAGGTTGTAGCTGATCTACGTAGCTGTCTACCTCGGAACGATGATAACCAGCGACAACAACATCAGCCTGGAAATCCGAAGAAGAATCACTCTGGCAAGCCGATGCTACTTTGGGCTCAGTAGGGAGCTCAAGAGCAGAGCCTTCTCTCGAAAAACGAAAATTGCGCTATACAAGTCGCTTATCATCCCAGTCCTGCTATACGGCGCAAAAGCATGGACATCAGCGCTGCGCTGGATTGGACATGCCACCCGCATGGATAAGCAAGCTCCAGTAAAAGAGGTCTACAAACGGAATGCGAAAGACTTTGGGTTACAACGCCCAAAAGGATGACCACTACTAAGATGGAAAGACCAGGTGCGGGAAGATATTGCCAAGCTTGGTGCGAACAACTGGTGCCAGCTCGCTCGGAGCAGAAGCGACTGGTGGTAGCAGCGGTCGAGACCTTTAAGCGGTTGTGATTTAAATATCGGGTCAAAGAAGAAGAAGATGTTCAAAATGTTAAGGTTCGAGGTTTTTAGGTAAAGGTATTTCGACCAGATTTTTAAAGGGAAATTCTTGTTGAATCGAACCGACAACTTGGGTTCGTAACCGGTTCAGGTTTAAATATTTTGTCATTATTCGGCTTAGGTTTCAGTTCAAAACCGGTTTGCAGTCCTGTTAAAATCAAATATTAATAACGGGTTGTTGAGGGACGCTAACATTGAAAACAAAAAAGTTTTTCTCACAAAGACTCATTTTCTGACCGATAGTTCATAGGCAATTTTTTTTACTCCCCAATATTTTTGGAACTTGCCGCCCCTGATCGAGATTAAAGTAATTAGGAGTTCCAATGAAAAAGCGATAGAGTTAATAAAAACCGAGAGTAGGTTCGAAACTGAACTAAGAAAATCTCTCACTAATACAGTCAGGCTAAGTGTTTACACACACATACAGAAGTTCTTCTGTCAACTAAGCGTTTGTTTTGTTTTGGGGTCAGTTATTACTAGACATCGGATTTTGCATATTTGCATATTTTGTTGCCCACGTCCGATTTAAGTTCTGATTGCACACATCTTATTTTTATTGATCAATAATCTATTTCCGCTAAAAACAATTTTTCATAAATTGCATATTCACATAAAAAAATATGCAAAAAACCTTTTTTTTTATGAAATTACATTGCTAACCATTTTCTGACTTTGTTGCAAATCTATTTGAACTTATAAATTAACGTCACCAATTCAACTTGTAATCAATTAAAATGCCGAAAATGAGTGATAAAAGCACACTTTTAATTCAAAAATGGCTAAGAGATTTGCCATCAAACTGTTTTGCAATACATATTTACATAGCAGGCACCAGGCGTGCGTTGCTGCGCCCCCTTTAGAATTTTAAACACAATACGAAGAAGTGAAGCTTAATAGACAATAGCAATCTATAACATTTTCATGAAAATCTAAACTCATTAAATTTTATTCTAATTTCCAGAGTTTTTGGTTCGTAGGATCTTCACCTCCTATTAAGCAGTCTTCGTGTATATCTAAACTCACATAAGAATTTCGCAAATATTAAATTTTCTTTAAACCGATTGACCGACACCTCCTATTTACCCGTCTTTAACTGCCAACTATTAAGTCTTCATGATAATCTGAAATAATCATAAAATTTTGTATATATCCGGATTTTTTGACCGCTAGATCTTGACCCGTCAATTTACCCGTCTCCATTATAGTCTAACTCATACCAAATTTTTTAAAATTTCGCAACTTTTTGGACCGTTTGGTCTAACTACTTACGCGTCTACAATTGCCATCTATCACATCTTAATGATTCCTAAAACTCATAAAATTTTGCAAATTTCGCGAAAAATCTAAGCTCAAATATTGATTTTTAAAATTTTCCAATTTTTCTATTAAGTCTTCATAATAGTCTTTGGTCATATGAAAAATTGGCAAATTCCGTGATTCTTTTAACCGTTCGATCTACACCTCCTACCCCAACACCCGTCTACATTGCCATCCATAAAACATTCCTAATAATATAATAGGCCATACGACAAATTGACAAATTTTGACCTGTTCAATCCACGCCTCTTATTTACCAGCGCCAGCGCTTTCTTAAATACTCAAATGAAAATTTGACAAATTTCGCGGTTTTTGGTCTAAGCCTCTTATATACGCGTCTTCAATTGTCATCTATCCAACCTTCATAGTTATCTTAGGTCCTTTGAAAATTTTTGCAAATTTCGCTATTTTTTTGCCCATTTGATATATTCTATTCCTACTTACCCGCCGGTTTACAAATGAGAATTTTAGAAATTTCGTGATTTTCTTGACCATTTGTTCCACATCTTCTTTATTTACCCGTGTACTCTAGCCGTGCATAAAATCTTCATAAAAATCTGAAATGAATAAACAATTTAGAAATTTCCCAATATTTTAGAACTTTCAAGGTACACCTTTCATTTGCTCGGTCTACAACTTCCATTTAACCATCTATGTATATATGCCATCTATATATTCTTTATAATAATCTAAGCTCAAGAATGTGAATTTTTGTAAATTTCGCCATTTTTATACATTTATTTTACAATTACATATTTTGTATAATATATTTACTACATATTTTGCATATTTATTGCAAAATTTGCATATTTTTGCATAATTTGCATATGTAAAATATGCAAAATTTGCATATATTGAATATGCAGTTTTCAATGTAAAGAGGGTTATTAAATTAGTATAAATCCAAATTTTCACCTCAATCAACCTTTATTTAAAAAAGTGCATAAAATCCCATGTCTAGTAATTACACTTATGCTGCCTTGACTTCTCTACCGGATTTAGCACTTCCAAAATGATTCTTTCATCAAGCCGACTTCGAGATCAAATCATGTACGAATAACTGAACATCCGACCATGCTGATTGGATCCAAATGTGGGATCAAGTCGTGCTTGAATAAAAGATGAAATCAATTTCGAGTGTTTTTGAAGAGTGCCAAATTCGAGCTTAAACCAAGCTCACCCTAACTAAAACCATGATGAAGACAAGAATTCCGCGATTACAAAATCCTTACTGAAAAAATGCCACACAATATTGCGTTTTGTTACGAAAGTTTAAAAACACTGCAATTCTATTTTCGTCTGAAGTGAACTATGAAGTATTAAAAAATCTGAAATTCAAAATCGACCGAATGAAATGAATTCGTTAAACAGGAATAGATCTTGTAATTAAACGTAAAAATTTAGTTTAGTACGAAACAGACTTACAGAGCCAAGCCAATAAAGAATGCAAAGGAAAGTGCTAAATTTAATAATACGAACATACTTAGAAGTTCACAGTTGGCGCCAATAGCTGGTGAAGGTGACCGCTTGTGTAAAAGTTTGTAAAGATATACTTTAGTTGTAAGATATTACAAAACGGTTCCGTTGCATTACAACAGGCGATTTCGTTTCAAGAGAAAATCTTCTTATTCCAAGAGGATATATTACCCCTTTTATATTATATATTCATCTTTCGTTTCCAGAATGTATTCGGATGGATTTAAGTATTTTTGATCACTTGGACGAAGAACATTTTTTACCTAATTTAGATATGCGAATGCTTGTTATAAGAGCAAAAATTAGATTGATTTAAGACAATTCTTACACAGAAGTAAAGCCTTAAATCCCTGGACCAAATATTTTCGTACTAACCGTGCAAAATATTTGGTTTTTATCACAATCTATCCTACACCTTCTAAAAATAATATCAGAAATTCATGGAGGGCAATAAACTGGACTTCCATGCTGTATTCGTTTGCTTGCCATATGCAAACTACAATTAATAATGTAATTGATACTTTTTGCAGCCACCCCGAAAAGGGGGTACAATTTCACTATGCAAACTGGTTACGGAAACTGGTCACTGGAATGAAAACAAATTTACGAATCAATCAAAACATACGCGCATTAAGATCTCCGAGGCTCAACTTGTTTTCCCATCGAATGGCAGATGAGTTCATTAGGGCGCAGGGGAGGAAGAGGAAACCGCAACACAACACACAAAAATTGAGCCAACCAAGAGGGATGCAAACATATCAACTTCAATTACTTGCGCTGCCCTAATCTCGTTCTGATAAGGGTTTGCTACCTGATAAGTGGTATAGGCCGGGTAACGCCTATTAAACGCCTCGTTGCTTCCTCAATACTCAATGGCAGCCTCTGGCTAGAGAGCGAGACGGATATAGTGTGTCAGTTGGGTTGATGGAAAATGGCGGATGTACCTTAAATAGCCCGAGAAGGCGCACGGTCCTCAACAGTAGCATTTGAGCCTCTCAAGCCAAAGGATCGCTAGGATGTGTGATTTTAGCATCGATTATATACTGAATCGTGCCGGCGATAGATTTGTGGGTACCAATGGCTCCGTCGGTGTGGGTGTGTTGCAACGTCTGCGTGTTAGCTTGCCATATCATCCTTATGCCCAGCCATCGCCCAAGGAACCACGGATATCGCCACCAGCACAGCCACTTCTGGAGGAAGGCCAGTTGCCTATGTATGACTGGTTGCAATATACTCGCTACCATCCGCCCAAATTGCCGCGTGCTCTAAGACCAGGTGCTCCCACCAAGCGTACGCCCGGTCGTCTACCACGAATACCCTTCACACCCGCCCAGCTGCAGGCTCTGGAGCGTGCCTATAAGGACTCCAACTATTTGAGTGCCGAGGATGCAAATAAGTTGGCCGAGTCCTTGGAGCTGACAAATACCCGTGTTAAGATCTGGTTTCAAAATCGACGCGCCCGCGAACGACGCGAGAAACGGGAAAAGGATGAAAGCTGCGATTCCACTTTCTCATCGAATGCTTCCAGTCCGGAACCGGAAATGATTGTTATTGTTTAGAATGTAACTTGTGATGTACTACATAATTTGAGAATATCGAATTTTCTAGTGTCTTAATGTAAATATTTGATGTACGATTAAGGAAACCACAAACAATAATAGATTTAGTTTGAATAAATAAAGATTAATACGTGTTGAGAAAATATTGATCCGATGTTTTGGAACACTCAAAAAAGAAGTTCTTGCAGCTCTATATGTATAATATATTAACTTGTTTACATATAGCTGTCAATCGGCTTGTATTTTTCTATCAATATACTGTATAGAAGTGGTCTTTAACAAAAAGCAGTAATTGGAATGATTTCTTGCACTCTTCAACTTTCCTAATTTTTATGCAAGTTTAAAACCCATTTGACTAGATACGGGGATAGTCACAGAAGCTGCAGAAACCGAATGATTACTGTAGAAAGCTCCGTATACAGTTCAAATGTATTGATCGCTCTCAGTAAGCTTGTAACAATGGAAGAAATTGCTCAACGGTTAGTGATAAAATCAGGGATTAAAACTGAAACTAACTTCGGTTTCGGTCAAGGTATTGATGTTGGCCAAAAAGGAAACGGACAACCTATAACCGTTTCCCATCTAAATATAGCTACATCCAAAAAAATTTGTATCAATATCAATTTGATACACGCTGTCTCAAATTGAAACTGAAACTAGAATCATTTTTTTTTGTATCAATATAAAACTAGAGAGTATCCATTAATATTTGAGGTTTTTATTTGCAACTTCCAATATTCATTCGATACACAAAAATATTAATTTGAAGCTAAATAACTTTCAAGGTAGTTCAAAAATTCGAAAAGTCGTGCTTATGTGAAACGAAACATGCTGAATGTCTCAGGTGACGATACTTAGGGATAGGATAGAAGGATTTTCTTTTGGAACGACTTGTTACTATGATGGGAGATTAAGCAGTAGGACGAAAGCTATGTTCACACAGGCAAATAATTTGGACAAGTTTTCATGAAACCACATTGTGGAATTTTCCGGCCATACTTGCTCAAATTATTTGCGTATTTATTGCGTGGAACCATAGTTTAAGTTTTTAATCCTGTAAAATCTTTAATCTTGGCTATTTTTATAAAAATCAGGGGAATCAATTCTGATGCACATTCATGCATCTGTAATTTCAGCAATGTCTGCAGGTGTTCTTATATATTAAAGACACATCCAATATTTTACATTTTTGGTTTACTTAATAACAATTCAGACTTTACTGTTTCTAGCAGCAGTTGTTTTTTGTTTTCAAATGTTTTTCAGTGTGACCATATGCATAAGCATCTACATGGTTTTGAAATCAATGAGGGTGAAGTAGATTGCTATGAAATCCATCTAAATGGTTAGCATTGAACATGAGCAAAGCAAATGCAGCAAATCCACTTAGATTTGCAAAAACACCAACATGAGAAAACGGCCCTTAATGTGTCATATATAGTTGTTAAATTGAGGACACTTTTCCAGACGACGTGCTGAATATAAATTAATGGATTTCAACATGTAGCACGGACATCTATAGTAATAAGGTAAGTTTAAGCTGCTAAGCATACATAAATATTTTGTTCTCGTCGTTTCTGGAAACATATGTAAATAACCAATGTAACTCTTTAGACAGGACATATACCACGCCACAATACCGCTGTGGTTGTTTCTGCGCTTTCCAAGCTGACGCCCAAAGTCAGAGGTTCGAAACGAAGACAGCTGCAGAAGAGGAGTTTATCACTCAGGTTCTCTGCGAATGCGTAAAGATCTGCATGTATGGGTTTAAGTATGAGGCACATTTTTCCCTTGAGTTCTGTTTAA